>CM052315.1:25689359-26396801 GCA_028455605.1 Lasioglossum malachurum
TTTACACTTCCATTAGCTAGAGTTTACAATCAAATGTTTATAACAATTCCTTTTGCTAATTAATGATGTTAACGAGCACTCCCTTGACCTCTCCTTGCCATCTAATCTTTTACTGTAAAGTCTTTTCAACATATTTCTGTTCCCTCAGATTCTTGAAACATTTTTGTATAAAAATGTTTAAGGTAATAATTCTCGTTTACGAAATATTTTGAAATTACAGATAGAGGTATCTCATACAAAATTTAAAGTGGGAATTGTTGAATTTCCTAAAATTATGCGTCATTACTTTCTTAATATATCTAGGAATGTTTTGCCCATATCTGCAATACGTTCGGTGCAGAATGTAACAATTCACATCAATATGGTTCCGTGACGATTTGCCTTCTCATCGACGCGACGAGAATCTCCTTAGTGGCCTTCTGTACCGACGAGATCACGTCGATGGCCTTCTATTTCTTACTCCAGCTAGAATACATTCAAGAGGGCGTATGAGAACACCGAAATATTCGGGTGACACCAACTCCCGTAAGGCTGGCAGTCTTTAATAGTATCTCGTCGGTGCCGTGGACCTAAACAAAAAAGTCCATAAGATAAGTCTGTGCCAACGAGACACATGTCGGTATAATAGTATCTCGTCGGTGTCTGTAGCACTCTGTAGTAGTATCAGATGGTATATATCATAAGTACCGACGAGGTATCTCGTCAGAATAGATTTATGAGAGCGGTTCAAGCAACACCCGACAGAGGTCCGTAGTGCACGGGATGGGTGAATTGTGGGAGAATTTTAAACAGTGTAGCACGTTTTGAGCAATTCTATAATCAATACTATATTCAGAACTGTAATAAATGAAAAATCTGACGTCATCTCTATCAATTATCTAAACAATTAACACTAACCGTACCACGACCAGACAAATGACCTGTTTCACATTTTTTATTTTTTAATTATTGAAATTATAAATATGCTTCCATCAGAAATTATTTAAAAAATTTCTTTATTTAATCACGTATTATTATAAAAATCGAAATAGTTCAGTCTTGTTTCTTAATCTTTAGTGTTAAATGAATATTACTGTGCAGCGGTAGACTCTCAATAGTTATAAAAAATAGTATCGAATCATTTAGTACACATATACAACAAACGCGTTCGCACCTAATGACAAATCGCATGACTACAAATTCGCCGAAATTGGGCTACGTAAATTCCACAAACGCCACGTAATTGGCCCAAATATTTTCGCGAGTCAGACTACTCCCACCAGAAGTCTCTACACCAGAAATGCGATAAACACGTTCACAACTAGCATATACAGTAAAAGTATTATACAGTACTAGTATATACTAGTAAAATGCAGTATCCTATCAAACATACACAGGAAAACAGCTTTATCGATACGAGTCTTCCATAGTCTGTACTTGACCTGTTCCGTTAAAGATTCAAAATTAGCAGACTTCTATCACATTAGCCAAAACTTTTGCCATTATTCTTCCTTAAATGTTATCACCCTAACTTCCATAAGCGCGGTAACTCCAATAAAGTCCACGAATTCTACTAATTAGAATGAATCACTGTCAAACGAAACGGCGCGGCGGCGGCGGCGGCGGCGGCGGCGGCGAAGTTCAATTAAGAAATCCATTCCGTTCGTCTTCTTCTTCGCGAAGCATCCCGGCCCCATTATTTCCACCAGCCCCGGTTTTCCGAGTGAAAATAACTCGCGAATTACTCATCGTTCCCATAAAACACGCCGAAAGCACGTCGCGTCACGCCGCAGACGTATAAATTTCCCGGGGCCGCACCGCGTTCGCGAATTTCGTGCAAAAATGCGGGTCTCGACGATGATCTTCATCGACGGGACAGCGAAGGTACGCGAAACACGCGGCGGTGTCCGCTGTGGATTCGTTTGCGATCGACGGGCCGACAGAGAGCCGACGTGAAATCGTCGACGACGACGTCCGCGCGTCGAGGCGTCAGCGCGCGGCCAAGCCGGCTCGGCGCCAAAATCAGCTCGCCAGTCGCGCTTTCCGGTCGGTGTTTTATAAATACTGCAGACACTCGAAGAGTGCAGCGAACACGGGAGCCGCTGTAAAATCACAAATCCCGGCGGACACAGTTACGGCTCGTTGAACGATCCCAGCGAAAACGATCCTCGATCCGATCGAGGCACTTTCCCCGCGACGATCCTGGCCGCAATCTCCTGGCGGAAACCGCCCCCGACAATGCCACCGCGGCTGACATTTTCGATGGATTAATTGTGGCACAAGCGAATTCTTGGAACGAAGTGCCAGAGAAGTGCGCGAGTGAGTGCTCGGGAATTGGAGGAGCCTCCTGCGAATCCCAATCGTCCGCGGAAAGTGATTAATTAATCTGTGCTTTTTTGTGATAGTGAAACTGTGAGATTCCGCGGTGAAACTGTTCCATAAGTGAACCGACGTCTAGTCACGTTCCTTGGTAAGATGGAATTTAATTTTTCTATGGATCCAGTTGATTAACTTCGAAGCCAGTATAGAAAATATTATTTATTGCCTCCGTAATCGAATCGAAGAATCTCTGGAACAGGGATTTGATTCCCCGTGGGAAGGCCGGTTATAACCAAATGTAAGTCTATCCGTGCGACGTTCGAATTCCCTTTGTCGGAACGAAATTAAGTCGAACCTCAGAGAAAGGTGACCGATATAGTTACCGCAATTTGGCGAATGAAGCGGTCCGTCTGCGCGTGTGTGCGCCGGCCGAGATTTGCGGCGTTTCGTTGTCCAACTTGCGCAACAATTATCGCGATTCGAAAATACGTGCTTAAGCTGTATAGAGCAGAAATAACCGTGAAATTAGGCGGAGGCCACTTACTTATTCTACAGGAATAATACACAACCGGGAATTATGTCCCGGAATCTGTAACGCTATTTCCGTCCGCGACACGTGTACTCCAGAATAACAGCCGTCATTCCCGAATGCCGTTAGAACACTGTAACCTAGATCCGCTATAATTAAAAAGCCGTACACTAAAAATCCATTAACAAAAGCAATGTGCTTCGTTCCGTCCCAGGACTCGCTTAAAAGAGGATACGCTGCGAGCTAACTAACTGACAGGTTTTCGATCCTCCTATATCATGGTTGTTATTAAAATTCTTTTATCCGACGGAACAACGGCGACACGTTCGATGCATCTCGCGCGAGAAAGAGAACGCCGCGTCGGGCACCGCGCGCGTTTCTAAAATTTTTCACACTTTTTGCATTTCTTTCATGTCTCCACCTTTTCACTCCCGTTTCTCTGCAACGCGTATCGATGCTTTTCCCATCTCGCCGGTGCGCCCCGCATGAATGTTTCATGCGGCCGCCATGTTTCGCATCGCGAAACCACGTTCTCCTTCGGAAGTAGCCGAACATCAAACGTCGGGGGCGATTCTTTTCACGAGCCAGCCGCGCCGCGTTCGACGTATCTTTCTGCTTCGAGAAGTAGCTGTCCCGAAATCGCCCCCCTTTTCCTGCGGAGACGTCATTTGCCGAACACGTTTTTCTCTCTGTTGTTTCCAGCCGTGAACGGTCCGGGGTGCTTACGGAGCTTTGTAGCTCCGTGAAAACGCGTTGTTATACCCCGCGACCCGGCACAAAGGGAGCATTATCTAAAACTTACTCTCCCCCGGTCGGCGGAAACGCGAGCACGTGATCGTGGTTTAAGTGGCTTTCGACAAACTTTGCCCCGCGCTTTGGCAAACGCTTTAATTCCCGTCAGGATCCCGTTGTTAGAAAACGACACGACCAGCCGCATTTTACCCTCGCCCAAAATTCTATCCGTCGCGTCGTCGGAGCAGCGCGCGTGCGATGTTTCGTCTGCTTTGGCAAATCCTCAGCAATATCCGCTGCACAGAATAAGGACCGCGCGTTTATTTCCTGCGAAAGACTGCCTTCGGCGGCTTCATACGCCCCTTCGATAGCTCTTCGATGTTCTGACTCTCGACTGGACGTGTGATTCAGCAAAATTCGAAAGAAACAGATGCAAAGTTTGAAAACTGTTTTATGACGTGTGACTGGCTAAGGGTTAATAGATTATAAACGTTTATGACTCCCAGCAGAATTTCTAACAAATGATTCCGCAACAATGGCAATCCTATCGTGACCGTTCCTTTCAGGATTATTTTTTAAAACAAGATTTTGATATTCCTTTTTGATGTAACGTAGGTATTGAGCGTCATTTTAACAGGTTTCTGGTAAGTAGCTGAAAAATGCTGATTTTAAGACCCCGTTTTCGACCGCGCGATTTGAACCGAGTTATCTGTTCACACGCATCCGCGCGGTCAAACAATCAAAAACAAAATCGCGCGGTCGAAAACGCGCGGTTTCCGCCGCGTCTGAATTAGGGCTTAATGTTTCACAATAATGATACAACATAAAAGTGGTAGAATCCACAATAAAGCGAAGTTTATGAAATTATAATTTCATAAAAATTTTGCTGACTCCAAACACTTTTCAATATAGGCCCACATAAAGGAGTTGTAAAATGCAACTTTCAGTATTTTTTTTCTACAATTCCAAACAATTGCATTTTTTGAAAAAATTTCTTTTCACATTCTGTGGTAAACTAATTGCTCTAGCTTCCAAAAAAATTTCAAATCGTATAGTAGAATATTAAAAAAGTTACCGTCTTCTTTAGAGCGTCCGAATGTTAATTCGGGTCACTGTAGTTTCGAAATAATAAAAGATTTCTGGGAATATTTGAATTTCTCGCATTCCGCAGACAGTCGGGAAAATGTGGAACAGTGAGCAAGGGCGGTTCTTTTCCGGTAATGGAACAGCCCGATCAATGTAACAGAGTCACTTTCAATCTGTTCAGCGCAGAGTTCGACAGAGCGTTCACCGCGAAATGACAGAATGTGAGCCTCGCGGTCTCAGCGTCAACCACACCGGATTGTTAAACGCCATCCCGACTTTTGGCTTCCATTCGAGCCCGTGGCACAGGATCGACGACCGGCCGTCAGAATGAGCTTAATGAAGAAAGCCATCGGCGGCTCCATTCACAGGATACGAGAGTTCGAGCTCGAGAAGGTAACTCAATTCCGAAACGTGTCTTCGCCATACGGTCGACATTCTACCGGCGTTCACCCCTTAGACAATTCTTTCGATTGGCCTGATCGAATGAATCCTGATAAAAGTTCGTTACCGTAACGAGTTAAACGATTATAGTCCCATTCCCAGGAGGTTCTTACCCTGCCACAGTCGAGCGTGAAATCGCCGTTGTCCCTTTCCTCGAAATTGATTAATTCTTCGCTTCACGTAGAAATAATTTACTTGGTGCCGAAAATAAATCTCCGGGACTGTCGACTTTGTTTCTCCACGAGGCAGTGAACCTCGAGTTTATATACGGAGCAACAAAAGCTCGAGTTGACAAAGGAGGTCCTCTCCAGGCAGGCGGTCAGTCACGCACATAACCGCTATTTTTCCCGCGACCGATGAATCACCTCGGGAAAGACTTTCGAAAGGAGTCGGCGCGCTGGAACGTTCGGTCGTATGAAGATTGTGTCGTAGCGCATAGATCCTTAAATTATTCGCCGACGGATTACGGGGCGGCGAGACTCGCGGTTTCCAGTCTCGGCTCGTCAGGATCCCGAAATAGTGATCGTACGTGGAACATTTACATCGGGCCAGTAACGCGGGACGGGCAATCCTCCTCCTCTCTGGCACTAAACCAACTTTCGCCCGATGCCCACTTTATGACAATGCGCGATGCGATTGTAACCTTTAACACTTAACGCCGAGTTGTACGAGGAGAGCCAGTTCGCGGCCGAGCGTGTAATAAAGCAATCTCCGGGCCGGCGTATGTTCCCATTGTTCCAAAGGACAGGCAGTAAATCCTCTTCTCGAGGGGTTTCGAAAGTCTCTGGAAAATCGGGGACACACCGTGCACCTCGGCCGAAAGGTAACCCTTTCGCACCTATCTTCTGCCTTCGATCCGTGACATTATACAACAGACGCGACGCGACCATCGAGCTCTGAGGACTTGGACGGATTTTCGGGGGCTATTGCTACTTACCGATATAATATTAGCTTGACGCACGATGTGAATTATGAGGGAAGGAAATACTGGGTACGTCACACGCGCTCGGTCAAAGTCGGTTCTTTAAATTGTTTTGGTTCATCAGGCTTAGCCTGTCTAGAGCTGAACGCGTGGAGCTATATAGACTACGGATTTTATAAAACGAGAAGAACGGATAGGCGAGGTGTACAAATAGTACACACGTCAGTTAAAGATCACTGTTAAGGGTTCAGTAATTTACCGCACAAATAATATTTTAAAAACAGTGTTCACAGTTCCATTCATTTTTGTGTACTTCTTAAATCATGAAGAGGCATAGCTTCGATTTTGACAACCTTAGGAAAATAAACTGGCTCTAAGGCTGTCCTTGTGCTTCAGAATTTTTTGTTTTTTTTTTATTACGAAATTTCTCTTATGAGATTTATTACAACGTAATGTACGGTTAGGAGCAAAACTGATCACACACACTTCAAATCAGAATAACTTTTTTCTCTGTAAGGCTAGATGAATAAGTTTAGTATAGAATTGTGAAAAACAATAGAAAATATCTACTTCTACAACATTTTTAGCTGGACCGATAACGAAAATTTAAGAGATGTGTTTGGTCAACTTGTACAAATTATATACGCTGCGAAAATTTCATTGAAATTGGTTAATTGGTTTACGAGTTATAAACGATCGAAAGTGGTAAAAATTGCAATTTTTCAAGATTTTTGGTCTTTTTACCACTTTTGATCGATTATAACTCGTAAACCAATTAACCAATTTCAATGAAATTTTCGCGGCGTATATAATTTGTACAAGTAGAGATATAGATATTTTCTATTGTTCTTCACAATTCCGACCAAATGCATTTTTTCAGCATATTTTTTAGACGTCATTTACTAAACTAATTCATCTAGCCTTACAGAGAAAATGAAGTCGTTTGGTCCATTCATGAAAAAGTTATTCTGATTTAAAGTGTACATTACAGAGTAATAACATTGTGAGACGAGAAGGAAAAGAAAAAAGAAGACCCTTCGGCACTAGGCGGGTACATAGGTTCGAAGTAGTTATTTGGGATTCTTTTAACCAATTTCACAAAAATGCAGGTCGTTTAGTCTACGTTGAAACGTAAATGCAAACAATCGAATCACAATACTCTCATTGATCCGCCGCGTACAGAGCAGCATTATACACGTGTCCTTGGACGCAATCACAGAATCTGAAATTTGTGAACTCACGCAAACCGAATAATCGGTGAACCTGCAACAAAAGTGTGCAATATCAAAATACAATTCGAATATCGTCAAGTGCGCCGTAGTAATATTACAAATTACGTTAGCGCCTCGGAGGGCCGATTTATTTCGTTGCAACTGTCGCTGCCATAAGCAAGAGCCGACTGTCGCCAGCCCGACAAGATTCGTCGGCGAAAGGTGCAAGTATTACATCAAACTCCCGCGAAGTTTGGTCAACTTCAGTTACTCAACAGAATATACACCAGAAGAGTCCGTAAGACAAAACGCTTCGAGTCCAAACTTCCCCGGCGAACTATACCGAAGTTCCGGGCAACTTCCGACGATTCGTAATACCGTCGCGTCCCGCACGCCTAACCGCTCGCCCGGTATAGTTCCTCAAACCGTACCACCTCTAGTGTTCCGGGTACGGATCGGGACGTTTTGCTCGTTCAATTATGCATCGAATCGGCGAATCGAGTCGCTTGACGCGTCGAAAAACGTTCTTGGACCTTCTCGTTATACCCGGAAGCCACTCCTTAACCCCTTGCCGTATTTTAACGAGTCAGGCTCGCCATGAGGATTTCGACAAAGTCTGACAAATACGAATGTCACGCGTTTCTTTTTAGATGAAATAAAATTTGATTCGTTTGTAATGAATATTTAAGCATTACAATAAATGTAGCTATACAAAAAATATACATTTTTGGGGATAAAGACGTTTAATCACTGTAATCGTAAAGAAAATGGTACGGCAGGGGGTTAAGGAGGTAGACTCGTAATTTGCATCATTCGGCAGCATGTAACTGTCGCAGTTTTATGAGAATAGCTTCAAGCGCAACTGTATGCTTCCGAATAATGCAAATTACAGTTTGTAAATGTAAAAATAGGACTTTGGAGGGCGATCGCGGCCTAGATTAATCTTTGATCTAGCGCTTTGGCTATTGAAAAACCCCATCTTTGTATTACCGAGAAGTGAGAAGGCGCATCCCGCACCCTTGCAATCCGAGAAAAACGAGTCAACCCCCGTCAGGAGGTATTCTTATTATCGAGGCCATCTTACCAAATTTTTTTCGGAAAGATTATTGGACCTTTTGCATCGAGATATCGCATACATATTTATTGACATTTCAAGTATGCGTGTGGTTTTTTTCAAGTAAAAATAATAAAAATTGCAGGAGTTATATGTTTTTGATCGGGAATGGAAAATTAAAATTGTTTATTAATTAATACGAATGTGTTTACGGCCCGAACTAAAAGAACAACGCGACGCGACGGAATGCCGCGCCGCCGTCGTGTGTGAGTGGAATTAAAAATAGATGGTCGCGACGGACATAGTCCATTCTCGATGGTCTGCTCTCCTCCGGCTTTTCGCCATCTACCGTCCCTTTCGCGATCCGAATCGATTTCGGGGGAAGTTGCAGCTGTTCCGTTTGGTCTCGCACGTTCCCCTGGATCGGTCCGCGATCCATCGCACCAGCTGAGCCGCCGTACTTTCTTCTCCCGAACAGGTGAATCTGATCGACGAGTTCGATATCCTGCAAATCGTCGGCGAAGGATGGTTCGGCAAGATCCTGCTGACCGAGCACCGCAGCACCCAGACCGAGATGGTGCTCAAGGCCCTGCCAAAGGCGTACACCGGCATCTCCGACTTCTTTCGCGAGTTCCATTACGGTTTGCACCTGGCGGCGCACAGAAACATCATCACCACCTACGACGTCGCATTCGAGACCGCCGGGTTCTATGTTTTCAGCCAGGAGTACGCCCCCTTAGGTGAGAACATGACCTATACTCCATCCTACGACACGACTCAGTAAAAGTAAACAACTGTATACATATATGTACTTACATACCAGCGAATTGTATGTGACAGTAAAATGCCGAAAAGCTAAAAACCTTTCTAAAACACCGTATACTAAGGTTTTTGAGGTCGCTGATCACTTTAATGTTATATTATACAATTAATTGTCATATTAATTTTATGTCATTTTTAAATAATATTAAAATTTTCTCTCTCCCTCTATTTTTAATTTTATTTAAATTACAATAAATTTACTCAGATTTTTATATTATTTTAAAATTAAGATAAGTTTATGAGAGACATAAAAAATCAATAGAAAAACATTTTTTAAATAGTAATAAAAGCTTAATAATAACCAGACAGTGGATCTTTATGCAAACATAATATGCAATATATGTATACACGTACACATGTATGTATGTACAATTAAATGTCAAATGTAAATTGACAAAATATATCAAAAATCTGGAGCATATGCGAAAAATATGCAATATGCAAAATGTGCAAAATATTACTATATTTTCAAAATCCTCTACAGACAACGTAAATTTCTGTCCAGGTCCCATAACTTTACCTACTGGGATCGAGTGTATAATTATTTCTTTAGTGACAAGGTCTTACGTTGTTGATGGATTTTTATATAATTGTGCAAAGATTGTTACATTTTCTAGACGGGAACAATGTTCATTTTGCATAAAGATCCGCGGTCTAATCACCACATCTCCGTATAGTAAAGGGTGCGCAACTTTTCCGTCGATCAACGTGTCCGCGGAAGAACGAGAAACTAGGAGAACCCCTTACGCGCGGCAGCGTGCAATTAGTTCGCCATTAATCTTTTTGCACGTACTGGCTGAGTGATTAATGGCTCGATGAAGAAGTTAATTGTACTGTAAATACCCCGTATCCTTGGAAAGACGCTGGAATTCACGCTGGGTAAAATTATTAATAATCCAGCTGAAGATGAATATTCCAATTGACTAATTGAATCATTGCCTATAACAATTTCCCGAGAAACAATATTTGACTTTCTACCGCATTCTTCGCTCCCCGCCTAAGATCTAATTAATTAGGATCCACCTTAGGACTGACTCTCACGGAGTCATTAATATCGTTCGTGGTTATCCATTTTTCAGGAGACCTAACGTCCAACGTGACGGAGACGGGTTTAGGGGAGTTGCATGCGAAGAGGGTGGCCAGACAATTGGCTGCAGCGGTGTATCACATCCACAGCCGCGAATTGGTACACCGCGACATCAAGCTGGACAACGTGCTCGTCTTTCGCAGCGACTTTTCGCGGATCAAGCTCTGCGATTTCGGCGAGACCAGACGGGTGAACACCGTGGTGCGACGGCACAACGAGTGGCTGCCATACTCGCCGCCCGAGGTATTGCAGATCGACACTGACGAGACGTACAAGTAATTATACGATTGACCATTACCAGTAATTACCTTGCCCACTTGTAACGTTCCAATAATGTTCGCGAAATTGCGACGATTTCATCTCTGATATTATATTTTCGAAGAAACCGATAGTCGTCCATTCACCGTGCTTTATCCTCCCGGTGGTGGTTGATCATTTCCGCTTCCGGAAGACTAATGCACACCAGTAATGAGAGTACAGTCGGAGCTCGGAGAATCGTATTTCAGGATACAAAGGACATCCCTGTAATATGTGGGACCACTTTGGGGGTGGATTAAATAGTTGAGCACTTGCTCCCGAATTATGGAGTTATGCGGACCCTCATAAGACATTTACAGTCGCGCACTGCTTATGAGACGGTTAGGCTCTCTGCTGGGATTTATGCTTGCTCTGATGTTCATGAATTTATACCGTTCTACGGCCTTGGGACAATCTACTTCTCGAAGAACGTTCTCGATTCGTGTAGTACAAGATGCACTGTCCATTATTTAACAATTCTAATAAATATTTAAGGGGGTAGTCTAGTTTCCAGGATTGCACGGGTGCCAGATGCGCCTTCTCACTTCTCGGTAATGCAAACATGGGGTTTGTCAGTAGTCAAAGCGCTAGGTAAAGGATCTATCTAGGCCGAAGTCGCCCTCAAAAGTCCTATTTTACCATGCTTTTATTAGAACGCTTTCTTGTCTGTCTGTTTGTCTGTTCGGTACAAATTTTCCAATTGATTCTAATCTGGATACTTTCAAGAATCTTGATAATTACGAGAATCCATTTCGAGAATAATTCAAATTACGCCTCGTGAACGTATAGTAGGACTTTTAGAGGGCGACTACAGCCCAGATTGATCTTTTATTCTTTGATCTTTAAAAACCCCATCTTTTCTTCTCTTAAGAGACGTATTAGCTTTATGTTCATCGAATTAGCGGACTATTACAGCCTCCGAAGTCCTGTGCATCTTTAGAAGTAATTGTTTAAAGATTTGAGTAAAATAGTCAATTGTTATTCAATCGATCTTATACCAATTTTGTGAGTATAGTAAATATTCACTTTAAAAGTCCACTTGGGCGATAAACCCATCCCCAAAGTCAATCTCGCAGTCTATACAGCAACATTTTTGCATGTTCATACGAGTTCACATGCTGTTCCGTGAATGTTCACATTTCTGAAGTTCTTAGATTCGCTACGAGTACAAGATATCAGCGTGTTTTGCAGAGTGCAGAAATTTCTCGGTGGAGTTTTTGGGATTGTTAAAAGAATTTCGGTCGGAGCGCCGCGGGTTTTGGACGGCTCTCTGAATGAAGCTCGAACAAGCTGCGCGCGAGTTATAAGAATCATGCGAGGCGAAAACGTGAATGACATTATCTCGGACGACTTGTTCAGTGTATTACGTTTCACGGTTTCAGAGCCCTCACGTCGCACGACGTCTGGCAATTCGGCATTGTCCTATTTGTCTGTCTGACCGGATGCCTGCCGTGGCAGAAGGCGGCGTTGGACGACCCGCGGTACACCAGATATCAAAACTGGCACAACGCGACGCTCAACATAGCCAAGAAACCGAAATTATTTCAGCTGATCAGCTCGCGGGCGCAGAGGTCAGTTTCTTCGAGTGTGTGACGCGGACCAGGCGCCAGCAGTCACGAAACTTTAATGACTCCTATCTTATCTGGAAACCGAGCCATCGTCTGCTTGGAAATTTCGAAACGCGAGACGAGTGTGACGATATAATTAATTCTTATTCACGTTGTTCCATTTCCGAAAGACACGGCCGCTAACAAAATCTCAGGACATATCGAATCATTCTTGAAACGGTTGCACACAATTAGATCTGTCGCAGAACGGCTGTCTCGGTTTACGCGAAATCTTCTCATACTTTTCACCGATTTTTGCATTACACTTAAATCTACAACAATTTTATTCACCGTTTTATTTAGCAATGTCGGAAACATATATTTCAAGGCACTTACGAATGTAGCAGCTATTCCAGTTAGAAAATGAGCAATTGTATGACGAACTTTGATACTATAGGTCGAAATTGACCCGGCCACCGCTTTCGAAGGGTAAAAAGAATACATCGAACTACAACAGAAAGGCAGAGAAATAAAATATTTTGCAGTACCGAAAACATAAGATGGGCGAATTTTCATCAGCGAAGCGAACGGAGACAATTTTCGAAGTTAACTTGCAAGAATAGAAATTACACAACCGGATCAAAAAGTCTCCGTTCAACGAAAAATCTTTACTGTCCTGTGTTTTGTATGCACGCGCGCGTAGTAAACGCATAAAACCCGCGGTCAACTTACGAGAGCACTCGAACGTGGCCATTAAAAGTTTCGAGAACAGCCGAATGATACCAAGTACTTCATAAGCTCGTGTAATAAACCAGTACAGATCGAACCCGGTGATACGAATCGTAGGCACGAAATCGATCGATATTCACGAGTATCAAACCCGTCGCTAGCTTCGGTCAAAAAAGAATTTCTATGCACTGATTTCCCCCCGGTGAAAACAATCATACGACTAAATTATCTGGGGGACACATAAACCGGAATCTGTGGGGATGCTTTTAGCCTCGGTTTATTTTCGAAATAAGCGCGATGACGGCCGCGGATGCAGCCGCACGCGTTGAATAGTTTATTGTCCCAAAAGAAGATCATTAAACGTGTTCGACGGGTCGGTCGACTAAGAAAGAGGGAAGTCATAAATCAGTGGAGGACTAATTTAGCTATACATAAGCACTGATTGGTTTTTCGGTCAATAAATTCAGCCGGAACAGTCGATACCTGTAATTAGCGTTATCTGTACAGCGAGACACCTGACTTTGATTTAGATCTTAGATCTCTTCTATTTCGAACTGAACTCCTTAATGTTCCTGCTTTGAATTTATTCGAAAACGTTTCTGAAATAGCCAGATAAGATAAGAGAAGTATATTAATGCTTTCAGAATATAAAAAAGTATGTCACGGAGTCTCAATAATCAGATGTGCCACATGAACTGACAGTTCCTAAAATTACATTCACCGCTATAGATGATCTAACACGTTCGCCGTTACCATTTGTTTTGCTGCTTACCATCCACCTAAAAACCTGCAAATTTTCCCACTGACTTCCGGTCCATGCCGTATACTGAGGATCGACCTTAAAACCGTTCAGGTCCGTAACAAAGTCTCGTTTCCCAGAATGTTCAAGCGCCTGTTGGACCCGAAGCCGGAGAAGAGGCCCGCGAGCGTCTTGGAGGTAAACAAATACGTGGAGGACCGTTGGCTGGCGAAACTAGGCGCGGAGAAGGCGATGAACGGTAACGATCCCTCGAAATTAAACCTGGCTGACTCGTCCGGCGTCTACTTGATTGGCTTCGCGTTTGCACAGGTGGCGCGGACGAGAGGGACGAGCTGTGTCCCTCGATGTACAGCTTCCACAGCTCGTTGGAGGAGAAGAATCAGCTGCTGCACACACTGACGACGTACGGCGTGGAGACGACAGTGGACCGTTCGAAGAAGAAAGACCGTATCAGAGAGTGGATCCAGGCTAGCGCGATAATCGAGGAGTACGAGGAGGACGACTCGGATCCGAACGAGGACATCCGGATCTACGAGGAGGAGGAAGAGCCGAGTTCGATGAAAGGCCGACACTTCCCGGAGACGCGGGTCAAGACGAGTGACACCAGGAGGCAGAAGCACAGAGCAGACACGTCCGCGCCGAGAAAGCGGCAGACCATTAAGCCCACCGAGAGGAAGATTCCATTCGCGCCGCAAGTGGCTGAAGAACGGGAGACGATCGCCCGGTTCGCCAGCTTCCCGAACGGCGACCCCAGCCTGGCGATCCTGAAGAACGGGACAAACGGGACCTCGTCACCATCTACCGTACCCCAGAAACTAAACGACACAACGGAAGAGGCCAAGTCGATCAATGGCACGAACGGTCAGCTCAACAAGTCGCACCCGAACAGCTTCAACAGTCCCCAAGATGTTCCCGTAGCCACAACCAGCGGCGTTCCTAAATCTAACTTGGAGGACCCGCCAACCTCGAACTCGCAGGACCGAAACGGTTCGCAGGTCGATCGTAGTCTTCCCGGAAGTCCGCAGATTCCCACGAGGAAGCACCGGTCGCATACCGCCCCGTTTCCAGCGCCGACCTCTCCGGTGCTGAACGGAAGCCGCGCGGATTCGGTGAAGAAGAGCCAGTCGATCACGGCGCTCTCGGGCTCGCAGACAGACAGGTCGGTTTTGCCTCGCGAAACGGACAGGTCACCGGCGCAGCCAGTGGCACAGGCACAGAAACAGGCTCAGGCTCAAGCGGACGTCGGCCAATCGTCGACTTCGCCGGCGATGGCTCGGGGCGAGAGGTCGAATCGATCCGCGGCCCAATCAATGTCTCGAGTAGAAAATCAATCCGCGGTAATGCCGGCGGCGGCACCGGCAACGGCGGCGGTAGCGACTCGAGTGGAGAATCAATTGAGTAACGCTCCGCCGGTAGCCCGAAACGAGAAATCCGCGGCCGGGCCGGTCCCCCCGGCAAATCCGCTGACGATGTCGGTCGCCTCTCATCTAGTCATGCAGAGCTTCAACGCGTTGCAGGGGATGAACACCGTTCCAACGGTGCCGAGCGAGTCCAACGCTAATCCGAAGACCGGTTCGCAAGCGACGCCCAAGACAAGCCCGACCTCCACGCCCGCGAGGACTTTGACCCCGAAGAACAGCCCCGCGAGAACGTCCACGCCGCCGAGACCGAGGAACAACGGCCACCGCGTCGAGGAACCGGTCGCCTACCGCAAAGACCCCTACGAGCACTACGGCATCGCTCAGGGTGTCATCCTGAGGACCGAGAGCGCGCGCAGAGGCTCCCTCGAGAGCACCAGCAGATCCGTCAGCAATTGATCAACGGCCGATCTCTCTCGCTTTGATGATGGACGACGGCACAGACCGCGCGGAATTTGCTTGGGCTTTGGGGTATGATCCGCGCGGCTCGTTGCTCGATGCTCGAGCCTCAACGATCAGGCTTGCGATGGAGATATCATGTTCTTGGACAACGCACTGGGATCCCGGCCTGATTAACCTGACTGATGCTCGATTGGCCCAAGAATGCTCTGACATTGAACCGAGCTCGAGGAGCGACATCTTCAATGGAGACTGGATACCTTGAAGAGCGTCTATGAGAGCTGCAATGTAAATAGTAGATTATTCTGGAGACCAATAATTTGTTCACTGGTATACGAAGCTGAATAGTACAAACGGTGCCGTGCAATGTCGCGATTCATGAATGAAAGAGGAATTTTCGCGCGAGAATTTTCATTGAAGCTCGCAAGAGAGCATCGACGAGAATTGTTGGGAAACTGTTGGAAAATAGAGGACGCGCCGCAACACAATTATTTAGGACAAATCGGACGTCGCCGAAAGTACTTCCGCCCAGTGAGTCATTGCGAGAAACGCACGGCTACGACGGCGCACATGTCGCAGACGCGGCGGGGAGGAGACGTTCGCCTACGTCAATCGTAAGAATGTGGCAGGTTACATAATCAGGCGAATGATCTATATAAAAATCGGACTGATCCGTGAAGCACGTGGGAACCCCGCTCGACCGTTCTTATCCGACTTTGTATCGGACGTTATGACACCGCTCAGAAGCTTCCGTTTGTTGGACGCGAGCCACGGGCATCGGCGCTATAGCGATTCCTGTATTCCCCCGATCACGATCCTCGCGTGCATAGATCGCGCTCCGCCGAGCACTGTTACGAGCTGTTTGTTTATCGTCGATGGATCATCGGAGAAATGAATGAGGTAATCATGCCGAAGTATTCTACGGTCGCGGATGGTTACGCGGATCATCGCGAATGTAACATTGAACGAGCGTCGTTTCTTTCAGGGGCGATTTGCATATCCGTGATCGTCGATCAACCTGGACGAGAATCGACGAATGCTGGGAAAATGGTGGATCGTTCCTGTGATCGTTTACCCCGCCTTGCTCCTCGATCGGCGGGGAGCGCAGCCGGCGATTCCTCGGCGATTTAATTAACTGATTGCGACATTCGATTTCGGCCGTCCCCCGGACGGTATTAGCGTAATTGAAATGTAAATATTACATTACACACCGCAAGAGGTTCCTGTTCCTCGTGAGCTGTCCAAGGTGTGGCCGGCGGAATGTGACTGTGAATCAACTGGATTGTGATACTAGGACCCGTAGAATGATTCCCGACCGTTCCTATTTCATGATCTTCCTCTCTGACTCTTTGTTAAACGGACGCTTAATATGTATATACGGTGCGCCGAACAACCCGATTATTCCGTGAATAAACGACGGTGGAATGTGTTGCGACGAGCTTCAGTCGATCTCGAGATTACGTAAGTTTATAATCATTGCGAGTCTTCGTGCTGGGAAAATGTGAGCTTCGAACCTGAAGACCCAGCGTTTTCTTTGTGTATGAATTTATTGGTAAATTAGAGAACTCCGAGGAGCGACACCACTCGTATCGAAATCTGTTCAAGCTTTCCTTTTGCTTTTGTAATTTCAAGTACTCTGTTGTAAAAGAAGCATGCCTCGAGATGATGTTAGCTATCCGGAGCGAACCGGCTAGGTTCGCAACGTAGAAAGTAGGTTTACGACTAATAGCTATCTAAAATGCAAATCAGCTCGCTACGGGGATGCTAATGGTGGCTTTATTGAGGCGAATTTTTCGTCGAGTTACATTTTCTATGGTTGATTCCGTTAGAGACGTTAACCGCAAGCTTGCATCTACAGTTTCATTGGGAGATCTCTGGGATGAACGCGACGTTGTCGAAACTGTTGAAACAAACCTTGTTGACACGCTGTAAGCAACGTTTACTAACTTTAGAAATACATACGGTAGAGAAGTGAAGTCTTTCGGTATTCTTTTAAGACATGAACGAGACAAACAACATGCAAGGATATTATTTAAGCTCCTGATCTTTCCTCGATTTACACTACGTTTCGAAACCTCCGATTTTTTAAAGGAAATTATACTATTCTATTTTACGTGATAACGATAATCAATAAATCAAGAAATCACGAATTTTTGAACGAGAAATATTATAAAATTGAATTTTCTTTTTACCTAGAACCACCTTTTTATTACAATTTTTGTTTGTTCAACTTCAAGTCCTGGGCGTTACAAAGATAATTTAGATTTTACAGGTCCCTTCAACCGTAAGGATCGAAAGAAAGTTCACCCTTATGTTAACAAATTTTTACCGTCGAATCACAAACCCACCCCGTGAACTTTAAAAATTTTCCAATTTCCAAAGGAGGCAGAGAAGCCACCCTTAATCAGGATCCACGCTGGTCTGGAGCGATCTAAAAACGGTGTTTATCGCAACCGAAATCATGCTATTAATACGTCCTGGCGAGCATTCCCGTGGTCTCGATGAGGGCCCCATAAATACCGGATCTCCGGAAAGTGAATTGTTTCGCGGCGATAGGCATTCTTCTTTTTTCTCTCTCTCTCCCGGGTTCGTTCGTGTATCTCGTTGCCGCGTAATTAATTACGAATAAAACGTGGCAAGGAGAGGTGGGGGGTCGAGGCGATACACGGGGGTCGAGGTTGGAAATACTCGATATTCCCGACACGCGGTGCGTAGTCGTCGGCGGCGCGGCGTCGTCGTCGGCGGCGTCGTCGTTGAGCCGACACAGCCACCGGAGGAGGGTCACGGGGGTATGTGTCTGGCGATATGGAAATAATTACCGGGCGGGGCGAGGCACGAATTAATTAAGAGATACGTAAGTAGCGTACATTGCGCACGAGATGCAATTACGTCGTCTTTGAATCTGCGGCGCAGCCAACGCCCGGCAGATACGTATAACGAGCCCCGAGCCGGTCAGCCAGGCCTTTGACATCATTCCTCAGTGGTCCAGAATTCGGGAATAATTGGACAAGAAATTTCTGCATACATTTATCCGCGGAAATCGCAAATGAATGTGTCGTTACCAGGGGAAATGCTGAAATAAATGCTAATTTACTCTGTGCTTGTCTGAACGGTGAAAGCAATGCTGATTAATTTTCTGAGGTCGATGCACACGATTATGGCAAACTTTAAACTAGAGTAGGTAACTATTAAAGTCATTGCCATATGATTTTTTAACAACTGTAATTATCTCAGAATTTCTGTCCTTATTATTGTACTAGATGAAAGAGAAAATTTATATTCGTACGAGAGGACCGTAAAAAGTTGCTAGATTCACGGCACGTATATTTTCGTCTACTCGCATTTTTATTTCGCCTTTGTGTACACCGGAAACGAAACTCGAGGAAGTCGGAACGGGAGTCCGTGTAGGCTTTATTGGTCGATTCGGGTGAGTTTAGATGATTGATGGGTCCGAGCATTAGGCGGGAGAAGTTTCAAGGCTGTCGGGAGGCGAAAATGGCGAAGGTGATATGATGCTTGTTGTTGCTCGATTTCATATTGCGAACTTGTTACTATCTTTGAAAGTTTATATTGCCTTTCATGCGAGTTACCTTGAAAATTTGTTGAATCTCGTGCAAAAATATCGTACCCCATCTTTACGACTACGCTTCTGTAAAAGAAACAAACAGTTCTTACTAAGAAAACAGTGTAAGGGTTGAGTGTGGGTTAGGTTTTCACTTTTCTTTAACACTCATTTCACGAACTGAATACACTCCGGGACAAAAAGATAGCACATCATCTATTTTTTCTTATTAAGAAAATTAATATTTTAATATGTCAACATTTTGTGACACTCTTATACGTACAATGTACTGGATCGAACAGAATTATCGATTAATTCTGTTATATTTCAAGTTTTTCGTTAAGTGTGCCATAATTTTGTGCCTCTATATTTCGCTAATAATTCTACTTCATTCAATAAAAATAGATAAGTTAATGAATCCTCGTTTCACTTCATTCATATATGCTACAAAAGACACACTAAAAATATGTGTGTAAAAAAACTTGAGTTTCAGATTAAACTAAAAATAACAGAACAGTATAACTTCTTTCGGGAAAACTGTGTCAAATTGACACGAGGGTCGGATGGGGGTTAAACTGTCCGTGGCCAAAGATTGCTCCGAAGAGAACCATCTCCCAATGAGTGGCCAGTATCGTGCAGCATCGTTCGAAAAATAATTGCAGTTTCGTTTCGGCGATAAGACACCGCCAACGTAGTCCTCGGAGGCGTCTCTCCTCCGAATTCAATAATCCGTCGGTGCAATTTCCACACCCACGTCGCTCGGCAAATTACCACCTGCCGTTACGGGTAAAAAGAGAGGAGCAATAATCAGCAACCTGTGGTCCCGCTTGAGAGATAGACACCGGTGAACCTGGATCGGGTCGAAGAGTCTCTCTGGTTGGTCGTGTATTGTTAACCATCTGACCCCGTGTGTCTCGTCACCGTCCCACAATCAGCCGCTCCCATTGAAAGGCAACACGTGCAGTATGTATGCGGTTAACGCTGTCCAGGATGCATGTCGGTCCGCTTAATTCGCCGCGCGTCGCGTTACCATTCATACGACCGTAGTAATTACACGGAACGTCAAGGCCGGAGGCTGTTCGCGTAAAAGACAAGATCCCGCGCGGCGATACCGGGAATTGGTGAATTAACATTGAGCAGGAGTGATCCGGACCGTGTTACCGTTGTGAGTAATACACACACGCGCGCGCGCGCGCGCAGAAACAGAGCGAGGAACAAACCCGTGATTATAAATAGCGAACGCGTTCCAGCCGCAGCGAGAGCCTCGATCCTACCGGCCAGCCCGTCGCCCTGGGATTTCGTGATATCTGGATCGTGTCGACGATCTGGATCCCCGCAGTTTAAACAAATCCGAACGGGGACCCCCGAAACCTCGTCTGAACCGAGCGCGGTAACGAGGATGCAGAAGGTTGCCGGACCCCGGCATGGGGAAGCCGTGCCACCGCCATTAACACCAATTGTGCTTTCATTAATTTTCATCCGCACTTTCGTGCGTTCACGCGCTGCCCGACCACCGAAGGTGACGGCCGGGAATCCCGAATCGAGAACCAGCTCTCCGTCAATCGCTTTTTCTCCGGCCGCTACTGTTTCCAAAGTTCTTCCGTTTATTCCGCGCACGAAACGTCCGTAAGTCGTGTATTTTATATAGGAAACTAGCATGATTATTCCTGGAGCTACGCCACTAATTTATTTTTAGTACTTAATCCTGTAGGATTCCCTGGGTAAAAGCATATTCGTGCACCCCTTTGGGTTAACGGCTACCTGTGTACCAAATTTCAGCGTTCCAAGGCTTCTGTGTTTCGAGATTTGTTTACCGTTTTGCAGAGGAACTTAAGTAACACTAATTTAATTTTAACACTTGATCCTGAAGGATTTCCGGGATCATAACATATCCGTGCACTCCTTTTTGGGCTACCCGTGTACCAAATTTCAGCTTTCCACTTGTGTCTTCTGTGTTTCGAGATTTATTAGCGTTACAGAGGACAGAGGAAGTAGCAATTATACAGGAGCGATAGAGTCTAAAATAAGTCGAAAAAACGGAATAACATTTTTTCGTTCGACGCCTCATTTTCGAGAAGATAGATCCGTCGGGTTCGCGTGCTTCAGTATACACAGGAAGTAGAATCGGTTGGTCATGATCAGACGCGTCAGACGATTCCTATGCAGCAGCACGTGTAAAACGCAGCGTCCAACACAAAAATGTTATTCCTTTTTACCACGTTTTTACCAGCCCGCTTTCTTGTCCGTCTGTCTGTCTGTTCGCTACAAATTTTGCAATTGATTTTAAACTAAGTTTCCGGTGACAATAAAATTAATTTTAGCAAGAGCTCAAAGGCAAATTGAGAATCGAATTAGTGAGATGTCATTCTGCACTATATGTAGTAAACAAATAATAACAGATTTTTTAATCCATTGGTCCACACTGGCGGTAGTTCGGTTTAAGCTGTGATTGATGACTGACGTCTCAGTTTTGGCGCGAGGCACTCGAACATATTTAGGTCAGACTTAAACAAGAATCGTAAATCTAGTCTTGTCTTTTACGTAGATGTAAAAGTATGATTTATAGGTGGCAGAGCGATAACGCGGAGACGTTTCAGTCAAGTTCTCGCGAATGTTTGTAACGACGTTGTGACTACAAAGTTTTTATGTATTCCTTAATGGGTTTATCGAGAATAATTTGAATATATCAATTGCCGGGGGAATTTGTACTCGCACCGAAACCGCTGATAGCTTGTTCATTTGCAATAGAACGAGATAACGCCGATAATAACAGAGCGCTATAAATACTTGTCACTGTATCTGAACGGGTCTATGAATCACTGAATCAAAGTCTGAAGTGTTATGTTGTGACTCATAATTATAAATAACCTCGCAGGGAAAACATGGAAAAAACTCGAACATTAATTCAATCACTGGAAAGTTGAACTGAGAAAGTTGGCTCGATTTCTTGAGTTACTTTAATTTCGTCAGGATTTTCGGATCGATGTGCAAACTGAACGTGCGAAGATTGAGTGCTCGAATGCCCCAGAACTCGCCGGGCAAACTTCATCTTCTCAGAGCCGCAGAAGATTAGAGGACAGTGCTTCAACCGAGAACTACACTTCGCAGCTACCTCTCGCCCTAACCAATCAAGGAGCAATCTCCGCCGTGGATTGTGCACAGCTTAGTAGTAACACTAGACGTAAACTCGAGTATTGCACGGTGAGCAGGCATCCTCTTAGCCGAGCTTAGAGCGACGCTTCAGGAACTTCAGGTGGGGTCCGGGCATCGGATCTTCAACGAAGGACGAGGCTCCATAATTTTAGCTGCGAGACTACGCTTCGGAGGCTCGGCTAACACGGTCCAATTAGAGCAGACCGAGTGAAACGAGTGTGGGGTCAGTGTAAGAAATGCGATACCCTAACAACGCCGTAATACATATATTAGGTACTTGAATTACTTTCTGCCGATCCTTTCTGCAATTCCGATCGATTGCAATTTTTTAAAGACTCTTTTTCACGCGATGTAAGAAACTAATTGTTCCCCCTTCTAAAAAATATATTCAAAAAACTGTTTAAAAACCGCGCTTATATTAAAATGCACTGAAAAGGAGAAAATAATTTTTTTCCTGGTTCTCCATAAAATACCTATAATCCAGATAAATGATTAATAATATTTTTCCCCAAAATTTCAAGCAATCAGTTCAAAAAATTTCTTCTCTTATATATAACTAATGTCATGGTTTTATTGAAATTTATATGAAATTTTTCTATGTATTCCGACACTAATTTTATAACAGAAGAAATTTTGAACTATAATTGCTTATAATTTTGGGGAAAAATATTATTAATCATTTAACTGAATTCGGTATATTATGGAAAACCAGGAAAAAATTATTTTCTCCTTTTTAGCGCATTTTAATATAAGCGTCGTTTTTAAAAAGTTTTTTTTATATATTTTCTTTTCTACTTTTATTGTCATCGGAAGCAAGTGTGCATACAAAATTTCAGCAAGATTGGACTACGGGAAGAGGTTTAAAATTCGATTACAAGATTTGACGCATACAACAACGACACGGCAGGTTAATATAAGCGTGGTAAAAAGAATTCAAGTTGTGCATGGTCCGATATTAAAAAAGTTGTCTTTTTAAGAGTGTCCGAATATTAACAAGAGTCGCGCTGTATATGTGTACATGTTTTTATTTTGTTTTGTTAGTTTTTCATCTTTCTGCAATATTATATGTAAAATTATTTTAACGATCACGATTTTATACAAAATTTATTCCGGGGTCTAGAATAGTGTTTGATTTCGTTATGAGCGATATAGTATGACGTATGATTCTTTCCACCAAGATTGGGGATTCGATACACTGTGCACAAGCCAGCAGACAATTCAGAATTCTCTGAGCGACCTAATACTATTAGTTCCGACATCAATTAGTAAACGGCAGAAACTTATTCGAGTAGCTGATAGAATAAAATGTAAGAAGAGAGGAGAGCCGTGGTACATATTACCGTCGCGCACGAACACCTGTAGGAACAGAGAGCCGTGATTTTCGCGAGTGCACGTGCGCCGTTGGGGAGGAAAGATAGAGAGAGAGAGAGAAAGCGGAGTTCGTGCGGCTTGTTAATTAACTCGCAATCCGGTAATTGGCCGCGATAATAAGTCGGTGTTCTGGCACGCGGGGTCGTTCCGCGGGTCATCGTCGAGCCTATCTGCCGTGGCTCTGCTCACCGTCGTCACCCGCAGGAAACATTAGAACGATAAAAAAGGTTCGCGAAGGGTCAAGTCCCTATAATCCGTAACCCGTCTCGCCTGTTAGCCGGCGGGATTCCGAGATACAGCTGCGCAAATTCAACCAGACCGAAGATTATCTCGCGCGGCATTTAATCGGACGCTTTACCCTGAAAAATTCACGCCGACACGCCGAGCTGACTCTCTCCCCGCCGCCGCCGCCGCCGGATGTCAACGTCGGATTCGTTATTTCGGAGGCGCCGGACTCCTTGATACCAGCCAGATGTCCCTACAGCACCGCACGAAAATCTCCGATATAGAAAAATAAGATTTATTGATCCCTTGTTTCAGAGACGTTCAACTTCTTCGCGAGAGAAAGGTCTGCAGTCTGCGCGGATGGTATTTAATTGAAGAGCACGGATAAAATCTCAATTGTCTTTCGGTTTTATTTTTCCTCTCTTTCTCTTCGCGTGTAGCTCGGGAATTGTTATCTCTCGGTAAATGCACTTGCAGTTAAGATAAATAAATGCCGGGGCGGAGAACGGAAATTTAAACTGCTATCTGCGTGAAGAAGTACACGAGATGCGAGATAAATGCTGAATTTTTTCCTGAGTAAAATCTTTTATTTATTTCCAGTGTTTATTCCAGTATTAGATTAGATGAAATAGTTTTTAATAGTAATGCAAATTTAGTGAATCTAAATTTCTCACGGTCAATGATTTATTTGGACTTGGTTGAATTTTTTAATAATAAATACAATATATTTTTCTTATATATAATGGCATTTCTTACAATCAGGTTTCAAAAGACTTGATAATTATCACAGGTTTACACTGATCGGCTTCGAAGCTCCAAATTATTAGTTCATGCTTTTAAAATCACAGCGGTCGCATGAAGAGAATTAGAAACGATAATCAGTATGCACAGCCTCGGCATCAGATAGTGCCACAGAAATTTAGGAATTCTACGATACACGACGGGTAAGTGTTTCCAAAAACAGTCGCAGCATTAGAAATTCACTGCACACGTTGCGTTAACAAGAATTTTGAAACGTCCAGACTTGGGGGGAACAACGCCGCGTGTTTCGAACTCGAGAAATAATCTTCCCGTGAATCTCGGAGAACCGAAATCGCTAGAAAATTGTTTTCGGAACAGGCAATCAACGCGGGGTTATATTTTATATTGAGAGGTTGTAATGGTACAGATACTACGGCACGATCGCCGCGCTTATCTGATTCAACCGCTTTAAACTTCTTCGACCGGAATTATCCGAACTGCAACGTGTATCGGTTAGCTAAAGTGGATACAGGGAATCATTGGCAGCCAGCTCCGGGAATGCCTCCGCGTATTTAAGAAAGACTTTCCATGGTTTCGCTAACAAGATTTAATGGATCGGCGTGTCTTCCATACGCGTACTGGAACGGTCGACGATTTCCTCGAAAGAGCATTCTAGCGTAATTCGTTTAAGTAACTTACAGTCAACCCGTTGACACCGTCCGAGGCTTGTCTATTTTTACATTGTGTACGCGGAATCGGCTTTAAAATTAAATCCTTGAGGCTAATTAACCTTTCGCGTGTTAACTGGACTGGAGATTTTCGCGACGACGCTCGAAGATCTGTGAAAATTGCAATTATTGAAAATGTGTTGTAATCGATTTTAGTGCTTGGTAGGTTCATTGTTAAATTCGTAAACGTTGGAAGAGAAAATAGGTTCAATTTCGTGTGTGCATAATATAAAGAAGTTCTAGGTTGAACGAAATGTGCTGATATTGGAATTGAAATTGTTCCGGGAGCGAAGCGTTAGCAATGAAGTAGCGAGCGGATAAGCATGGTTTCGAACAACCCGACTCCTAGTTAAACGTTCCAGCACGGAGTCAAAGAAACGGGTCCCGCGGCGTTTGCCCAGTGGCGCTTGGCTTTCGCAGAGGAGGCTTTTCGCGCGGGGGTGGATCTGTCTTGTGCAGCGTTGCATCGGATAGACATGCGCAGGATCCACGGTCGGAGAACGACAAACGTGCGAGGAGCGGAAATTCCTCTGGCAGAAGTGCGAACGAAGCCGTTTAAGTCTCGCGGTACTCCATATTTATACGAGCGGGCGATATCACGCACACCGGGGCGGTGGCAGGATCGCAGACGACGCGGGGGAGCGGAGCCGAGCGGAGCGGAGCAGAGCAGAGCGTTGCGGAGCGGATTTCTCGCGCTCTTAATCCACGCGCTGTCGACCGAGGGGGTGGAGGCGCAACGTCGGCCGTCAACGCCGGCTTTCCATACCGTTCCCCACTAATTGCTAAATGCTAATGTACGCATACACGCTTTGCCGACGCCTACTTTTGCGACAGCCCTGTAGGACATTATTCGCGACCCGGCTCACCGATAGGTCCGGGAATCGTCGCACGCGGATGGCTCGTCATCCACTTTCGAAACGGGCGCCGCGCCCCGGGACGATCGGCATTTGCATTTCATCCGCTCGATGCCACCCCCGACCGAACCCCACCTCCTGCTTTCAGCCACCCCCGATTCCAGGTAACCGGGATTAATCATTCCGGATCGGTACTCGCTGATTTATGAAAACGGAGGAACGCGAGACGCTGCCACCGATGAGATTCACCAGCTACCACAACCTCTCTCTCTCCTTCTCTCTCTCTCTCTCTCGCTCTTTGTCAGAGATTACGCCGAGGTTTATTAGTGAACGATGCGGGATTCAGGGTGGCGATGGGGTTCGATCCTTTGTGGACCGGCGACAGCGGTTTTTTCCTAAATGAGTTGTTAGCGAGCGCAGAACGAGTTGAACGCTACCACCGCTCGACGATTCTCGTGGACTTTCGGCGAGCACGGTGTTTACTGGAATCGATTTCTGCGATTTTCTGACGCGACGATGTGCGGAGATTTTTGTGTAATCTGCGACGGAAATATGCAATGCAATTTTCATCTCTCAGCTACGCCGAGACAACGTTAGTATTGAAATCTCCAATATTCGTAAAACTATACTGCATGGACTTTGTAATTCATACCAAATATTTACAGCATTTAATTCTCGTTGGGTTTCGCCCACGCTGAACGTGGTATTTCGATTATAAGCCATTTTGTGTATAGAGAGATCTGCACAGCGATCATTTAACAGAAAATATTTAGGGACGTATACTGACCGCAGAGCAATTTGGGTATGTAGGAATTGGGAGCAAATAAAAGTTTCCCTGTCAAGAGGGGTATGATGAATATTTTACCTTGTCCGCCCAGTCGCTTCGTTTGAGGACCCACGGAAGAGGAAAGCTACTATCCAGCCAGCAGCTGTAATCGGCAAGGTGGAGGATGGTCAAAAGTTTCGCTGCGTGTACGAAAATCCAGTTCGCGAGAGGTTGGTAAATATATGAAACGACGCGAAGGAATATTCGCACATTAGCGACAGGCCATTAATACCGGGTTCGCCGAGTGGCGTTTCGCTCTTTAGCGGTCCAGTAAGTGGGTTACCCGTGTGCGTACACGAACAGGAGAAAGAGAGAGAGAGAGAGAAGAGAAAGAGTGCACACCCACCCCCGGCATATAATTGTTTGGACACGAAAAGCTCCGCGCGTAAAACATCGTTTCCTTACGAGCTGGCTCTCTTTGTTTGCTCTTCCATGTTCGCGCGTCGCGGCCCGTTAAATTCAATTTACTTCGGCTGCATTCGGCCCTCCCCAGTATATTTGTCTTTAAAAATGCACCGGAACTCGATCCCGGTACGTAACAATCGAAGCCTGCCCCCACTTTCCGCGGGAGAGACTATTTCGGTGTCCGGGGGACGAACGCGTTCGATTTTTCGGGCAAATCGCGGCCGACGGTATTTTCGAGACCGATCGATACAAGAAATTTTCACGGCGGATGTTGTTAACGCTTCCTGTGACCGTCCTTCATTGGATTATTCTTGCTGGACGTTTACGATCGAACGATTATAGACATGATCGCTTTTATAGTCACGTTCCATCGGGGCACAGAGTGACAAATCTCGAATTATTCTCGTCTTTGTGGTCTCGCGACACCATTTTCTTTTTATCTGCTATGTTCCTCGGGCCGATAAGTGTTGAAGTATATGATTGACAATGATAAGAAACTTGATGTAACCCTTTATCTAATTAATATGTCCAACTACTGAAGAATGTATTGCAGCCTATCAGAAGAGAAATCGAACATCTACACAAAAAAAATGCAATTTTTAATATCAATGGAAGATCTACCACATTACCTAAATTCCTTTCAACACCAAGTGCTATAATAATCGCATATCGGAAGCGCCTCATCGAGCGTCGCCGTTCGAGTTCAGCTCCCGTCTAGGTACAATCGTTCGAATATGATTAAAAATAATTTCACCCCGATCGCACTATTTAATCGGAATTAAGACAATGATCCGAGTGATCCGGAAGTGACGGCCGATCTCATTAAAAAGAAGTCGCGAATAGCGTTTTTGGTGAATGGCGTCGGTCGGAGGGTCTTGTAGGAGCCACCCTCGAAGCCGCTATTGACAGTGGATATCGTTCGTGGATTGCGTCACCGATGGCGGGACATCGTTAAACACGTTTCGCTCGTCTATCATTCCCGGCCCGGGGTTCATTGTCGCCCCCGAAACCTTTTACCGCGACGGTGAACGCGTTACAACGTATTACATCACCGGCCGTTCTGACGTTAACGAGCGACAGTATTTTCTATCGAACGCGCGAGCCCGGGACTTTCGCCGACTTGATGAAAATCGGGCCCGATCCTCCCACGGGGGAAACTGTAACTGCGCCGCGGACGTGTAATAATTTCTGGTTACGAGCACCGTTTAATAAACGAGCGAGACATGCCTCTTATTAAACCGCGCTCCACATATCCCGATCTCTCAATGGGCGTCTTCGAAACGAGCCTCTCAATCGAGCACCGACCAGCGTCCCCTCGGATTTCACGACTTGTTAATGCTTACGATTTGTCCACGGGTAGTTTCTGCTTCCTGGTTTTCGTAAAACACGAATCTTGGAGACCGTTCAACACAGATTGAACCCGTGCATTGGAGGGTCAATGAGAAAATTGATCAGGTACTATCTATCATCGCAGAAATGAATTTTGAAATCCGGGAATTATGCGATTATTCAAATAATCATTTACAATTAGACTGCGGATCTTTATGCATTTATGAAGAAATTGGTTAGACGAAATATAAAACAGTGAAAGATTGAAAAAATTCAAGAATGTTGTAATGTTGCTTTCAATGTAAAAACTTATTGAACGAAAGATAAACGTTCAGATATGTAGTCTGAATAAGAAAATCGATCAGGCACTATCTATCACCGCATAAATGAATTTCGAAATATGGGAAGGTAATGGAATCATTCAAATATGACATGGTAGTCGCGCCAGAAAACTTATTTGAATACGAAAATGTAGCAAGCACTATCTATCACAGAGAGGAAACGAATTTTAAGTCTGGAGAAACAATTGAACGTGTTAAGCGGCCATGTAAAGAAGCATTTCCAGCAGGTTTCTTAACCAATTCCCAGTAATTACATTTTTACGCCACGCTTTATGCTGCTTTGGCGAATTGAAATTTGCGAACACAACACCTAGAACACCAGCCAATATTCTTGCCTCCAAATTTTCTCCTTTTCTCCGCCGGGAAACTCATTTCACCTAACTCCGCTTCGGGACGAGCAATTTCCCGGATTAGGGGAACTCCGAGGCTACGCTGGCCACGTATTACACAAGCCGCAACTGCGACTCGCAATTCTTAGTTTGAACAACAGAGGATAAAAACAGTGATTGCGAGTTATGCCCGGTTTATTCTTGTTGTGTACTTGTAGTTTTATTTAAAATACGGGACGTGTGCTACGAATATTAGGGCGGTTTCATAGAGTTTGGACGGTGGAAATTCTAGATTGAAATTATACGAGCTGTGTTGAAAAAATAACGGGAATGTTGCAATTTTTTTATGGGTACTTTACCCTATTGTATGAAGTATTATATCGATTTTATATTGACAAAATTAAGAAAATCATATGAAATAGAAATTTTTCAGATGCCGGAAGAAAAATTCGATTTTCGACTTACAATTAGAATAGCTCCGAGTGCACAGGGTTGAAGTTGGAAAGTGGATCGAACTTTTGTAGAGAAAGAGTGATTTGTGCAAATGCTGATCAGCATTCAGGAATGAAAATCGGCGCGCATTCCGGTTCAATTAAGGCGGCTAGGCTCGTCTCGCGTTTATTATCGCACTTCACCTACTCCAGGGAAGGAACGATGAAATATTCAAATTACGATAGCGAGATCCTACGAAGTTCATGAAATTATCCGATCCTCGTGGCTCGTAAAACGTTCGCGCCCTTAATGGTTTCTGGATGGCGGCGGTGGTTCTCCGGTGGCGCGGCGTTGCTAGCCAAACTTCCTCATTACTCTGGGTGCCCGGGCTGCGCGAGGAGATCGAGGTATCATTATCGGTTAAGTGACAGGCGATCTCGATCGGAAGCCTCGATCATTTTCACGGATAGTTGAGGCCCGTTGGATCGATCCGGTGCTTGTAATTACGGGGGTTCTGCGTTACTGAAGAAAGGGTACACACGCACTCGGCCAATGGCACTTTCCTCCCGGTTTTTCCCTCCGAACAGCCGGGGGCTGGGCGCCGTCATCATCATCGCCTTCGCGGAAAAGGAATCTGCGAACAATACCACCAGTGCCAGAGCCCCGGCGAGTGATCACGATTTTACGCCTCCTTCGCGCCTGCAATTGCGTGCGCTTGTAATCATTGCGTCGTATTACTGTTGCTCGCGTGCACCGGCGATGACGATAAAATTCTGTTCCGTACCGTATCTAGAATTTCCATAGCGGCGCACCACCGCCGGTGTTGTTCGCCAGTCGGTCGAGAAAGACCACCCCGCGAGCGGGTTTTTGCACAAATTGAGATAACAGCGCCCGGTCTATTTGAATAATAGCTTCCAGCCGACAACCCGCTCGTATTCAAGGAAATTAATCACCGTGTCTTGGAAATCTTTATTAAATAGCGATCATCGAGTTACGCTAATGAATGATTTGCTAGTTTTATGCGCGCGATACATTCAACACAGACCTCGTTAAAAATTGCCCACGGTTACGTGCCCCGTGAACCCCTCTCAGCCAGCTAATCGCGAAATTACTTCCCCTCTCGTACGTCGATTTAAAAATTATCTCGGGAACCGGCTACAGAGTAAACACATTTTTACACGAGCTCGATGGCTAATGAGAGAAACGAGAATTGGCTGCGCGTTTCGCATGTTCATTAGTCTTCCGACGAGGTACTTACGTCGTGCTATTATTTTTGCATCGGGGTGTGTCAGTCTTTTCAAAAACTGTCAGGATGTGCCAGAAATATTCCATACTCTTATTTCGTATTTTCCATCCTATTATAAATTCATAAACTACGATCCTCTCGCGTACACAGCATTTTCTAGTTTCGAAAAATCCCATCGGAATCGTTTCACACGTATTCAACCACTCCGCTTGCACTTAATGATATGAAAAAATTAGGATATACTTCCACTAGTGCACATCGGCGGACGGCGGCTTTCCCGCGAGCGTTTTAATTTCGAATTTGATCAAATCCCGTCGACGACGTTAACCCGTCGAAGATGTTTCTGCCGTATTTATTTTACGAGATGGAAGGTGCTCCGCCAAAGGGGCTCTTAAAAATGCCGCGATCAAACGAAATATCTTATTAAAAAAAAAAAAAAGAAGAAGCGCGGACAGGAGCGGAGGGGTGGAGACAGGGAGAGAGAGAAATAATCAGTACATATAAACTTTCTTTCTGCATGGCATAGTCGTGAAGCGGCCGGTATCACTCGTCGAGCGTGTCTCCTCTCTCCGTCTTCCAGTTGACTTCCTGTCGAGCATTAACCGGGTGTCGGATTACCGCGTTCCATTCCTAATCCGGCATAGAAGCAGACAGCTTAATCCGGGGACGATTTACCTAAGCGACTGGCCGATCGAATCCGATCGTAGACAATGCTCCGAAAACGTGGATAGAAGCGCGCCGCTGTTTTAATTCGCAGGGAAAATCGTTCGCTCGTAATTCGCTTATTCCCTGGCGATAACGGTTCGCGAGCGACACGTATCGGGACCGCAATTGCTTCCCTTTCTAATTTATTAATAAGATTATCGGCGACGTCGGCGCACGTCGCGCGGATAAAACTACTGTTCCAACATCGGGGGGGACTGTCTAATAAATCGTGTTGCGCTGTTAGCTAAGTGCTGCGAGGCGCTGAATTGCAAAATAAAATGGCAAGTGAAAGTGTTGCTTCTGAGGAGAATGCTCGTGTTACGTTGTTGTCGCAACGTGCTCTCGGCGTTGGCGCGGCTCGACGCGATTTTGATTTAACCGGCTACCCGGAGAATAAACTTTCTTCCATTGTTTTGTAATCCGGCGCATGGGATGGAATTCGTTAACGTCGCGAACACGTTCGTTCTCTTCGATAATGTGTACAAGCTTCGTAAGAAAACGCTCGCAAGCTTTTTGTTTAGGGGCCACGCCACTCTGTAAATCCGCTGGTGTGCAAACGATCGTTAATATTCCGACACACCGCTGATTAAACGTTAAATACCAAAGCCAGCGTGGCGAGAAAAAGAGAAGTTCGAATTCTCGGTTAACTACCCGCAGTGCCTTAAACACTCGGGGGCCGGGGATTAATTTTTATCGCCGCGATTCTACCCGCGGCGCGCAAAAAACGTAATTAAGCCAACCAGATAGCGATCTGGCCGCTGCGCTGCGCTCGCTCCTGTGAATCGCACCGGCCCGGCATGCCAGCCGAGGAAAAGCTCGAAAATCTCTTCCGAAAACTCGAGCAAATTCAATCTCGACATCGATCTCCGACACGAAGCCCGCCCACTCGTAACAAAGGTGGCCAAGATTGCGGCTCGTAAAGCCCCGCAAAAATAAGTCCGAATTTAGCGTCGTTCGCGGCCATAAATCTCCGGTACTTCCGACGTTAAAAGTCGACCGTGCAGCTCGATCAAGTTGTGCGAGCCGAGGTTCTTGAACCGGTCTCCACGTCGAAACGCTCCGAGGGTGTGTACACCGGGCCCACCGTTCACGTTGCAAGCTCTATGGGGGTCTCACTTCGATGATCCAGGGGGTTGGCGAACCTATAAAGCGGCTTGCACAACGAGAGATAATCCCGCGCCGACAAACTTCGCCGATTCTCCGCGATTTCTTGCGTCTCTTTGTCTTCGGATAAATGGACAACCGGTCTCTATCGCGCGCATTCCCCCTCTTCTATGGATCCTCTCTTATTGCTGTCTGCCCTTTTTATTATCCCAGCGATCGGTTATTTTATTGGGAAAGTTCTCCGCTACTTCCTACGGCTCGTGGAGATCTTGTTTACAAGCTCCTGATTGGGGAAATAATCGTAGAACTACCTACTGCAGTGAAACGATTTGTGTAACGAGGCTGCGTTCATACTGAATTTCTCTGACGTTTATCATCGTAATTTCAATTACCGATGTCCATACCTATTTACGATGTTATTTTAACTAGTCTGTTGGCTGCACTCTTCATGTATGTTTGATATGGTATGCTATAAAATAGTTAATCTATTCAGGAACGATCTTCTCGTCAGTCAAAACCCGCAAGAATTGAATAAGATAAGTATGTATAGATGAAAATTATGAATGTGCTAAAAAAATGAACATCCAAGTGATATATTACAATCGTCTTAACTCGTCAGACGCAAGAAGAATTGGCAGAAAGTCTGGGAGTCACCAGACAAGATTTCATTAGATTTTATGTAAGAAAATCTTGAATTTGGAAAAAAGGGGAAAGAACGTATTTTCACAGCTAATATAATTAAATATCCACAGAGACGCATGTGGCTATCTTTGAAGACATCAGAAAAAATGATTTGGTATCATCCTGTCACCAGAATAAAACAATACCGAAAAACCAAGAATAACGAGCAAGAGGCGATGCTTAAAAAAAGAAAAAATTATTTGGTATCATCCTGTCACCAGAATAAAACAATAATAGCGAAAAACCAAGAATAACGAACAAGAGACGATGCTGAAAAATCCACAAGGTCAGTTACAAAAATACGAATTAGCCAATTTCACGTCCAACCGGTAATAATTAACACCTTTGACCAACCAACTTCGCGTAATTAATTCCCCAGACACAGAACCAGTTAGCGAGTGGTGGAACTTGTTGCAGCGGTTCTCGGTCAATTATTTTGAAACACTCGGCCCCCGACTTCGAGGCAGCTCTCGATTTAAATACCGAGACGCGAGTCGGTCATAACATTTTGCACGGCCGGCCCGTGAATTTCGCGCGGCGCGAATTTTTGATTGGTCGAGTCAATAAAAGCCGGGCCCGATCGGTCCATCATTTGGCGAGTAATCTCCGATAAAGGGCCAATTTTCGGGGCTGTTAAAATCTCGGTGTGCCATCAACGGGGCGAGAGGAATCCAGTTTCGGAGCGTCGCGCGCCGGTGTGCGCGTCCCTTAACCGCGATTAACTCGCAAATGTTATGTCTCCAGGATCCTGCGGGACCGTTTTACGATCCGTCCTGATGGCGACGCGCGAAATTCGAAACCCCGAGTGTGTGTGCCCGGCGAATTAATTCGAGGCCCCGACGATATTTTATCGAGGCTGAAACGAGCGTTCGTTCCGCCGACGAACGCGTCTCCTCTGCCTCGATCCGACAAAATTTAGATCGATGAGTACGCATTCTTGCAATTCTTTACACCACGTCAATTTTTTTGCTAATGCTTTCTTATTTTCGTTGATCATGATTTTATGGTTCACGTGAGCAAAATCAAACTAATTGTTCATACGCTGTTACGTACAGAACAAAATACAACAAAATATTCTTTTTGTGTATACAATACTTCCTTTTATACACAGGGTGAACCACGAATCGTGATCAGTAGAGATTACTCTGTTATTAGATCGGAAATGCTTTTATCAGATATGCGGTGACCCGAATTAATACACATTCGGACGCTCTAAAAGAGACGATAACTTTTTTAATATTGTACTATACGATTTGAACTCTTTTTGGAAGCTAGAGTTTACTACAGGATATGAAAAGAAATTTTTTCAAAAAATGCAATTGTTCGGAATTGTAGAAAAAAAATACGGTCCCTATCTACCGCACAAAAACAGGTTTGACTGTATTATAGAAGTTATCGTCTGTTTTAGAGCGTCCGAATACTAATTCGGGTCACTGTAGCATGGTTTCAAGAGAGCTTTCACGTGTGATTATATCAAATTTTTCTATTCTTTTCTTGCAATTTTTGTATGTTGAAATAACAAGCACTGTCTAACGGTACTTTTTTGTTAATATCGTAAAAATGACATTAAATTAATTGAGTTAATTTTTTCCTCGACTTCCTTTCAATTTTGACTTAGACCACTTTCATAATTATGGGCAGATATGGTCTAAGCTTGCAACAAGACAACTTGCGCACAGGCTCTTTCGGACAGTAAGATGGCGCACGGTAGTCCGCGGCAGAGACGGATCGTGCGAAAACTGTAACGACGCGCGAACAAGACTTTCACTTACGCGCGAAGCCCCCATTATGCAATCAGGGTCGATCTTCCCTTAATTACGATCCCCCCTCGATCCACCGGCGAGATATAACAAATTACCGGATCTTAATTTTCTTCTTCCTCCGGTTCGTTTCCGCGATCTGCAACCACCGAGGATAAATACGGTGATGTGAGAATGCATCGCCGGCCTCCCCGGCGAATTTCAATCGACGTGTGCGGTAAATAACCGTGGGCGGCCACGATGTTCAGCGGTTTCCATTTATGGTATTAATTGCAGGCTGCAGGTGTGCGTTAACGGCGATCCTGATCCGGTAGACGAAAGGGAAAATCGCGCGGACGTCGAAAGACCATCATCGCGGGTCCGCGGACGTGTTTAAATATGGATTGAGTAATTAGAACGTGATTTCACGGTTCTCGTGATCGTCCGCTTGTTGGATCCGTGTAATTGCTTCCTTTGGAAAATTTTGGATACGCACCGTACCCCTTTCGAACAGTTTGTGTTACTCCAAACGACGAAATTACCTCTGTGCAACTGAGGGTAAATTTTGCAATCGTATGATTGTAACGTTACAGGTTTTCGCAGATTGATTTAGAAGCATTGCAAAGAGGAGAGAATATCCTGTATTAACTAAAAAATGTTTCCTCAAGGAATAGAATACAAATTCTACTTTCTCATTTTAACGACCCATCAATTTCGTCAACCCTCCAAGTGTGAAATTATCCAATTTAGTAACCAGCGCTAAGTAATTAATTCCAGTACTCGATTTACGACAACGAACGAATTATCAACACCCGAGCAATGCAAATAAAGCACGTCAGCGGTGTGGATGATCGGTGGCTATAAGATCGGATAAGTTAGTGCGGAAAGAGGGTTAGAAGATCCGCGGAAGACGCCTAAGGCTCCATATTTCCTAGTTTACGAGCGAACGTGGTTGATCAAGTATTTTCGCGAGAGATTCCCGGGTGCAGAAGCCGCGTGTCGGATGGTGTGCTCGGAAACTGGGGTCAAGGGTATGGTTCCCATAAACCTGTCACTTCTTTTCTGGCACTTGGTTAGGGTGGTTCTCCGGGATCTCTTTTTTTTTTAGATACGCTGCACAGTGGGAAAACCTAAAGTCACAAATCACAACCTTTTTTTCTTCTTGGCGGTGGACCACGTTGAAGAAAAATGAGGAGAACGATTTTTGATGGTGCACAGCGGGTCTCGTTGTTTGTAATTCTTTTAAACGGAGGCTAACAAACATGCGGGAGGTCGTACTTGAAACATTGATTAAACAGTGTCGCTGCAAAATATGTTAGGCATTCGTTATGCGCGCATGTAAACAGCAATAGTTTTATCTACATAAAATATTCGTATGCCTTGTACGTATACTTTATAGCTATTTTGAGAAGTTGACATACAGTTAGGAGCAAAACCATCATTTATGACGGAAATGAATAGGTGTAATTTAAAATAGCAAAAGCATTAGAAATATTTAAACATAGTACTTATAAACGTAACTTATTCGACGGTACTTTCCGAAACAATATAATAGCGGAAAATCGTAATAACAATTTCGCTAAGTTATTTTTGTTAATTTTGTCTGGAGCAGTTCTTGGGAGAGCATCTCGCGCATCCTGCATTCAATTTCAATTAAAACGGAATCAGAATGCTCGGTAAATGAGTGCCAACTAGAAAGGTATTAAATGGAACGACGTGCTCGAAGCTGGCACGGAAATGGCACGCGAGCCGCGGAAATGGCCGGCGCGCCATGATTGAAGTCTGTAAACTCGGGCGAAAGACTCGAAGACGCAAACGCGAATAATATCCGTGGCGTGGCGAGTTATCGCGAGCTAGTTTTCTCGCGAGGCGAGCCGTCTTCGGCACAATCTCATCTTTTAATCGAACGAAACGAGCCGTGAATAATCGATCCGGCTCACGTGATCGAGGAAAAAGCGGCGAGAGCAATTTTCAGCGCAGCCGCCGCCGGGGAGAACAGCAGCAGCGTTTCATTCTCCCTCCCTCTCGAGGGGCCTTCGAGCGACGATAAGTTTATAATAAGATTGTAATTACTTGTTTTAATAAACTCAACGACAAACTGGTTCTCGGGGCCGGGATCTCCGGGTGCGCGGCCGTTCGATCGATCGATCCCGGGCAAGCAACATCTTATAATGCCGAGCTATTTCAATTAATTCGATTCAACGCCGCCACGGCTTCGTGTTTCGTTCCGTTCCCCCGAGGACGAGGGGCCACGTTTTACGAGCCTCCGCATCGACTTCGTCGTTAACGTCAACCCCATGATCGCCGAGACGAAACAATGATCGATATCGATTTAACGACGGCGCACCGTGGGAGCTCGCAACTCAATTTTAGTTAAAAATTTCTGGCTCGATCAGTCTCGCCGTTCAACTCGCTACTCAACTTCGCCACTGATTGATACTCACTTTATGTGTGCAGATATACGTTTTCTCGCGAACGCAGAAATTGATTTTTAACAACGTCAAATAATAAAAAGATCATTTCATTCGCAGTAATTTTCCCTACCCACAGAAGTTGCACGTACGCAGTTACTTATAATCTGCAATACTTGTTCTATCAGGTGTACCTCAAGGCTCCCACCTTGGTCCTCTACTATTCATAATTTTCATTAATGATTTAACTACCATTTTTCAATATTGTGACTCCTATTCGCAGACGATTCCCGTCGCCCTGTACCTTTTATATATCCTTACCGTCTCAATGACTACCTTGTGAACTTCTCCAACCATATTTATTATATTGTTAACTCCGCCTCAAGAACACTCGGTTTCATACTTCGTTTTTCCACTGATTTTCATTCAATCCACACACTTAGATTGCTATACATCACCCTCGTCCGTCTCCTGTTAGAATATGCTTGAATTATATGGTCTCCGAGAAGCTTTAATTACGAAATCATGCTTGAGAGAGTGCAGCATAAATTTCTCCGGTTTTGTTCATATAAGCTAAAAAATCCAATGTCATTCTTTGATCATGATTACTCCACAATATTAACCACAACGGACCTTGAAACATTGTCTGCTCGAAGAAGAGTATCCGACCAGAGCTTTATTTTTAATTTAATTAATAATCATATTGATTGTCCCTCTCTACTTGCGCAAATCAATTTCTATGTACCGGAACGTGTATTGAGAACTAGAGCAGTATTTCAAACGCTTAAAGCCAGATCTACTTATGGATTAATTAATCCAATAAATCGCATTATTGCAGACTCTTTCACTCTCTATAATCGTATTGATATTTTTACTGAGTCTTTGCACACTTTTAAAAAACAATTACGCAGGATTATAGGATAATACCATATCGTTTGTACCATTAGTTTCTGTACATGTCTTTGTTATTATACGAGTAGTCCTTTATCTTTTCCTATTGTAAACATTTATATAAGAGGACTTCGGTCCGTCTATAATAAATAATAATAATAAAAGTTCCATTCATCACTCACTGAACCATTACCAAATCTGCAAGTGCAACCGAGGTACACAGGATATTATATACAATTATTATGAAATATGTGACATTGAATGGCGCGAAACTCGCTATGAATTTCAAAGTGTTAAGAACGGCAAGCTAATGGTAGCATTAGCAGTGGTAGTTAACAAAGTAGAAGGAATGGTATCCGCTGTCTAAGTTTGACAGTGCATTTGCAATCCAGCGCGGTTCCGACCGCCGCGAATTTCTTGCGAACGCTTTTTTCATACATCCATAAATAACAAAGATTTACTATCCATTTATGTGCCCCACCCTGCGCATATATCCTCGTTGACTAAGGTATTACGGCATCCCGGCAAGAAATACGGTTTTTCTTCTTGTATCTCTCACGTACAACTAATCATTCTGATTTTCCGTTTTGTTGACGTGCTTTTGCACGGTTCTTTCGCCGGGATTACTAACAAGCGTAATCGTTGTTACACCGCCGGTGTACGCATTCCACGGTGCTGTAATTTACCTATTCGTGGTAGGAACGTAAACGACCGATCCTCGTCCCGGGTTTAATAGAACAGTGGACGCAAATCGTTATTCGGTACGCGATTTATTGCTAACAGCGGATTTCCGTGTACCGTTACCATTTTTCTTGACCGACGACGCGAGGCTGTTCGCTATTTCTGAACGCGGTTAACTGTGGTTCTTGTGGATTGCAACATTTTAAGGAATTTTTCATTGCATCTTGCGATGACTAACCGCAGTCAATCTCTCCAATAGAAATGAACAACAGAGTTTTCTTAATTTTCAAATGGCCCCTACAAATTACAAATAATGGTTTTGGACATGCAATTAACGAGCTATGCTGTTTGGATAACTGTTACTAACTTAAACGTTAATTGCGCGCGCGCATGTCCAAAACTTCTGTTTTTATTATTTTTTCTCTTATTTTTTATATTATAGTTTTAATAGTCGAGCACAATGTAGCACAAACTCAGCACAACTCAGCACAACTGTTGAAATTATTTGATTCAACGAGTGAGGGGCTAACTTCTAGGAGGCCATCAATCCACGAATAATAAAGGTGCCGAGAAAATCGGATATATAAATGGAGCCTTCGGAGGCCCAAAATAATGCTGAATTAGAAGGAAGCAGTGTCGTTGGAGGAACATAATAACCAGTCTCGCGATGGCTCTTAAAGTGTAGCCAGCACCTCGCGCGAATAAAACGGAATGAAATGTGTCGGCGCCAGGGAAAAAAAAAATGTTAAATCCCCAGTTATGTCGAGCGTATTGTCCAGCAATCCGCTGGAGAATTGCTGGGGTGTTAAACGGAAACGGCGAGCGGTTTCGCGGACGGTGTGACGAGCATGCGGCGCTGTTACGTATTTACGACGCCCACACACGGTGCGCCAATCTTAGCTGCGTCCACGCACCTTCTTTTTCTCTCGTCACGGCTCGAATAAATCTGCGAGAGGTCTTCCTGGCGTCTCGTGGTCACTGATCTTCGATTCTTTCGATCGTGCACCGGCGGATCGGAGATTTCAAGCAATCACATCATAGTTTTCACTGTGGAGGCTGTCAGGTGGGTGTCCTTCGAAATTATTAGAACGTACTTTTTTTCTTTTTTAATCCACCTCCTCCCACAGCACCCTTTCAGGATACGCTACTAGGACGCTACTACGAGGGGGGTGGTCAGTATTCAGACCGACTCTCCCAGCTATTGAGATGCGCCGCATATCCGTGTTTTTTTAAGGAGCCTACTCACGGTCAAGCATTCGAAGACAGAAGACAAAAGAAATAAATCCGAAATCCTATGAAATGGATACGGTAATAGTATACCTAATTGCAAAATGGTACCAAGAGTGCCGTTTTCGCATCGGATTCGAATAGACTCGGACTCAGGGCCAATCGATCCACCAACTACCCGTTCTCGAAGGTCCATTAGGCCACCGAGTGATACACGGCGTGGAAGAATTACCGAGCTCTTCTTCCTGGTCTTTGTGCAGCTTCTTCTCGGACCATGTGAATTATGGCCGAGGCCCGGAAAAGGGTGACGGATGGAAGATATAAGACGTGAATTATGTTTGGTCATCGTTGGGAATGTGGCTCTCGAGAGGGGCGTGGCCGTTATCCCTCGTTATTTATTATTGAGGGATTATGCGTCCGATATCATTATTAGTTTAGGAGCACTTCAATTATTTTTGGAAATGATAAATAAATAAATGCGTCTCGAAAAAGGCTTCGAGTTATTAGGTCGGCAACTAAATTCGCGACTTTTTGTTTCGTAATTCTTTGATTATATCATTATAACCTCATTCAGCGACCATTCCTTCTATAAAATACTCGTGCTTAAAGAATATATATAAATGACTTTGTTTCGGAAAATGTGGAGGTCGAAAACCTAGTTGCCAACCTAATAATATTTCGCTCAGATGTGTTTAATTACAAGAGCAGGGTCGTGCCGCACAGTGTGAGTTCGACCGAAATCGTGGCCGAAAAGTAAAAAAATTTGTTCCGTAGTTTAAAAATCTGTGTAGCAGTACTTTATTCATAAAGTACCGGAGCAGGGTTTTTTGTAACGACCAATATTTAATACGTACACTCCCGTCCATAAATCACCTAATTTGCAAAATCAGAGTACGCATTTCCATCACCGGTTGCTTTTTCATTGCCGCCTACGAGCTGGGAATTTTTAAGTAGCCTGAAAAATCGCAAAGAATCATAGTCAAAAATTGGCTTTCATTTTCCCTTGAGAAAGCGAAATTTCTTTCCGAACCGGTCGTATTTTCAAAATAAAAATAATATTCGTACATTTTGTGCAGTTAAAAAAAAGAAAACATTTAAGGGGCGACATTTCGAAGATTTGCATCGTAGTGAATAAATCTACTGCACGACCCTGTACAAGAACACCGTCCGCCCGAATGCAGGGAGAGCAGCGGTCCCGAAAACTATTTCAGCGGCTCCACTTTTCTGCCACAGCTCGGAGGTTTTAATTTCCCAGTGAGCGGCCGTCAGCGCGACTTTTTTCGCCGGTAAAGCGATCCGCCGCGCCGACACGAGCCCGTCGACGTCTAAACGACCCTAACGTTTTGCTCGCGACGCTTATTCGCGGATCGTTTTGCCGGCTCGGTTTTTTCGCGTACGTGTCCGACGCGACCGTGACACATTGGTCCGAAGGTGACCGGGTGTGTGGGCCCGCAGGGTGCCAAGGGCGAAGTCCCGGATCGTTTGGCTGTCAACAAGAGGAAACATGCGTGTCGCAGAAGCCGTAGTTCACGGCGGGGCCCCTCTCGAACGGAAGACATTTCCCTGAATTGTTCCCACAAGTGTACACACGCGGCTTTTTCTTTTTCCATCGCACGAAGCGCGTCGCGTTGTCTGCACGTTATCACCGCAACAAGATGGTCTTTATCATCGCGTCGTCGGTGAAGTACACCTTCCGTCCGCTAGCCGTGAGATAACAGACGACGGGACGAGTTGTTAAGGGCTAAATTCTGTTCTCGACCTGGGAAACCTTTCGGCAGTGCTCTCCTGTAATACTTTAACCGCCGCTCTGCTTCTATCTCGACGTTCATGGAATTTATTCGTTTATTCAATCGCTTCGGACTTTTTTACCAATTGATAACTGGCGGGATAGGGAGTGGAGGATGCGAGACAGTGCACTGCTGTTTCCATTTAGCTCTTGGTTCGCTACTGACCTGCGAGACACTTAGAAATGTTGGAAAAAAGGCGAGATAACTGCTCGTAATGTACGAGGACTGTTCTCGGACTCCGGCTGCCTTCGGTGATTGCGTTGGCTAGCTAGAAACACTAAATCTTCTGTGCTAACAATGGTACTGGGGTGTAGTTTGTTAAAAAATTAATATAGCTCGAGGAAAAATATTTTTTTTTGTGATGTGTCATTTACAGGTTCCAGCCAAAGGGGTTTTTAATATGGTACACCTTGAGTCCCTAATGATTTTTAGATTTATTTTAGACTGCTCTTTTAAACCTCCATGCAATAAGCATGAGAATTCGACGGGAAGTTCTAAAGAAATTGGTGGTCGCTCGAAAATTGGAATTGCTAAAATGGATAAACGGAATGAAAGTATTCGTTCAGCTATTTTAGGGGAGAATATTAGAGCTCGCCTCGCGAGCTATTTCACTCGGACTAAGAAGGTGAAAGACTGCCGTAGTTTCATCGTCTGCGGAATAAGGAGGGGAGGCATTATAGGATCCGCAATGCGAGCGAGGCTCTCTCTATCGAATTCGCTCCGGTGGGATATAGTTCAATTTGCCGTAATCGGAAAGTGGATCGTCGAACACGAAATCGATCGTCGTTGAACGGAAGCCGGGTGGAGGGGGGGGGGGGGCCATTCAACGCGAGTTCTGGCGAGTAGATCGCGGAAGACGCCGTGGCGAGCGGTAACGGCAGCGGGAATAGGTTTGATCCGCGTGTGTCGGCTCTATATTTAGCGTTGGCTTACGATCTGTCGATGTCCGTGCGCGCAGCACAAATTCTGCGGATCGATCAGTGGGAGGACGTCAATGACCGGGAGACGTTCTCGCCGTAGAGATCAGCCTCGACGAAAAACAACGATATCATAAGCCCGAGGCCCGGGTTACGACGCGCCGGCCGACACAGCCGCCCCTGTGAAAATATTGTTTCAACAGCCGCGGAGGCTTGACGGGGCACGGGGCCGGTATTATTCCAGAGTCGAATCCCGTCTTGTTTCGTTCGCCTGTCACGGGGACAAATGCGGGATGATCGTGAGTCGATACATTGGGGCGAGTTAAAGAGCCGAGAGTGAGAAGGACGCGAGGGATGAGGGTGCCGTGAGATGTGAAAATCTCTTCCAGGCTGACTAATTGATGACTTCTCAGTCGCGGAATTTATTATTCGCGGGTTGGTGCATTTATTTGCACGAGAAACAGGGCTGGGATTTCGAAAAACTGAAAACAAAGACATCGTCCGTGTTCGACGAAACAATAGAGTCACCCGTTAGCCTGCTCAAGACATACGCGCCCAACCTATTTAATAGATCAATAACTAAACTATGTAACTGCAGCCATCCCTAACCCCCATCGATGCCGCATAATTAAACCGCAGCCGTTTATGTCGGACTCCTGTTTCACGGTGAAATGTATAACAGAAATTAAATAAACGAAATGTTAGTTTAGCTGACACTTCCCCTCTATAAAAAAAAAGAACAACTACTATAAAAAGTAATAGAAAATTGACTTTATTAAAAGATCCTCTTATATATATTTAAAAACTGTACTCTGCACGGTGGAGTTAAAATAAAAAAGAATTATACAGTCACCATCTTTCTCTAATTGTAGAAGAGAATGGCGACTATATAATTTATTAATAAACCTGTATTCTTTAAAATTTAACCACTCAATTGTATTTTCAAATCGGGCACGAACTTATGCAATCATCTGATACATTTTTCTCGACCTATTCAAACGATTACAAAAAGTACATTTTCCATCTAACTTGTACTCCTTAGAATCGACTTGGACAATTTTTATTTTGCATAAAAACTCCAACGTCCAATAAAGATCACAGAGGTGCATTGATCGAGACATTAATAGAACCCACGCGAGAATAAATTAATTTATTATAATAATTATAGAGGGGAATCGAAGAATAAAGAAGCAGAAATGACTCACTTTGCGGAGTCCGCCAGATCTAATGTTCCCGGATAGGCCACCGAGTATCCCGAGGGAGAGAGCCCCGGTTACCTGGAACACTGCGCGCGAGTGGATTCAGGTGACCCAGCTAGTAATTAATATAATTAAAAAAGGATAAGACTTGAAGAGCCTCGTTCCCGTCGAGTCGCCCACGCTCCTCGTCCCCCTGTTCAGATTCCCATTGAGGTATTGACGCAGGAATGACGAATGGATGGCGGAACAGAGGCGCTGTTAACCGGGGCGCGTTCGTTTAACCCGTTAATCCGAAGACGCAAATAATTAATGATCAGCTGCGAGCCGCCGTCTCTCGCAGCTGTTGGCATTGCGAAGGAGGATTAACGGTACAAGGGAATCTAATTTGAATGGAATCGGAGGACCTTCGAAAAGCCCCTTGCTCTTGCAACAAGCGGCCGCATATTATGCTGCGGAAGCCGGCGCAAGTATGCGAACGGCCTAACTCAGCGCATTGCACAGTGGCCCCAGGATTTGACAGTTCAATGAAATTGCTATTGGCGTTGAACGATTTGTTAAAAAGTCTGAAAATGAAAAGCTGATACTCTCGGTCCTCGAAGTCCTGCTGGATTCTTCCAACTCCTTCCGCCTTTGGATCCCGTTCGTTTCATTTCCGCAATTTTATAGATGTCAAACCGACATTCTGGACCACTGTTTCGCAGTCGACAACTATCGACTGTCCGACAGCCACTGCCGGGTAAATCCGTCCCGGCGCCGTTTTAGGGTGAACTGCCGAGCCGCGATGCTGTTCATGGTCGCCGGAACCATTCGTTTTATCCCCGGCGAAAACTGTTTCCGTCCACCGACGCAAATCTAAGGGATTTTGATTTTTCCCCCGTTGACTTGATCCAAACTCCACTGATGGCGTGCAACATCACTAACCGTGATTTATCACAGTGATCGCAGAATCGTTTTTAATCTAGAATGAATTTGCTGATTGTCATCCTAATTCTTCATCTCGATTGAATTAGTTCTTTCTTTAAATGCATCAATTAGCTTGTATTAGTAAGGAAACATAATGTAAAGGAACACATTGCGGTTTATCCGAACGTGGGATCACCTGGGACTAAAACGAAATTCTGTGAATACAAAAATATAAAGTCAATGGTTTACTTATATTTTTTTGAAAAGAATTTTGGAAAATTAATGTAAGCTGAAATGTTTTAGCGAATTAGAAAGGTCAACATAGACGACTTGATGTGTTCGTTAATGGACGCGTATAAATTCGAAGAAAGATGGATTGTCGATAGGCTTCGAGATAATCCCGAGGAGCTGCACCAATGATCTAGGTCGACGCATAAGTTCTGCTGACGAAATTCCACCGGTATATGATCGAGCGACCGGGAGAGGCGCCCGATGAAAAGAAAATTCAATTTACGGGCCCGATATCTTAATACGCGAGTCTGGTAATTTATATAGCAATAGATTATCGCCGCAGCAGCGATTAATCTCCCCCTGGGAATGAATGCGTGGAACGATCCGACTGCTCGGACGACCCTTGACACCGCCGATAAGGGATGGTCCTGTGGCAACGTTTGTAAGGCATAAATTGCCCACACGCGCAAATATAATGAGCGTCGCGATAACGGGCAATCGGACTTCGAGCTGCTTCTGCGTCTCTGTCTCGCTCGACGGACAGAACGGTACAGTAGTCCACAGTGGAAAAATAACTTGTCCGACGCTCGTAAATAAGATCTGCTGAAACGGGCCGGGAAAACATGATAGAAACGACAAAGCATGAAAATACGCGCGGCGAAATTGCAACCGTGACTCGAAACTGCAGAATTAGCTGATATTTTCAAAATTTGTTATAATTTTAAGGGGTTAACTATGAGGAAAAATAGAAATCTAAAATAAAGTAAATTGAAATTAAAGTGGCATGGAAGAATTTATCCAAACTTATCAAGTAATAATCCATCGTCAGTGCTATCAGTTTATACGTGTTCAGATTAATTAGAATTAAACGCCCCTATGATGCATAATTTTTCACTGGCAGATTGCATCGCAAGGGGTTCGCAAAACTGCGTATACAGTCATATCCCACATCAACCTATAATTTTCCGAGCAGAATGCAATTATTCTCACCCCTTAACGACTCTAACGAGAACATTCCGAGAAATTCGAATAAAACCCGGCATCTGGTGCTTGCCGAGCGTATAAAAAAGGCCAGGCAGCCGCGGAGGTTATCAGGGTATTTTCTCAGTGGCAGTGTCTAGCTGCACGATTATTATGGCGCCCTAGATCTGGAGACAACGACCGGCAATGAGCTTGTATCCGAGGGAAAACGGGAAACGGCAGCGCGTGCACGATACGATCTAATGTTAGACAACCGTGCCGGGGGAAACCGACGAAACCTACGGCGGCCCTTTTTCCGCTGCCGCATGGAAAACGTTCTTTTCCCTCGACAAACAGGAGGGGCGAGAGCAGAGGGGCAAACTGGGATCCGTCCCCGCCCCCGTAAATTAGTTTTCTCAGGCGCAATTAGTCGTCGTCGATCACGGCTCGTTGGAGACGAGCGTCTCGCGAAGCGATCGGTTCAGGCCTTTCGGCAAATCTGCTCGTAAATCGTTCTCGAACGCGGTCTCTCGGTAAATAATGGAACCCGGGGATCTATTTCGGAGGCCCGCGGCTTAGAGCGACGCTCGCCGTGTAATTTGTGGAGCTGCCGAATAAATCATGATCGAGACGAAAAGAATCGGGGGTGCGAATCGTTGGGAAGGGTTGCAGCACTTGCCCGAGCAATTCGAACATTTGTTTTCGAGATGAAAACAGCAGAACGAAATTTATGGGCTTTCTTCCCGAAATGAATTATCCTTCGTTGTATCTGCATGTGTCCTGTCGCGTGGGAGTTGATTTATAATTAGTAGACTGCGGATCTTTTTGCAAAATAAGAAGGTTCCAGTTGCCAGACACGAGAGTCGAGTAAAAACTGATGTCTCTTGCAGTCATTATAACATTTGAATTAATTCATAATCATCGTCAACCAGGTGGTGTACTGTATTCTATAACGAACCATTGCACGATTTTTCTACGACAACGAAGAGTCAATCCGTTTTGAATGCATACGTCAATCATGATAAATACTCTTATTTTTCTAAGCCTAAACACCTAATTGTATACAAAGTCCTAACGAATCTATTACCAACCGAGGTACGTACAAGAGCTGTTCGAGTGCGATTGTTTGATAGCAAAGCGACAAACTGTTGCACGGCGGAGCACGTTTTCAAAATAGCAGACCATATGGAGATTATGCGAGGTACAGAACGCACGAGAGGAACATTTGGCGGCCGCAATCATAAACTTTTCAAGTATCGGACGGAGACGACCGGCTAAATTTACGAGGGTGGTACGTAGCAGACTACCCTTTTTATCCCCCCATCAAGGATACTTCAGTCAAACACGTGTGAATTTATTGTCCGGATAAATCGTTTCGAGTAACGAGTTCAAGATAAAAAGGGGAACTCGTCGATTATGCGTTCGCATAAAGCAAAACGATCTCTTCTTTTTATTATGTATAACTGAAAACACAGCCGAGCTCTGTTCCAGGCGAGATACTACCTCGCTAACCGGAGACTAACGTGCTCCCACAATCTACACGATTTACTGTTCCCGGAGTCTAAAAATGTGAAATGAGTATTTACATCGTCGAATACCTAAATGCCAAGTGAAGCCTACACACACGTCAAGAGGCGAGTCTCTGCCCACTTGCAACACCAGTCTCCACTTAAACAATAAGAGGTCGTCCACGGGGAGATCAGGGACCACCAAAGCGGGAGTCACCGAAAATTTCATCTCCAGTTGGTCGGGGAACATGACGCATAGCTAATTAGGCGAGCAGATAGGCGGCGGACATGCGAGCCGCGAGCAAAATGGTGACTTTGGTTCAAACAACGGCTCTAATAAAAGATCATACCCATTAGAGACAGCTTGTTACATGATTTTTATCGGAGCGTTTTAAAGGGGAGATTTCAATCTTCGAGTACCGGGTGGTTCCGATTGTTCAAAAAGTTTTTTAAGCATTTATTTTAAGCATCCGATCTGGTTTATACGAACTTATTGATGATAAACGAGGTACTATTTTATAGTAGACAGCAGTCATTTTTTGGAAGTGGTCAGTCGAAGGGTTGCTTGCAATCCCCACCCCTAGAAAATTAAATGATTTTTTTGTACGAAAAAAATATGTGATATAGAGGAGGTAAGTTCGAGTATTTTCGTTTTTTTTTCATCTGAATATCTTAATTGACAACCGAGAAAAAAAATGATACAGTTAAGGGTATTTACCTTATATGAAGAGTTAGCGACTTGAAATGTTAGGGGATTATCTTTCTACCTAAAACCATTGTTTTCCACACGATATCAATAAAAATTGCGGCCGGAGCTGCTGGACCATGCTTATCCCGCTAGACCTCGCTGGATTAGATGATTATGCTATTTTCTGTTACGCTCATCGAGACGGTGAAGATGATGAATTTAGAGCTCCCCCAGGGATTTGATAGTGTCAAGGGCTTGCGTTATGGCGTAGACTTCACAGAAGTAGATGTTAGAACAGTCGTGCTTGTGAGCGGCCATTTTAGTGGAACCAGAAGTGTTCGTCGCCTAAATGCAATTCAGTTTTTGACTGTTTACTAGTTGAAATGGGTGTTTGGGCCAGTGTGCATCGGGCGAGGCGGCACGGAAGGCGCATCGAGCAGCTGCAATTAGGGAAATCAACGCTCGGCCAGTTAGCTCAACGAGTGAATGACTAACGGAGATCCTTATCTTCCGGAGCAGCGGCGGAGGGCCGTAAATGTCCGCCGGTTAATATGGTTTGTTTATGGCGGTGATACTCGAGGTGCACCGGCGGACCATAAATTCGTCGGCTACGGGGGTTGGCGGTGGTTGGTGTTTGACCCCCACCGGCGATGTCTGCGCCGCCGGCAATGACTCACGGAACAAGGGTAGGTTTACTTAGGTACCGGGTTAAACGGCGATTTTCACCGGACGATCCGTAACGCCGTGTAAATACCGGCGTCCACTACCGCGCCGGTTTCCGAACGGCCGTGTCTGCGTTTACATTCACTTCCAGCAGCCGGCGAACGAAGGGAGAACGTTATAAACAATCTCATCCCGTTTCCCGGCAACTTTTCTACGGCCGGTATCCGCCCCCCTACTCGTCGCGTCTTCAAGACGGCGGGTTTATCTTCCCTAATGGATTCGGCCCCGGCTCGCGGAAAGCGCGAAATTTCGGTATCAACCCTTTGAGGTCTCGGCCCCGATGTATTCTTAGCTGAAACGTTCCCCATAGCAACCGGCCGACTGCCTTTCGATTCGTGGTTTACGCTGTTTCCGCCGCTGAATTCCTCTGCGCTCGCAAATTATTTTCCTGGTCGTCGTTATTTCGCCGGCAGCTGAATTATTCGACTCTTTTTAACGAAGTGTGAACATCATTTCTGAATAGTCTATAAAATTACACGATGTAAAATTTATATTTTTTGTATGGCTACATTTATTCTTGTTTTATTTTTATTTTGGCTACATTATTAGGAGTGTGACTCCTTAAAATACGGCGAGGAGTTAACCCTGAAATGATTTCATTACGAGCCAGGTCTGTGATGAAAATTTCGAATAGAATCTATTAAATAGAAATGTTATTCGTTTCTTTCGTGTTATTTTGTGTTCCACGTTTTATTTATTTGTGCGTATTATTTAATAGTTACTACAAGTTATGATTCCTTTTCACCACACACACATTTCTACTAATAAAAATAAATATTTCCTGCTCTGAAAAAAGTAAAGCTTGAAGAATTCGTTGCATATTTTCTTTACTGCTTACGGTTCGAGGATATTTGTAAGGATTGTAAAATAATTCGGCTAGGAGATCATGACCAGTTTGATCTGCAAGGTTGAAAAAACATTTAGCTACTGTTCGCGACGAGTGAAGCTAGCATTCGTGCTCGGAATCGTCTCGACGGCAGCCCTTCGCCGTCGGGATAGTTTGTTTCGCTCCCAGACGGAAGAATGTAACCACTTGTTCGAGCCACTTAAACGGAAGGGACCGTTTTTTTTTTGTTTTATACAAACTGAAGTGCGGACCTCCGGGGCCGTCTGTTTATATTCAGCCATGATTTAAAGCAGGAAATATTTACTCAAGCCTTTCCATGTCGAATCGGCCGCCGGTATTTCGCCGATCACAATACAAACAATTCCTGTTGGATAAACGCTTCGCCAAGAAGTAAACACGGCTCTCGATTCTGGAAAAATATTAGTCTGCATACGTAATAAACGTCCGATGAGACGTGTCCAAGTGGAAATCAAATATGAGACCCGGTACAATTACTTACCTTTGTTTGCGTAAACAATTTATCCGCACTGCAGATCGAAGAGTACGCGAGATCGCCGACAAAATCAATAGAAACAGTTAATCGTTGGGGACGAGGGCTGGAGTCGGGTGTTCGAAGAAGAAGAAACGCAAGGAACTTAAATAATAATAAAGTATATTAAAAATCGTATACAATTTTGATTTCAGTATATATATATATATATTTATATAACGATATGGTCGTCGGTTACTCGTTAACTACTATGGCAACGTAAAAATTGTACAAAAGACGATCTCGAGGATCCGCGTGCTTACGAGGATGAGGTGGGAAAAGAGAGAAAGAGACAGAGCAAGGGAGAGGAAGATAAAGAGAGTGAGCGAGAAAGAGAAAAGAGGAAACCGAGAACATAAAAGTCCAAAGGAGGAAAACGTACAAAAAGGGAAAACAGAGCGAGGACACGTCCGCTCGGAAGCGTCCGCGCGCGACAACTGCATTCCGGAGGACCGAAATCTCAACGGAGGAAACAGAAAAACGTCTCGAAAAAGAACCGGTCGACATGGATGAAATCCCGGAACACACTCGTTACACACAGTATTTTCAATTTTATTGACAATCATCGTGACAAAAAGTGGCTTACAAATACTCGTTATAAACTCCTCCCTCTCTGGTCTCTCTAACGTCGCGTTCGCTCCTCGATCGTTCCGAGCACTCGAACCCGGGGGCCGCCGGCGAATAGCGTCCTCCACTCGCAGCCGCCATTTTCTCCCCACCCGGCCCCGTCCACCAACAAATGGATCGTGTTTTTATCAACCGTTTTTCTGCCCGTGTGACCATCAATCGTCGGCCCAACGAACGCGACATTGTCCGTTTTCGCTCGCGCAACGGCCCGGCGTGATATGTGACGCTAAAAAGGTTCTTTACTTCTCACTACTTTACAACATTACACGTGTACGTTTTCGTTTTGGCAGGGATCCCCGTACCCGGGTACGCGAATACGGCTCGCGTTTTCCTCCTCTTTCTTTTGTTTCCGTTTCCTTCCCTTCCTTCCGCTGCGTTACTTTCTTTTTGCGGTTTCTCCTGCTTTACGTTTCGCTCGAGGCAGTTTATCGTTTCTCAGTCTTTTCGTCGTTTCGCTCCTCTCCCGTGTGCCTGTCCTCACCTGCTCGAGCCCCCGATCGCGAACGGAACGTCTGGTCCCGCGGGGCGATCGCGTGACCCGCCGAAATTTTCGACGACGATCGAGAAACGCGAGCAAAACGAGCCCCGTGGAACCCTCGTTCCTCGCTCGACGTCGAACGATGTTCGGCTCGGCTCCGTTGCGATATATCCCCGCGACGGACGTGCCCCGGCGATCGAACATCCCGATCGGAGGACGTTCCACGAGTGTGTTTGCCCTCTGTTGCGCGCGAATCGTTCGAAAAATCGTGAGAGATATCGACATCGGTGGCGAGAAACGCGCGCGCCTCCGCCACGGTTTTTTCTCCTTCATATTTATATATATATTTTTTTTCTGTAATATTTATACGCATACTTAAATATATATACTTATATATATTCATTTATATATACACATATATATTTACGTACTCGACGATTCGCTCTCGTCCCCATGCGTGGCAGTTCCTCGCGCTGTTCCATCGATCAGCTGCGCGTTTCTAGTCCGCGCGGACACAGACACGGACACGCGACCGTGCACGAGGTTGACTTCTCGCTCGTTCTTTTACATTTTTATCTACGTTATTCGGGGGGGTACACTGAATTCTTTGTCTTCCTACGACGTGCTCTTGCGTACGGGGCTTTTTACGTGTATGTATGTATGGGTTTTGAGTCTTGTGCGCGTGTGCACGACTCGAGTCGCTCGTCGGGTCAAAGATGAGTAAGATTCTCTTGGGGCGGATGAGTTCGAACGTCGAGAATCCCGTTGTCGTTTCTCGGGCGGGGTGATTAGATGAGTTTCCTGACTGGAAGATATGGCGCGGGCAGAAAATCGTTTATACTGAATTCGTCGTGGAAATCTTGCTCATCTTCGCCGAGAACGATAGCCGTGCGAGGTACAAAAACAGGTTTAGAATCTCTGGCAGTTTCTATACACTTTTCAATGCTACGGTTCGAGACGCGTATATATATATATATACGAATACGTGATATATAAAAAACGGTCAAGGGGCGATTCGTTCGGCAGTAAAAAATTGTTCGACGTTGCTAACGTACGTGTGTTTAACGTATATATAATATATCACGCTCCTTCGTACGCCTCGCGCGAAACCTACGTGCCCCTGGAGAACAACACGGCTTCTGTTGCTCGCGTCTTGGCTTTCCTTCGCACTAAAGTCTCCGACGAGAAACTTGCAAACATCGTCGCAATCTATAAAAAGAAGAATCCGTAATGTTAACACCCTGTACCGTGACATCTTCAGGCTCGTGACAAACATATCGAACGGAGACTACGCTATTAATCGTCTTTTGGTGGTTACAGTAAATATGAACGCCCTGGTGCAAGGAGTGGAGAATGTAAAACGAAATTAAAAATCGACTATCTCGGAGAATTTACTAAGGTATCGGATTTTTCCAATTGTTCATTTTGTTGTTCCGATTTCTCGGACATGTGGTTCTCGAAAATAATCGCTGCAAAATCAGGATTTAAAAAATGGCGCGGAGGTACCCCAGCACCAAAGTGAGCGAAAATTAAGATAACGATCGAAGAGAGAAACCACATGTTATTCCCTGGGGGCTCGAATGTTTCGCGAGAGGTATATGAGCAATCGATTCACGCGTTCCTCCGTGGCAAGACTAGCGGCTCCTTCGAAGCCTCCTCCGGAGGTGGGCCGATCGCCGATCGACGTTTTCGTAGTGGGATCGGTCGGATCTACGGTTTTTGTACACGGTGACACGCACGCAGGGTCCCTCGAGAGTCGGCCGACTTTCTTCGAAAGATTCGAGACGAATTCAAGGCTCCACGGACTGCGGTCGAGCAAGCGAAAGGGACGCGCGTCCACCGCGACCGCGATACGTGCTGTACACCTCGGTGGATCTCTGGCCGATCCGTAAATCGATAATCATTTTGATGATCGTTCCCTCTCTATGACATATTTACAGCGGTTCGCCTAACACCTAAAAGTGATATTTACAGTTTACGTCGCCTCGCTCCTCGTTCGCTCCCAACATCTGCGCTATACAGTTGCTCGTCGTACGTCGCGGATCGACCTCGGTGATCCAACACCCGATCGGAGCAGCCCCGCGAGGTCGCGGGATCGTTCGTGGCAAGTGAGAAACGCCGGTTCCTCTTCGACTAGCGATACACGAAACTCTAGAAAAGTAGAAAGCAAAGAGCCGCGCTCTGGTCGGATGCCGGGCCACCTTCGTCGGCGTACGAGTCCAAACGAAAGTCGTGTTTTACACCTATACTCGGTTACGGCTAAGTCAGATAAATAGACGAGACGATACACGTTAGACGGACATGCGGACTGTACGAGCTCCGCTACGGTATATAAGTAAGAAAGTGTAGAGAGATAGATACGAGTAAGAGAACTCACACCGTCCATTCGCGCACCCATTCGCTCGTCACCACTTGTAATCGGCGCACTAGATCACATCTCGCGACGGCGCAGCCCCGAGCGTCGATCCCGGCTTCGAAGTAGCGCCCTCCGGCGTGTAACGTCCTCGCGTCTTCGATCGCCACAGCCTTGACTCGAAGCGATCCCTCGATCGCCGATCACAAAGAGAATTAATCACCGGTCAGTCGATCGACGAACACGCGGCGCGCGCATACACGCACGAAGTACTTCGCGTCGCGCTGATCCTTTTTCCCACGATGACACGTCGCACGTTCGAGGTAAAAGAAAAAAGAATGCCCGTGGCCTACGGGCTGACGGGTAGCGCGTCGGGTGGTCGAGAAGCGGCGTTGCGAGTCGCTCGGCTACCCGATGGAACGGGTCGCGACGAGGATTCGCGGTTACGTCGGATGTACTGGAGGCTGCAGGCGCCGCGGATCTTGATCGTCCGAGGATGGCGGGTCCGAGGATGTTCGCTTCAGACTTCGGTCGCCTGCGTGTAAGAGGGCGCGAGCCCATGGGCGGGCGTCAACGGACCCGTGGTCGAGGCCAACGATCTCCTCGAGTACATGGTGGGCGCGGAGTGCGGCGTGTGCGGCGCCGTGTGTGGCGCCGTGTGCGGCGTGTGCCTGCGCGAGGCCGAGGCGAAGGGCTAAATGGGCCCGTAGTTGCTAAGGGCGGAAGGCCTCTCCTGTTGCTGCACCGACTGTTGCTGTTGTTGCTGCTGCTGGTCGCAGCCCGCGGTGTTCATGTCGCCTCCCGCCGACTGGTGACGTCATACGTGCGTCAGCGGGGGTTGCTTGAGAACGTGATGGTGGAGGTGGTGCTGAGACGCGCTGGCCACGCTGCCAGGTGGCAAGAGCGCGCTGCCCGGGCCCGGCGCCGGCGGGTACGGAACGCCGACACGTCCGACGACGCCCTTGATGCTGGTGCTACCGATGCCTCCGCTGACGCCGGTCACGCCGGCTACCATACCGGCGCCACCTCCTCCGTGACCTCCTCCGCCGCTCCCGCCGAACAAACGCCTCCAGAGACGTTTCCACGAGTCGACGGTTTTGCCGCTCCAGATCCAGACGCCGGACGTGATGCCTACCGCGAGCGCCATGAAGTACTTCAGCATCAGGACGGAGTAGAGAGGTCGCGCCCTCGGCCCGCACGTGCAGGCCAGCGAAGCGAGCCACTCTTCCCGGAGCGCCGACTCGTACATGTGACAGGCGAGCACCACTCCGGCCGGCAGGGTGTACAGAACGCTGAACACGCCGATACGGATCATCAGCTTCTCCAGTTTGTCCGCCTTCGCGCCCGGTTGCCTCTTGATCACCGAGCGAATCCGGAACAGGCTGACGAACCCGGCCAACAGGAAGCTCGTTCCCAGCAATAGGTACACGAACAACGGCACCAGAATGAACGATCGCACGCCTTCCGGTGCCACCGTGCAGACTCCAGCCACCGGATCCCCTGCTACTCCGCCGGCTACGTACGCCGAAACTGTTTGCACCGTGGGCGCCAACCAGGCCGCCAGATGGAAGTACTGCGAGTACGAGGCGATCGCCTCGTTGCCCCACTTCAGACCCGCCGCCAGGAACCACGTGAACGCCAGGATCACCCACCAGACCGAGGACGCCATGCCGAAGAAGTAGATCATCAGGAAAACGGTGACGCAGGCCCCGGGACCCTGGGCCCCGGACTTCAACGCCGGACCGTCGCAGGCGATCTCCTCGTGGCCGAACATGCTCCTCGACAGGTAGCCGATTGACACCACGAAGTAGCAGGCCGACAGGAATACGATCGGCCTCTCAGGATATTTGAAGCGCTGGGTGTCGATCAGGAACGTGGTGACGGTCACGAGCGTGCTTGCGGCGCACAGGCCGCTCCACAGAGCCAGCCATACGGCCGCGAACCCGCGCTCTTCGGGGGTGAGAAACGCGCCGTGGCACGGCAGGGCGCAGTTCCGTACTCCGGCAATTTCCTGGATGATGTTCCGGCCGATGCTTGTCGGCGGCGCCTGGATGCCCCCACTTGCGGCCATGCCTGCCAGTCCAGCCCCGCTGCCGATGCTGCCGGTGCCGCTTATCGGACCCGATAGCACCGTGCCCCCCGCCCCCAGGGGTACGAGGGGTGGTCTGCACCGGCACGTGCAGTCCCTCGGCCTTTCCCCTGGGGGATTCTGGCAGTTTTTTTGATTCTTGCCGGGCTTGCACCGCTGCGGTTGACTCGCCTTCGAGGGCCTGGTTGGCCGGGGTGGCGCTGCCGCCGGGACCGGAGCGCTGCTTGCGGCTCCTCCGTTGCCGGATCCTGGACCGGCATTGCTGGTACGATTGTCTTGCTCCATGCACAAGTTCTCCGGGTCGCCGTGGGTTGGCAGTCTCTCGCAGGCCATCCGTTCCGGCCAGGAGAACCCGTACTGCTGCATCAGGGGCGCGCAGCCCGCCCTCGCTCGTTCGCACACGCTCCGGCACGCCGGCAACGGCTTCGTGTACTCCGGCAGGCAGATCGGCGTGTACATCGAGCACAGGAAGAACTTCAGGTCCGGCGAGCACTTGATCTCCACCAACGGCCAGAACTGGTGCACCTCCATCCCTGCCTCCTCCTGCGTGTCGTGGTTCAGCTCGTTCGGCATCGCGGTCAGGTTGTACCCGATGCCCCGGCACATTGGGATCGTGATCTCCTCGCATCTGCCATTCCCATTAGTCGCCCCACCGCTCAGAGACGAGTGTCCACCGCTGCTGCTGCTGCTGCTGGCGCTGCCACCGGCCACCACGCTGCTGCCAGGCCCAACCATGCTCCCGGAACCCGAGCCACTTCCAGGCACGACGCCCACCATCGACGACGACGAGCCGGCGGAAGAGGACGACGATGAGCCGCCGTTCGATACCGAGCCCACGCTACTCACTGGATTGATCGCTGATTCTAATCGAGCGTTCGGCAACGCTGCGAGCAACAGCACGGGTAACATCGACGCCATCGTCCGGCTCGGAAGCAGCTTCGTCCGTCGAGCGGGTACACCCATCGTGAATGACGATTGACTTACTCTTGCCTGGCTCGCATCACTCCGATCTGCAACACAAACGGAACGACTCTTGTTAGAAAATTCTCTCTCGCGCAAGCATACTTCGGATCGATAAATTCTTTGTTACAAGATCGCAGTAATGCAAACTTCAACGTCCGTGAAAAAATCCTATAAATTTGCCCGCCTCAAGTACCCAATTACCCTATTCACAATACGGCTTCGATATCCTATAATCTTCGAGTACCAGTCGCAAGAGAAAGTTATTAAACAGGTTTCCAATCTTCTTCTACAGGAGAGAACGAAGACAAATTTTTCAAACTGCTGTCAGAAGATCGAAGAGGCGTACCGTGATCCTCGTTATGCTTTGGAAGCGTTCGCGTCCACCTCAACCTTGCAGTCGGGACTGGTTTGGTTGGTAGGCGCGTTTATTAAACTGGACAGAGCGTTGAGTACAACACGGTCCGATTATACAGAGATTCTCACCGCTCGTACAGCATTGGCAACGATTAAACCGTTCACCTGATATAATCGATCAACGACCACGTTAAATCGTGCATTCTCAGGAACGCGCGTCGGACAGAGAGGAACGAAGGGGTTGAACCCCCAAAAGACAGAACGCGGAACGCGTACGAAGTGGCTGTCTAGCCGAAAATACGTGAACCGGAAGCGCAGGATGAAAAATGGCGTCTGGTCCTGGGGTTAAACCCGGGCTCAATCCTTCCAGCATCCGAATTAGGAGGTGTCCGTCCTCCTGATCCTTTCCTTGCGCGTGTCAATCTCCGTTCCGTAGCCACACACGTAGAGGCTTCCTTTCCCGCGGGCCGAGAGATGCATCGGTGCCGGGCCGTCTTATAAATAGCCGAGCGGAGCGCGTGTCGGGGTGCTAGCAGTTAACAAACGGTAAAACTAACACCGCCTCCTACAATAACATTTCGCTCCGGTCACGTGTTTTCCGCGGCTCGACTATTATAAGATCCATGACTGTCGTCTCGAGCCTTCAACCCCCGCCGCCGCCGCCCCCGCCTCCCTTTTTCGTTGCTCGTATTCGCCCGTCACGTCGTGTTCGCCTCCGGCGAACCCTTTCGCCGGTTCCTCTCCTCGGTTCCCCGGCGATATCTCGAGGTATGCCAATCGTGCCTTTCCCTCTTTCTCTCCTCACCTCTCCTCTGGCCCCTCAATCTCCCCCTGGTTTCTGAGATCTAGCCGGCGATCTAGGCTCCGAAGCCCGCTGATTTATGCGCCGGCCGCATGAACCCAACCGAGCGCCCTTGTTCGTTAAGGTCGCAGACGGTCTTTCGGCGCGGCCACTTAACGAATGAACCGGCGAATCGGGATTCGGTCGCCGGGTGGTTATGCAAATACACCGGCCGACGATCTTCGGGACTTATATAATGGCGAACCTAGTTCGGCCAGCCTCATCGGCCCGCTTAATTAGGACCACCGTACGCGGACACGCCGCGGATTCGACACGTTGCCCCTGGTTACGTACGGAGAAGATCGTGTTCGCTAGGGGAGATGGCTCGCGATGTGCTCGGACAGATTACGTTCAGCCGTTCCAGTGCCCGCAAATCCAATCGAAAACGCTTCTTTCATTTCGCGTCTCCAGCTTATCTAATTGATTTTCGAGCATTTTAAATAATCTACACCGCAGCTTTACCAAATCCACGTGCTACAAATTTCAGTTTAACATTACTTCTTTGTATGGATTTTGCGAACAACGTGTCTCGCACGATCTACGCGATCGTTCCGGCATTATCGAATAAGAGCGAAGTCAAAAGTTTATCGACTTCACGACGGAATTGAGGAGATAACGTCGCGGCAGCCTCTGCGCACGAGACATTCTGAAATAGCTATCAGAAAACTGAATTTCGAAGCTGTCATTTATTTTACTGTCAGTTATGGGTAGACTGCGGATTTTTATGCAAAATAAAAATTGTCTGCACCATTTGCAAGAGACTGGAGCCGGATAAACGTTTAATTCTTACTTCAATCGTTTTAACAAGCTGAAAACATTAGATTCACATTATTAGATCATTACAAATTTTTCACTGTTTTGAATGGCACCTACTGATTTTTCCCATAAATGCATAAAATCCATATTCCTCCTCTATTCTGTTAATTTAACCACCACTCCACCATGCGTTTGATTACATGTATCACAAATTTTCCATAATCCATTAGACTCGTGTGCTCACTGCTCTGCTAATTACTGCTCTCTAATATTGTATTACGCAACTCCGCTACGATCCGATCAGATCATCTCCCTAAATGAGCTGCTATCAAGCAAACTTTATAAAATCGAACACTACTTCGAGCCTACATTTCAAACTCAATTCCAGCTGAATAGAACCACCGAGTCTACCAGCCCCGAATCGATAATTAACCGCACGAATTACCGCCAGGATAAAGGCAATCGACTTCAGCTCGCGTAAACGTCTAGAAGAGATCGAGTGGACGCTGAAAAAGAGCCGTCGGGGTCGTGGCCCGCAAGTGGTCGGCCATCTTGAGGCCAAATGGCGCGCCTCGTCGACGCTGTTAATGAAGAGGAAGGATATAAAAACGATTCTTTCGACCGGGACAGGATTGAGCAGCACGGAATTCGATATTCATGGCCGACGACGGCTGGCAGCGTCTGAATGCCGACCGGGCTCTAATCGATCTCTCACAACGGTGTGGACGTCGTCTGGAGGGTGTCCCGGGGGTTCGACCAACCCCCGTGCCTCTCCTCGTAGTGTCCGGGAAACACGTGACTCACGCGGGACACCCCTCGGATTTACGGGACGCTGATGGGACGCGTGAGTCTGCAAAGGTGCACCTTTCGGTTAATCGACACGTGGCTAATGGATCCAGTATTTTTCTTCCGTGCCGGCGACCATTCGCTTTCCCCCTTACAGTTCGAGGTTCGAGCTCTCGAAAACCCCCGGGTCCCCTCTTCTCGTGATTCGAGTTTCTTCGTTAGGGGGTTTCGAGCTGACTTTGTTCGACGGAGGCTGATGACCCGTGAGATCCTCCGGGCCCCATTCAAGCTGCCAGGGTGTCAACTCGATATTTTTCTTTGCGGATTCGAAACTGCTGCGTTCGACGAGCGAGATTTCATTGAGTCGTTCTCGCGACACTGCTAAAAGCTTCATGGGACACCGGATGATGAATGGTGCTGCATTTGGGGGGATGCACTGGTTCAAGTGCAGCTGATGTCTCATTTGGCGCCGGAGAATTCCGTTTATTCAATAGGGGACGATGACGGCTGCAATTTTGGTACTTTCATCGTGGGTTGACACACGCTTTGGGGTTTTCAATGATAATAGGTACTCGATTTACAATGTGTACTTCTGACAATCTCATAGCAGCCGTGGCTAGTTGCATTCACATATTTATGCATAAATTTTCTGCATATTTTTTAACGTACTTCTTTCGATTAACAATCTGTGACCGTAAATCTCGGGCTTTTTCGTTGATTAACGTGTAAATTAAGTCGTTTGGGAAGAGCTGCGAACGACCAGATTCGAGCTGGTCGAATGGTAGCTCCAGAAGACCGCAAAATTTTTAGGGTAGGCAGTTTCGCGGTAAGACACCCGCGACGACCGCGTAGGCAGAAAGGAAAAGGCGGGCCGTGCAAAATTTACATGCCAGGAGCGTAAATCATAAGCCGAACAACGCTGCTAGCGGAACGCGTATCCCTGGCAGGGGCGAGGCCTTTAAAACTGATTCATTACTCCGACACGATCCATCCTGCGCGGCTCGTTCTTTTTTGCGACCCTTCGCACAGCTATCCCGCGAAAATGTTCCTTAATGGGAAATTATAACGCGAGTGGAAGAGGGAAAAAGGCGTTCTCGGGCCGACCAGTCACGTAGAAGGAAGCGCCTACAGATCCGACGTGGTGAGAGAGCGGAATAGCAATCGTCTGCTCCCGTGACAATCGAGTCTGGCAAACTTCGCTACTCCAGTTCGAGAACTTTCAGGGAATTGCGAGCGTCAAGTCCACAGTTCTTTTCGTATTTTCTACGGCTTGAAGGAGACTTCCAAATACAATTAGAATTGTAAAGTATATACATATAGATACATCTGAAGAGATCAGTGTTTATTAGTTTTGACATTCGAACATAACATCACAATAATTGTTTAAATTTGAAAAATATGTTTTCTCTTTTTCAAAGCCATCTTCCTCAAAAACTGTGCGTATAGGAGAAAAATTAAGGACAGATTCGGAATCAGCGCAAAAAACTCTATAAGAAGGACCCAACAGTATATTTGGAAGAAATTTAGTGTTGGACAGTGTTCTCGCTTACGTTGCTAACGTTCCGCGACAACAATTATTTTAGATTTGATACTTGGAAAATTGGAGTTTTCAGCATTGCCTCGAACAGAGTGCGGTGATTCGAGATCGTTCGAGCGCGAGCTAATTGGGCCCGCTTCGCGCTTTCCTGGTGATAATGCCCGATCCATGGGGCCCCATTCAGCGCGTCGACAAGCGGTGCACGTTGTTGTTCGACGATTAACGATCGATCGCTCGTACCGCGCGTGACCGTGTTCCGGTATAAGGCCTGGCTGGCTGGCATTCGTTGGGCCGGATGAATTACGATGACTCGGCCACGTGGCGATTAATAATCGAAAAGGCGTGCACGTCCCGTCGTGTCTCGGCCGATCGGGAACACGTTTTGCAACGATCTCGCGAGAGGGGCCCCCGGCCCCGTTGCGAATGTTAATTAAATCGTTCGCGACTCGCCGAGTACCAGTGATATGCCTACAACCCTGAAGCGTTGCACGGGCGTTTCACGGGCGAATCGATGCCAAGGATCGATAACTGCTGGTGGTGGTAACGCTTTTCTGTTTCGCGGGGGAATGATCTACGGTGAGAAAGACGGACACCGCCTGAGCTCTATCGACTGCCGCGCCGGTGTGTATATTTAGGTGTTTCCGTTCGAACGGCCACGTCTGCGCGCTCGATGCTCGACGCTATATGCTATTCCGCATCGATTCCGCCGAGCGATACAGTTGAAACCCGCAATGTGCTACACGTGTTCCTTGTTCCAATCCCTCGAGATCACTCTCGGGAACGAACGGCTCGGAGGAAACGTCCGTTTTGCGGCTAACGCCGCGAAACGTGAACTTTGATCTCCTAATCCTATCGACTTCCCGGCCACTTTTTCACCAATTCCGATTGAACCAGTTCCGGGAGCGTCGGGAATTTCAAAGAACGACACTGCGCAATCAATCCCCTTTGTCATAAGTACAGACCGCGGATCTTTATGTAAAATAAAAATTCTTATTCGAACAGTCCTGCTTTATAAGAGACCATACATTTTTCAGGGGCCCCTAAACAATCAATAATATTGTCAGTGTAGGTTGAAAATAATGTTGAAGCTCCCGTCGATAATCTTCAATAATCTCGTCAATCTAGCTATTCTGTGACGAGGTGGCGATTTTCATGTGTTTATTTTTTAAGTAAGGTTTCATTTTCTTCTTGAATTTCTCAACGGTGAAACCCGGTTTGAACTGAACCAACGCGTCGACTATTTTTTCCTGAGAAATGTGTCTCTTGTTTCGCTTGGAGTAATCTTTCTTTCAATTATAAGCAATTATAATCCTGTATAATAATCTTTTTCTCCCGCCGGAGCGCTTCAATCAAAATTTCTATCAACATGCTGCTGCCTGGTCAATATTATTGATCGTCCAGAGCCACCTTAAGAAAAAGGCTCTAGCAATTCAATCGCCCAGCATAAATCGCTGGCAGAAAACTCGGTCTCGGTTCGCAGCCAGCCATTCCGGATCATCCCGAGGAGCAACGCACTTGTCTCGCGGGCGTTCGCGATACGATGGTGTCTCCCCATCGTCATTAGTAAAATTTGCCCGTGTCGCGGATACAAGCGCAATTTCCCCGGAGACCGCCAAAGCCAGCGCGGAACAAATTGAAAGACGTTTCTGAGAGAGCGATATGACCCAGTTCGTCGCGGTGGCAAGCGCGCGAGAGAGCTCCAGCCTCCCCTAAGAAACTGGAGTTTTGATCGTGCTGCGAGGAAGTAGAAGGGGGCAATTTGTCGACGTCGCGGCGAGCATAACTCAGAGGGAACGAGGCTCGTCGACGTCCGCGAGACGATCCGCCAGGAGGAGGAAGAAGAAAACCGCGTGAAAAGGATCGGCCCCGAAGGAAGGGTGAAGAGCGTGTGTTTGAGTCGCGACGAGACACGACGCGGTGGCCATCGAGAAATTTTTTCATCCCGACACGGCCGATGGTCAAAGGTAACCGTTCGCCTCGGGCGAGTCTCTAAAACGCGAGAGGAAAAAGCCGGTCGGTGTAAGAGAAGTGAAAAGAGCGGGAGAGAAAGATAGAGGGAAGGAGAGAGAGAGAGAGAGAGAGAGAGAGAGAGAGAGAGAGAGAGAGAGAGCGCGGCTCAAAGAAGAAATCCTGCGCGGATACGCCGCGCCGCGCCGGGCCCCAAAAGATGCATAAATCAAAGCGCTCGCGGAGATTTATGGCGAGGTATGGATAAGGTACGCCGTTGTGGTTGCTCGTTAGTTGGCAAAACTGACGGCGCACGGTGTCAGGTTTTATATCAAATCGCGCGTCGCCGGCATTAATCATGAATTCTGCCGAGGCACCCGCGAGAGAGCCCGCAACGAGAGATCGCTCGTTCTCTCGGTTTTCTCGTTGTCTCTCTGTCCGTTTATCTCATTGTGCCAGCGGACACGGTGAATGCGCGCCCGTTCCGTGCTACGAGAACGGAATGTTAATAATTGAACCCCGCGGAAACACGCGGCCCCCGAGTATCGGCTACGCTGTCGACCAGATGGAAACAAACTTGTTAGTATACCTATACGCCACCCCCGGCCACCATTTTCCACTAACCTTCTCAATGCCAGGCTAATGGAGTTTCGGACGACCATTGTTGTCCAGCGAGGCGGCGACGCGACGCACCGATGGAATCCCGAATCTTATTATTCGATCGTTAATACTGTTTCTCGCTTTCGAAGGGGATTCGTGTAAACTGGTTTCGAAAGCTAGGATACTCGATTGTGGGAGAATAACAGGTGTGACGAGTTCCATGCCCCGGTCTTTTTCTAGCTTAACGCTTGCTCGTGACCGAGTGAGGCTTGTGTGAGTGACAGGTTTGTGATACGAGAGATACTATTTAGTAGACGGTGTTTGGCATTTAATGAGCGGCATTTGTGGCTTCGTGTAGACTCTTAGTGAATGATGGGACAGCGATGTTTGGTCAGCTTGTGTTGTCTCACACTCGTCAGTGTCAGATGAAATAGTTGCTGCTGGGAGTTGTATGATATCGTATGAAAAGAGAAGAGATAGAGAGAGGGGGGGATTCTCATTAAATTTTCATATCTACTATTTCGAATCTATTCAAATTCCTCGTCAAGATAATCAATTCTTCTTATATGCACGTATATTTCTGTGAGACTTTTGCCTTTAATTGAATACTTTCCCTGCAGACCTATTAATAAGATTTTCGATGACTATGATTCTCGGTATTCCTCTGTACGACCGACGTTGTATGATGTCACAGATGTTATCGTAATTAAGTAGACTTATTCATACGCTCCACATCCATTCTCGAAGCCTAGAAGATAAATAATACTAGACGAATGCGTACTTAATTGTCTGGCCTCGTGCAATCAATTTTTAAACACTCGTTAGAGAGACATTACGATGCACAGACGTCGTCCGTGATGAATTAATTATAACAGCTACATTATCGCAACTTCTGCAAATGCAATCCAGACGAGGTATTAATACGGCAGAAAACAAACTTAAGCCTTTACACTCGAAGCTGTTTTAACATCAAAACCAAAACCTCGTTTTATTTACTCATACAACACCTGAATTTCAAGCAATGTATTGGACCAGCAACAAATTCGAAAAAATGCAAAAAGTTAACTTTCATGCTATACTCGTTACTGATAAAACAATTTGTCGGCAGCACCAAAGTCAAAGAGACCGGTGCTGATCCACGTAAATCAGTTCAGGGGATGAACCAACCCCCGCGCAGCGACAACCGCAAAACTAATAAGAGCTAGTCAAACACGATTCTTTACGATCCGGCAAAAAGGAAAACAAACAAGGTCCCGGCACCGTGCTGCAATGTATCAAGCCTCCCCCACAGATCCGGGTACGAAAGCGATCCTCGTTAAACTATTCCCCGCGTGGAGCCGCGCGGCGAAACTAAAAACCCAGCTATACCACATTTCACCGTGTCCCTGGTGTATCTCGTTTTCCCCGAAACCGCATACACATATTCGATCCCCACGTCGCGACCGGGCCCACTAAAAAGCCCGGACACGCTCGTAAGAATCGTAATTCATCGCGAATAAACAGGGAGACAAACAGTGGGAACACGAGGCCCGTAAACAGCCGAAATGAATATTCCTTCCGAGAAGACCGATCGGGGCCGGAGAGCGGCGTTAATTATAGACGAAACGAGCTTGAGCGATTCGTTTCCCGGATCGTTTGGTCCACGAGAAAGACGGAGAAAGAGAGAAAGAGAGAGAGAGTCCGAGCCAAAAACGAGTGGTTTCTTCGGCGGTTCTTTTTTCTTCTCGATTTCGAAAACGAATGTACCGTCGGATCGGATCGGCGTCCCGTCGCGAGCGAACGCCGTCGTTGCATGATGGATCGAGGAGGATCGCGAGAGAGATCGCCGGCCTTAAGATGACCTACGGGTTTCGTGGAAGCGCGAATAAATTCTATTCGCGCCCCGGCCCCCCCGTTGCCGATTTTTGCATAAATTATCCCGAGCTGCCGCGGGAGGTCCGTCGCAGAAACCAGCTCTCCCTTCGCTCGATAGAGAAAATATTTGCGAGCGTGCACAGGCTGTCGAGCGTGCCCGCGCGCGTGTATCCCGGCGACAGAACCACCGACCGTCGCCCTGTCTCGTCGTTTTATTCCTTCGCCTTATGGGCCCCCGTTCGCGTCTCTTCATCCCCCTCCAAGCGTTTTATCGGTTCGTTTGCGGGCCCCGGGAACCCTGACAGGGACCTCTCGAAAAAATATACGAGCCGAGAGATCTTTTTTCTCGCCGCGATGCAGTTGTAAAATGTTCAACAAGATAAGAGACCGGCGTCCTCTCCCTTTCCGGACGATACCCTAACCGGGCCCGGTGGTGTCCGTCGGCCGATTGTTATCGATTCTCGGGTGTCGCGGTCGCGTCTCGTTATGCAGGCTTTTAGGAACGCGATCGCCGGTTGCCGAGGGGACCCGATACGCTTTTAATATGGACGTTTAATTTTGTTGCGGCGAATCGCTCGCAGAAATGTGGACACGCTCGCGGAGATTGGGCTGTTGGAGATAATGCGAACTGCTGCGCGGTGACTCGGTCGTCGAGGACGCATTTCGAGACCTCGGAGGACTCTTTCGCTGCAGACTACGGTTTAATACGATCGAGAAGAATATTTGCGCAACGATTTATTTGTTGCGGGTTCAGAAATTGTTCCGAGAGGAAGGACGTAATTTCAGGAAATTGTGAGAAGATTTGCAGAAATTCGCGGCGGTTTTCGAGATCGCGGCAGGTAGCAGGAATCCGGGCGTATCTCCGTTGCGTGAAAAAGCGGGATTCTTCGGGGTTCGAGCGGTTGGTGTAACGTGTAACCCGACTAGCGAAAGGTTAAAAATACTTTGCAGGAGTGCAAAGGGGTTAACAGGCTGTTCCCTGGTTTGAAACTCTACACCATCGAGCTGCTATCACGTTTCACGACTATGTTTCGAGTCTACCGTATTAAAAATAACAGCAACAATAAATTCACGTGTCAAAGTGTGCGCGGCGCGTATCAAAAAAGATACAAGATCCCCGATGCGTTCGGACATCCTTGGTCTGGAGTTGCGAATGGCGGTTTTTCGGGAATCTGGTCGATTGCGAGTAGATCGGGATGAGAGACACTGAACGCAGAGCTGACTGGAGGGAGACACAGTGCGCGGAAGAGACAGGTAAAATATGTCCGCTGTCGCTTTAACATTTTACACGGGACGAAGATATACGTCGATGCCCGGACGAGACGTTACGCGATCGCGAAAGAAACCCGAGTCTCGGCTCGCGGGACACGTGTGCACCGACTCTCTGAAAAATGTCATCGCGTTTCTTTCGCTGGCTCGATCGATCGCCCGAGACGTCGAATCTCGCCGGAAGTCCCTCGGAACGTTCCCTCATATCTCCGGAACGACGTGTTCCCAGGGAGAAACCGTTCCTATAGACGTTCGCGATTCTTTTCCCTGCTCGGGCTCGGCTCGAAACTCACGTCCAACATCGATCACTTCATAAGTCACCTGTATCCATTCAAATCCCTCTTCCGCTTTAAGCTGTCCCTCAAACAGATACAATAGAGCTATCTCAACTCCCAGCATCTGGACTCTCTGCGACCATTATTCAGTTGGTATCTAGCCTAGCAATGCGATCGAAAGCAACGGTTCTATTGGGTTGGCGAGAAATAAAAATAAAAATTTCTTCAAGAGCAATGAACTTTAATCGACCAAATATCTTCCACCTTAAAATACCGAAGTTACTTTCCTGCCAACCCAATATTATCTGAACCTCTGCATTAGTTGGATCAGTTCCTTTTTTTTAATTAATTCATTTATACAGGTCGCTTCAACATCTAGGTCATTAGCCACCACGCTAAAGTTAGTACATACGATTACAAAGCCGAATTCTTTATACTTGAACATAGTTATAAGTACATTATGGGGAGATCAATTCGCAGTTGCTGCAGCCATAATTACAGGGTGTGGCAAATATTTGACGATTTTACGAATAAGATAACCGGAGTGATGTTCTTATCGATATATTGAGGCATTAAATTGTTAGGAATAGTCAAGCGACGTCTCTGAAAGGAGAAGAGGAAGTATTAAGAACACGTTTAAAAAAAAAAACCTCTTGTCTCATAATGTATGTACTCTTGAAGAAATCTTTATTGAAACCGTCTCCAGTAAAAATGTACAATCGTCGCCAAACGCGATTGCAAATAGGCGCGAGTAACTTTACAGTCTACCGCGAGAACAATAAAAGGCCAAGCACCAGTTGAACGTCCATAAATAAAGGCATAATTGTACCGAAAGCCACTTAAGCTAAAATTACATTGTGCGAGCCTCAGTAACAAATATGCACCGGCGAAATTGTAAATCAGCTCGCGTACGATTACAGTCAAGTTCTCCGATATGTAATACTGGCGGGGCTTATCTGGCGCGAGTATCGGGTCCGAACACAGCGTAAATCTTTTTATCCACTTTCCCGGAGCTCCATAAACCGTTCCGCCATTAAATAGCTGCGATCCGAGCAGAAACTCGGTCGCACGCGAGCACCGTGCAGCCCCACCAGGCATTAAACTCACCAAATGGCGAACGGTCGCCGGCTTTTTTCCCGGGTGGTCCCTTAAAACTGTGCTGGCGCGGCGTTCGCTATTTAACGATCATTAACGCGATTTGTGTAAACACAAATCACGACCCGCGTTAATAACCGGATATCCTGGTATTAATTAACGGCGTCGAGGGGGTGGGCGTCCCGTTGCGTTCGAGCGCGGCTGGGAAAGTGGACCGTAAATTCGAATTAAAACCGAATCGAGTTGCTCGGTGGAATCGGACTCGAGTTGCGGCGTTATTAAAGTTGAAAAAAGGCGATTCTCCCGAATTTTTCCCGATACCTTGGTACTGTACAAATAGTAAATAAAAATATGAGATGGCTCTCTCTCTAAATTATACCATTTTAGATATGAAAAGCTTTTTTTTCACTACAATAGCCGAGATATCTCGTTTCCACGATGTCAAAGAAACAATGCTATCGACGAGGTATCTCGTGTATCTTTACTATTGATATGAAGTGTTTTATTTGAAAATTTACACAAGAAACTGATTTTCAAGACATGTCATCGTTGGTGGAACGTGCTTCAAGATGATAAGTATAAAATACTCCATATCTTACACAATTGGAGTTTTTATTGTTTATTTTATATGGAATGCAGAGAGATAAATGTAATCGGTGATCTAATACACAAAAATTACTCACTGAATCCTCGCAAAAAGATCTCATCGAATATCTCGTCCACGGTAGCGAAAGGGTTAATATAAAGTCTAACAGTTCCCGAGAAAAATATTTCTCGGGAATACGTCGAACACGTTCCAGAAATAAGTGGAAAAGATTTCTGCAAATGACGATCGCGTGTTTTCAGCGGATAAATGGAAAACCGTGGCTAATGGGGCGAGGCCACCGTCGAACGTCTAATTTACAATTTTCACTGGTTCGATCAATTTTGCAACAAGGTCTGAAAGGAGCCGGAGTTCGACGCAACGTAATCGCACGCACGACCGATCTCTGATGCTGCCGCTGGCCGAGTTCTCTGTTCCGTAAAGTTCAGCGTATCCACGCGCCGATTAAAATGGCAATCGAAACGGGCGCGCCTGCATCCAGCTTTCCATTGATTCGATACCGAGGCTTCGTTAGCGATTCTGCCGGAAAATAGTCATACAAGTTGGTTATGATAGCCGAGTGAATGAAAAGTATGCTGCGTGTGCGACCCGAGCGAAAAATTCAGATTCTTATAATTCAGTCTAGAGCTTAATAACTCTAAGTTACTCTTAACTCTACCTTTGATTCTGTATAGCCATTCCGGTTATTTTCTGGACAGAGGGTGTATTACTCATTTATTAAAAGACGATTCACTCGTAAAAAGAAAGATGACGACGCACGAACAACAGAAAGATAAAATGTCAGAGTTCTCACAATCAACTGGCAAGATACGCGCGAGACGCCAGACGCAACGAACGATAATGGGTCGATGCCAGAAAACGGATGTCGCTAATTCGTTATCGCGCGTCTACAAACGCCAGAGGCACGCGGAATACAATGTCCCCGTGGAGTGTCAGCGTCAGACGGTTTAAGGATCGCAAATCCGTGCGGGATCGCGACGAAAGTGTCTCTGGCGTCGATATCACGGTGGCTACGACCGTGTTCCTCTTGTCGACGGTCGAGATCGTATTTTAGTTCGACGTGGGCGAGTATCAGGAATACCTTCCGCGGTTTTTACTGGCCGTCCGATTGGTCGCGGCGCGTAATCGCGCGTTGCGTGTCCCCTTTGGTGGAAGAAGGAACGCGAGAGCGCATGCCACCGTTGCCTTCCGTGGCCTGTCCCCGAATAAGATATATAGAGTTATTAACCGTGGCCACGGGTCGACACTCGGAAACGTATAAAGCGTACTTTATAATCGCATAAAGGCCCGTGGTACATCGTTCGCCGTGAACACCGTATCGCCCCGGGGCTCTAATAAATAGTTCCGGTTATCGGTCCTTTCGCGACTTCGACTCTCCACGCTCCGTCTCGCTCTCCGTCTCCTACTCTCCCTCTCTCTCTCTCTGTTTCGCCTCGTACTCTCCTCCCGGCGTTTTCACCGTTTCGTTGTCAGTGCTTTAATAAACTCGTCGAGCAACGACGGAATCGAGGTTTTCGTATCTGAGGCCGTTCCACCAGCGCGCTCTCGGCAATCTTAGAAGCGGCTCGACTCCGTTGCGCCGCGCCTTTTTGCACGATAACGTCCCCCGCGAGGACGAGCACACAGGGTGGGCAGACAATTTCGTCGAGATATCGCGGCTGTATCCGAGTAATATGGAAAGAACCGCGAGGGAGACCGTGGACGACCCAACGACGGCTGATGCCGGCGAAGAGGGTGATTTTCAGATGCTCCGGGGAAATGGATGTGCGGCCATATTGCTCCATTCTCTCTCCCAGCTACGGCAGATCGTTAGTGCTCACCTGCAGGCGGCTTTGTCGGGAAATAATCACATTTCTCCGAAATTTTCTTTTACTCGTCTGGGTCGCGCGAGAGCCACTAGCATTGGCTTTTGATGAACGAGACTGAGCTTATTCGGATTTTCTGTGCTTTTTATCGTATTCATTCGTTGCTCATTCAAAATAAACTTCGACAATTTTTGTATTATGCGCAGCGTTATGACCGACTAAGGGTAGGGTAAAGTGTCCAAATATGAACCACTTTTTGTTGATGTCATTTTTTGATTATTTTAGAATGTATGAAAATATGTATGAAATGTATGTATGAAATCGTTGGGTGGAGAGCATCGAATTCCACGAACTTAGAACCATGTTCCAATCGAACAGAAACTTCGCGGAAGAAAAACAAAAGTGAACGATCCCGATACGAATCGGATAACAAGACGTCGTCGCAGAAATGCCAGCCCTCTGCGAACCACCCCCGTCGATTTACCCTTAAACTCCGTCGACCGGAGTCGTATTGGAGTTCGATAAAGTTTGAAGCTGAGATCATTGATATCCGGGAGAGAGGGCGGCCGGGCGGATTGAGAGAAAGCCGCAGCGTTGCGGGGCGATCGTTATATTTTAAAATTCGTAAACCGCAGCCGATGGCTCGTTACGGAGGCCTCGGCTCTTTCAGGAGCTCCTTTATCCATCCGGGCATTCATCGCAGGCTAGTGTTTCGCGATTAACAAGAGAAGGAGAAAGGAAAGAAGGTGGGCTTAAGCCGCGGTGTCGCGTGATCAGGATGCAGACTGCCAGTAATCGCACACCGGAACACGCAACCGGTATTTCGGCGGGAACCGCGCGGTGCGGTGCGGTGTTGGTGCGGTGTTCAGCGTGCATTGGTACCCCTAACGAGACGCAGAAAACGGGCTAACGCGAGAGGTGTCAACTTTAAAGTGGATCCCAATACCACTTCCTGCGCCGCGGACTCTCGGGTTTCACCATCGTCGGATTCGTTCGGCCGGACACAAGGAGGAAAGGGGTTGGGGAGGCAGGCCTCTGCTCGAACGAAACCGGCCGAAGCCGTGCTAAAGAGAGGGCCCCATCTCACTCCAGCGGACGCGACACATTATCCAGGGCCCCAGAACCCGTCCCTGGTTAGCCTCCTGGACCGTAACACGAATACGTGTTTGTTTTCTCGCGGCGTGAATACGCGCATCAGCCCATTGTCGGATCCAGTTCCCGGAGTCGACACCGGATCGCGGACCAGCCGGACCTCGCAGAAATAGGCGACCGCGCGGACCTCGCACCTACAATGCCTGGGTCTATGATACCAGAAGTTTGCAAACACACCCGGACCCATTACCGAGCCTAGAGACTCGCGTTCGCCCATCTAAGCCGACCGGAAGCTTTGCCATCAAACCTGCACGTTGCGTGAAAATGTGGTCACGACTTTATCTCGATAATAAACATTTGTCTTGTAACCGTTTTTCCTCTTTCAAACGCATTTCGAATGGTCTAATTCCATTAATCATTTCGTTCGTTCCAAGTTCTTTGTTCTGAAGAGAGTATTGAGCGAATATCAATTTTGACAGTGAGCCAGGAACGAAACCGCTTTGTATAATATATTTTGCATGGTTGGATCAGTGTTTCGAAACTCTATAGCTCTGATAGTATTTTACTATAATTTCTCCAGAAGAGCATAACACAAGACTCGCAGAGGTGGTTGTACAGCTTTTCAGAGAAATAGATTGTTCTGTGAACAACAATGTACCTGTACCAATGAACACCTGTACGAATCTTTGAAACACTGTGTCATAAGAGACTTTCTTTACACCTCAATAAGCTTTGCAAATCGCAGCCTAGAGATAACATGGATATGTCTCAGCTCCCAGTTCCGTTTTGCAGAATTTGATTGGTGCTCTTCTTCTACGGTGCATTAAAGGAAATTACGGTAACTCGTGAATTCGTTCATAAAAGACTTCCTTTGCGATATCAATCAGGATAAACCAGCAGGGGTCATAAATTATTTCTACAGCTAATTACTCCTCGACCGTGTACAAAGACACACATGAGGCTCGCTGAATATTCCCACCGCCTCACCTCATATAATTGATACGTAACTCAGGAGCAACGGGTTAGAATCGCCGAGACTATATGAAGCTTTTATTACCGCTATCCGGCTAGATCTATGGCTAATAAAATGATAATGACGTTGCCTGTGCGGGCTATCCGCGGTAAATCGGAACTGTTTTGTTCCCAGAAACTCTCGCGATCGCTCTGCATATCTGTGGTTGTCAGGAAGAACACCGCATGCCACATACTCTAACTTTCGAAATAATTGCCGTTTAAAGCTTTCATCACTGATGCTTCGACATAGGAAATCCGTTAATTTGCATTATTTTTTGGAGTCTTTCAAATTTGATTTCATGACTTACTTTCTAGTAAACACATACGAGGTGCGTTAGGAAAGTAATGACACTGGCAACACTGTCCATCAACCGACATCGCTGTTGCCTGCGACATCGGAAGGCAGTTAGGTTGAATCGTGACTTTGATGTCCACACTTGTTTCAAGTTGCTACTGTTGCTAGAAGAGTGTCGAGAGCGTCTGAAGCGAAGTAGCTTCTACGAAATGCGTTACAAGCATGGAGCTGTTCCACGACAATGCGTCCTGTCACACGGCAATCTCTATTAATGAATTTTTGGCAAAAAATAACATTCCTGTGGTTCCTCAGCCCCCTATTCGCCGGATCTCAGTCCCTGTGACTTCTTTTTATTCCGCCGGATCAAAAACCACTTGAAAGGGCGTCATTTTAGAACTGGATACATAATATCCAGAGGAGCGTAACCGACGAGCTAAAAGGTATTCCAGCAGAAGCCTTCCAGAAGTGCTACGAAGACTGGAAACAACGCCTCCGTCGCTGTGTAGCTGCCCAAGAGAATTATTTTGAAGGCGAAAACCTTCAGGTGTAAAAAGAATACGATTCATGGTAACAAAACAATCAGTCTCATTAATTTTGCTAACGTACCTCGTGAATCCTACACTATAAAGTATATAAGTATATAAGATGAAATCCGAGTAAGAACCGAAGCTAAGAATATTGATGCAGCCCCGCCGCTCGAGGCTGGAACGAAAGAATCGTCGTAACCACCGAAACGACAGTGCGCTGAACAAGCTGAATAACGAGCTAACAGTGCCACGAGTTCATCGTAGCCACGGGATGCTCGAAGCTCTCGCGTGTAGCCGAAGAGGATACCAATTTTCCCGTCAAAGGATGAACCCGAAGTTAGCGTTCTGCCAAGCGACTGTCATTCCACCGCGAACAATAATCCAGGGGTTAATAGCAGCGGGCTGCCGCGAGGCCAGAAGCGGTTCGCAGCCGCTTTTGTCCTAGCTGGCGAGTTTACAGCTCGCTCTCGTCTCGCCGGGCACGAGTAAACGTGGCCAGGAAAGGATTACAGTGGCCTGTCACGCATATCTCTCTTTCTCCCTTTCTTCACGTCTCTCTCCCTGACTCTCGCTCGCTCATTCTCTCTCTCGCTTTTTCTCCAACCAGCTCTTTTTTTCACAGTTCCGCTCGTCTCCGGCAGCGCGAGACCGAACGCGCGCGTTACCCCTTTCTCCTCGCGAGTACGCTAATTAATTAGAAGTGAATTATGGATTCGCGGGCCCCGTTAATTGGATCCGTCGCTCCTCCCGCGGAAACGACGCCGATGCGTGTCCGCTTCTACGAGTTCCCTCCGCCTCCCAAGCCCCCCTGGATTCCCTCGCCGCCCCCTCCCACCCGAACCACCATCAGACCAGGCGAACAAGCCGGGGCCGTGACTCCTTCGGGGCGGATGCGCCAAACGACCCGGTGTACGCTCATAACTCGTCCGCGATATCGACGTTATCGAGCGCCCCTTCGCCGGCGAGACCTCGCAGGGCCGCATCTCCGAAACCGATCGCCAACCATGCTATTGCGGCCGTTCGCGCTCGAATCGCGAAACTCCCAGTCTCGCTATACAAAGCAATGCTTCGATACTTGTTAAGTAGATGTGCACGATATTTGCAAAAAGAAAATAAATATATCGTTCTCGGACAACATTTCCAGCGACAAAACTCTGCTGTCGTTAATTATTTCGTCGTGAAACTTTTACCAACAAATGCGTCGCACTTTTCCGAGTAAAACGAGTCCAAACATGATACAATTCGGAATAAGTTCGCCCGTTTAATTCGCGACATTGTTGCACGACTACTTCAACGTCTCGAAAATCAAGAAATCCGCAGAAGAAAAATTACCTGACACCGTCCGTAAAGATTGATTCGAAGACCCTCCAACTCAGCGTCACCAAACCGAAAACACACTTTCACTGCAAACTAATTACACAATCACGTTAACGTGAAGAGCTGTGTCAAGCGACCAACAACATCCTCGAACGACCGCACGAAAAGTCTGATGAGGAAATAAACTACGAGTGCATCGAGGTCCGAGAACTCCCACCTCGTCAATCTCCTATGTTTATCCTAACGAGGCGAAATCCCAAAGTCACGCTGTCCATCCCGGAGCCGTGTACAGCCACCTGGAAGAGCCTCGTTTCACAACCTGACGAGCCTGCCGAAAATGCTGGCCGGTCGGTTGTAGACACCTTGTATAAGAGAGGCCGAGGCGGCTTAAATGGCCCATACAAGTACCGCAACAAACCGTTCCAGGAAGCAAAAGGAATGAGGTAGCGCGCGGGAGAGCGCGTCCCTGGCAGCCTCGATAGAAAGTTCCACCCGTTTTACCTGGTCCCCGGTGTTCCCTGCTCTATCCAATCTCTATCGTTTAGCCGGCGGTGGCCTGGGGAGGGCGGTGCAGCGATGATGACGCGGGGCAAGTCGTTGCCACGGCTGGCTGTTTACTTTTCACGAGCGGCCGACCTGCGGGAGCAAGCAGCCAGGCAGGCCAGCCAGGTAAGCAGTCGAGCCTAGCAGGCAAGCAAGCAACCAGGCTATAGCGAGGCAGACAGGCAAGCAGGCGTGCACCGGTCGTCCTCTCGCTCGTATATACTCCGGCGAAACCAGCTCGAAAGATCGGTGGTCAGGTAGTGCGGCGAAGGGAAGGAAGGTCCTGCTCTCGACCTCGCTGGTGTAGAGGCGAGTTGGGAAGACTCTCTCGAGGCTCGAGACCGTAAATCATCGTCCCACTCTCCTCGGCCTGCTCGAAGATGACGCATCTGATGGAAAAGGGAGGAAACGAACAGGGAAAAAACGTCGAAAAAGAAACAGAAGCGAACGAGCCACAGGGTGGGAGACGAACAGGAGAAGAAGGAGAAGAAGAAGGACGGGAACCAAGGGCCGGCGAGAGACGGATCCTGTGTGCCTCGTTAGACCTCTCCTGCTGGCTGTTATCCGCGACGATCTGTCTCCTACCCACGGTTAACCTTGAACTCGGGGTGCGCATCTTCCAACGGGAACGATGGCTCTTCCAGTAACGACACACGGGCTCACCCGATGGTTACAGTAGATCTAGCAAGGTCCGAGCCACCTAAAGAGGAAGCTCTGGGGGGCTAGAGGGGAACCAGTTTCGGTAGACATTCGGCCAAGGTGTTGTCCACATGTGCCCTTAATTAGGAGGGCCGATGCAGACCGATTTATGGCGAGGATATGAGGATCCCTTAATGAGGGGGTGCGCGCGCAGATAAACGGTTGGCGTGCTCCGTGTTTACAAGCTCTTTAAGCGGCTCGTTGTCACTTAATTAGGTCCGGCGGACGCGTCCAACGCGGAAACCGAGCAACGGTGCGCGCCCGGCGAGTGACAGACGCGAACGTGACATCGCGAAATATTCCGAGATTGCACTGCTATGCTGATAGCGCGACGTCGTATCGACCGGGGAACAATGTCCCGGGGATGTCGAGTCGCGATATCCACGGGACAGACGATAAATGGCGAGCGCGGGCCCCGGCTTAGACCGAACGGCTCCCGGAGGCGCGTGGGAAGCGTGGCTCGCGAGACAAATTGCAGAAGTCGTCAAAGGGAATGCGCAGAATCCGCGTTCCGCCCGTGAAATTCCCTCCCTCTCTCTCTCTCCCTTGGCTCCACACCACTATAATGGAATTTATTTTCTGATGGCTCTCGGATGCCGCAGGACTTCGTCCCGGATTACTGCCCCGCCATTTCAGAGGGGACCGAACCGCCGCGCCGCGCCGCGCCGTTCGATTCTTGTTAGACTCCGTGTGCCCTCGGAGTGGGGGAGCCCTTGCAGTCGATAAGTCGGAAATTGACTGGAACGTATCGCAGATTTCGCTATTTAATCGTGAACGTGGATTTCGAACGTTGGGGCTCGGTGAATCGAGTCGATATAGGAAAGGACGACGTTTCAGTGGCAGCTCGAATTGTTCCTGAATCGACCTGTACAGTTTGCTTTGGAAAGTCGACGCTGTCGATCAATGCGGCTCATGAATGTTTAACATTGTAAAGATCAAGGCTGCGAATAAATCTTGTACCTTAGCATACAGTGGGCGACGAGTATACATATTGTTTCAAACATTCTGGCCACTTAACAGTTTATTTATCAGAAATTACAGGGTGATCCAAAAGACACTAGCACATTTTAAACCATGTTACATAATACATATCTCATAAACGAATTCATGCGGACCTTTGAGCCACTCTGTATTACAGAGTAAGAACTTATTGATTCCACTGGTACGCCCAGAAAAAGTCTTTTTTCACGACAACGTCAATTTCAGCTTCCCAATTTCGTTTTAATACCACCGGGCCACTGGAGCAGCTATTCTTTCTACCAAAGATTCAGCAACGTGCAAATAACGAGCACGTCAACATTCCCCTAAATCGTTAACCGCAAGTGCGATTTTCAGCATCGTCAGGCCGACAACGAAGAAATGTCCCCAGGTGGCATCGAGGTAACGGTAAAGCGGTTAATTCCCGACCTTCACGGGCGGTTTTTGCCGTATCCCCGAGGACCGAAGGTACTCCGAAGGACGGTAGAGAGAAAGAGAGTTGTCGGGGGGCCAGTCGAACGTTTGCTCTCGACGCCAATGCAAATCGCTACCGATGCATCACCGAGCTGTCAACCGTTCGTTGCTTCGCGATAAACTTTCCCGCTCGTCCGCTCGAACCGGCCCGGCAAGGGAGAAAGAGGTCGTGCACGACCGATACGCAAGCATGGGCGCGTGTGTTGAGCTCTCTCTCTCTCTCTCTCTCTCTCTCTCTCTCTCTCTGTCTAGAGCTTTCTCTCTCCCTCTCGTTGGACAACAACGGCAGCGCATCGGAGAGCCGCGAAATAAAATTCACGGCACGGCGGCGGCAACGTGAATGGCGGAACAATAGCCTCGTCGACCGGCACCGGCGATCGGCGTCCGCGCCAACCAACCGCCGGGTTAATCACTCGGGGGTTAAATTTAGTCCCCGAGCGGGGCGAATACCCCCCGAGCCGGGATTTATCGGAAAGATCCCGATAATCCGCCGGCCTATCTGCGTTTCGAAGATTACAGTGGCGTAGGCCTGGCTGGGTCTGAAAGCACCGTTTTCCCTATAATACCTCTGTAACGTTTAGCAATAACAATCTGGACACATGTACCTTTCTATTTATGTACTGCAATCTGCAACTATTATACCGTATTTTTACAAAGCTTGGTGGTGTGGTACTGTCTACCCTTCGAAAAGTAGAATGGAAATGCCTAGTATTGACAATCTGGAGATATATACCGTGTTATTTCGTACAAATATCTTTCTTGAGATACGATATCGGAAGAAAATTTTATATTGTCGTTTCATAAAAATACGATGTACACAGATGTAGCTTCAGCAAAAACTAGTACAATAATCCTGACTTCTTTGACAAAACCTGTAAGTGTCCGGCGGTTTATTAGTAATAAATAATATAATAAAGGATTTTATGGCCCATTACGTTTATAGTTTCGTCGAAATATAGGGTGTGCAAAATAAAATTTCCACGATCTATTTCCTCAGCATCTAATAGAGATGCCGGCTTCGTTTATTTGTCGACCAAATGACCCGCGAGGTGTAATCTTTTAGCAAGCAATAAATTTTTTTACAAAATCGTGTTAACTGTGTAAAACGAACATGAAATGATCGCGGCACGAATCGCGCCGGATTTAACAAAGAATCAATTAATCTATGAAGAAAAAATTGATTGGAGCAGTACAGAAGAATTTTCAAGACAGGATTTTGTGTTCCGCCGAGTTTCTCCCTGCACGCTTCCGTTGCATCGTTGAAGAATCGTGTTGATAGCGCAAGGTTTGTCGAGCAAATGTGAGCACCGTGTCCCCGGGCCTCGTATACACACAGAAGAGGCCTTGTAGTAATAAAGGTATAACGATTCTTTATTAAAAAGCTACAAGATACGGGGGCTGGAAAAAATAGTAACCGGTTTGTCGTCGATAGGAGAGCCCGTCCAGCCGACGATGTTTATCTTATCTGTTTATTCGAGTCGTATTTACTGTTTCAGATGATCAAGGTAGCGTTTGATCAGATTCACCGAGACGTGGGCAGACACATCACGTTCGAATCGAGCGACTCCCGCTTTTCCCCTTGTTTATCCTGACTGTTCGCTTTTTTCCGACTTTATGCTCCTCCGGAAACTTTTCAATAACTTATCGATTCTCGCAGAACAAACACACAACGGAGTTTCTTCCCGACACGTCGTCGCGTCGTCTCGATAGAGAAAAAACACATCTAAATAAAATATATAAAAAAAAAACTTTTTAGAAACCAAAATTTTAAGCAATTAGTTCAAAATTTCTTATGTTATAAAATTAGTGCCGGAGTAGATAGACAAATCATGACATTGGAGAGTATAAAAATGAAAGCGTGCGAACTTATCATAAGTACAGAATAATGATAAGATATTACCCCAAAAAATGTGATTGCTTTATGGAAATTTCGGACACTGTATTCCCGCACTTAGGCACCCTATATCCTAGGGGAGTCGAAGCTCTCTAATCTCCTATTGCTCGAGAAACATCATCAGCTGCATCGATATGGAGCAGAGAACTTTTCTGATCGCTTTGATCGTGTGACGGTGTCGGAGCTTCGAAACCTATCGATTGCCCGCGAGCACAGACGGAGCGACTCGCGGATCATTTTCGCGGGATTATTTCACGTCGATGCTTTCAGGTAAATGCGAATTTACATGTAACGGCTATCCGAGGAAGTTCCCCCTATCGCCGGGATTGGAAAACGCGGGAACGGACCGGGCTTGGACGTGGAACAAGCGATGAAAAGCTGATGAAGGCCCCGTCTGCGCGCGTCGAACTGGATTGCGAGCTTTATTGGACGGGATAATGCGCGAGAGGGACTCTCTCCCTCTTCTCTTTCCTGGTCTCTCTCTCAAAGGGCACAAGGCGCACGGTTGTTCCATATTTCCGGGAAAAGTGCCGCGTCGGCGACCCATCGACCGGATATCACTCGAACGGGAAACGCTTCCTCGAAATCTGTCGCGATTCCTTTTAATTACAACGAATCGATCCGCGAACGAACGTTTAATCTTCCACGGTTCCCCACGGACCCTCCCCCGGTCGTTATCAAACTTTTCTACGACTCTGGAAATGTCGAGTCAGTGGTTCCCGCACGATTTCAGACCGCGATTCGGAGGATCCCGCTCGCGGAAGACACCTGTCCAATTAACTCCCTTCTCTGGGGACCCGAGAATTTCTGTCCGTAAGAGCCGAGAGTAGCAAATCGGCCCCTGGAACCGGAAATGCAGGGCAAAAGGCTTCTTAAATGTCGTATGAAACGCAACGGTTCCGCGAAATTTAGAAACACGTTGGCTGGGCATAATACACCATTATGTCAAACGTCACAGAGAATAGAAACGTTATTTGAAAATTATTAAATTCCGATCGGAATATTTTAATGTTACCAGTAAATGATGTGAAAATTAACACTACTTGTGTTAGAAAGAGGAATGTCTTTAGTGTCTTGGTACTATCGATAAACTATAAATTATTGAGCAGGCTCAATCTAGTAACCAGTCTATATCGGGCTACTCTCCATGACACTTGCATGTCGTCAAGGTGTTCCGCTCGTAAAAGGATAATTAATACAGAGGAGGAAAAGGCGAATTGCGAGCGCGCCATCTAAAAGGAGTTTATGAAGGAAGAACTTCCCGATCGCACCACCAGATCCGAGTAACCTCGATTCCGGCGCTGGTCATTTCCCAAAGCAGTCCTGTAGGTGTCCGTGGCGTCTGTTTTTCGCTCGGTCGAATTATTCAAATGCAATCGAGGCGGTCCGATCCGATCGTCGGTCAACAAACAGGCTCGGGTTGCGCCAAGTACGGTGTCTTATCACTCGCCAGAAACGGCTCGTCGTCGCGGCTGTCGCCTAAAAACAGCTCGTGGAACGGGGCGGCGTAGCAAGTACGTCATTATTTTGCGGCTCGTTTAAGGAAACGGTCGGTTTTTCGAAACTCCCGCCGGAAAAAAAAAGAACCTGTTCGCCGACGAGCACGGTTTCTCTCCCCGGTTCTCGGTTGCAACACAGAACCGCGCGCCGCGTATGCAAGTCGCGGAGGACGCGACCGGAATTTCCTGCGACGGGCCGAGAAATTCTTATTTCGCCCCGGAGAGACCGAGGTGGGGAGGCAGCAGCTTTTGCTTTCCTCCACGACCTCGCCGACAGGGACACCGGGGAGTGTTTAATTGATCGGGGACAAAGCGAACTCTACCGATCCGTCCCGTTGACCAATAGGGGATTCACGAGGTCGTTTCTTCTCCAGAGCCGCTTCTTCTTCTTCGCCGGGGCCCGACCACTCCGCGAGGAAAACATTAATTAAAAGACTCTGTGCTCTCCGCCGATCGCGATTCTACGGACCGGATCACGGCTATCGCAAGCCGCCTCGCCGCGCCGGTCTGCACAAACGTGCCAAACAGATCGTCCACGCTTCAAAGTTCGCCTTCCCGGAAAGCCATCCCCATCCTCCGCAACTGTACCGAGTGCTGCGAATGCGAGGTATCGTCATAATGAAACCGGACTCGATCGGTTTCCCTAAAGTTTGGTGGCTTCGCTGATCACTTCTCTGTACCCTTGTGTACCAGTTTGTCAAATTTCATCGGGAGCTGTCAATATCTCAATACGCGTTAAAACATTATTCGGCTTGAAAGGGACATAGGTTGGACATTTTATGTCAAATTGTGAAGATCTGTCACGGAGTCATTCAAACTGCTTGTAACTTCTTCGCAAGACTTTGGAGACAGCTCCGGCGAAATCGGTGTTGGAATGGCGACGCCGTGGAAGAAGTTCGCATTCATTGGCCGTGAAGAAACTGACGCGAAAACTTGAAGAACATGATTCAAACAATTAGTTGAGGGATTGTGGAACTGTTGGAATCTCCTTTTACATCGCCAAATCGCAGAGACACCTCGCACGTTCAAGAGAAATTTCCTCTACCGCGAGACAGTCAGCTGCCTTCTCGTTTTCGGGGAACCTCGGGGAAAACGAGAGCCCCGGTTTATGGGGTCGTTCGAGGTCACAGAGAAAAGTTTTACGGGCTCTTCAAGGGCTCATGATTTTTCGAACAGGGTCGCTGGGTGAGCTGATTTATCCTGTTCCTGCATTTTTTACTCCCACGACTCCGGGATGGTGGAATTACCCTGATGGGGCTGTTTCGGAGATAAATATTCGGAATTACAGCCTCCGAGATCCATGGGGAATTTAAAGCGCGAGATTTCCTCAGACCTGACGTATATCATTGATCGTGACGGCTGGCTACCCCAATGGGTATTCCAATAGATATTTCAAGCTGACGTTTCTGCTATCATTCGGTGAGAATTAATGTTAACTCTCTGTCACACGATTTTTTCTCAAGTCTCAACAATGTGTACGTTTCGCGAGAAACGTTTTAAAAGATAATAAAACTTTACGGCCGAGTTTAGCGATGAAATATAAAACAAGAAGAATGTACTACTTCAAAATGACTGAAACAGAAATTGTGGAAAAATGTAAATTTCAGGGCTAATAAAACGGCTCCTGAAATGTCTACATCGGAAGGTTTTAACTGTGGGTAATAACTTCGGATGCATACTCGCCGATAACGTAAAAAATTACGACGCCCGTCGAATTTCGCCGTGGAAGGTAGAAATAGCGGATGAAAGTCGCAGTTCTTCGAAGGGAACGCGTTCTGGAATAAAACCCGAGGGTTATTGAACGTTAAATAGAATCTCACGATTTCCACAAAGACGAATCCCCAGTCGAGTGGATCGTTTGGGAATTGGATTCGGCGCGGGCGGTATTGATTCGGAAAAATTCGAACGGTCGGCAGGAAATACGCGGTATTCCTTGCAGACACCATCGCCGAGGGAAGGAAGACCGTGCAAGGGAAAATCTTATGGTGCGGTGACGACGTTCCTCGTTGGCACACGGTCGATAGGGCTGCCACTCCACCACCACCGTCATTCCACCCACCATCACCAGGGCTCCCCTTGGAGAAGCTTTCCGCTGCTATCGACCCAACAGCTTCCCGTCACTGGCTAAACGCAAAATTTTGACCTAACTCAAAAACTTATTGCCGCAGCACACCGCTCGGAAAGGAGAAACCGGCTAAACGACGCTTACAAATTCTTTTATACCGGTGTAGCAAAGTTTTCCATTTAACCCCGCTTACAATGCAAATGCGATTGAGATTGCCACCGGGAGGCTGAAATTGTTTTCTCGCTCCCTACATTATGAAAAGAAGTCCCACCTGCCGGAGGTAAAGCGATTAAGAAATTATATGGCGTCAGGTTGCCCCTTCTAAATTGGACGTTTGAATTTTCATCATATTTTCTCTCCCAGGTGTCAGCGCTCTAAACGAGTCTACGGTAATATTTCATCCATTTTTGCTTTACATTTTAAATCATCGAATTGTGCTTCATTTATAATAATAACGGTTCGAGGAATTAAACGTTTTACAGTATCTGCATGTAAAAAAATGTGGATCGTTTGTAAAATAAAAATTTTCTGCACTGATTGTGATATGCAATTGTATTGCGACTTTTAGTATTGGTGATAATGTGATTCAGCAAGTGGTAGGAACGTGCTGGCACAAGAATGCGAACTCAAACAGTCGAGACTAAAATAAGAAATCAATTATCGCGATTGAATTTCTATCATCGAATGGCTGAGCGGAGAATCGATATTGCGGCAGGGGACTTTTAACATATCGACGAGGTATAAATAGATGTTGTGTGTACACCGGCGGTGTCAGTGCTCACGATCCGGCTCGGTATAAAGGATCGGGGCGCGATGGTCTTTGAATTTCAAGGATTGGGAAGGCGTCGCGCGCTTCAAAAGAGCGAAACGCGATCCTCTTCTTTGATACTTCGCGGTTCGGTCTCGAGTTTCACCTTCCTCTCGGTTCCGCTTTCGATAATTCTCGCGCGGCGATCGGCGCGCCGCTAAAGACAGCGAAGCTACTTATTTCGAGCGGGAACGGTTCTCGGAACCGAGCCGAAGACAAAGAGGAAGAGCCGCCCGTTGTACACCCGGGGGATGTATTATCGCACCGTGACGTGCTTTTTTTCCTTTCGGGGATTCCGCGAGCGCGTAACGTGACACCGAGTTTGCGGAAAATACCCGCAAAAGTTTCACTGGGTGTACACACTCGTCGACGCTGCCGGCCGACAAAGTGGCTTTGCGATCCTTATCGCGCCGCGTATCCCTTGCAAGAAGATTCGCCGGCTCATTCGCGAAAGCCTTAAAAAGCCCCGGTAACGTTTACCAGTTTCGAGTTACCTTCGGGCCAGCGTACAAAAAGGCCCGCGATCGGCCACCTAAACAAATATCGCCGGAATCCCAGCGTCTTACGACCGTCTGTCTACTTGGCCCTGGATTACGTAAAAAAATAATGAAATACTCCGGGAAATTACTAGACTGCGGATTTTATGCACTTACGACAAAAATGAATGATGAGTGAATTACCAAACATTAGTATCAAAATCGTCATTCGATTATTCAGTTCCTCGCCAATTAATTCAATGACAGCATTAGGAACAATAGCAAGAGAGAAAGCGAGATTCGCTGCAAGAAGCACATACCTCCGAAAGTGTGTTTTTAAAAATTGATAAAGAAGTGAATGGTCCGTAACCATCAGCGATCAGAGTTGGGCATTAATCGATTAAAATTTTAATCAAGATTGACTGATTAATGTGTACGATCAAAAATGTAATAATTGAAAAATCGACGATTGATTCAATCGATTGATGAAGTTAATCGCCATACAGTCTATCCATAAATTGTAATAAGGAGGGAGAGACAGATAGAAAACGGAGATGGAGAATTGACAGAAATATATCTCAAGAAAAACTCAGTTTACATTTTTTTCAGTATTCATACAGTTTCGATTACGTATTTCATTTCGAAGTTTCAGCAGTTAAATTAATCAATCATTCGATGGACGATTACAATTGAAAGGAATTTAGTCGTGAATCGCAATTAAAGACTAAATTTAACCGTTATTCCCAATTAACGATTAATAAACTGGGAGATTAATTGTTAATTGCGATTAACGATTGAAGTAGAAATTTTTGCTCAACTTTGTCAGCAATTACGTGGTCGCAAGAACGATTCGCCGCCGGAGAGTTAAATTATGAAGGATAAGGAAATTCTAGACGTTGTAGCTGTGAGAAAATGGCCGCGGCAGGGGGTCAAAATTGCATCCCTAAATCAGATAAAATCTCAGCAGGCCGGCCTGCTGTTTCCATCAGCAGCGAGCGACACGCAACCGGTGGAAACGCGGCCGCGTCGTCATCGGTTGCTGGAAACAAGGCTGCCGGTGAAATTTTTCGCTCGGTTTCGCGACACTCGCCTCGATTAGCCTCCCACGCGGGTTTCCTACGCGCGAGGCCCACTTTTCATCCCGCGGTTACACAATTCCGCATAATTTGCGCGATCCCGTGGCCTGTCGCTGGTATATCCTTCTTAGCGTCTCTCTCTCTCTCTCCCTCTCCCTTGTCCGTGTGGGCCGCACACGATTCGCGGAATACTGCTTGCGGACCACGTATGTATCTGCATAACGGGTGTGCGCCGCAAAAGGGTCGAAAAAAATGGCCGGAGCCGGCCGTGTGCTCCTCGTAGTCGTCGTCTCGTAGTCGTGGTCGTCTTCTCCCGGAGCCATGCGAGTTAACACCAGTTGCGAGACGACTCCCTCTTTCTCTCTTTGTCCATCTCTTCCTGTCTCTCTCGTTTCTCCCCTCGGTTACTGGCCGTTTCTCGGCTGCCTTCTCTACCTTCCACACACCGGCTCTCTCTTTCTCTCTCACTCCACTCCTCTCTTCTGCTCTTCTCCCGTTCGTTCCTCCGTGCTTCGACCAGAACCCCGACTGGAATCTGCATCGAAACACGAAGACAGGAGCAAGAGAGCGAACGAGAAACAGAGTGAGAGAGAGAGAGAGAAAGAGAGAGAGAGAGAGGAGGGCTAGGCCCCCTTCGAAAGGTCAGGAGAGCTCCGTGAATCCTGGCCAGATCGGCGATCGTAACTCTTCGGAGGAGGAGGAATCCCTGGTTCGGCTCGGTTCCACGAATGAACGATAGATAAATAAAGGAGATAGCGGCCGAAGGGAAAGAATTGTTCCTTTGTTGTCTACCCGTGGCTCCTGTGCGCCGGGGACACGCGATGGAAATTCTACCGAACGGGGTACCGATGCCCGCAACCAAACGCTCGAACATTGTTCGATATCTCGGCCGAACGCGAGTCTCGTAACTGGATCTTCTCGCTGAATGAGCCCCGACGACTGTACCCAGAGGCTCCAGCTTCTGGTCCATTCAGAAAATATTTCACTTTTGTCGCAATCTTATCTCCGAAGCTTCGTTTATTACAAGCTCGATCGAAATCGGGAACAGCACGGCCTGTGGTGGAAATAACTTGTTACCATTCTGGTATAAATTGTGAAACGATAAATACAGCGTTCCGCATCGATGGATGGAGCTGTGATCAATTCTGTCGAGCCAGTCAATGAACGTCGTACAATCGTGTCTGCTGCTCTCTATGGTTACCATTCCCGGTACCGAGCGCGCACTTATAGGGAGGGAATGCCATTATTCCCGGCCAATGCGCACAGTCTTCCATTTCACGTTTTCGCATTGACCACAGTGTCATATTGTGACGGAGCTATTCACGTTTTCACCACATCTGCTTTCCCACCGGTTAGCTGGCACGTATGCGTTTTAAAATCGACCGTAGATTTTTCTACAAGCTTGTATTTTATTGGGAAACTCGCATTGAATGGGTGCTCGCGTGTCGAATAGCATTTTATTAAAAGTTATTGCGCTGTAGTTTCTATTCATGTTTTTACGTGGAAGTTAGGCCGAACCCTGTCCGGCAAACTTGGGTTGGTTTTAACTGAAAGAAACTCTATTTTCTGGGTCAACGATATCAGTGGAACAATAGAGGATACGAGGTTCTGAAGGTCCTGTAAATGTAAATAACTTTTCAATTTGCCGATCGTCTAAAAATGTGATTTTTGTTTTGTACTGATACATATGAAGATACTAATGTAAAAGGTCTGAAGGTTTGCGCCAAAGTCCGATAATAACACGTTTCACACGTAAACCGTAAAAAATCGCGGAGTTATCCTAACTAAACTGAAAATAGGAAAGCCAGCTGATTCACCCACGCACATGTTGGCACTAAAGCCAAGCCATCAGAGAAGCGGTGTAGAACAAATACGAGTAATGCCCGCGCTATTAGTTTCGCAACGTTCGCGCGAGCTATTAAACGGCAATTGGTAACGTGCCGCGTTTTTCCGTGGGTTCCGCGACGGAGCCGGCTCGATATTCAAATCACGCGGGAGAGGTCGTTAACCGATATATATTGTATAATAACGTAACCAATGGGACCAGTTACTGAGGTCGGCGTCGAACAAAACGCGTCTTATTAAAACGGGATCGCCGGAAATCAACGTAACACGTCCCACACACGCGCAGGATCGGGAGCCCGATGATCCGCGCGATCCGAACGAGGCCGTTCTAATGAAAGGAACAACGAACAACACAGAGGGCCTCTCTTTCTCGCACGCCCACGCGTGGGCTGGCTCGTCGAACTCCGGCGTCGCAATCTCGTCTACACGATGCGTATTTATTGCGTTAATTACAACGCCCCGCTTTCCCTTGTTATAACGCCTGCCACGGTTATTGTGCGCGCGTCGCGCGGCGAGTGTGGGTGGTTCGGGTGGTTGCTGCTGGGACAAAAAGGGACAGAGAGGCGATGGTTTGTGCGAACGCGGAGGATGGTTGGGTGGGGTGTATCGCCACGAGGGGGTTGAAACCGAGAGAAAGAGAGAGATAGCAGGCTCCCGGCTCTCGTCTAGCGTCAACGTTGCCATTTTTTTCTCGCGCGTCGTCGAAGCATTGTGGTTAAATGAATTATTTTTTAACGAGGCGGCATTATGCCCGCGCCGGCGTTGTTCCCCGCCGTTGTTTCGCGGAAAAACTTGGCGAACGTGTCTCGCAATACGGGACTTTTTCTCTCTTCGCCTTTCTCTCCTACCCCGAGCGCTGAACGCTTTTCATGTCGCGTCAACCTCGCCGAGAGCCTCCCTCTCTCTCTCTCGCTCTTCTCTTCTCCAGCTGCCGCCCTTTTCCTTTCCTTTGCCACCACCTCCTCTCTTTTTCTCCCTTTCCGGCGAGCATAGTCGTTTGCCGGGCGCACACAGGGACGCGAGAAGAAGCGTACGCGACACCGTCCCTTTGACTCTTCTCTCTGGTGGGCAGGTGAAACCGTAATCGGCGTACGCCAGGCACAACTACCGCTCTGTTCCTGTTCTCCCTCTCCCTCTCTCTCTCTCTTTCCTCTCCTCTCGCTCTCTCTCTCTCTCTGTTCACAGTCTCGCGATAGAAGCCTGCAGACGGTGGATTAACCTTTCCCCGACGAAGACGAGCGCGCGCCGACGTTGCTGTTCCATCTCGCGTAATGAAATCACGCGTTTCAAGGACGAATGGAGGCGCGCGTCAAGGAATTAATTGCACGACCGTGCGCCGGATACTAAACGCGAATAGAATTCGTGGGGCTACGGTGCTAATCGCGGTTCACTACCGTCAGCACCGTGACACTCGTGTATACGCTTCGGAGATGGACCATTGTATTCTTAACGCTTTAATGACCGGCGCTGTTTGTTCCCATACGAACACGTCTGCGCGCTCGTCGATTTTTCATGACCGTCAATATTGAAACATCTACGTGCGAATGCATAGCAATGGGTTCTTCGTTTACGAGGCATTTGTTTCGAACGGTCTGCTAATACTCTTTATTGAAAATACGGCGTTGAATCGTGTTTGTCCAATGCAGTCCGATGTTTCTGTAGAATATATTATTACGTAGCAGGTACCTTTCTGCAGTGGTGTTCAGGCAAGGTAGAACAAGTCATCTTTCGACCTAGCGAAACGGATTAAGCTTTCTCATTTTGAATAAAGATTCGTCTGGTTAGAAATGTACTAGTTGCAGAGGATTACGCAGTCGCCGTCAATATGCGACAAAAGAGACATCATCCCAGAGATTTTGCGGCGGAAAAATTGCGAAGCCCGATGAACGACGCCCATATAAGACTCCTCGATGCAGGCGCACGACCACGAATTCATCGACGCAGACGATTATGCGCAATATCCAGAATCGTTAAAAAGCCGATACAGAGAAGATAATGAAGGGAATCCGGAGATGATGAGAAAGGCTCGTCCCAGCGAGGAGACGACTGAGGGATAAAAAGTGTCCGTCAAATTGTCTTCAATTAGAGCTCCATCGATGTTGAATAAATTTATAAGCACCAGGGGCCGGATCGATACGAGGCGAAGCCTCGGTTGAATGGAGGGCGATCCACGATTCAGATTATAATGACGCGAACGCGCGGTGGCCCGCGTCTTTTTTCCCTTTCTTTATTTCCCTTTTCCATTTCTTCTTCTTACCGAGTTGCGTACACCGAGAAAAAGAGAGAGAGAGAGAGAAGAGTTGCGCGCACACTTTTCAAGAACAATCGAGTCGAAGGCACCGGTGTAACAATTGTCCGTCAGTTGAAAGCGTGTCACGGCCTCAAACGCGCCGTTCCGTTTCCGTTTCGCGCCCTTTCCAAACATTTTCCTTTCTTTCATTAAGCGGTCTTTTCACGCTGACTTCGGAGAGACGAGAGGGAACGAGAGAGACTAGAGGGCAGAAGAGAGAGATCCAGACCGTTCACCTTCGCCTTTCATGGGGTTTCACGGGTCGGGGAGTCGCCGAGGGTGGACCAAAAAAGGCCATGGATTCTCCGGGAACCCGTTCGCATAATGGGAGCCACCTCCAGATGTAGGTTTACCGGATACTAAAGCGTGGAACGCGGTTTTTTGCTCGGGCCCAAGTGGGACGACGCGCGAAACCACGTCGATAATGACTCGGCCGTCTATTCGAGCGCCGCGTGGCCCGATCCTCCGATCCGATCATCGTCCGTAGGGGCCCGAGGGGCACCGGCGGGAAAATGAGACGGCGAACAAGCCACGGGGAGAGCCGAGGGGAAAAAAGAAATTACAAATAAAAACTAGAAAGTTCAATCAAAGTAACAGGTTACGCGACGAGCAACGCGCGCGCGAGCACACGCTCGATCCCGATCTCACTCTCCGCGCTTTCTACCGAAGGTCGGGAAAAAATTTCTGACATCGTGTCCCGATCGATGCTAAAACACATCCTTGGATTCAGAAGATCTTCAATACGGAACCTGCCTCCTCGCGGACTGCCCCGCAACGAATGCTACCAAAGAACAGACACAAAAAAGACGAGTCGGATGTTTCTTGAACTGAGAACTTAATCCCGGATGGCTCTGCAGCCTCGAAGGCGCTTGTCTCCCGAGATTTTGCCCCCCTCCTGCTCTAATCAATTCGTTTTGATCGTGATTTCACTTCACGTCGTTTGTTCCGGATGCGTTCGATGCATCTATTGTTCTTCGAAACCGATTATCGCTCTCCGGACCGCGGATTTTTCTACACCTACGTAACTGAATTACACAGTAATTGAATTATTCTAGTTGTATGAAATAATTCAAGCCATTCAATTAATTTATTTGCTGATTGCGCTAATCGCGACTGTATTGAATTACGGTGCAATTAAAATTGTATGTACATATTTGGAATACTATGTAATTAGGTCGTAAAGAAAGAAATGCTGTGGATTTTTGTTCCTTTTTTTTTAATTGCGATTTTATACCAATAAACATTTACCTCAATTTAATGAGTTATGTGTCTTTTTAATGCTTGTTTTACGCTCTGTTTAATTATGCTTTTGATATTTAATTTTATACAAATTTTTATTAAATTATTTAGGTTTTATTTCGCATTATTTTTTTCTATCCATCCCTTCGCTGGATGGAGCGGCACTTCGGCCTAATTTGAACTCGTAGAAAAAAATAATGCGAAAATCGCGTTTTGACATCCTGTGAAATAAAAGCCAAATAATTTAATAAAAATTTGAATAAAATTAAATGTCAAAAGCATAATTAAATAGAGCGTAAAACGAACTTTAAAATGACATATAACTCATTAAATTAAGGTAAATATTTATTGGTATAAAATCGTGCAATTAAAACGAAGGAACAAAAATCCTGCATTTCTTTCTTTACAACCTAATAATACTCAGAACCGCGGTTTGAAAATTGTTACATTCGGTTTCGGTTCTTGAAGGAGAAACATTCGTGCAGGGCGTAAAAACAGTAAATCGGTACGTAAGAATTCGTACGTAAAGCACTCGTAAGGTTTAAATCACACGTGCCCGGGCGATTCAATCTAATTTTACACACTTCCGGCCGAGAGGATTCACTTTTGAAGACGTCAAGCTGACAACCGTTATTGAAATCGTTTGTCCGAATAGCCGTGCGGTTCAATTTGTTCGGGGCGTTGTAGCACGTCGTAAATTAATCACTCCATTACCCGGCCGGCATCATTACGGACAAGAAAAAAAAATCAATTACTTCACACGTATGTGCGCGACAGTGGCGCGCTTCAATGAACCCGAACGCGCATCATCCGACGTACATAATTGAATAAAAACCGGAAAGCTGCGGCGGGCATCATCCGCGTGTCTCGTGGCTCGTTCTAATCTAGCCACTGGGAAGAAAGACGAAAACGACGAGGAAAAAAAAAAGAACCAACGAAGAATCCGTGCGTCGTTTATCTCCGGGGCCTTTTTACGACTATCGTTGCGGCTTCCTTCCTGCCCTGTGTCCCGACGCTCTCGTTAAATTTGCACCAGGCTGCGCGCGCTCGCGACTGCGATATTTGCGGCCGTATATTTTTTCTTCGCCGACTCGCGAGTAACCGTCGGACCCGCCGCCGCCGGTATTTATACCCGCCAGTCGTTCGAACGGAAACGCGGGACGATAAATCGCTCCGTTCGCTACGGAATCCGCTATCAGATATTCGAACGTCCCCGATAACGCTTCGTGGAACCTGGGATTCCAACCGGGAGGTTCGTCACAACAAACGCACTAACCTCTCCAAGGACGCTGACACTGGACCTGTATTTTTTAAAATGAAAATCTGTTGATATGGTCATGTGTATTTCTCTTCACAAGGATTAAATGATTCTCCCTGGGAGAGGTTAGCATAATGCACAGGTGGGCTCCCAACTTCTTACTTAGTTTATCTTGTTTGAGAATTTAGTGCTGTTCCTTATCTATTAGGAGAACCTTACCCCTCGTGTCTCTACATATTCGAGATTAGAACTGTATTTTCATACATATGTAGTGTGCACTTACTACTGTGACATATGTTCGAGAACGAAGATGCCTTATCTCCAACGGGAAGCGACTGAAATTTGTTTTTTAAACGGAGTGATTAGTTTCCTTTGCGGAAAATCGATAACGAAGAATACCTCAGGTACGAAAACTTTCTGAACTGAATAAATGAAAAGGGAATGGTGTCGGAATTTAGTTCAGACTGTATTTGCCGGCCGTACATCGTTTTATCGAATTTTTGTTTTCACGTTAATCCTGTTTGATCGTTCGGAGCGATCGCGAGCAGATTATCATCGCACGAACACGGGGACAGGGGATTCGATATATCGGGCAGGTCGCGAATAAGGAGCGAGAATCGTGCGAGAAACCGGCCGGTTTCTCGCGCAGTTGTTTGCGTGAGAAATTACGGGCGGGAAAGCGTGCGCCACTGCAAAGGTAAACTAGACGGCACCGAACCGGGACAGCAATAATTAGTCATGTTGCTCGAGCCACGGTCCCCGTTGCCAACCCAATAAGAAGTCGATCCCGCCGCTCCTTTCGCGTGATATATCGTTGCCCAGGTGGGTGATGTCGAGACTCGGCGAAACTCCTCGCGATCTTTTTGGACGTTTCGCGTCGAGGGAGGAAACGCGCTGCGAGATGAATACGTTCTGCGTGACTACCTCATTCTTGACTGCGATATTTCCCTGTACCACACCATCCTTTTTCCCCTTGACATTTTTCTTCTCATTCCGGCAGTCCTACAATTTTTTTCTTTTTCGCGCGTCGCCACTTCGCTTATGATTACGAAACTACGTGGAACTTCTCGTAGTTCTGCATTCCACGTTATTTCTTCGTGAATCACCGGTGCACGCATTATTTATCAATGTACAACGTCCAAAAGTATCGAGAAAGTCACGTTATGAAGTCCAAATATATAATTGACTATAAATATCAAGCCGTGACACATTTTCTTTTTGACAGAAAAGTTAAATAAGAATGAATTTTCCTCTTAAGTACAGTGGCCGAAATAATGATAGGTTCACTGTGGCATTTGTTTTTATTTCGCAAGAAGGTCGACTATCAACAGTATTAGTGTAAAGATGTACCTGTTTCAAAAATACTTCGAAAATTATCGAGTACAAGATACGAAATAATCTTAGGGGTTCGCGGAGAAATATTTAAAAATTACTATCGATAGTGCAATTTTTGGACGTTTTTGTATGGTAAGTACACGGATTTAAGAATTATAAAAAATATTTTATGTTCTTTTAATATTATTAAAGCACAATTACACGGGGAAATCGTTACATGATAACGAAAGGGGCCAAATTAAAATGAATAAATAATAATAAGTGAAATCAAGAATTAAGCATTAAACACAACATTATGTCAACAAATTCATTATTTCGGCCACTGTATTCATGTAGCGTAATTTTAGAATGACACACCAGACAGTGCTTTATTCAAGAAGGTCCCAACTGATCATCTAGTGACGGAAACACAATTGACAAACTCGCAACAAGGTGGTCGATCACTGAAGTGACCCACTCGAACGATAAACAGATAATCCTAGATTAGTTTATGTACGAAACAGGGTAAAACGAACGTTCCAAATAATAAACAGCAGATAGCGCGAGATTAAAACTGTGTACCGAAACGAGAGAGAAATATGTGTTTGAAATAATAAATAGTACATAGATAGTACAAGCTGGAACCATTGGGCAGAAGGTATCTCTCGAATAGTACTCGTAGATAACTATGTAGATAGCCAGATTAGGATGTGTACAAATCAGTCGTAATACAATGTCGAGAGATTATGAAGCTGGTTACACGTTACTCGAGATTCAGCGGGAACGGCTGTCTCTTCCTAAAAACTTTAAAAAATACAACCTCCAGAAATATAACAAAACCACTTCCTATAGTAACCCGCGCACACAAACAAAAAATCACTTAACAAAAACTTGAGAAGAATTATTTACCATCGCATTACCTTAAACATAATCTCTTGATCTCCGCGTCGATACATCAAACAGCGCATAAATATTTGTGAATAAAGTATGTGGTTCGCGGAACTATTTTACAAAACATTCTATTCATTAGCACAGCGTGTTATGCAAATTCTAGCATAGAAGCCAAACATTTACAACGTCCCGATAGTTGAAGGTTCCTCGGCGGGTATCGAGCGATCATAGTCACGGCATCGTTAATTTCCGCTAAACGAATATATTATGCAAACGAGCCACTTTGCGAACTGGCTGGCAGAAGAATTGCTCAAATCGTCGATCCCCGGTATAAAACCTCGTAAAGCCGCGGGACAAATGCCGAATCAATCTCGCGGCGAGATCTCGGAACACGAAGCCAGCAGCAGCCAGCCCCGTGTGGTTCAACGTCGTCCTCTCGAATCGAATCTCCTCGTTGTTATGTGATACAATGTCTCCGGCGTTTATTTGCATAAACGTACGCGAGCGCCCGGGCCCGTTGTAAACGTCGAGGAGAACGGCCTTGATCGAAGTCCTTATTCGAAACGGAGCTCATCGCGTATGAATAGCAGGTACGCAATTACGAGACCGCGCAGATGTCATCGGCGAGCGAACTTGACAAGTCTCGTTCAACATGCCGACTGTTCAAGCATCGATGATAGACAGGGAGAGTTTCGTAATTTCCCTCGGTCGCCACGTCACAACTAGATCACGGATGCGAATGAATTTCTGCGCGACCACCCGGACCCGGCTCGACGTCCCACAACGGAATCAAAAGCGCGTTAAAATTCATCAAATGCCTTCAATTTGAAAGCGTCAATCTTTTTATTTCTAACAAATTGTAGTTTCTAATTTAATACTGATTCAATAGTTGTAACCACACACACACACACACACACACAAATGTTCAAAACGAACGTTTCCTATATCAATTATGCGAAAGACGAATTAAATGAATTATGATTGAAGAACACAGTTGTTTCAATGCTTCCATTGTTTCATGTTTCCCACGCATAAAATCCGCAGTCTAATAACGACTGTTTGCGAGGCAAGTACGAATATCTGGAATCATAGTTTTACGAGGTTTCATCGATCAATGCATACGTAATTACAGTTGAATTGGTATAAGGGACGTAAAACTGTTCCGGAGCTGTGAATCTTTAAAAGTTTTTTCCTTTGAAAATTCGGAATCTCGGAGCCGATTGTTGCAACAAACGACGGTCTCATTTCTCTGCGGTGGTTTTGTTATTTTTACATCGTCAGCCGTGAAGCGAGCCGTGTAAACGTTGACCGAGAAAAATGGGGAAAGTCGTTAGACCGAAAAATATCGTGAAAGCAGCCGCCCCGCACAGGCGCCCCAACAAAAGAATCTCCTTTTTTTTTCTTTTTTCGAGAGCGTTTTCCCGTGCGCTAATTGCGCCTCGATTATCGGTGCACCGGTTTATTAATACGACGAGTCGTCTGAGCCTACTGATAGCAAATCGCCGTGAATAAATTGAGAAAACGTGGTTTGTAATTGCTACTCGAGTCCCGCTTATAATATAGCGGGCAAACGAAAGCCCCGTCGCCGTAGAATTTTCATTTGGACAATTGAATCTCTCAAGAATTTTGGTTTCTAGTATACATTGTAGACAACGTTACGCTCATCGAAGGATCGCGACCGGCAATTATTTTGGAAAAGACGATCGAGTAATGGCAAATGTAGTGAAAATAGATCACATAATGTAAAAATTATTCGACTCCAGATTTTATATGTTTGGTAGAAAAGTCTTGCAACAGGTGCAGACAATTTTCACTCGTTGCACAGACTCGAGGTTTAATTATTAATAACGCGATTGCAATCTGTAATTAAAGTAATATAGCCGACAATGTGCAATTTTCCGGGCTAATTGTACGTCTTTGTGTTTAACAAGTACGGTGTATTAAAGAAATAATTTAATGGTGTTTTCGATCCCATTCGAAATTGACTCGTCCCAGCGTAATTAATAACGCTTCCTCCCAACCGGAAGTGTACCGACGAAGAAAAGGTTTCCCGAGACAAGTTCACACATTCCCGCATCGTCAGAATAGCAAACTAATAGGTGGAATTAGATAGAAGACCCGTGAATGGCATACTGAAAGGTATTGCATTAGCGATTTTCTCACGCGACCGTGTAATCTGGTGTGAGATCTGTGTAACGCTAAACACTCATTGACAATCTCCCGACGTCCAATTACTTAATCGTTCTAAAATCTACTACGGTACGCTCGACGAGTCGAGAGACACGGCAGCTGCAAACAAATGCACGTGATACGATCGCATAGGTGGGACAAGGTCGGATTCACAGCCCTGAGATATTATAATATGTTTTGTTCATCTGCAATAACTCGCCTGGTTGAATGCGCACGACATTACCGGAGAATCCCGACACACGGCTGCACAAGCAGCCTCGACTGCGATCGAACCTCGTCTCGAATACATTCCGCCGACGCGTGGCAGGGCGTTGTTAATCAATTATGAACAAACGAAACGAACGACACGGATTAAGACACAATCGCGGATTTCTAAAAGGTCAATTGTATTGAAAGAATATGGTTTTCTCTCAGTTCGTTATCAACGGACCACGGATTTTCAAGTAAAAATGGTCTGGATTAGTTGCAAACCACAGGAGCCACGTGCAGGTCTTATCGCAACTGTCTTAAGAAGCTGATAGTAATGCAAAAGTGTTTCGCATTTGTCTAGTTATCAACATTTAAGCATACAGTGAACCTACATTTCCTGTTCCCTCTTTATAGTTAATAAAGGGTTACGAAATTAGATTTTGCGAGATTACTCCAGGTGCATGTGCAGGTGCAGGTTTAGGTCTGAACCCTTCAGGCAGATTAGTGAAGACTTCGAACATAATGCAGAAGGTATTGCATATTTAGACTACATGTAGCTGTACGATGATACATAAATCTACCCCAATTTTGAAATGATTAACTACGGAAGAAATCATGATACGCGAGGTTAAAATATTCTTCAATCTCGTGGGATTACATTGGAGGTGCAGGTGCAGGTCTGAGCCCGCGAAGCGCAAGTCGGCAGAGCCAGATTGACACAAGGGTTAATTGGAGTCACTCCCCCTTTCATCACCATTTGGTGTTGCCATCAAGTTCCTCCCTCGAACGAGCGACTCCTACGCAACCGTACTACCAAATTCCTTGTTCGAGGCATAAGAAAGTAGGCCCGTGAGTAAAGTCGCAGTGGCCGGAGCTGGCCCAAGAAAGGGAAGAGCATTCGGTGGGCATCGTCCGGCTAGGAGGGGAATTGGAAGAAGCGAAGGTCCATCGTTCGGCATTCAGAATGCATTCAGAATGCGGACGAAGCAACGTGGAGCCAAGGGAAAGGAACGAAACGAAACGAAAGAGAGCGTGTGCGCGCGGCGTCAGCGGGGTGGCTCGAGCCTTCGCGTGCATGTGTTTCTCGTTGGTCCCTATCCACGAGAGTCGGCCCGGAGTGGTCGGGGGTAGAGAGAGGATAGATCGAGCGCGAAACAGACGGGAACGAGGGAGAAAGGTATGAGAGGGACAGAGAAAGAGAGAGAGAGGAGAGGAGGAGGAGGACGGGAGGCGAAAGAGCAAAAGGATGGAAAGGGAAGGAAGCGAGAGGCCGCAAAATATATGCTGCATGCTCTCGTGGATGCTCGTTTGCAGCGTTCCGTGTCGTAGAGGGACGGAGATAATCGCGGGCGGCTGGGCCCGCGGCCCGACGAGGATGGAAGAAAAGGAGAACGGTTTGGGTGAGGAAGAGGGCGAGTAGGAGTAAGAGGAGGAGGAGGAGGAGGAGGCTGGTCAATGGTAGGCCGGCTATCGGTACACCCTTCTCGAAAACAAAGCCGGATCTTACCTTGATTTATCGCAGAGTGCTGCCGCGTTCGCTGTAGCCGTTCGCTGCTCCGGGTTGCGACGAAGCCGCCGGGGTAAGCTCCCCGGCGAAAATTAATCCATTATCGGCTCGACGAGAAGAAATTGAGAACGAAAAACACCCGTCGCGGTTTATCGGCGAGAGAACAGAGAAAGAACGAGCTGGAGCTCCTCGTGGAGAATAGGTGCTCCGGGATCCTGGACAACTGCTCCGTGTGTCGGTGCTGTTCCTCTCCGTGTTCCCTACTCTGTCCGCCCGTGCTTTGTCTCGCTTTTATTTTTCCTCGGTTCCGGAGCAGACAGCTCGGGTTCGTTGAGTCGTGTTTTATACACTGTCCGGGTCCCGCCACTAAATCAGCTCCGCGAAACGTACGCACGGCGAACGTGAGTCACCGTCAGGAGTCGAATGCTTGCACACGCCAGTGGATCACACAACCCGCTGCTGCTCGAACACTCTCTTTTCTCTCTCGTTCTTTCCCTTTATCTCTCCCTCCTGCTCTATGCCATCCGCTCCCGATGCACAGGAGAGACAGACAGACACAACCGGACACGTTTCTCCAAATATTTTCCTTCGGTGCGCACGCTCCCGCTACCGACCGGCAGTCCCGTCTCGCGTACCCCTCTAGACCCCGCCACGAGATACCGGGCGATATGTCGCGCACGAATGTCGATATACACGTGCGAGTCACGCAACCGAGCTACGAACTACCCCCAACGCCGGTCGACTACGCACTGACGTGAACGCAACGCGAACGCCACGATCCGACCGAGACCGCACGAGGAACTTGAGTGGGGGAACCGACTCGGGCGCGTTCGGGATAGCTCGGCTCTACTCCTCTCATTCCCGCTGTCCCCCCGCGCCGTACCCGCCGACGGCAACACTGCGGATCGGTCGGTCGGTCGGGTCTTCAGGGTATACGAGCGTAGGATCCTCTCGCGATCCCTCTCCGCGCGCGCGCGCGAGAGTCAGACCCGATGCGTATCTCCTCCTTTCTCTTTTACTCGGCTCACGGTCTCTTTTTCCTTTCTTCGGCCCCTCTGCTCCCGCCAATGGTATTCCCTCTCGGCCGCAACGTGCACACCTGTTTAGAGGCGCGCGTGTGTGCACGCGACGCGCACCACCTCAGAGGCCCTCGCCATCGCGGCGCATCCCAGCGCAGCGCATCGCATCGCATCGCATCGTGCGCGGCAGCCTGTACACGCGCGATGACGTCACGCTGGGCGCCGTGGCGTGGATAACGAGATGGCCCGAGTCTTCCTCGGGACCACCGATCGCTAATTATCGTCCTAGAGGTTTCGCCTCGTTCCGTGACCGGCTTGTTCCTCTTTTTCTTTTTTTTTTTCTTTCTTCTCTCGTGTTTCTCCTTTCGTCTCTGTTTCTCCTGCTTTCTCTCCCTCTCGTACTCTTTCTTTCTTTCTGTGTTTGGTTGTTGCTGCTGCTGCTGCTGTTGGTGCGCTGCTACTCCTGGCAGACGAAGAAATCGTGCGGGCCCAGAAGCCTACTAGGGAGAGTAGACACCCTTCCCGTGGATTTTCGTTCGACCGCTCGTTCCACGGTGGCATTAACGATGTCTCGTGTAGGTACAGTCACGACCGGTTCCGAGAGGCCTACCTCCTATCAGGATCGAGTATCTAGCGACCCGGGACTGGACACCGTGCCCGGGCAACCCGAACGACGATTCCTGGCTTGGGTTTCACCCGGTCTCGCGCGTTTAATAAAATTCAAGAGGATCCATCCGATCGGTTCACTGAGGCTCTGCCTGGATCCTTGCGTTTCCAGAAATCCTGAAACTCTGCTGCCTGAGGTGTCTACCACATCTGAAGCAAGGCCATCAGTTTTTGGGAGACAACGAGGGTGCTTGTGCTCGGTATAGATATCCCGAATTTATTTCAAATATGAATATCCCAACTTCATGAACAATGCAGAGGAATCAGGATCATCAAGAATCATTGCGAGGCAACGTCCAGACACAGTCTGGAGACGATGGGCTCTATAGATGCCGTTTTCGGCTCGAGCGACGAATTCCGAGCGTGGACCGGGCCCGCGCAAAAATCATCGCCGACGTATAAATAACGAAACACCCCCTTACGAGAACAGGACGCGTACACCCGTAGAGCGCTCGTGCAATAAATAACGTCGGCGCGGAGCACACCTGCAGCGACAAGGCGTGTCCGATGGACGATGAAGTTTAACGTCCCCCCCCCCTCACCCTTTTCCTCGTTTATTTCTCTGCCCAAAGCTATTGCAAGACGCGACGCCAATAAAATGCTAATCGCCCGTTCCTCGTTACCGTCGCGTCCAGTCCGGTCGGAGTCGAGTCGAGTCGCTGCTCCCCCGGACCTGTAACCCTTTATCGCGATTTGAGATACGAGCGCGTCGTGATCGTCAGCGAGAATTCATCCGACCGACCACTCGTGTTTTCAATGCGCCACGGGATCGCGGCCGAGAAAAACGAACAGGCGGAACGAAACTGTGCTTTGTTAAGTCCCTGGCCCCCCTTCTTGACCCGGCGACCGGATGCGCGGGCTGACTTAAGGGGTTAGACCACCTTGACTGGCTCCGGATGCATCGGTATGTGTGTTTTCGGAATTTGTTTCTCTCTCTGATCATCGTTTTCATCTAATCTAATTTGTCTGTTGGTGTCAAATTGGCACAGAATTAAAAAGTCATCGTAATGGAATGATGAATCACTGGATTTATCAATCCTCGAAGGTACTACGAACGAGCGTTGTTGTTGGGTCTGGAAGAAACATAGTAGTTTCTCAGACGATTTTAGAGCACTTATGGGTGGTCTTTAGGAAGGCACAGGCGATCGATGTAGAGCTTTATCTGGGATCAGTGATTTGGGTGATTTACGATGTATGAAGTGGGATATTGAAAGTAAAAGTCAAACTCGAGGTAAACATCCAGCTTTGTTTCGCCTTATCTCCGGATTACTTTCCGGATCCCCATCACGGGACACTTTCTATTTGTTTTTCTGAGTACCTTTCTTTAAATCGGCCCATATCTTTCGACAAAATCTTCGGTACACACTGAATAGTTAACGATCGCAGAACGTTAACATCGTTATCGTAAATTGTCCAACTTTTTATCTGTGCTCCCCGTTCTTTTCTTTTTGTATATCGTAGCGTGGCTAGTTCGCGGTGCATTTGCCGTCAAATGAGGCATGAATCACTGACTCGGAAAGCCTGGTTTTATAGACCACGTCGGGACAATAAAAATGGGGCCATTCGGTTGCTTCCCCGGCCGAGTCTTTGAATCGCTTTAAATGGCGGGGTAAGTGTTTACAGTAAACGATGCCGGAGTCTTCCCATAAAGTATGAAGTTTGCGACAAAGGTTTTTTTAACTGTATTCGCCGGTGTTCGTGGGTGACTCATTTCAAACACGACCGAGCAGCCATTCCTGTTTGGATGAAACTTTCGAATGACGTACAAAAGATAAAGAAATGTTTGTCCTCCTCTCGAAGGATTCATCATGCCACGACTTATAATTCTGGACAGCTTTAGTACCGCAACGGTCCGTGGAGGACCACCCTTTGCCTACGCATTTATCAACTTTCATCATCGATCTTACTCTATGTTGCCACGACTAACGAACAATATTCACCCATTCTCACAAAACCTGTATATACATAATAAAATTGTGAAAACAACCTAGACGACAATGTTCCCTAATTGTAATTTAGGTGGAGCAATATTGGTGTGTCGCTAAATTATCTCTGACTGCATACAGCAAATATGTATACAAATTGCGCAATAACAATTTCGCAAACAGCATCCAAGCTACGTGAAAAATCTCAAAATTACAAAACGGTGAGTACAACCTGTGATCAGCAGAATATGCAATATTTTCTAAACGCGAGGTTCGGTAATATCTGCGAATATTTACTCTCTCTCTCTCTCTCTCTCTCTCGCAGTTTCTGGATTACTTCTAATTTAACGGGGGAAGTATAGAAATTCGCAATCACAGTCGGCGATTGGATGGCGCAGGGAGGCGAACAGTTCCCATGCGGACGGGGAAAAATATTCAAAGCGAACGAGCGCGAAGGGAAGACAGAAACGAGCCATTCTGATATAAAAACGTCGAATAATATCACGAAAACTCTCGTCTATCCGGTGTTCTCGGCTCGTCGAGGCTGTCCCCCCTAGTAAACCCGGTGTCCTCGGCGTCTCCTCGCACGAAGGGAGGTTCGAGCCCTTGGGGCCACGGACACTTTCCCTCGTCGCTCCCGCAATAGCCGGGAAAAGCGGAGGGTAGCTCTTTTCTCCCCGAGAAAGAGAGAGGCTGCCAGCCAGTCAGCCATCCGAGCCAAGCCAAGTCAGCCAGGCAACAGCGGTGCATAGGAATGACGAACGACGGAGGATTGGTTCTGATTACGATCTCGCGTCACCCCAACGTAAGGACCGCGACAATGACGATGACTGTAATTCCGTGTACGCACAAGGTGGTCCATTATAATCCTCCGACTGGAATACGCGTCGAACCGGGGGCGAATGGTATTGCTCGGAAATCGAGTCCGCCACGAAGTTAACGATGTTTATTAACCCCGTGATTATGGAGACCTCAATCCGAGTTTAATGAACGCGACCGTTCAGTTCAGCCTGAGGAAATTGAAGTAAACTAATAATATTAAAATAATAATTTAGATTTTCTATAATCTAATCAAGTATAATCCTCAATTTTAATCGTTACTCCATGCAACAACTGGAAAAAGCTGCAGAGACTCTGACAATTAGACCTTAACATGAAAAATATAGCACGGAGCAGAAGGTTTATTCAGGGCTGAATTTTTTTCTTTAAAGTAAATGTATGAATACAATTTTTTTATTTTGAAAATATAAACTACTTTAAAATAATGGTATCAACTGCAAGAATCTCTACTACAGTTTTAGCACGGCACGGCCCTGAGAATATTCCGTCCTAAAGAGTACTATGTGAAGGCCTTGATACTAGTATTGAAAGTGGACGAAGATAAAAAGAATAAGAAAGAATAATACCATTTCACCGTGTGCCCATGAAAAGCAATTTTCTAGTTCCCGTAAGACATCGTTCAGGGTTTCATAAATTAACTGTGAAAACTCAGATTACCATAAAGATCCTCAGTCTAATGAATGAAAATGGCCCGATTGAATAGGAAGCGTCTAATGCCCTGAGAAGAAATGATGAAAGACAGTGAGGGCAAAGAGCGTACTATGAAACAGCGAATTTGCATCTACGCAGAAAATCCGCACACAAGAACAACAATAACATTGTATCGCGAGACTGTAAAAACGAAGACGATCGTAATCCGAGAAAGCTTGAAATCCCAGGATATTCGACAGCTGTTATAGAATCCGAAGCGACCGTCATTCGCACGACGACTCATAATGGCAGGAAGGAGGTCGCGGGCGCGTGGGAGTCTGATTAGAAGCACGATTCGCGGGATCGGTGAACCCCGACGAACGAACACACTCCGTGGAAACGAGCGTGTAATTCGCGACGATCGATCCCGAGGCTTGCTTGGCCGTAAGCTAATTTCACGTCGAATAAAAGCGCCTAATGTCACCGAAGGGAAAATCCGTTTAGCTCTCCTTCGGGCCTGGGCTTCTCAAGATAAATTGGTTTCGGGGGATTTCTAAAGCAGGTCCTACGGCGCAGGAAGTTCGAGGGTGCCAGCCAGATCCTTTTGTGACCGGGGGCCCTCCCTCGAGAATGTCCTGGCGACGACGGAGACAGTCGCTGGGACACCGTTCAATGTCAAACCGTGACCCAACAATGGCTACGGAAGACACTGGCTCGGTCTGTTCCGCAGGGGTGCCTTTAACTTCTTCCAGCCCGCTGACAAAAACCGATATTTCCGACCTGCCGCTGGTGGACAGCGGTTTTCTGAGGACTTCATCCCAGATGGACGTTCTGTCGTGAGTTTCAAAGAAACACGGGAAAATATTGTACCCCCTTCCGCTTCGACCTGCACCTTGTTGCGAATGGGCACAGTGGTTTCGGCGCAGAAAGCCCTCTATACAGGCAAATTTTCTACACTTTACTCGGTACTCATCGTTTTCTGTGTTATCCTCCATCTATTGAACCAAGGAGTAACGCTATTTTCGTCCGCTAATTTGATATTTCCGCTAGGGATAGAAAGTGTATGGTTAAAACCTGCTATGCAGTTCCGATTTCCAAGATACGAGTACCACTTGTGAAAGATTCGATTCCTCTCAACATCGAAGTACTTGTAAGTATCTTTTCGAAACTTGTAAGTACTCATTCGGAGGTTCGATATCAGTTTGTGTAAAATGAATACTTTACAAATATAATCATTGAAACATTATTGCTTTTAAGTAGTAATCGAAACTTATGAAATGAAACTTGGTTATTGAAATTGACTCGGATTCGTGAGTACGTATTGAACTTGATCCCATCCCTAATTTCCACAGAAATGAAAGCTGGAAAGACAAAATTGATCGTATCTGTGGCGACACATTGTACACGATACAAAAATATCCAAACGGATTTGATGCAGTCTCCAGCAGTCTGCACGTATGTGCGTGTCTATGCATGCTTCTCGATTGAATTTGCCTGTTGACTGAAAGCAAGTCGGCAAGGTAGCAATTTCTGAAACATTGGCGGAGGGTTAACCAAGGGCGGGGAAGGTGGCCTCGCGAAGTTGCATGGAAATTTGGTCGGCGTGTAACTCCTCTTTTTGCACGGCCGCGTCCGGGCGGTTCGTTTGCGTAACTTCTTGGGCTTCTGTCGGCACCGAGGACGAAAAGTATCGCCATAAAGGCGTTATTATGGAAACTTTCGCTTTGACGCCTACCCTCGGTCCGGCGCCACCCCTACGTCCCGCCCGGTTCGATGAGAAAGAACGTAATTGAATCGGTCGGAACGACTGCGAGCCACAATGAACTCCGCGGGGAAAATCCGCTGGTAGACGCGATATCGTTGGCGAATCGATGGGAAACGAAGAAAAGTTCGAACTTTTCACGGGGATCGGTCTCCCCTTCGCTTCCTTCGTCCTATCCTTCTCTCTTGAATTATTCGTCGCGCGGAAAGCAAAGGCTCTGGTCTTCCGGTCCGCGGACCATTCGGCCGAAGGAAAAAAATCGCTTTTTAGCGGTCGGTAAGTCCATTCGTGCCAGTGACTCTTAAAATTTAAGTTCGACGACGGATTCCGAGCGGCCATTGTTGCCGGAACAACGGCGAAATTCTTCGCCTTCCACCCCCCACGCCAACCCCCTTCGATTCGGCTACTCGGTCTCGGCGCGAGACTTGCCGCCATTGTGCGGAATCTTTCCCCCGTTAATTAATATCGCTCTCGATAAATCGTATCGAGGACGGCGCGCCGCGAAGACGGGGCTCCGCATAGTTTTCTGAAATCCATGGCTCCAGTTATAATAGCCTGGAGTTAATGAACCCTGCTGGATTTAGACCCCTAAGGGGACTTTATGCGAGACTGTTTATCGCCCTGTGTAATCGGCGACCTTATTGCGCGAATTCTCTGCTCGCGTTATTATACTATTTTCTTGTAATAAACCTTCGGCTACAATTGGGTGAAACAAACAAATTTTCTATGACAGCGTTATTAGACTGGGGTAGCCCTGTAAGTTTTGTTAAAGAAAATTTTGTACCGAAATTCTGATGACCTCAATAGTCGACATTCGTCCTGTCAGATGTTTGAAGAAGAAGAAATTAGGAGACAAAGGGATCAAGAAACGCAAATAAAACAGGGCTTGGTAGACCGCGGACCCATTGTTGTAACGTGAGAAAGACCACAAAGTCGTCACCAAAGTAATTATAATTTTCAATGCACCGACATGATGCGATGAATAAAAATGATAATTCCATTAACACCTCGGAAGCCCTCGCAACCCCGCACAATAGCCATAGGGTTCGAACCCCCTCTACAATAAAACGAAGCCTGCCATTGTCAGGATCCTCGTGTCCCCCGTTCATGGACCTGAAATTTATTCCATCTCGCATTTTATCATACATATTAATACTCGGTGAAAGATGTGTCACTCATACACGAGGTGGTCAAGGCGTTCCGTCGGAAGAGCAAACACGGAGGAATAATTCCCCGGCGTCAGTCTTTTGTCTAAAAGAGCTTTGTACCTTTCAAGCGCTCGCCCCCACGCAGCGCGTGGTTCACCATCCTTCAAAATTCTCGAGATAAAAACGTAGATGTAGCGCGTTAGAATCCCGGAGCGGAGTAAGGCACGCAGAGCGCGTCAGTCGTGTTCCCGATAGATAATCCATCTGCGCCGGGTGACGATTTATTTTCATAATTTATTCCTGGGCCCGTGTGTAGCTGTCAATACGCGAGCGGGGCAGATCCCACGGATAACCACCGTGCCCACGTATCCATCCGGTCGTCCGGCCGCTCGGACGCGGACGACGAGAACGATCCTCGTCCATCATCATTGTGCGGAGGAGGGCTGGTAGGTCGGTCGGCGCGGCGGCCATGGTGTTTGCAAACTTCTGTGAAACGCGTGCGTTCCCTCGCGTGGCAAACAATGGGGAGGAAGCTGCGCCCGGGACGCTCCGCAACGAAACAAGTCCATTCCGAGTGAAATACGCGCGTAACAGCGTGTCTTTTTTTCGGCCGGCGAGCAGGAGAAATGGTGTCCAGAAACTGGTCGGGACTTGAACGGTACCCCGCAGCGTCAGTCTATCGGTCATTTAAGTCATTCTCCCTTCTCCTCTCCTCTTTCTCCGAACGGTGCGGTGTCGGGCTCCGAGGGAGGCGAGGATGACTCGGCTGGGAGCTACTTGCTCGAGCCTTTCAGAGACGACGACGCAACGCCGTTTCGAAACGGTAACTCTGTTGCGCGGACCCCGTGTATATCTGAGGAATTTTTCTTCTCCCCGCGCGATCGCCTCCCATGCTTTTCTACATCGGTACAGAATAAAACGCGCGCCACCTCCGCGCCGGTGAAACGCTTTCGTAACGTATCGCCAACCATAAGCAGATAACGAACGACGCCGCGGGAACGAGCGTTAAACCGTTACAATGGAAAGCTTAAAAACAGTGAGTCTCTCTCTCTCTCTCTCTCTCTCTCTCTCTCTCTCTCTTCTTCGTACATGGAAGGAGGTGGTGGAGAGAGTGTCCCGCTCGTTGTGTATGCACCTGGATCGCGTTCCGCTCCTCGTTGCACCGATATGACCGCGTTATCTGTTAGTCCCGACCACCCGGCTCCGCCGGATTCGGTCACCAACACGTACGCCAGTCGTGTTCACGATAGAATGCATACAACGGGAGGAGATAGGAAGTCGCAGGAAGTCGTAATCTGCCTCCGGGAGGATCTAGAATATACATAGAGCTTCTCCCCGGCCACTTGGCTATCCTCTCGCAGACACCACGATGATGAATGCGGAACCGTGTGCGAAAGAAAAATTGTCCGGAGACGCAGAAACGAACGCGGAAACATCGGAGCTGGTTCGGACAAATTGGAAATAAGACATTTATGATTTGTAACGTGATTGAACTTCCATACGCACAGTGACTCCCACTAATATTAGGACATCCTTAAAAACACCATAACTTTTTTAATATTGGACTACGCGGTTTGAACTTTCTTGGGAAGCTAGAGCAATTAGTTTACCACAGGATGTGAAAAGACATTTTTTCGAAAATTGCATTTGGTCGCGGAATCGTAGAGAAAATACTAAAATTTTTATGCGGACCTATATTGAAATTTTAAAAAATACGTTTTGTATCTGCGGTTGGAGGTCGAAAATCGTGAAGAACTGCAATTTTTACCATCTTTTACCATCTCTCAAAAAATTTCAAGTCGTGTACTCCGATATGAACAAAGTTATGGTGTTTTTAAGAGTGTCCGAATATCAGTGGGAGTCACCGTGTATCCTTGTCGAAAAGGTTCTACCCATACATAAAATAATTTCAATCGCGTCTCAATACCAGCCGTAATGAATTCCCCCCGTCTTAATGTTTCCTCTTCCCATTAAGCTCCCGCAACTTTCCGTCTCGCGTTTACACATCTCTAAGCGCTCCTGTCCATAAATAAATAAGTTTATCCGCGGGATCGAAGATACAGAACAAAGTGGCCACAATTTACCATACTCCGCGTCGAAACGAGAAGATCCGCTATCTGGAATGGTAACAGGTGGCGAGCAAACGAGAATTACCTGGGAAAGAACGTTCATAATCGACGCTATCGCAACAAACAGGGATAATGAAATTCAGTTTCCCAGAAGGTATGCGCACCGACCGGTAGACTAATATTAAGAGGACGATAAGGGGACGCATGAGGGGCTCGTTCCTGACACTGGTACGCTTAACAGGCTCTCTCGCGGTAATTTCCATCCGAGGAAACCCGTGCAATTTCATACGTCTTCCAGGCTCGTCTGGCTGCTAGTAATTCGTCGTTCCACGTAAATTATGACGAGTCCGCGGCGGATCCTCCATTCGGGGACTTTTCACGGGGGTGAACTTAATAACGCGATCCCCCTCGAAGATCTGCTTCCACGGGGGACTTCCTTCGAAAAGGCTGCCGAGTTTCCTCGTCTCCTCCGTATCGTCTCCCCCGTCTTTAATCGGAATATTGTCCGATCGGGAAGCGGCAGGTGGCGAACGAGAGGGAAGGAACGGAGGGGGTTGAGAGCCCGTAAATCGCGCAACAAAAGACAGCGAAATCGAGGCCTGTGTCTAGAATGTGCCGTTGGGAACGGCGTGGATTCACGGCCGCGGTAACCCAAGACGGTGGCGAGGCAGAAGATGCCAGAATAAGATTTAATAAATGCCACAGGCCACAGGTAGGCGACGTCTTAGCACCGCAAAGCCGCCTACAGGGAGTCGGATTTCTCTTCGACGCGTCTCCCCGATAATTCCGACGCCTTCCCCTGCGCTCTCTTAACGAGCCGCGAGTGGGACGCGCATCCATTTTCAGATCGACCACGCGAAACGACTTGATCTACGATACGTCCCCACCAGAAATGGAGGAATCGTTCCACTTCGTGCGAAAATTCCGCTCTCGATTTTGCCCAGCTATTGTCTTCGTCCGATCTACTGACCGGAAGTTGGGTATCAAGTTCCGAATCCTTTATTTAGCATCCGTATCTTCCAAGTTGACTCGGAAAGTTTTTGTTTTGCGCGGAGGCACGCAGTTTAGCGATGATCATAGGAGTTTAGAGCGGACCCTACTGTTTCGGGAGCTCGACGATAGCGCCGCGACGCGTTAGCGCGCGCGCCCAGCAGCTCCGAATTTCGTATTCGGAGACTTGAACGCGTGGTGGACGTGCGCGCGGTACAAACGACGCCTGAAATTATTCCAATCGCCATGAGGCGAGCCAACCCTCGCGGGACGTCGCTCAATGTCGCTATTCACGCACCGGCGAAAGTTCGTGCCTGAAAAGAGCTTTAATTCGTACCCATTTTTATGCAAAGGAGGCAAGATCCCGTGGCCATTCGTCGCATCCGCTCGGAAAAAGCTGCTTTAATTCCACCCTCTTCCCGGTTTTCGACATCGCCCCCTCCCTGTTTTTATTCCTCTCTCCTTCTCTGTCGCATTCGTTTCGGCGCGACCGTATAGAAATGCGGATTTAAGCGGGACGACGATCACTTTTGTTCGGACAGGACCGAGTGACGTGACCGCGATATTCGCGTCGAAACAACCGGGACTCTCGCATACCAATGAAATAGAGATCGTTCCCGGCGCTGTTCCGCGAGCGTTATTCCGTAACGGCGCCGCGCGTTTCACGGGGAACTGTAAAAATCGTGGGCGAGAGAGACAGAGAGAGAGAGAGAGAGAGAAGCTAAAGTGTGGTAAAATGTGGTCGCTTGTAGAACTTCTATCTGGAGGGTTCCGGATTTTTGCGAGCCTCGGCAACGAGCAATTGTATCGCGCCGCTTAATAACGATCCTTATCGCGCGAGATTTGTTACGCCTCGGATATTTTGTTTCTCACCACGCGCGCGCGGGTAAAGCCAGTCCGGGAATGCACAGTTTCTTTGCATATAAGTCATTACTCGTTATCCGAGTTTCACGGCCGGCATGGGAAGCGAATGGGATTGTAAGTACTCGGTCGATCCGCGCGAACCAAATCCGCACAAAGGAGCTTGCCGATAAAGCGAGATACTTCGATCCGACGATAACGATCGGCAACTCATATGGACTACCGGCTGCGAGTATTTCGACGTTTACACCTTTTCGCGTAAAGTATGAAGTGTATGGCTGTTACCGTGAAGCGATCACTGTTCGCTCCTGTTCTGTACCGATATTTACAGAGAATATCGTGTCGTTGAAATGTCATGGAACGCTGATTGCCGTAACTAAGGGGCTAATTAGAGGCGAATTGAAATATATGGTTTATGTACGGACCGTTTTTTCTGACGTTCATATGTTTTCAGGAATTTCCGCCCTGCTGATTGAGCTCTCGTGCAGAGCTCGAGAAATTTTTGTGGTCGAACATTTTGCGAAGAAAAGTCGAAAGGGAAATGGTTAGATTGATGTAAACAGTGAGCGAAGCTCGATGCCACTAATCTAGTAAGTAAATCGAGAAGTGCTCGTGAAAAATGAGAAGGTAACCGAATGGACAAACCATCAGGTAATTACAACAGCGTTAAAAATTGATACCGGAGTTCAAGATCGCAGCAGGGCGGACTGAGGGCTGTCCAATTTCAGATTAATGAAAAATCAATAGGAGGAAGTTGAGGGAAAGAAGTTAGGGCACAATTACAGTGGGTCGGGTGCGTTCTGACGGAGCCATCGGAGGCGAGGCTGTGTGCAGGTGGCACTTACCTTTTCCCATAAGCGACGCTACACCCTGCAGTTGGCGACAAGTTAAACAGTAGGTCCGTGGGTCGACGTCCAAGTCATCCGTTCTGGAAAAACAAACGAGGGGGTGCTAAGGTTTGAAAAACCGCCAGGAGAAACGAGAATGGGGTTGGGGCAAGGGGAACGGTTGGACCCCCCACGGAAGCGAATACACGGCCGCGCGTAATACGAGCGTATCGACGCGTTTCTCTTATAAATACGCGTCGATATACTGCGTGAACCGGACGGGACGAGGGTGTGCGGTTACGAAGAGATCTGACACGTCGATAAATATCCCCAGTGATCACCGGCCGCGACTTTACGGCGAACGAAACAGGCCCGCCGCTGTGCACCGTAATATTCTGTCGAATTTACGGGGAGAAGTGCGTTACGACTTTATTATGGACGCGCGGGGTCCCGGTTTACCGTGGCACGCCACCAGCGCCCACCATCCCAGCCCGATTTCCCCCTCTCCCTTTCATTCCCGTTCGTTCTCTCTTTCGCTCCTTTTCTACTTCTCTTTTTCTCTCCTCTTTTTTCCTGCGCGTGTCTTTGTAAATTCCAGCTTTTTATAATGCTGCCACGGCGTCTAGCGATTATGGGAAAAATTCGCCTGCGGCTGCTGGATCCCTGGTAACACGGCAGAGAGGACTGTATAGAGTACGGGGGCGCCGCAGCCACGCGCTCAAATCGACCGAGCGGAAATGGGGGTGACACCGGGACCTCTGGAAATTCTTCGCCCCGATATTTAGGCCGCTTAACCTGCCCACCGGCGCATACTGCACGCCCACGAGCCCCGCCAAATTGAAAACACTTGCTTTCTCTGAGCGGTTACACAGCTTTGAACGATTATAAAGTACTTGAGGGAAGTTCCACAATTCCTTCTATACACAAAATTAATGAATGCGTCGTCTTATTATAATATGATATATTTCAGTAATGTGCTGAAAAACTCAGCCTATTATCTGAAACTAGAAGCATTTACAAAGACGTCCTGATAAATTGTTGGTCACACACTAAGGGAAATCATACACTAAGGGAAAGTCACTAAGTCCCTTACACTAAGGGAAATCATCGGGAAACTCATCCTAAATTGCGGACCACAGCACTATCCTCGCTACCGGTGTTTATCGCGGATAGAAAAGTTATCCGATAGACGGAGATCGCATAATCCTCTCCCGGGTTTCGGGCTGCTCGGAGAGCGAAAAATCCTGTCGCGATGATCCGCCCACGCCGATCGTTTTCCGCTCGACTCGGGCGAGTTTGAGCCACGAGCGTTCACTTTGATAGCTCGTATAACTCCTGGCCGTCGTCCTTGTCGCGTTTGTCTCGGGGAACGATATCCACTGTTCCGCGGAGACGAGAATTAACGAGGTTTTCGTTTCGCCGGAGGCACCATTACTTTATTGTCACGCTACTTTATCGAGCGCGCTGATAATAAGGATGTTTTTATAGTTATAAGGAGCAACGGCGTGGTTCTGTGCAGTGTCGCCAGACAACGGGAGGGAGCACGAATTCAGCGGAAAAAGTTAAACGTGAAACGTGAAACGTTTCACGTGACCCAGCCGCGCAACGGAAGCGCACGGTGCGGACAAATGGCCAAAATTTCGGCACTTCTCTACATTTGATTACTAATGTACAGGGTGTATAAAAAGGGGTGAATCTACACCTCTGAATCGGTGGACATTTTTAAGAGAAACTTGCCACAGAATTGTTTATAACGAAGAAAATTGTTGTTAAAGCTGTTTTTTACATTAACGCCTTCTACTCATACGGAAGAGAAAAAGTTTGAAAGAAGCCACATGTCGCAAACAAATAGTTATAACAAATAGTTATAACTTTGTAAAAAACCAACATAGCAAAAATTTGCGCATTTTCTAGGACGATTCGACGGTCCGATGATTAACCCGTGGATGTTTATGCAAATTCGCAGTTTCATGCCGCGTTCTATGAAAAGAAAGATGAGAAAGGAATTTTATTCGTTTGCTGCGGGAATTTTATTGCAATCATAATGAAACAATAAAATCTTTATTTGCGCGCGTCTCGCCTACGGGACGCTATAAATGCACGAATACTCGCAGTCCACCGGTGAGCTACAGTTTTAATGAGAGATCTTACTGAATTACTCAACGAATTCGTTTCCACAGACTTGAAATATTAATATTTATGACTCGTACGAATAAAACGTTTAACACCTTCTATAATGACCGATGAAACTCTGTAATAAAATAATTTTTACGCATTGATTTTTTTACGAATCCCAGCGCGCGACATGCAATTTGCTGTTTACGGCTCTTGGAGTTAATCGTTCAATTATGCATTTTTGTTCTTCTATCCGTGACCGGGGAAATTACACGTGTTACGAACGTGCATTTAATGAGGTTTTGAAAGATTTTTATTGCGGTGTGTGTATGAATTAATCAATGAAAATTTATGCTTAGAGTTACTTAGAAACTTTGACTGGCGAGTAGTTTCTTAACATCGTGCGCCACGTTGAACCACGACATTATTGGCAAACACTTAGACACCGCTAATGACAGCTGTTTCGGACATTAAAAAGATCAGCTCGTATTGATTCTGCGCTGCAAAATCTTGATCTGGGACCACTGCGCGGCGTGCGGATCGGTGCGGTGGTTTGCAATGTCGAGCGAGTCGAACGTGCCGCGAACAGAAATCCCCGCATTATTGCAGGCAGCAGCGCGGATCGGAGCGGAATGGAGCGGACTGGAGCGACGGGCCCCGTGTTTACAGGTACCCGGAGCGTGTACACATTGGGCCCGCAGTGAGTCAGACGAGATAAATAAAGATAAGAGCACGGCCGGTTACCGCGGAGAAAGTATTACTCGCGCAGATAATGTACAGTTGTAAGTTTAATGAGCAGCTACGTTTCGTATGATTTACAGGAATGCCCGCCGATGGTGAGGAACGCGAAGGAGGAGTGAAAACGCCGGTGTAGGAATCGAGGGAACCGGGCGAGGCGTATCGATGATTTACGCGGATAGAGATTAGGCACACGATAGCCGGGGACTACCGTGAAACTGCTTCGTAAATCGCGGGATCGGCCGCTTCGGGTTTTCTATTTTCTACTAGAGACGTCAGTTGGAGACAATTTTACTGTGACGACACCGAAAATATTGCTCGTCTGTGTTCGAGGATGATCGAAAGTTTTCAGTATTGTATTGGTTAAGCGGGGGCATGTATTGCGACCACTGCTTTTGTGGTGCCGCATGCCTTAAGGAGCTAGAACTGATGATTATTACTTCTTTAATGTCTCGTGAGATTATGAGAAATGATACCAATTCTTGGACATACCATACTTGGCGCCGCAACACGCAACAATTTCTTCGCGCACCAGCGGCGTCTGTTCTTTTCCCTTCGGAAGCGTTTACGCAGGCAGTGTTTAGTTGTGGAGGCACGCGGTCGGTATTTACACTCTACACGCGCTGTCCTTTTCTACGTTCGGCGCGGTCACGAGAAAATAGCAGAACTATACGATCTAAGAAGTTTTTCTTAATCTGTACATCTAATTTTAATTTAATTCCTCGCGCAGGCATATTTTGGCACTTTACCCTATAATTCCAATAGCTTGATAAACACAGAAAAAGGACAAACAGAGTGAAAGAGGTTTCTGCACAGCGTTAGTGTGTCAAGTAACGCAGTCTACGGCGTTATCAGCGGCTACAGGCTAACAGTATGCGGATTCCAGTTGGTTTATTTCTCGCATTAGTGAATCGTTTCGTCTCCGCTTTCCCCGTCATGTTGTCCAGGCGATTTCCATCGACGGATCGTATATTCGCGAACGGTTCTTGCGTTCGGAACAGCACCGGCCTGTTATTTATGGACCTGGCGATACACCGAGGTCGACGAAGCGCGAGGATTTCCGTGTAAACGGCGCCGCAGCCAATTAAATACACGTGTAACCGAGCCGCGCCTGTTGAATTCGCGCTGTTTCGATGGCTCGTCCAACGCGCGATTCGCGATCCGCGATTCCGTCGAGCCCCGTTTCCACGCGGATTAAGAATCGCTCGCGTGCAGCCTAATTTGCAATGTAGCTTCCAACTGGTTCTCGCTCCTGACCTCACCGGCCGCGTTTACCTCGCGGTTAATTAATGATCGCGTTATTTAGCGACGAACGAGGGCCTCGCGTGCGAGACCCGCTCCGTGAAGCCGCCGCGAGCGTTTTTCGGGGTGTTATGACGAATGGCCCGCGATACAGTTATCGATAGCCTTCGTTAATAATCAAGCCGAACGCTGTTTCACTTTCGATCTGATAAGTTCACTGGGTTGATTAATTGAACGGCCCCGCGCGCCGTTGCGCAAACGTTGTTCCGATGCTTCGGAACTTTTTGACAACGAACATGGCCGGCACGGCTTTTGACAATTGTCTTTTTGGGGGAATTGACGGGCAGTAATCCTGTCTTTATGGAATAGGGTAATTGTACCAATTACTTTGATATTATTCCTGATTTATCGTGAAATAATAAATAATATGTGTAATCATTTTATGGAGGGATGTGTTCTGAATACAAAAAAGTGGTGACCTTCAAAACCTAATACGTCATAAGAAAATATTGAAAAATAAGATCGATGACATTTCGTACGTATTACTGCGGATTAGAATTCATTTAAATAAATCCTGAATAAACCTTTCTAAATAGCAATAAAGCTTCCCAGAATCAAACGCTAATGAATTAAATCAAAAGTTTGAATTCACTTGTTCACGGTTTTTATATTCGATAATTGTACAATAAAGATGATGGTAGGTTCAGTGGTAAAATATTGGTTCCGCGGTTGGAATGGAGCACCCTGTATGCGAGGAGCTATGTCATCAAAGACGCGACCGACGCAAGAACGTGCAAATTGCGACGATAACTCGATTTTCTTACGCGTACCGGCTCGCTTCAGCGGCGACCGTCAGAATGCAGTTTCTCGTTCGATAGGATACTCGACTTCCGGTAAGTCCGCGCTTATCTACGACCTCCATTCGGTGGATTAACACTCCCCGGCTTGCTCCGAGTAGTCTCGTTGCTCGCGAGTGTACAAGCGCGAGTGTCAAATGGTTCTCCGGATTTTATTTACGTCGACGATAGTACAATTTACAGCATGCCGAGGCGAGAGTGGCTTGATAAGAGCGGAATGGCGACTTCTGATACCGAAGACCGGAAGCGAGCGAAAGAGCCGCGGGAACAACGAACCCGATTCACTACTTCTGTCGCCCGGAATCGATTACGCTTTTCGAGAACTCGATGGAAGTTTTCGACGGGGGCTGATCGAATTTCGGGTTTCGATCCTATTGCCAAGAGAACGAAACCAGGATTCCGATACAATAAAACCTGTAATGCTAGCAATCTCGTATATTACTTCTGACTTTTAATCATATTGCGCGATAATATTTTCTTGCGTAATAAAGAGAGTTCCGGAGTCTTCAGAACAATAAAACCTCGAACAGCAATAAGTCGTTTCACAAATTCATTAATACCGCGAGTAGACTGTTGATCGTTACGCATCTATCGCTCGGAAAATCTTCTGGCGAAATAAAGCAGAAATTTACATACTTGGGATACTGAAAAAGGAAACATACTTCCAGTTTACGTTGGTAAATCACTGAATATAAAAGTGTGCATCTGCATAAACAGCCGCAGTCTAATTACACGTTCGCGTTTCGCTATGCAACAACGGCTCTCGGAATTTTTACTGAATAGCGAACTTCGGGAACATTGATTCTCGGCCGGAGTACTATACGTGAAATTAAAATCTTCTGCCGTGGTGTGCACCGAGCACGCCCCTGAATGACTGACTATTCAGTTTAATAAGGTGCTTAACAGCCGCCTATTTAAATCCGCCATTATCGCTTTTTCCAAGCAGCGCTATCCATCAAGAGTTGTCAAGTGCAAAAGGGATCTGGCGACAATGCGAACGGTTCCACGCGAGCGTTGATGAGGATACATTGTTAAGCGCGAATGCGTGCACGGCCGAAGGACTGCTCGCATCCACCTGTTAACGCAATCTCATTAAATGTTGGAGGAACTCGTCGCGCGCGAGCTATTTATTACGCACTCCTGACTACGTGTCTAATTATATCGGCCGGTAAAGAAATATAATATACGTCTACGTTAAATAAACGGTCCACCGGTGGTAATGTTATTTAATCGCTTACGCTTTCCTGATTAGACGCGGCGAGTTTTATTCTGATAATACACACTGACCATTTATTCCCGCGCAAGCAGCCCTCGAGAAAATGATATTTACACGTTCACGACATATATAAATTTATGAAGTGATGGAAAATGTTGTCTTAACTTAAGTTAGCGGCAATCATTTTTTTTTAATACGTCGTGTGTCAGAAGGAATTATTGATAAAGGTACAAGAATGAATTTATTCCTGTGATGTTCATACCAATCAAACTTTTTTGTGCAGCACTTTCAATCAATTTCCACCAAACCAAGGCTGCAGAGAGATCCACCAGATCATTCTACAATTGAATGACGCGCACACAATTTTACCAAAAACAGTACGCGAAATCCAACATATACTACTACTACTCGAATGTCCCAGATTCTCTTTGGAACGATCCAGATTCTCCATCGAAAATGACCTCGAGTCAAGTCTACGCGAGGACAACAGAGACCCATTGATATACAGTGGGTAACGAAAGTATTCGAACGCCCTTTAAAACACAATAACTTTTTTATAATTGTACCAAACGACCTGATTTTTTATAATCAATTGGAAGTATTGATTTTAAAGGGCATTCTATGTTATATATATATATACATATATATTACATTTATGACAAAAACGTGTTGGGTTAAATAGAAAACAGTGAAAGATTAGAAAAATTTAAGAGCATTGTAACATTGTTTTTAATGTAACAAAGTCATTAGGGAATGAAATCAATTTTTGTTTTACTTTTGCTCATTTTTATTTTGCATAAAGATCCGCAGTCTAGTTATAATTAATTGTGAACCATGTGGTCGCTAATGACCTCGCTGTTAATGCGACCACATTAAAATGGACTATAAATAAATAATAATAAATAGTACGCGCGAAATGGCGGGACGCTTACATTCGCGAGAGCGCAATAAAGATTTCCGGGCTGGCTTATAATGCCGGGCAAGAATACGGCCGTAAACAGCGGGCAGCGAGATGAATCTCCGAATGCAGTCGATCTGTTTTCTATCAGGATCTCGAGTCTGCATTCTTGGCGGAGCGTGGAGCATAAATTCAGCGTCGGTCTCGCGCGGCGTTTCGAGGAGGGTTCCTGGTCTCGCTCTTTCCGGATTTCATTTTCTATGGTGCCAGGATCGATTAAATATTGCCGGGGAAACACGAGACACGGAATAAAGTGTTACACGACACCGTGGTCCGTGGCCCGGAGTCACGCGGGCCATTCATCCCTTGTCTACCGAAGAAGCCAGCGCCGGAGCCGGAGGAGAACGGGCCCGGGGCCCGGGGAGCCAAAACGAAAACGGCCAGGCCTCGAAAAGCGGAAACTCGAGATCCTCTGGGCGCGTCCCTTCTGGGGCCCTTCTTCTTGGTCGTCCTTTTGCGTTTTACGAGGCCCTTAAATCTTCCTGCTGCTGTCCGGCGTGGCGCGTCCACCGGGAACGCCCCCTCCGATGCCGTTCAATCTTTTAACGAGCCGGTAAATGATTTTTATGCCGGCCAAGATGCATAATCCGCGGCCGTTGACGTGCACGCGGGGTAATTGAATGACGGACTCACCTCTCTCTCTCTCTCTCGAATTCATTCGATCCGCCGATCGAATAATGGTCCCGTTAAAAAATATCGGCTACGATTATGCGAACGTTTATGGACCCCGGAGGAACTCGTGGCAAAGCAAATACTGCCGCGTCTAGAGTCTGGTAATTAGGGTACGCTTCTCCCTCGAAATTTTATAGGTACGCCCTTCTACAGGACGTTGTAGAAACGCTGGCGCAAATGCTTCGACTCGTCTCGAACTTATCTTATCGATCGAAGTATGTAGTCTCCTTTGCAGTCTCTTTTGAATGAAAAGTTTTTAACCTCGCAGCTTCTTCATAACATAGCATACCTAACAAAAAATATGTACAAAGCAGAGCTGTCTCCTTGTCATTGCAAATCCTCCAGTTGTTTTAGTGAAAAATTACCGTTCGCTGGAGGACAGAGTGTCGTCTCAATACCGGATCCATTAAGCAATCCTTCCGTCCGAGGAAAAACGGCAGAGCTCGTTTAATTTGCGAAAGTTTTTTATTCTAACAAGAAGTTACAGGACACGCTCGATCTGCTGGAACACGTCTCTGTAAATCATTTCCTCGTGGAAGCGGAGAGAACGACGGCAGCCAGAGATTCTAGACGTTAGCCGCGGCAAAAACGTTCTCCTGGAAGGATGAAAATATCAAGCGGCGGATTAGAATTTACAAATACAGCCGTCGAGCCGGCGTGTACCGGCGATTCATCGTTAAACGACCCTCTGGACACATACCCTCTCTCTCTCTCTCTCTCTCTGCTCTCTCTCTCTTGTATGGCGTGCTCGAGAGTACCGTGCGCCTCGTTCCACGCGGATCCATCATTCGTGGCTCGATCGCATCGTCGAGCGTGATGTTTTACAATGCTGTTTGGCTATCCCATTCACGAGTAGCAGAACGTTCTCTTTGACACGATTGTTTTGACTGGCCGTGAATACGAAACCGTCCCCGGCCGGTAACCGCCCACGGTTTTTCCATTCCTCCTCGCTGTTTCTCCTTTTACTCGCCTCGTTTCTTCTCTCTTTTTTCAGCTTTCTCTCTCTCTCTCCCTCTCTCTCTCTCTCTGTTTCACTTTTCCGTCTTTCCTTTTCCCGGAGGATGGCCACCGATACTCCGTCCTTTTTCTTCTCCATTACCGTTCTTCGGCGAAGAGAGCCGGCTTCCGGTTGCCACTCGAAGTCAACGGGCCCGATCATCCGCGACCGCAGAGCGAGGAGGAACAGAGACCGCACAATGTCTATTCATCGCCGATCGAAGATGGACGTTGCTGCCTCGTTGCGAGCCCTCGCCGTCATCCCAGCGCCCGATGGAATATGAAAATACCTCGGGAATTAAAATAACACTGGCGCACCATCGCGATCTTAAATAATTCATGGGCTTTTTCACTCCCCGCCCCGTGGAACGCCCCTCCAGCGAACCATCATCAGGAGACCGGGGTTCTTGGTGGAATATGAGCGCCATGAAGCTCGAATGCACACTGTGTTCGGTTGCACAGCGTGTCTTCGATTGTCTCTTGAACCATTCAGCATGTTACACATCTCCGGACCGAGTTTCATTCGAATTTGATGGATCTACTCAATAATATTATGGAAAACTCAAACAAAATGATAATCATTCCATGTCGGTCTTAGATATTCTGTAGAGCACGTTTTTACGTAAAAACGTAAATTTCCATAAACTAGTACCCCGTCTGTGTTCAACCATTTGCACACTCCGAGCAATTTTAATTTAAACATTAGACATTTCTCTGATATGAAATTGGTATAATACCTCGTACATACCATTTTGAATAATGGTACAGCAATTTTTGGTGGCGCCTCGGAGTCGCCATTCGAGTGCTAAGGGTTAACAATGAATTCTCATCGTGAGACAGATCTGACTACACAACAAATGATCAAAACCTACCTGTACCCAACAGACCAATCAACACGACAAATTCAAATCTTCCAATTTCAGAGGCGATATAAAATCCACGCAATCCACTTAGACCCCACACCCCATTAACGGCCATAAAATCAATTCCGCTGACCGAGGAAAGCAGAATCATCGTGTATCGCGTGGCACGCAGAAGAAGCGTGGAAACGCTAGTTAGCCTGGCGTCCGTTTTCCGGCTCGCTAAATGCAAAGCAAACGACCGTGGATGGATTAAAGGGGGTCGTCGCCGGAAAATAATCCAAAAGAAAGTTCACCGGGAGAGCTATTGTAACTACACATCGTGGCCGGGGATACGGTCGGCTTAACTGGATCGGACACGGAGTGGCTCGAATTCTATTTGTTGGATTAACGGAGTCGGCCTGGGTGCGCTGGGCTCTCTCTATCGACTGGCCTGTTTCACGCTCGATATACGGACCGGCGGAATCAATTACCTACCGGCGTCGGCGTCCGTTGCTTTTTCTTTTTCTGCTCGGTGTGTCCGGGTGATAAGCGGTTCGCGAAATTAATTGGTGCGATAGCCCGATTCGGGAGGAACCCGCGAATTATGCGCTTGTAACTGGGCCCGTTCGGCCCCGACCGGTTATGACGCGATCGCTGCGCCGCGGTCGTAATAATTACGAATACAGTCGTCGTTGGGAGAGTGGCCGGCAATTAACTGCCGGTTATTTATGCGGAGTCCGGTGAAAATACCACGGTCGTCACCCGAGACGTCTGAATTAGAGGAATCCGAGGCGTGCGTCCCGGATCGTATTTGTTGAATCAACGGCTAGTTGTTGGTCGGCCGTGTATCCTGATCGTGGCTCGGTTCTATCCTTCTTTCGCCTTGTTCGTTGTCTCTGTTCCTCGCGGCTGGTATCTCGTAGTTTCTCTCCCGGGGTATATATACAACCGGTGGAATCAATTATCGGCGTTTTCCATCTTTGTTCGGGTCCGGACCGAGCCGGAGGAGCTGAATTCGATGCCAGCGCCGGATTAAGGGTACCGGGGGATCAACGAGAAAGCGAGACCAGTATGAGAGGAACCACTTAGATCTGACGCGAGGCCCAGCGGGATACGACGCGATGTCCTGGACAGCCTGGGAGTGTCTAGAGAGTATGGCAGGATCGGATGAACGGGGAACCATCGCGTCGTGGGCTTCGAGGACCTGAGCGAGACTCCGCGAGCCGGTGTGGAAACGAGACGGAGAAATGGGAAAAGAGCTAAAAAAGATGATCCTCGCCCGGGGGGAGAGATCAAGAGGGAGAGAGAGAGAGACGGAGAACCAGGGCCCATGGGTACCCACGTATATACACGGACCCGTGTACCTTGTATGCCACACGCTGAGTGACTTATGACGACCGATACGCCAGCGGTTCTCATGATGACCCGGCCAACTCGGATGCGGTCGTCATCCACGGACGAGAAACCGGTTGTTGAGCAAATACACGGGCTGTCGTGCGTTCCTCGAAACCAATCTCGTTGCCGGCTGATTTTTATGCAGCCGGGATTCGAATAACGCGCTCCATTTCGCATACTTGCGGCCACGGGTTCCGCAGGACCCACCGATCGCCGCTGGAATTTCGGATAGGGAACCGTCCATGGCGGGCTCGATGACGCGCGGAATTTTCTGCGGTGGTGATTCGATGCTGGTAATGCTGTATTCTGGGTCGACGCGGTGGATATTGTTTGCCGGAGAGATGGTTTTACGAATTTTAACCCCCGTATTCCGGTTTTGCAGTCCTCGCGAAATGCGTATAACGTGGAACGGTTTAGGAAAACATATTAACTGTATGCAACAGTTTTGGTATTCGTTCGTTTGCCGATCTCGATGCAGAATAATGATTTTCTGCATCAAATACAAGGGACGAGTGTCGAATTTGATAAATTCGAAACAGTGGCCACCCTGGTGGTAATGATTTTCCACAGTAATCGATGCAACATTTAACGACAATTGGGTAATCGTTTTCCAACATGGAAACTATACGTTCCACCAGTAGCTTTCAATAATAATCGGTTAACGATTTCCCATGCCACACCTCGGCGTGTGTAATCAAGTCTCGAATAATTGGTGGATATATCTTACGGCAGCGATTGGAAGATAGCGCAATAATAATCGCGAGGCGATTTCCCGGGAGATTGAAAGATTTCATAGCAGGAACAAGAGGAATTGTTAAGCGGCAGGTAAACACCGGTTTCATAGGTGAACGTGTTCTCCAAGGTGGAGAAACCTGAAGAGAGACAAGAACGGGGCTCGCGGCGTGCGCGCCCAATGAAACCAGTTGATAGCCAAAAAAGGGTTGGGAATTGACTCGGCCCGTTTTTATCGGCGTTGCGTAAACAGTTTGCGCTCCGGTATCGGCATTAGTCATTTTCCAATTACGCCCGATAGATTGCCGGCGACCGTTCACCTAACCTAGCCGTTGGCTCTCGACGATTCGCGGTGTTACGACACGATGCTGTTACAACGTAACGAGCCATGTCCTCCCGCGGTGTCCTTAAATTTCAACACGCCTGCCGTATGCGGGTCCGGCCACTTGACGTTAACGAGGAATTACCAGCGTCGCCATCAGGGCGCAATATTGTCGCCTCGTTGATCGATAACGCCCCGTAATCATTAAATAATCGGCCGCGATACTTGTTTCGGGCTCCAATTGTCCGGAGCACTTCGCCGTTATTGACGAGTGCCTCTTCGGGGTCGTGCTGTTAACGGAGTCACACACTAATCGGTTGTTCCCTTGCCGCTACACAAATACTGCATGTTAATAAATTCATGGAGAAACTTAATTTCGTTTGACACGCACACACGTCCGTCAGTGACAAGTTCGCGATCAAATCATTTTTCAAGTACTGCAAGAGCAGAATGAAAGCTGTAAAAATTACCACGTCTCTATTCAATGACGTGCCTGAGAACAACGAACATTTTTGCAGCGAAATAACAATGGGTGTTCTCGAGTTGGCTTTTCCGAAGCTCTCCGTCAAGTTCGTCAGGGACAAAGACGCTGAAGACCGAAGTGAGCCACACCCTGGTCGCAGGGAAAGAGATTTAGATCTCATCCTGCGATGGTCCTAGACCCGGGGGGAAAAGAAAAATCGCAAGCCGAAAAACAGATCTCGATTTGTTCTCAGGCTGGTCGAACGGGTGACAACGGTGTCTAGTGTCGACACAGAAAGAGATAGAGGGAGAGAGAGAGAGAGAGACTCGACATTCCAAACGCATTACCATGCGGAGAGATCAGGGAATCTGGAAGTTCGCTTGTAGATGTTTATCCTACGCCCACATGTTTCTGCCGCTCCCCTCCGAACGGCGTGTACCTGTGGTACCTTATCCTGAGGGAACGATCGGCTAACGAGATTAGTTCTCCCGGAGCACGTCTGCGAGGGCAGAGAAGATCGGGTTGACGAAAAGCGACGAACGCGCGCGCGGGGATTATCGATCGTTCATCGGAGAACGGATCACGTCGCGCGTCGTCGTCGCAGAAATTTCGCAAGGATCGGTCGCCTTGCGAACACAGAGGCAGCTCGCAATTATCCGGGGTTTATTGCCGGGGCGCGCGGGCGCGCTGACTCGCGTTTATTATACCCGCGAACTCGAGATCCACCGGTGCCGAAGAGGATGACTGATGAACATGCGTTAAAAAGGCGTGTCTCGGGTTTCATAGCGCAGTAAATCGAGCCTCGAATATCGTATGAGCCACCGAGCCACGCGGGCTGCTTCGCTGACCCTTAGGAATGCAAAATATTACCGGGAAAGAGGGCGCTGCCCGCTGTGCGAAACAAAAACCTGACGACCGGCAAGCGTTCTTCGACCCGATCGAGATATGCGCATATCGATTTTCACGTGCAGTCGGAACCGGCGTTGCATTTTTAAGAGTGCAACCCTTAAATGCACAGTATCTTCGTTTGGTAAATATCGAATGACAACTGAAGTTGAGAATCCAGCGATCAATTTTTAGTGCATGATTCAGAAATGAATGACGCAGTGTGAAGACAATACAGCCTCCGAGGTGACGCACATGACAGATAGCTTAAAATATTATCACGGAATGCTCCACGAAAAAGCGTTAATGAGGAACAGCAGCAGACAAGAATAAAACAGAAAGACCGCGCGCGTGTAATGTCTATAATAATTTTAAGAGAGGCGCCTAAAGCTCGGAGAGAGATTACTTGTTAAGTAAAAACTAATTAAGTTCAAGTTTTAAGTAGTCGCGAGGGGATTGTTAAGGGAAACTTTTCCCGTCGGCAAGATCAACGCTTGCTGCGTGTAGAGGAGCTAATAAAAATGGTTGCACGTCGAAGATAAGACATGAATGTGACGCAACGCGCGCGAGAAAGAAAGAAAGAAAGATAGAGTGGAGGAAAATAAATCGCGGAACACGAGTAACAGTGATTTAGTGGCGATAATTCCAGGGAAACGATCGGATTAACGCCGCCGATTCGGTGGATTTATCGGTTGACTGAGAGAATTTATTAGCCGCGGACCCGCCGCGCCGCCGTGATCCTTTCCTCTACGAGGACTCCGCGATACACGGTAGATACCGTTAATTAAAGAAGATTATATCCAGGTTTTCGATCATTGCGACGCCAAGCCCTCCTCTCCCCGGCTGATATATCCGCGCAAATATAACAGACACGCCCTCCGAGGCTCGACGCGTCGGCCATCACTGTGCCCGGGCTGAAAGGTCCGCAATTTATGCGTGTATCTACCTGCGTTAATGCGAGTGATGCTCGTTTATCGATTTTGTAGACGGAGCACACCGCTCGTCCGATCGTCCTACGACTTAATTGGACGACGAATGTAGACCGAGACAGCCACTCTCGCAACCCGATTATTGAACAAAACGTCCACTCGTATTTTATCTCTTATTACTCCCGGGATTTCACCGGGCCGCTTAATTGTATTCCTCGTTTTGCTCGTGTGTCGTAGGTATATAATGCTCGCGAGAGCTTTCGATCGGCCGGATAACAACGCAGCCGCCCCGGATTCATTCGCAAATAATAACGCAGTATTTTTAAGAAAATTCCCGATCGGATTCCCCGGACCGACAATTCCATTAAAACGGCGCGCTGTTTTCTGAACCCGCGGACTCTTCCAATATTAATTCTCCGCGTTCGAACGATTGATAATTCAAATCAATTTTTACATTATTCGATCGTTTGATGTCGGAATCATTTTAGCTCCAGCAAGAAATCTGATTGGATCTAGAATTATAAAGACCTCTTTATAAAAAATAATGAAATAAATTCCTCTCTTCGAAGTAAAGGATATAATGTAACGCTAAATCAATTCCATGTAATGTTGAAATAACAAGCATTTTTCATTTTTGACAGCATCGTAAAAATTACATTGAATTAATTTACATTAGACCACTTTTATAATTATGGGTATATTCTAATTACACTGCGCGCGGATCGTTATGCGAATGAAATGAAAATCAGACGACGGGAAAAATATATTTTGTCGACTGGAAGGTCTTTTCGCGGGAAGAGTGCACTCGGGGCGCATCGAATTGAAGCGCATTCATTAAAGCCGGGTTTACTATCGCGGGCGTCATAAAAGACTCGGCTACCTAGCGATATCAGAGCCGTAAATCTCGCATCGTTTATTAGCTGTCCCATAAAGTTTATTAAACCTCATTTACTTACCATTACAGCGCGTGTTTCCCGTCTCTATCGTCCGACGAGACAGCTGCGCGACAATAAAACGTTAGGCACCCCTGCAGAACGTACTAGCGGAAAGTGTGTCTATCCAAACACGAGACCGTCCCCGTAATTTCGCGAAGGGGTAAACTTCACTTTACCGGACTCAAAATTTGTGCCTTTCTCCTATAAATTATGATGTAATTGGTATGTAATCCAGTAGATTTGTACCCGGGGCGGCTGCAGATCGAAGTTTCGATCCTGTAGGATCAATGGTTCAGGAGTTATGCTTGCTTAAAGTTGAGCAATCTGCAGTGTTTTTGACAGGCAAAGGCGCCGCCATATTGATTTGTTGTGACGACCGTGAGCCGCTTACCGATTAGAACCGCCGGTCCTTGCCGCCCCACCCCCAACCTAACCACCAATCAACTCGCTTTTGACCTTACCTATCAAAAACACTGCAGATTGCTCAACTTTAAGCAAGCATAACTCCTGAACCATTGATCCTACAGGATCGAAACTTCGATCTGCATCTGCCCCGGGTACAAATCCACTGGATTACATACCAAATACATCATAATTTATAGGAGAAAAACATAAATTTTGAGACCGGTAAAGTAAAGAGCAGCCTAGCGGAGACCCGAGGAACGACCCTCGGCCCGATTCTGCCCGATGAAACGATTCATCGCATTCTTCGCGGCAATTATTTCCGACGATAATTCCCACCTGCGCGATTTCAGGGGCGGATGGTCGCCCGTTAGGCCTTTGGCCGGTCGCCAGCAGCTCTCGTGGACTCGAAATCCTTGAAACGATTTCTCGACGGGGCGTCGTCGCGCGATCGGCCGTGGCTGATCGAACGTCGATCGGCGTATGTTCGAGCGAGGACGCGTCTTTGTTTCGAGCGGGTGCACGAGAGCGCAAGAGAGTGCAAGAGAGGTTCTATCGACCGCGACGTGTGGGAGGAAAATGCGTGAACGTGTAAAAAGAAAGCTCGTCGGTAACGAGTGTCCCGGGTAGGGGGATCGGGTTACGGGAACGGGGGGCCGAGGGGGTCCGCCACTTTCCGGGGCACTTGTGGTTCTTCGTTCACACCTCGACCCTCCTCGGTTAGCCGAGAGAACGACTCTGCAAGACGCGCGAACGGCGCGCGCAAACAGCGAAAAAGAACGAGCTGCGGAGAACGAAGAAAGCCTCGTTGGCAGAGGGCAACGAGAAAGAGAGAGAGAGAGAGAAAGAGAGAGCGAGAGAGAGGGAGAGGGATAGAAGGAGAGAACAGCAACGAGGAAGATGAAGGCAGTGAGAGAGAGGAAGAGAAGAATGAGAATTTATCGCGGCCAATGGCGTAGGCAGTGACACGACCGAGCCCGTGAAACGGTCGACCGGTTACAACGCGCGCGCTCGACGAGTCTATTAACGATTTTGGTAGCATATAAAGGACTTTCCCGGTCCCGTTTTATTTCCACGTCACGAGCCCGCGATGCCACGGCTACCGGTGGGACACGAGAGCGGGGGCGGAGGCCGAAGGATAAACAGAACGAATTTATCGCGCACAATGGTCGAGCGATCCTCGAAATTCAAACGGCGTCGCTCGTATTTTTTCCATAACGAGCCGCGGTGTCGTCGCATATAAACGATTCCGTCGACTCCGCGCCGGATTCGGGTAACATCGATCCACGGCTAGAAAACCGTAGCCGCCCGGTTTCGCACATTATAGTACGCGATGTCGTTTTAGCAACAAAACATTTCAACCTTTCACTAACGTTGGCGTATCGATTCCGAACAGCTAAATTCTGAATTCTGCACCACCCTGTAGCGGTTCATTGCTCTTCGCCGCCCGATCCTCGTGAATCCCGGTACAGCTATATATTTTTCAGTTATTAACGAATTCCCGCGCTCTTTCCGATTGTTTTTCAACTTTCGGACCATACCACGGACTCGAGAGTGCTGTTCTCCCGCAACCCCGGTGTGTCTTGGAACTTCACAACTTTAATTGCTTGTTTACTTATTTTCTTATTTTTATGTCTCTCTCTCTCTCTCTCTCTCTCTCTCTCTCTCTCTCTCTCCTCTCTCTGTTTTACGGTTTCGCGTGTTAAGGGATTATGAAATCGAGAGTCTAGTCCGAAGTTGCCGAGAATTATAATGCCGGAATGCGCGAGTGGGCGCTCTCTCGCTGCCGGTAAGTTTATAAAATTTATTGGGGAACTTTCGTTACAGCCTCTTGGAACAATAGCGCATGCAACGGTGCACGAGCGCGGTAATTCCAGATAACAAAGTGCGGGCGGGTCGTAAGTTTTCAGCGCATGACAATAGTTGTGTTAATTATATGTAAGTCGTTGCTGTTTGCGGCGTTGTTCAACGGCGCTGGATAAGTTCGCCGGGCTATTAACGTTTAATTTCTTAATTGGTATTTACTGAACGACTTGGATGGTATTGTGTTGGCGAACGAGTGATAAACGCGGCACGACTCTATCGCTTAACCAGAATAAATTAGTGCAGATTGGTGCATTCTGGAGATTATTATTCTCATTATGCGTCAAGACCCTCAACCCTTGCCTCGCCGTTACGTACACTGCGTATTCCCATGCTACATCAACTAGTATTTAGGGAATCTTTCCTCTGATCGCATCAGCCTCCAGAAAGTCAGCCACACAAGCGAATGCTTGCATGTGGCCGCAGATTTCCCACAGAACGACAGGGAGTGTCGCGTCGAGTCCGGAGGAGGCGAGGCCGCAATCTAAGGCCGTCCGACCGCAGGAGTAGCGTTCGTCGCGTTTCCACCGCAAAAAAGTCCGCAAGATCAAGGGGCCGTGGATTGATCGCGTCGGAAGGCGGTCGCGGAGCGTTGAGAATCGATGACCCCGGGCGACGGGTCAGCAAAAGACAGAGGTTAGAAGGCTGCACGGGGATGGCGACGCGGTGAGCAAGAAGAAGAGGAAGCGTGGCGGTGAAGGCGGCGGTCTGATGGAAAAGGAGCCGCCGTGGGCTAAGTGAAATGGCGCGTGCCCGGCGAATTTTACGGCGCGTTAGTTACGGGTCCTCCCTGTCCGCTACCTTGTGCACCCCTGCGTCTCCTTGCAACCTCTCCATCTCTTTTTCTCGTGCGCATACGGGGCTTCCAACTTTCCGCGTTCTTACCGGGCCGGTTTCGTGCTTGTTCCACGGGTCCGCATTATCTGTGGCCGAGCGGCGTGCAGGAATTATAATCTCGCTTCCGAGCACGCGTGCGCGAGCATGGTCGCGGGCGATAAATCTCCCGGAGGGCTTGGAAGAAGAAATCTTTTCGGTCTGTCTCTCGCGGAGGGCGTCTGCGACTGCGGAGCCGGGGTCGGGGGAGAATTAATTTATCATTCAGGGAAAAATATAACCGAGCGCCGTGCCGTGGAAGCGCGAGCCGCGCTCGGGTTCCGGCCCGTGTACAATTTAAAAAGCCCTCACCATAAATCGCGCAGTCTCATTTACAGCGGTAACCAAGCCACGGGGATATTACGAATATAAGGAAAGAGGGAACGGGCAGACGGTGCTGCGGGAGCCGGACGACTGGCTCAATGCGCGCAAAGAGGAAACGTTCTGAAATTTCTTCTGTGATAGTACTACGGCCGGCTCCCGGTAACGAGCTCAAAGTTCGTAACGACGCCTTGTTACCTTTGTATCAACTTGAAAATTAAATTCCCCGCCGTGCGCAGCGGCCTCTATGAAACCGGCCGGAATTACGCCCTCGAATTCTCGAGTGAGCGAACTAGACGCGAGATGATATCGCTCTTGCGTCTGCCACCTCTGAAAAGACGTGTTCGGGACTTGCGCGGAGGATGGAGCCGGGCCGGGAACGGGGAACAAGGGGGAGCGTCTTTTCAAGGGGATTTCCACGATTTTTGGCAATGTTCGCAATGGACACTTCGATGTTCGATTAGAAGTGTTACATTTCTTTCTTAACTTGGAAATTTCCTATAAAATTGAATTCTAAAATCTAGATGGAACTGGAAACTAGTAGAGGAACAATTTTCCATTCACGAAACGACAACAAAGAACCGAACAACCAACTGGTAGGTCACCAGTCCATCGCGCAACATGCGGGCCAATCGAATCATTCCGAAAGCCCCGGACAATGTGCAATTCCGTTTGGCTTTTCCATCGAGCATGAAAGGGCGTTTCGCAACGGCCGATATATTCGGTAGGAAACAAGAGGCAAGAAGAAAGGGCAACAGTTCGTGCTTGTTGTGACGCGAGCCTCGAAAGAGAGGAGGGAAAGGAGGCGCGGGAGGAGGAAAGGGAAAGATGGACGTTTTATTATTTTATTGCGGCACCGCGAACGGGCCTGCTCGCCGAGCTACGAGACAATGAAGCGCGTGACGGGCATATAAATAATGCCAATTTATCCTCGGTTACGAGATACCTATCGCTTGCGTGGCAGCTACCAAGCACGACGGGGTACCGTCGCTGGACAGGACACGATCGGACCCGCGGAACAATCCTCTGGATCCCCGGCGCTGGATCCGGTATACGTATAAAATGGAAGTGGGCTGGAATATTCACTCACGGCTACACGCCGTACCCCGGCTTATTTCCGACTTCGTTTTGCTCCGCGCTCACGGTCGCGGCCGTTCCCTCTCTCTTATCCTCTTCTCGCTGGCAGATACATTAATTCAATCAGGGTTCTCGATGTCTGGCCCGACCCGGCCCGGACTTTCGCGTACTCGTTAAAGAATGGAAATAATCGGTTTTTCAAGATTCTATCGTGTAACAATTTGCTACGGCCAGCGATGGGAATTGAACTATCGAAGGGATTGCCGGTCGATACCTCGTTCCCGGGGGTGTGGCCCCCGTTCGTTGGGAACCGTTCGACGAACGGAGCATCGCGTCTAGACTCTACCGAACCAGATACGCTCGAGGAGGATTAGAAAATCGTGGAGGGCTTGATTGGAGCTATGAATTATACACTAGTCTCACAAAGGGATTTTATGCTCCATAAAACAGATTAAACGATCACCGACGGCCACTCTAATGCCTGTAAATGGACGACAGAGCTGTCAGTGTGTCCGAAATCCCCCGGCGACAGCAGGCTTTCGTAAAAAGGGACCAATCATGTTTTGACAACGCTCGATTCGTCACCGACAGGATTTAGGCCTCTGTTATCCAAACATCGGTGACCGATTAATCTTTCTCGCCTTTCGTTTCTTAACGACACGGAACGATATTATAGTTTCTCGAGGAGATAACCGGCATCCTAAACCCGGACAGCGTTCCCCTAAATCGTGAACGGTCACACGGTTCCGTGGGGAGAATGCAAAGCGACAGCCTCGGAACAGAGGGCTGAAATCTTTAGGAAAACCCGTAATCCTCTTCCGACGGAACAAACGTGTCGCTCGGTGAATAGGTTCGACGTGCCTGCTCCAATGTTCACGGGGAAAGATGAGAGAGCTGATTCGCCTTCACCCATCGAAAATCTGAATCTTTCAACGTTACCACCCCCGTCAGCACGTTTATTCCCCCCGTTTCCTTCCGCGACAAAATAAATACTCCGGTTCGAGTCTCCCTCAATTTTCACGGGAATACATTTTCCCGCGATTTCAGCCAGGTTTCTTTTTTTGCGCAACGCGAACGAGGAGCAGCGGAAAATATTTGCGGAGGGAATGAGCGAACGGTAAACGCAGCGTTTCTTTGAAATGTTACATCTGCTTACCGTCTGCTTTTCTCTTTGGCGTTTGTAATAAATAATCCTGACGGTGGTTAATAATCACGCTCTGGTTTCATTTATTAATTTCGTCATTTACTAATTTATTCATTGGAGTGTGCACTCATTCGTACTTTGATCGTAACTTTTACCGTGAGTTGCTTTTCGTTAAGAATAGTTGACGTACAGATTGAATAAAATTCGATGCGACCAACGATACCATTTATTTATTTAATTCATCGTTCGTGTAAGCTCAACTCAATACTTATCTCGTTAAGTGAAATTTGTTTCTTTATCAAATCTATATCAAATAATATAATATTGTTATCGTTAGTATCGAGCAAAAAAGAATCAAATGCAACGACGGTTATTTTTCCGCTGGGTAATCCAGGATTGATAGATTAGCTTTCCCTACTTCTCGTTTCGCGGAGCATGATCAATTTGGCATCTGGACTGTCCCGTAAACCCAACGCGTCACAGTCGATCATTAATTTCCTCGAATAAGAGATGATTGGCCGACGCCAATCGACAGGTTTGTGGATCCTCTCCAGGGCAATCAAGATCAGAGGAGGTGCTCGGGTCATCAAGCTCCGCGGTGATTGCCGCAAACAGTAATTCGCATTCAAGGGGCGTCGAGCCGGCGTCGTCCGAGATCGCAGCTCGTGGCCACGTCCCGCGTCGTCGTCGTCGCGTCGCCAGGCATCGAAAAACTCGGGGAAAATCGTGAGGAAACATTCCGTGCGGTACCGTGACCGTGGTATTTCGTGGACCCGAACTGGTCGCGCAGCATACGAAAAAGGGGGGCCGGGGACGTACGACGACTACTAATTATTCGGCCATGCAAACCGTAGAAAGAGAAATCGAGAGAGAGAGAGAAAGAAACACTCCAAGACTGCACGCGAGGACGCGGCGAAGAGTGGAGGAGGGTGGAAAGGTAAACAGAAACAGCGTAAAGCAGCACAGAAGAGAGAGAGTGAACTTCGAGCGAAAGAAAGGGTATGTCGAAGCAGGATGAATAACGCTCCGAGGAGAAAGCGGAGAAAAAACAGTGGACCAGAGAGAATTTACATGAAAACAGGCGGGGTTAGTTCGTGGGGAAGAAACGAAAAGAAACGCCGAGAACGAGACGAATTCAAAAGGGGAAAGAAAATCGGGGACGCTTCCAGAAACGGGAATTCGGAACGGAGGGAACGCGTTCAAAGGAGGACAAATTCGGAGGTAATATTTGAGGGAGGGAAGAAGGAGATCGGGGTAAATTAAAGAACGAATTAAAGCCGAAAGAAGAGAGCTCGAGACGAAGGTGAAGTCGACGGGGTTGGGCCTCGGAGGAGAAAGGACAGCGTGGCGGTGGCAAGAGGAACGAAGAGGGTGGGGGGGGGGGGAGAAGAGAAACCGTGGGCGAGCGGGAGAGAATTTGCATGAAAATACAGAAAGTTTCGAAGAGCGTTTCCCTTAGACGAGTTCACTCGCGGCAGCACATAGCGACTTGTGTGTGGCGTGCATGTACAGAGCGTTTCACGCGAGCCGCGACTACGGGTCCACAAAGGCGGCGTAGGAGCTTTTCTGTGAACTCCTGGCGCATTCCCGATATGTATATAAGGCGGGAGAGTTTTTTAACGAGCGCGGACCGAGCGCAACTCCGCTCAGCTCAGCTCCGCTCGGCACGGCCGCAAGCTCCTACTCGCTTTATGTGCACGCGTGTATACGCCAGCTACCCGCTTTGCCCGGTAATGGCGCTACCGGTGATATTACTCGCCCTGCCCTGCCCTTCCCGAGCCTCTGATCGCGCGAGCCCTACAAGCGATTTCACCGGAGACTGTCAGCCAGCACGATTATTTCGTCACCAGGCACAATTACCGGCGAAATCGTTTGTGAAACCCAAAGCCTCGCACCGCTCATCATCCCTTGTGGCTTTTCTACGCGGCTCCAGTTGCGTTTGCCGTCCAAGATATTCCCTTTCGAATGCGATCTTTATTGTGATCTATGCGAATTTATTTAACGAGAACCGTCAGCTCTGCATGCACGCACTTTGGCATGCACATTCTAGTACGTTTGAAGCAGCATCATCGAGTTTCATAAGCACACCCATTGAAAGTATATAAAGTTGTTGATGTAAATCTGTTTCTGAGGCTCAAGATATGTATTCTCTTTTCAATGCGGTCCTGGCTAATTTGTTTAACGAGAACTGTAAAGCTGCACTTACATGCACTTTGGCACATAGGTTTGTGTGTAATAAAGTGAAGTAGAATTAAATTGTTTCTGGCGATGTAGCACAAGTTTAGTAATAAATTCCTGAAATTTCCGAATGCCAGGAGCTATATCGCAGAATTTTGCACCCTCTGTTCCCGCAACACCGAATACAATTAGTTTACAGTGCACCATCAAAGCGCTGCACCCAAGGCGCAAAGAGCCGCATTGTAGTTCATTTCCGCAAACGCGCCGTGCGGGATGAAACACGGGGGTGCTGATGGTGGTGGTTCCATTTTAAAATTGACTTGCAGAGTGATGCGCTTATCAGCCCATTATCAGTTGGTTCACGACGTTTACAATAGCCGGTATACGACGACCAGCTCATTTACGCAGCGTGTTCCACCAAAAAGTATTCATGGTAATATCTCTTCGTCCGCGCCATTGTGCCACCCCGTGTGGCTCCCCGTCGCGCAACATTGTATTTGTAATGCTGCGGGTGCTCGGGTTTAATCATCCCTGCCGTACACAATTCCTATATTACCCCTCGACTAAATTTCTATTACATTTACTGGTCGGACGCTATATTATTCGTTTGCACGACCCGTTTAACAATTTCGCGCTCGGTGAATAAAACTTGGACGCTCTCCGAAAAGTTACCGCGTTTCCTCCGCATAATTAATCGCATGATTAACCCCGTGTCTCGGGAGCGCCAAGGTAATTAGCGACTGACAATGGCGGCGCTCGCGAAAAAGCGCAAACGCGACAAAGAGATCCCTTGCAATTTTTCTCGTGAACGCAAAATTCCTCACCGTCTGCAAACATTTGAGCGGCGCCAATTTTAAATTCTAAACGCTTGAAATAAACGGTGCGAATCGAATAAAGCGCGAGGAGTTAGAGATTATAATACGTAGTATCTCTCTTTATGGAAAAGTTTGCAACAGTTTCTGCAACACCTGGTATATTTATTTGTTTATCATCGATGTTCACGTGAAGCTATTCATGATGCAAATACAGCGGAATGAAATTTCGATATTTGCGAATGCCCAGGAGCGCACCTGCTAATAAACAATAAATAATTCGAACAATTCTCCGAGAATTTTGTTTCGGACTTGTTTCACTCGGAGATTTTTCTCGACTCTCCAAAAGCTCGAGACGTTCGTTCAAAACTAGACGCCGAATTAACACCGAGCACTTTATTTAAGTCCTACTTAACACCCGAGCCTGGAGAACCCGTGTCCGCGTCTCGCGAAGCACCGATAAATCGAACATCGGCTAAGTGTCCTAACCGCACTTTCTAGGTCAGCCTGTACACCTCCCGCATTCCAGATACCGATCGTAATTAAAAGAAATTCCAGAAACGTAATGGGATACGGTGTTATCGCGAACCGTACAGCATTCCGACTTAATCTATTAAACCGAAAACACTGGCAACACTTCGTTCCACGCGAGAGCCGTGTTCCCCGGCAATTAGAGTCCTCCGATCTAGCATTCCTGACCGCGGAAGGTCCGACTGTTCGGAAGAGATTAACCTGATCCCGTTGGATCCGTAAGAACGATCCTAGTCGGAGGGTGGGTCTTGCGGGGTCGTATACTTCGCGAGGCTTTCCTTTCATTTCCCTGAGCCGTGAGAGAAAATGCTCGCGGCGGGTAGAGGCGGACCTGTGCTCCTTGGATTTAAGGAAAAACGATTGCACGCCGGATGGATGGATACGGGGTAAGCGATGCAAAGGCTGTAGCCAGCCGGTTTCCATGCACGCAACGAGGGTGAGCCTCGACGCAGCCGGAGTAATATACATTCATCTCTAGACAAGATGGATGTGGCGAGTACGGACAAAAGTACAGACAGCTTTATTCCTCTCCTCTGACGCCCCCGCGCACCACCTGTCCCACTGCAGACGAGTGTTTATATCCTAGGATCGTTTCTCCAGTTTCCTTTCGCGATCCATTGCGGATCCTGTTCTTCAACCGATCGCCGGATAAGGTGGCAATCACGAACGGCCGCTAATCACACGCTCGCGGGTCCGCGGCCTTAGGACCCGCATCCGCGACGACACGTCCAGCGGGTTAGATATCTAGTTGGAAGTTTCTCTCGGCTGTACTTTCAAATTGTAGAGCGTGGCACCGAGAGTTCGTTTTATTGCTTGACTGACGTATGTCAACCCTCATACGTCCCTCGTGTCATTTTGATACCGATCTCCCGAAATAAGTGACACAGTTATTTTTCTAATATAAAGGTGTTAACTGATCAATTTCAATAAAGAAATATCGAAAAATAACTGTTTCGTTTTATCACTGCGTCAATTTGATACCGAGGGACAGATTCAGTTCGTGAAACGAGAGAGGGATGATGGTTAATGAAATATATTGACTGAAAATAACTTCAACGTTAAAATAATATTAATAACTTCTTAACGAGGTTGTGCGTGGAACATTTTCGCAAAGGGAAAAGTTACTTCGAATGCCCGTAGGAATCATCCCTCTCAAGGAAGTACAACATTTTTGGGACGCCCGCCGATAGTATTACTCTGTGCTCACTTCAGAAGGAACAACATGATATTTCTTGAACAGTCGCTCTTGAATATTTGCAGAGGGAGTTTGCGATAGTTTCGCTGTGTCGGGCGAACACCTCTAGGTCGACAGAGGGGTGAGAGGTTTCGCAAAAAGGTTGACTCGTGATTGAAAGAGCGTGGCGGGGTATAGTAGAGATCACGGTTCGCAGAATTTCCGCGGAGGGCGACGAGCTAGCGTCGCGTGCACGGCCACCGTAACTCAACGGGGTACGCTCGGCTCGTTTGTCCCGAAGGGTGGAGAACCGTGAAGAGGAGACATCGATTATCGCAAACGACCGGCCGCTGGAATTTTCAAGCGTCTGGCCTCCTGACTGTTTTCCGCTTCGGTTCAACTATTTCTCTTCGACTCTTGATACCATGCCGTCGGAAAACTAGGCGGAGGGGACAGCTGGGGGCAACGAAGAGCGAAAGAAAAAGGGAGACGAAGAGACAGAGAGAAAAATGGTGGAAGATCGTCGAAGAAAGAGTCGAGCGGATTCCGTGGCTGAGCGAACCGGCTCGAAACGGCCGATATTGCACCCCCCGGCGGTAATTCGTATCGAGTTTTCCGTGCCGGCCAGGCAACTCGATCGGAAATGCGATCAGGATGGCGAAAGTAATTTTCGGACGATTCAGGCGCGTCCGTGCCGCGGGCTGATCCGCGCGATAAGGAACACCGGGCTGCGCGGGGTATCGGCCGTAAAATTTATACCGAAACGCACGGCATTTCTGTGCTGCGTGCGTGCGCGTGTACTTGTGTGTCGTCTGCGTACACCCCACGCACCCTCGCCCGCATCCAACCCACGGGAACAGGGAAACGTTCCGGCTTTGATCGGAATTGCCAATTTACTCCCGATATTAATCGTTCCTGTCGACGATCGCTCTCCCTTTGCCTGGAGAAGGGTGTAAGAACTTTTGACGAGTCTGTTCGACATCTGTACGTCTTCATTCTTGGGTAATTACCACCCTGTGCACTCCTCGGAATTCCTGAAGGAATTCTCTTCTTACTCTCAGCTTATTTGAAGCAACTGAGCAACGATCTTTTTGTACGTAAAAAGGCGAGGAACAGTCGCGCGTTTTTGATTAATTATTTTTGAGATGTCCATCTTTTTTACTGGGAAAAGGCGCAATAATTTGTAACATATTTGTTCATAAAAGACTTTTCAATCTCTACGTCGTTCATAGAAAATTCTGTAGACGATAATTACATACATTTCAGGATGAATCGTTCAACTGTATGGCAACATTCGCACTTTAGAGGGTTTTCTTGTAGGAATACGTTTAGTCTAGTAATTTCTTCGGAGAACATAATTTTCCAGCGATCTGTCGCGGAGATATTCGTCGAGTCCATGGACAGTCATTTAGCAGTAAAAACAAATTAGTTTCTCCGCCGAAGACGGTAGTTTTCTTGCGTCGGATAGCAGACAGAATCTTCCTCGGAATTACAGTTGCAACGCCCAGCCGTTTATATCACCCAGCGAGATCTACTATAAACTCCGAACCGAAGTTTAATGGAGAGATTCGGATCTACGCGTGTAGGTTCTGCTGCGCCAACGACGATAGATATCGCGAACGTGTGAAGTTCCTGGTTGTAAATTGCGCGTGCTTTCGCCGTGGAGCGTGAACTTAATCTCTGAATCATGCGAATTTGTCCCGATTCAATTTATATCGCGTCTGGAATTACTTAGAATTAAGAGGAAAAAACGGAAAACTGCTTTTTTCCCCCGGAAACTTATCCGGGAGATTATAATGATCAATACGCGGGTTAACGAAGTCAGGTTAACCGTGCGTGAAGGTTTCGAGGGGTAGCGAGTCACGGAACACGTCCACCTCGTTGCTCACCGGGTAGATTCTGAAATAATCGAAACTGCTGGCGCGCGAATTCGCCGGCCATTTTTTTCCGTGGCGCGCGTAGAATTTTACTTAGCGATTTTGCAGCGGAGCAACGCATTGGGCGATAGCCACCGCGCACTAATCAGAGGCATTCCCCGGCCGACAAATGGCAATTTAACGCTGTCGACCGTCTCGGTCGATATTCAAGCGACCCTTTGACCGTCGACGTTAATGCACGGCCGGCCCTTTATTTCCGGCTGTCACCCCGGCCCGACGATACGCTCGACGTCGTTCGGTCCGGAGCGGTCGGACGTGGGTGCCCACCAACCGGTGCATGAGCCGCGCTCTATACAACGCTGAAAAGGACCACGCCTCCTAGCCAAAGGATTTAATTACGAATTAATTGTGATTCACAGGCGGCCGGCTAATTCTAGCGGCAGGTAATTGCGCTGCGCTAGGTGCCTCTCCTCCGCGCCTCGCCTCGCACTGTACACCTGTCCCAGTCCTCTTTTCGCCCTTTGTAAACCGTGCCCCGCCGCCCTTTTATCTCGCCAATCGACCCCGAGCCACGCGCTCACAAAACCACCCCCGCGAACTACAGGGTTCGTGGGGCTGCTTACCATCGAGACCGTCGAGATAGTCGCGGCGAGGTATACACTTTGGATCGGGGATTACGCGGCCAGACACGCTGTTCCACCCTCTTAGATCCGGATACGCGATCTGTTGTACATTTACTGCGACGGGGATAATTGCTGAATGCGCCGCCGTCACTTTAAATTGTCGTGCAAAACTCGCAGATGGCGCTAGAAACCTAGGGCTCGCGACAATTGCTCGCCTGATTCGTTTTTCTAACTCCCTTTGATATTCTAACCCTTCTAAGTCTTCGTTCGTGTTCTATTTTCGTTTTGCACTCCGGTCCAATCAATTCTGTTTTATTCGAGTATAACCTAACCCAGAACTGTGCAAGGAGATTTTGGAGGAGATTCTAAACAGATCCTTTAATCTTCACTCTGCGTACAGGGGTGTAAACGCACCCCAGACTTCTGAAAAACTGTATTATATTCAATTTCGTAATCTTTTCATTCGTACCGTCATGAGAATCAATAAAATTTTACAGATACTTACGCGGTCAAGGTTTCTTTTTTACATTTTGCAATGAAAACATGCAGAGCTGAATCAAAGTGATTAAAGCGACGATCAAAGTGATTAATATGGGTGAAAGTTAAAATGACATTTCCAAGAAACACACAAGGACAGAAGTAATATTTCCGAGCGTTCCACGAACTCTTGAGTAAGACGACAGCCGTAGACTATAACAGGCGCTGCCAAACAGTTGCAAAATGGCGTCCCAAGGGAATCACACTCCGCTGAGCGAGTCTACTGGCTACGTAATGAACCAAAACACTTCCAGCCAATTACACGCGAAGCGTTCCCAATATTTGAAACAGTTTCCTCCCCGGTGGCGGAACTATCGAGCATGCCAACAGACTGTCCGACACCGAAATCAGCCGACCTAACCTAGCGACTCCTGTTTCGAATATTAAGCCGTCGCGTCGGTGTATGTATCGCGGTGTGCTCCCATCGGTGGACGTTCGATCCGACCGAGTCTGGTGACTGTTATAGGGGAAAGGGGTTGCGGAAGAGTTGCACCCTCGGAATCGGTGTTTGCGAGTCACCCGGCCGAGAGCATATGCGTTTTTCGGCGTTCAATGCGTCGGTAACGAGCCTGTCGTTTGTGCTCTTCTTCTGGCCCGCCCCGCCTTTTAAGGGGGCATTCTGGTTTGAATGCCAATTTTCTCAGCAGTTTTTAAAAATCCTTTTCGCTACAGCTATTATTTTATTTTAATCAATTTTATTAACAGCTGGTGTATATTCACACAAATTAAATGGAAATTATTTCATACTTTTTAGTGCGTTTTTTCAAAGTCGGTTTAATTTTGTTTTTATTTCACACTTTTTAGTGGAACGAGCAGAATTTGTAGAACACTATTTATCTTCGAATAATATTTATCTTCTTTAAGTACTTTTGCATTGAGCACGTGAAAGAGAGAGAGAGAGAGAGAGAAAGCGGGAGAGAGTTCGCTGGAGCAATTGCGAAATAATGCGCGGGTGGTTCGAGCACATTGTCGGGACACTCGGCCGGCCAGGTGTCCCTAGACTCAGCTGGCCCCGGGGACAATGAGGTCCGACGGATAACAGAATTTAATGAAGCGGGACCGCCACTTAGAAACGTCGCGTTTCGACGTGACAGTGTGTCCGATTCAAAGCGCTCGTTACGAGGGGGCGATCCATGACGAGTCGACGGGGGTGGATTTGCTTCCCTCCGACAAAGAGGGACACGCGCGCCAGGGGGATGGGGTGCGTTTCGATAAGACGGTTTCCTGTGCAACGCGCGACTGGACCGGACGCTCCGTGTGTGTATACTAAACAGGGGAACGAGAAACTAGGCGCGTCGAATCGATCAGCTCACGGTATTTAGCTCTGCGACGCGCTCGCTTGATATTCGGACACACCTTCTGTGTAAACACGCGCACGAATTATTGGTTGCCTCGAGATGTTTATGCGTTTATGGCGACTACGGTGGTGCGCGACACTACAAAGTGTGACAAATGCTTTAGCTGGGATTTATGCGGTGTTTACTGTCTTAAACGACAGTGCGTTACTACGAACTAGTAAGTTGTATCTGGCTGCGCAGTTCGTTAGTGATTGTTCTCTTGTTTTTATGTTCGCAGTGTTGAGCTCTAAACGATCTGTCTTTAAAACGAGTTCTGCAGCAATTTATCTTTAGAGGTCCTTAATTCATCAACGTCAAGCTAGATTATGTTACTATCAGCAGAATTTAAACAGTGTCTTACCAGCAACAAATCAACGATGATCAGAAGATACACTGGGCAAAGTAAATCATATTGGAAATCGGGTTTCAGAATAGATATCGGAGCATTAAGCCTTCCACTGAGTCCCAAAGCAAGATTATCGCACGTATCAGTAATTTCCAATCTCGATCCTCCAATCCCTAACCTCAACGCACCGACAATCTCCGAAATCACCGAACGTATCTTCCCCGGTAAAATCACCGTGGCCGATCGAAATGCCTCAACAGTTACGTCAATCGTTTCCCAACAGCTTCGATAACGCCTCGGCTGCATGTTCTTATCTAATTTCTACATTTTGTGGACGTATATGCCTCTTACCTGATCGTCGATCCCGATTAGATCGTGGTAAATCGGCACGCGCGTGTCTCCGTGCGGTACCTGTCCGTTCGTGCGGGCCGTCAACGACAAGGGATTCCCAGCATGGCCACACGATTTATAGCACCGATAAAAGCTCCGATTCGCCGCGCGGAAACTCTCTGCTCTCGACGATCTAGCGATCATCCATCAACGGCGGGGATCTTTGTCGTCGAACTTCCCCAGGCAGAACGCTCAGTGCGCGAGCGAGCGAGATCGCGGAGATTTCCTTTCCATTTAACTTCACCGCGATTCTTCAAACGGTCGGCACTGACACTGGCGAACAACAGTCACGAGAGACGGCTCTCGCGAGAGAGAGAGTCTCTCCACTCGGTTAACTCCGGGGACGGAAACTTTTGTATCCCTTGGAGGAGCCACGAGGCCGTGTAGTGGTTCTCTACGAGCACAGACAGAGCACACGGTCAAGATTCTCTTCGAGTCTCGAGATAGTCCGGCGCCGGTGTCTCTTCGGCGTTTGCAACCGGTGCGACGCGACGTCCGCTCGGCTCTCGAAGCGTTCCGTAGCGTTTTCCGCGCGTCGTCTCGCGTCAGCCGGGTTGCCGGGCTCGAAGGCGCGCGAGAAGTGCACGCTCCGCCCGGCGGCGCTCGCTTTTATCGACGCTCGCGAGCAACGCGCGTGCTCGCGCGCGCAAGCGTGCTCTCTTAGCCCCGTCTCGCTCCCTCCAGCTGATCTCACGATTCGCTCGGTCTCTCTCGGTTGTTTCGCGCCGATTTTTCCCTGTGTCGAGAGCTCCTCGTGTAGCTACGCGCGCGCCGCTCCAGAACGCACACTCCGCGCCTACGACGACGCCGACGTCGACCACCGACGCCGATAAAGACGCGTCGCATCGCCCGTACGCGACTGCCCCTTTCGCGCGGATGCGTTTCTTTCATCGCCTCGCACCATCGATCCTACGCTACACGACTTCCGACCTTTCCCAAGTCGCCGAGAAACCCACCGAGAACTCCCGGCACACCCGCACCCTCGCTCTGATGGATGAAACACCAGTCGCGAGAGAAGAACAACATTTACAACCGGTACACCCTGGAGACCAGTCCACCGCGTTGTTTCATTTCTTCTGTTTGAGCTCGCTGCGGTCGCGGCTCGATGGATTGTTTTCTGTTTGCGATCGCGGGGCTCGGTTCTTTAACGCTTTCGCTACCGTGGACGAGATATCTCGCTTCCACGATGTCGATGAAACAATGCTGTGGACGAGATATCTCGCGTATCAACATTAGTCTATTCTAGTGAAACGGTTAAGGATAGCTTTTCGATTTCTTGGTATCTGTTTATGTCTCTATTTTTGTAAACCGTAAATGTGACTGGTTAGTTATGATATTGCGTTAAGGGTAGTTTTTAGTTTGCCGACGTTTTTCCTACTCATCAATATTTTTGCTGCAAAAAATTCTGTGTGGTTGTTACATGAAACTCGTGATTTTTGTCGATGTCAGTGGTACAGAGTCCGTTTAAGGGTATTTTAATGGTTTACCAAGATTTTCTCATCATAAACCATTCTCTATACATAATTGTTTGCTAGGGATATTGTTTACTTACGTGCGATTGCAGAAAGTATATTGTTCGATACGATTGGGGATGGTTTTCTGATCTCCCGATTCCGTGTAGCTGTAAAACAGTAATTTTTATTTGCGACTGTCGGTGATCTAGAGTTCAATTTAGTGGTGGTTTCCCGATTTACTAAAATTTTTAAATTCAATCATACTGCATCATGAATCTGCGACTGCACAGATGCAGGATTTTTCGTCACGCAGCATTCCGTGTAAATGTAGAATATTATTTTCAGGTCTGTGAATGTCACTTTTTCGAGTCGAGTTCGTTTAGGCGTAGTTAATTAACAGCTGAAATTTTGTTGGTTCACCGAGTTCACTGTCACGGAGCGTTCAACGCGACTGCAAAGTTAGAGTATTATTTTGTTGTCCGTCGAGCGCGACTGTCACAAACATTGAGTTGCATTCAGTCAGGGGTGACTAACTAATTAGCTGACGTTTCTCTGGTTGAAAAAGTCCTCCGTGTAAACCATTCAGCGTGGCTGTCGGGTGGAGGTATTATTTTTTTATCTTTGAATGTCAGGCACAGGGTTGAATACGTTTAGTCGTCACTCGTCGACATTTTTCTGGATGAAAAATATTTTATTATGAAGCGTGTTATGTGGTTTCAGGAAAGGACTACGTTAATTTTCAACTCCCTGTGACGCAGACACAAGTTCAGGTTTATCGTTTGTCACTCTGGTTAAAAAATTGTTTCGCATGAAACGCGATGCAGTAACGTTATTTTTCATCAGTAGATATTTCTATAATTTCACAAATTGTAGAAGAAAAATAGTTCTACTGCTAAAATAGCTGAAAGTGCAGAGGTTTGAACGTTCCCCAGTTTTTCCAAGAACAAAATTAGCTGCCGACTTCAGCAACAATTGATCAGCACGAGCAAACGTGCGGCTCGTTCTGCCTGAGGGATTGAGTTATCCCTTTAGAATCGCGGTTCCACCAGCATCCAGGTTCATCGCTCGAGCCTCAATTTCCACCCACGACTATCCAGCTCCCGTTTTCGGTAGCAAGTGACCTGTCGGCACGAGCAAAGTGGTACCGGCGCGTAAGAAGATGCCGACGGAAAGCAGCCGCGGCCACGACAGAGGCGTACCCGCTGAACAAATGTTTGCGATTGCTCGATTAAAACCGGCGAGGCGTGTTTGCGGGGCATATTAAACTGACGAAAGAAGCCCCGTGCCGCTTACGTCGGGGCAATTAAAAAGATTTAGGACTAAGAAAATCGCCGACTTAGAACCACGGCTCGATCCGATACAGTAGAGCCTTCTTCATACGAACCCATTGACTTTCTCTCTGTGTACGGGGTGCGAATGCACCCCAGGCTGACAAGAATGGAAATAAAATGTTAACGCGTGGAAAATTTTCAAAACTTTCCTAGCGATGCTATCTGTTAATTAACAATTAATCTCATAGTTTAGTCTTTAATTGCGATTAACGATTAAATACTTATTAATCGTTAATTGCGATTAATGATTAAATGAAATGAAATACGGAATGAAAACTATATATGAATATGAATATGTACTGACAAAAATGTAAACTGAGTTTAGGTGTATTGTCATTTGGTCTATAATATATAAACTCTGTTTACGTGCTTTTATGTTTTTTCTCGATGATTTCTTTTTTTTAATCAACGATTGACGATTATTTTCATCAATCGATTGATCCAATCGCCGATTTTTCAATGATTTCTTCTTTTAATCAACGATTGACGATTAGCTTCATCAAGCGATTGATCCAATCGTCGATTTTTCGATTTCTTCTTTTAATCCTACAAATTAATCAATCAATCATGATTTTAATCGATTAAGAGACGGTCAATAAGGGAGACCGGGGCAAGAGCAGTTCTATCAGTTTTTCATTTCTGCAATTTTTGGTGATATCAATTTGAAATAACAATTTCTGTCGGTTAAACATACTTTGGGAGTAATACCGAGATCGAAATATATATGAATATTCTGATTGTCTAGAGATCATATGACGGGAATTTATTTTTTACGGAATTGAATGATGTGTTCGGATAGGTTCTACGGTATCATCATATTTCCATGGTGCGTCCTCGAATGCGGAAAATAAGCTAACGGCCATCGAGCGCCACTTCCGAGTCAATTCCCCCATTCGGGGCCTCTGTTGCCGTTGGTTGAAAAATTTACGGTTCGTTTTTCCAGTAATAATCGCGCGGCCACGTGACGCCGCAGCGCCGCTGCGAATTATCCCTTAACCCTTGATGAATTGATATTGGCTCGAGTGTTTTGCCGCGCTTTTTTCCCCCGGTCGTGTCGCCGTTGAATATGCAATTGATTACACGGCCGATCGGAGGGCCCGCGCGTTGCGCGTTTCAATGGCCGCGATTAATTCCGATTCCGCGGAGTATCGCGAGGCCGCCGTGTGTTCGATTTAACATATTTGATCGATACCGTCCGCCCGCTCGATTATTCACCGGCACAACAGCCGCGGAATTATCATCCCGTTACCGTCGCGAATTTAATTGGTCCCCGAGCTACCGGAAACCTCTCCTCTCCCCGCCTCCATCGAAAGCCGGGGAATGAAAAAAAACAACATTTTACGTTTAGTTCCAGGTGTGAACGCGCTGTTTGCCGCTGCAGAGAGAGAGCAGCCGGAAGAATTTATGCGCTGTTTGCACGCTGCCGGCTACGATTTCGGTGTCGTGTCGCGGCGGAATATTGTACGCGTTCTTGATTGCACCGCTCGAGCTGTACAAGTCATGCTGCAATAATGTCTTTCAGTGATTCGTGCTGCTCGTAGATCACTCGATAACTCACTGATGCCTTTCTAATATGTTTCTGCCTGTCGCGATCGCAACAGCGAGATCGTATTGCTGTGAGTTATTTGTTAATCGTGTTCGATGAAGTGGAATTAACGATTTGAGAGCACTGTGATTGTGTGGGTATTGGAAAGTTGGAGTTGGTAAAACGGATTATTGTACATTACTGATGTCGTCGATGTGTCGACATTCGTTCCCAAAGGGTTGAGACCCAGTTCGGACACGGCGGAAACCGCGCGTTTACGATCGCGCGGATCTTATTCACATTAGCGTCTTCGTATTTGTTCACACGTGTGCGCGCGGTCGAAATCTAACGTCGAAATCTAAATCTTACGGGAGCCATTTATTTTACGAAAACTCGAACGATGGAAAAATTGATTTCGTCGTGTGAAAGTCGATCGCGAAAAATGTCGACTAGCTACAGCAGGAGCATAAAGACTAAATTATCCCCGCGCAAAATGAAGCAATAAAGAAACATTCGAGAAAGTGTAGTGAGAAACTCGGGTTTCACTATTTAATTTGCATGGGAGGATAAAAAGGCGCGCCCGTCGGCCAACAATATTTTCCCATCGGTGGCTAATAGCGAAATGTTTTCGATTCTCGGATAGTGTTAATAATCACTTTTAGTCGAAACGACAGCTTAATTGCCGTCCGGTGGATGCGTGTACAGGCAGCTCGATCCCGAAAAAAAAGGTCTGCTTTGAGACAGCAGCAGACTGGACTTTCTCAGTACCACGAGATAGATTGAATATCGTACGCGCTCTTAATCGCGTGCTCGGACAAGTCCCGGGAGCACGTCACGCGAGGTCCCGAACTCGATTGTACACGTCGTGGGCTTAATCCCGCGAAATCTCGTCCTGTCTTGTAACACTGATTGACCAGACGTCCTCGCAAAAACGAGTCGGATGTAATTAAGATATTAATAACTCGTCGAGAGGCGGGCCCGCTGCCATAACCGAGCTCTCGGACCGAACGATCTTGCCCGTGTGTTTGATCGGATCTACGTCGCTTGACCTTGAATCGAGAGCCAGCATTTTAAGTAGATCGACATCATCGCGTGTCGTCGATCGTCGCCACCGAAATTCGAGAAATTGCTTCTGCTCGCATCGATTCGTACATCTATGGAATTAATCATCGGAAACAATACCTCGAGATTCTTTCCCGACTTGGTCCCGTTTAGGGTAATTTCGGGGAACAGCGTTTTTAATGCTAGACTCAGCTAGATGGGTGAAAATTACTTGTTTCACATTTATTCTTTTATTTACAATCATGGGAATTATAAAATGAAATCTGAATACATATACGTCCAATCCGGTTGTTATTATAAATAGGAATGTACCATATCAATCGCGTTTGGCGCTCGATAATTCCAGTATTACTGCGCATGAAATTTCATGGAACATTGGAGTTTGCCGTCGCGGTCTTTTCGAATTGTGTGCATTGACACCTTTCGTGTAGGCTGAAAGCGGCGATTTCCGGTGACCGTTTAAATGTCGACGGCAACGTGTTATTACGGCGAAGTAGTAGCTGCGTGCTACGGAGTTTTATTTTTCCGAAATTGTTGCCAACAGTGTAACAGGTGAGGTGTAAAGAAACTGTTGATCCTGGTGAATTCATGCGAGAAGGGCGCATTGCGAAACCGTCATTTGGTAATGTACCATTACTGAGTGAAACAGAGTAATTTCCTTTTTACCCTTTAAGTGGGCTATTGCAGCCTCTGTGGCCCTACTGGCGTTTATGGTAATAAGCGTTCGGTATGTACTGATGTATCTATTTAAAATTTGACGGGTACCTTTGTCATGCGATATCCGATGTTGCAAGAGTTATTGGTTTTCGAAGTTCATTTGGAGAATTCATCAGAAATCGGAGAGCGTTTTCGGAGGTAGGTTAAAGTGCCAAAATATGAACCACTTTTTGTTGATGTCATTTTTTGATGATTTTAGAATGCTCTTTTTCGTCCAAAAAATTACCAGTTGTAGATGCATTTCCTCCCTACTCACTAGGTGCGTACTAGGATTTTCTCACTAGAGTGCGACTTCTCCTTTAAAAGATATAAGGTAGTGCCATAATATGCGACTATACCATATTTGGGCACTTTACCCTAGCAAAACAGTGGGCGAAGTTCAACAAGAGTCGAAGTTAATAAACACTTTAGCCAGAGTTCCCGGAAACCGGTGGAAAGCGCCGGGGCATTAAGGGGGGCTCCGTAATTTTTCAATTCGAGTGCAGTTGCACATATTTCAGCGCGATAACCGGTGAGCATTCGGCGGTAACATTCCTTTCAGCGACAGGCATCATCGCACTGGGGCGGTCCGCTGAAACTTAGGGCCCGGTATCTGCTTAGACGCGAGAGTGTAGCGGAGCGTCTACTATATTACCGCGACTAATGGTAATGACGCTCGTAATTCTCGGCGATAGTGGCGGAGAGCAGGGGTCGAAGGGAAACGTGTCTGTGGCCCGATACCAAATGAGTTATACCTTCGGTGCAGGTACTTAGCCCCCGATGTTCGGTATCGGGGCGCCGAGGAGCGCAGTGAATCACGCGAGGGGGTGGCTCGGGCGAGAATTGAAACGAAAAAAATCAAGGGCCCGGTGAAGGAAGGGTGCATACACGCGCTCGTCCGTAGAACGATCGGACGTTTATTTATGCGGGCTCATCGGGCATTCCTACGACGAACGCGATTAAACGGCTGTAAATGCTTCCTCGTGGCCCCGCGTACGCGCGGCTTTCTCGCGTGCTGTATCAAGCGTGTTCCCGTTTGGTCGCGTGAGCACGCAGGAAGAGGAACGCCAGGTTCGCGAACCACCCGCACAATGCAACCCTGCACAGTGTTCCGGGAGATAGCTGGACTGTAGTTTTATGGTTTTTGATAAATCCAAGGTGACTACAAAGGAATTGATACGTTTATTCGTCAGTGTAGACTGGATTTATTGAAACGGGAAATACAATTACAGTGTTGGACGGTTAAATTTACATCAGCCTCAATCAATACCTCCCGCAGAACACAGTCATCAGCATCGAAACGACTTTCGATCTCCGCGATCCCTCATCATCAAGTACAACGAGCGCAGACTCCACCGCTCTCCTAAATAATTACAGAAACGTGCACATCTCGCGCACGGTAAAAAGTAGCAGACTTCGCGTCGGCCGGTTAAGAGCCGAAGACGGAGTATCGTAGTCATCAAGTGGGCCCGCAAGAGGCGGCCATAAATAACGCGACTGAATAATAACCCTCGGACCGAAGTGCTCGATCGAACAAGCCCGGTGATTCACGATCGGTTGTCCATCGTCGGACGAGTCGATCTCAACGTCCGCAGTGTTAACTGGCGATGGCTGCGAGCCACGGAATCCTCGAATAGAAGAAAGATAGGGGGATGATCCCGGCTCTACACATTTTACCGTCGTACCATGCATTATTCATGCGGCTGTTTCAGTTTCGCGGATATGATCGTCGCACAGTGATCCGGATCCAGAAATTCGGTGACATTTTGCCGAAAATGAACTTTCTCGTATCGATATCGAATCAATGAGCCTTGCTTCCGAAATGTCCATTTAATGTAGTACAATTGAAGAAGAATTAAGAAGAGTATCGTTACACATAAATATAAAATACATATTTGGAAAGTAAAAAATGGTTTGTACAATTATATTTAAACAATTTTGTTTGCAATAAAAAATATCAATGAGAATTGATAAATGTTGTTTAACAAATGCAAAAAATATTTAGTCGCCAATAGTTAAAAATGGCTGTTTTTGAAATATTTCTTATGTTTCTAATGGTTCAAAAGTGTTATAACAAAGTGTCACTGAATTTCTCGATTCGGGCCGCTGTGCGTCGGTGATTATTTCACCGGGCGGAGTAACGAGCTTTCAAAAAGAAGATCCACCGGTTCTTCTTGGCCCCTCCCCCGGCCGGTTCCTCCCACATCAGCGAAGGTTATTAATTTCATGCGCAGATTTTTGCGACAATACCGGTCGGAGCCGGCGCGAGCCAGCAAAGTCGATACAAGCATCCCGGTTCCCGGACAATGGTCACGTACGATTTCAATGCCGATTCACGAGCTATTCATCAGGACGGTTCGCGCGCGCGGCTTATCTCCCGCTTCCTTTTCTACCGGCAACCCCTCTGGCCGCGTTGCACCGGCGGTGGCGGTTGCATAGTGCATAGCACTCCGGGTCGAAGAATTTAGCGACGTTCTGCTAAACGATTTTCTCATATTGATGACCAAGGGACTTTCATTGTTTCCTCAATGAAACTGGGCAAAACGACGAAATTTGGTAAAAATCCTATTTAGGACCAACAGAACAACGCTGAACCGAATGTGCGAAACAGTAAAAACTTTTAAAGAATTTAAAAGTACTGTTGCATTGATTCCCCTCCCCAACATATTATTAAAAATAAAATAAATGCCTATCTAGCTCCTGAGTTTTGTAATTAATGCAAAGAATGTTTATTTCGCGTAAAAGTCCGCAGTCAATTCATCAAATTCGACAAATCGTTGAATATTTTGAAAATTCATGGACACAGTGTTTGTTGTCCTGAATGTGTACCTGCCGGGAGTGGTCCTTTGAGAGTCGAATTACGTTTGGTATGTTGGCAATTGAAATTCCGTATTGTGTAACAAATTTGATATACGAATGCATTGAAGTATAATTGAGGCGATACTGGTATTCCGTCAAAGCGGATGAATGTTCTATAAAAATTCTAGTTCTCCCTTGCAAATTGGTTCAGTTTACCAAAATATAGCGATTGTAACAATCCTGGAGCCGATCGTACCGTAGGAACATTTTTGAGATAGAATGTGGGGTGGAGCTGCCTCCATCTTGTAAAGTAGGGAGGCAAGGAAGGGGTGGACGGTCGACCTGCGGTTTGACAAGTATCCAAGCATCACTTTCCGGCGAGTAGATATCTCGGTGAGGAGACAATTTCCCGTGTTTTTCGTCATGTTTCAAGTTCACCGCATAAAAGGATCAAGAGTCAATAGTAGATTAATTATTAGAGGCGGTGCGGGCGGCCTCTTACTTTGTGGCATAATACACGGGTCAAACGAGAGCTCGTAAAACCAACGAACCTTTTCCACCGGCGGGCAACCTTTTCTCCGCGGGGCCGTGGCTGGTGCCGTCGTGCGCACACATACGAGCGGTCCTTCTGGCTAGATGCATCATGTGGAGCATCTTGTTCTTCATCTCGGTGACGGTGCTCGTCCACCCTCCAGCCTTTTTCCTCTTTCTTTACCGTTCCCGCGTTCCGGCACGAGAGGCTCGCCCTTTTCCATCCATATAGAACACCGCGGCAACTTTACGCGTCTCTCTTGGTCCCTCCTTCGCATTTCCTCCACCTCCTACCTCCACCCCCCTCGTAGAGCCCCTCTCCCTTTCTCTCTCTCTCTTTCACTCGACTTTTTTTCGAAGCTCGAAGAAGAAAAAAAGGAAGACCAAGAAGAGTACCGCCGAGGTAATCAAAGGGGTAGGTGTATATTCGTGGGTACTTTACCCCCTGCCCCCGCCCTCGAAACGCCCCGGTGGCTCTCGAGGTACACGAGAAACACGCGGGAGCGTTGCCGAACAATCGTTTCGGGGGCTTTGAAGTTTCCTCGGCTACACGCCCCCGCCTGGCCCCCTCGCCTCGTTCGTTCCATCAGCCACGTACTCGCGTAGGGCGTTAGGGGACCGAACGCGTACGTATATGGTGTGGGGCACGCCGGTGACATACACACGCGCGGGTGACGGGGAGGGTGTGGAACGATCAAGGGGGAGGGAAATAGGTCCTGACTCTCCACCCACGTACAACGATAATATCGTCGAACGTTCACTCTCTTTCGGTGAGGAGTCAGAAAGAGAGACCCGACCCGCAAACGGATAGCAAGTGGGGCACCCTGTTAGTGAGAAAGAGAGAGAGAGGGGGGGTGGGGAGGATGGGAAGGGGGAAGCAGGATGGATGCTTAAGAGGCTAATTACAGTATTTTTCCCTCGGAGTTTCGCACGATGGTCATCGTGTTTGGATGGTACCTGCTTTGATTTATCCCTTCACGGTGTCTTTACGAGAGCGCGGAGCTCGCCCGGTGGGCTTTGTGACGCGTCACGATCGGCGCTCTCGGCTCCGGCTCGCTGTCTTCTGTGTCGCGGGGGCTAATCAACCAAAAAGAAGCTCTTCTTCCTCCTTTTGCCTTTGTCGCTCCTTTTGGCCTCGCCTCGCTTTCTCTCTCTCTCCCTCTCTCTCTCGCACACCAGCCACGCCGTTTTCGTTCGACGCCCCTGCCCCTTTTCCTACTCACCCCCTAGACAACTACCTACAGCCCAGCCCTTCCCCCTCCACGTTTCTTTCGCGGCCGTGCCTTTCGCGAGAAGCCTTTGCTTCCGATGCCGCGTATGCAGAAAACATCGCGGAAGTGCCCACTCATTGTCCCGGAGTGGCAGTCGAGTGCAGCTTTGCCGACGACGGGGTAATTAGTTCGTATTATACTTTGTGACATCGCCGGGGTCGGCCAATGAAGCCGAAGAGGATCCTCCCTTCCGCTTTCTCTCTCACTCCCCCTTGCTCTCTCTATCAGTCTATCCCTCTCTTCGCCTCCTACCGCGACTCGTTCTCCTCTTCGAATCCAATTACGATTTCGGTCCCCGAGCCTCCTCTTCCTGCATTGGACGATGGACGTTCCGCGTGCCTGCACGGACGAGACCCTCTCTCTCTATCTCTCTATTCGTGTATCCTCTGTTCCCCCGGTGCCCTCCGCGTCCCTTAACAGCTCTACTCTCTCTCTCTCACCCGCGATCTATATTTTAGCGAAGCGGAGAGTGGAGGTTGGAGAGGCAAGAAGGACGATCCAACGCGCTAGGTTGACCGAACCGAAGCCTCTTTGTAAACGAAAGATCGTCGAGCACGCCGGGGCACAACGTGCGCGCACTCGAGCATAAAGAGCCGCCCCCGGGGCTACAAACATCCTCGACGTTGCTTCACAAGCCCGGCTCCTATATCTTTTTGCGGCCGTTCAACGGGCGTATAGTATACTTTGTAACGAAATTCATCGAGCATCGAACGCCCGACGACGAGAGGCGGGCCCCGTTGCTCGTTGCAACCGGGGGATGACGATGGTCCACATCGTGTTCCGCGCCTATCTCTCTCTATTGGCTCTAGCCTGTGTAAGTGTAACCTCTCGTTAGCGACGAATCGGATCGGACACACGGCGGAACGCCTGCTCAAAGACACCCCGCGCGCGGCATAATTTTCCGTCAGAGAGAGCACACTCTCGCTTCGTTGGCCCCGGATTCGAAAATTTCCCGAGGGCCACACTTCTGTTCTCTTCCGTCCGCTCTGTTTGCCGTCGCGAGAGCGCCGCGTCGCCTCGTGGAACGAGTCACCGGGTCGTCGTCGTCGTCGCCGATGCGATGGAACAGCGCGAGAACCTGCAGAAACGAGGAGCTGAAGGAACGCCGAGAACAGAATAAAAAAATGAAAGAGAACTCGGACGGGCGACGATCGAAGCGAATCGGGGATGAAGAAACGCGACGTCTAAGAAACCCGTGGAAAAAGTGTATTCTCTTCGTGTTCCCCTGTTCGCTCGCCTGTCAAGACCCGCGTCGCCCGTTTTTTGCGCGTTTCTTCGTTTTTCTTTTTCTTTTTTTTTTTGGAGAGAGCGCATCTCGCGACGCACCCCCGCGTTATGAGCCATCCAGCTGAAAATGGCGTCTCACGGTCGCGCGTGAGAAATATTGTCAGACACCGACGAGATAGACGCGGAAAGCCGTGGGTCGAAGGGCGAGCATGAATCTCGGCGTCTGGCGCGCTTTTTTGTACGTCGATAGGACACGTAATGCGAACGGAGGAGTCGGTGATGGCTAAAAATAGATTTCTTCTTGAGAAATTAATTATTGGTACCGAACTGGTCGAGATGTTGCTAGTCGTTTCAAAATCGGTCCGGATCCACTGTACAGGTTGTCATGGAGTTGTATTTAATAATGATGGCAATTCTCTTGTATATCGATCTTGAAGTGTAAATTGCGAATTCGTGTAGTCGGAAACGATGCGTATCGGGGGCAAGGTGGTAAGAAAAGGTAGCACATCGACGGCGCGGTGCGAAATTCTACGGACGCGGGGAGCGCTAAGCAAGTTTACGGGGCGCGGCGGAAAAGGACGCGTTGCTCCTTTGAAACGGATCCATTTGTAAATTCGCGAGCAAAGGGTAGTCGCGTCCAATTTTCGTCCAACCTGTTAATTCGGTCGGAGCGACCTCGACAGCTGCCGCGGCCGGCACAGACGATTTTACGGGGATTCAGGAGGCTCTTCTTCCCCATTTGCACGCCGCGCTACATCTGTTTCGCGTACCACTAATACGCAAACTTAACCTACGGTTCGTCTACGTATCCAATTGCGAGCGAATGCGAAAATTGCTGAAGCAGCATCTGGAGCATTGGTTGCTCTCTCTCTTTCTCTCTCTCTCTCTCACTTTCTCTCTTTCACTTGTAGACCGACTCACTTGGTTCACGGAGCTCGCCGCACCGCGGTAAATGAGCTCGCGAGCCTACGCAGCAGAAACTAACCAACATTTTCACCGGTCGTCCTCCCCGACTCTCTTGAAACAATCGCGTGTGCACCTGAAGGGTCGTGTAAATTCCAATAGTCTGCAAGTCCGTCGTGCCGTGCGTCGACGGTTCGTGCCTCGTCGAAGTTACACGGTGACGCGAAGTCGCGACGGGAGCGAAACGGGGAAAAAAATTGTCCGCGTTTGTTTGGTTACTCGAATTGATTCCTCGATCGCTCGTACACTCCCCTCCCTCCGCTCTCTCTCTCCCTCTCTCTCTCTCTTCGTGATTTTTGTTTTATTTTCTCTCCCGGTCCGAACTCGACGGGACAGACATCTGCGCGCCTGAATAAATCATTCGAGCGATCGAGTATTCGTTTGCGAGTCTCCGTCAGCGCGCGCCCTCCGCTTTCCTACGACCGAAATTTCAAACAAATTTCCGCGGAAACGACACGCGCCCGCGCGCCTGCACCCCGCGGAGAAGTTGCGTCGTTAAAAGTAAATTCGGCGCCGTTCTATTCCGGAATTAATGAAAACACCGTGGCCGGCTTGCAGTTCTTGAAACACCGGTCCCGGGCACACTTGAATTTTCAGCCGCGTTCCCCGGGCTCAAAGCAACGCCATCACAAACAGTTCCGAGTTGTTACCGCGAAGAGAGGGTATTTATTACGCCGGGGCCATAACGCGCTCGGCAATAGATTAGTTTATTCGGCAAATTGTTAAGGGTAATTACGCACCGGTACTTCCGTCGGAAATTAGTGGAAAAGGAGGACTGTGTGGCGCGCACTAATATTTGCCGTCAAACAATCATATATCTCCGCCATCCGATTATCGTTTATTATGCATGTGCATTAAATGTATGAAATCAAAACCGGATTGCCAACTGGGCTGCGCTTATTTATGTAGCCCGCTGCCGGGGTCTCGTGTGGCACAATAGTGGCGCGTATTCTTTGTTCAAAAATGGAAAAAAGGAATCGATTGAAGAATGTAAAGTTTAAGGTGTTGTTGGAAAACGTGGACCATTATGTCCGGATTAATGTTAAATTATAGATGCTACATTGTATCTATACACATACAAATTGCCAGTTTCTCTGTCCTCTGTAACGGCACAAAAATCTCGAAACATAGAAGGCATATAAAGCTGAAATTTGGTACACAGGTTAGCTCAAAAGGGTGCACGAATATGTTATGATCGCTGAAATCCTTCCGGATCAAGTGTTAAAATTAAATTAGTAGCGTAATCCTCCAGAAATACGGCACCCGTTCATTTTTCAACGGGAATTGTGCTAGTGTACCGGCTGTGCAGATACGCGACCACGTCTCTAAGACGGTAGTAATTGAAGAGCAAATTTGAACGGGTAAATGTAATCCTGGCTCGTTAGCATCTTTAATAAGACGTTCCCGAGTTTGCCGAAACAATTCACGGACACCCGGTACATATCCAAGAATGGAGACGCGTTGCATTCGCAACGGCAGCGTGCGTCGAGTGGCGTTCCGTTTATCCATCGTCGCTCTCTTCCCGCGGATGCATTAAATTCCCACACTGATACGCGTCTCGGTGAAAGCAATGCTGGTGGCAGGACGTGACGACACAGGGACGCACGTTGTCGTCGTCGCCGACATCGTCGTGGTCGTCGTCGACGACGACGTCGACGAAGAAGACGATGGCGGCGGTGCTTTGAGGGCGCGGAGTGCCGCACTCGACGTGTCATACGGCGCCCTCTAACACCGGCGTAGTGCTCTCTCGAATTATTTTGACCGTGCTTTGCCGGGTTCGATCCCCGAAGACACTCTCGCCCCTTGATCCAACGATCGATCAACCCCTCGAGAACAATGCCGCGAGCGGAACGAGTGCACCTATTATTTCTTCCGCGTGCATTCCGACTCAGAAGTTCGAGGAGCCGGCGTCTTCCCGGGGTCGCGTGCATAAAAATTAGTAAATATTTCTAAGTATACGTAAAAGTAAGTACAGTAATCGCTCCTTCGTTGTCCTGAATCGCGGGCACGATCGTTGCCCAGTGCCTTCCCACTCCATTGCCTGTCAACGAAAGGATTAGGCCTGCGTGGACCTGGTCGCCAGATGTGTCCCAGACCTGTCCAGATCCGCGCAGAACGGAGAACAATAGGAAAGGAATATGGCAAGGAAAAAAGGAGTTTCCTAAAGCCAGACAGTTGACTGTTTTTGACTGCGAATGCTTTTCTTTGTCATTCAACTAGCCGTTTCGCTAAAGACGCAGTCATAAATCAAAAATAGTGTCCGGGCACGGTCCGCTCAAACCCCGGCCTTTGGACAACGAAGGAGCTTTTACTGTACACTAGAGTATTCACTCGGTGCTGATTTGCTCTGTTGCAATGGAGAAAAGATTTTGCTCCGATGGTCCGAGTCAGTGTCGCCAGGTCGAGAAAATCGAGGGGATACAAGTACCCTTTTTGATGACCAGATCAGTCTACAGCACGGGCACCGTGATCTACGATTTTCGTGGGAGACGTTGGAGTGTGCGCATGGTGCTGGAATGGGATAGTGGAAGGGGAAAAAGAGGGGAATGTGTGAAATCCATTTGGAGCTCCATCTGGCGACACTGGTCCGAGTACATATTTCAACGTGCAGCGATCAGCAAAGCCATGAAACTTTATGTTACACCCTCGCAAGGAAACTGACAGAGTCCGGTTTCTTTTTGATCACGCCTCGTATAAATCGACCTAAGCCCGTATCTTTCCATTATCTCGAGGGAGCGAGAAGGGAGGAAGGGTCGAGGGACGTAAGTGGAAGAAGGAGGAAGTCATCGGGAGCTACGCCAATGGGAACCTAGCCGGCAATAGCGCGAGTCGGCGCCGACGACGGGGATGGTTTGAACCCCCTACTTCTCTGGTCGGCCTCCCTCTTTTTCGTTCCTTAGCTGCTGCCACCCTTGGCTACTGCCCCCGGTGAGCCCGGCACAGGGCAGAGTCGTACTACTTTGATCGCCACTCAAACATTTTTGCTACCCCCAGCCCCCGCCCTAGCTTCTGCTGTTGCGGGGCCGCCGCCGGTTACGGGGAACGGGGCTGCCGCGCGCTGCTTGCCACCAACTAATTACAGTGTGGATCAAAGAATTCATCGACGCGACCGTCGAGCCTCGACACGACCACGCCACTGTTTGCGAGCGTGTGCGAGAGCGTGCACCGGCATCGTGCATGCGCCGATGCTGGAGGAAAAGAATGGCGCAAGAAGGGCGCGAAAGGGTGAGGGCCTGCCCGAGAGAGCCGGTGGACCCTTCCGCGCTCTCTTTACGCACACCGCGCCGACTAGCGACGTTACCACTCGCGAATATTCCTGGACACGTTGCTTCTTTTCTGTAACCAATGCTTCTTTCTGATTATTCATTTTCGATCACTTTCCACGGTAAACCATGTTTTCGGGAAATATGAAATTCTTCGATAAATCTTGGATTCTGACGTCTTAACAGAATAGTTTCCAGTCTAAAGAGTTAATGCGTACGGTGAAATCGTAACGTTTCATGAATATTGAATTGTTTACAGCAGCTATACGTTGGAATAATTTCTTCAAAGAATAACTTCGAAGTTAGCCGAGTCGGCGCTATTACAAAAACTTCCAGAGATTCTCAACTTTTGCGTACTTTGTTAGTACTTGAAAGTTTCAAGCAGTTCCTCCGTGGACGACCGGTGCGGCGACTTAGAAGTTGCTCGAGTGTTACAGTAGGTATAGACTGCAGTAATAATTTTTGCTAAGGACAACCCCCAAGGAATATTTACAGTGTTCTCATTGACGTTACCGATTTAGCTGCCCTGTCCGCATTTTCATTGCCTTGCATTCCAAAATGCGATGGAATCCGAAACAATTTAATAAAACTATTATGCTCATTATTAATCAACAGATTGTATTTTCTTTTAATTTCGAGGATGCATGGGCTAGTTTTAATATCTATTTCTGAGCTTTCCAAAGCCATGAACGCACTGAGACGACATCGAATTAGCTTAAGTGTTAACGGAGGGAAAATGAAAGAATCCGTCTGGCGGTTGGCCTCGGAAAAGTTTCGTTGAAAGTGTCGTTTTGAGTGGAGTATTAAGATATTCGAGGGAATACGTGGTAACCGGACTAGAATCGTGGGAGACATGTTCAATAAACGCGCGGCGCGCCGGTCCGGGTATGAAATCCGTTTCAAGAAGTCGGGGATGAAGGAAGGAGGGCGGTGCGCGCAAGTTGGTGTATGCACGCGCGTGTACACCAGCGATTTTATGCTCGCCAACCCTCTTTCCGCGCGGCGTAAACCCTCAGACACGATGAGGGAAGGGCGGGATGGGATTGCACTTTCAGACGTGAATTTTCACGAAGCGAATAAAGCGTGTTAAAGCCCGTGTTTTCGTGACGCTTGCTCGCCGCCACGCTCAAGTAATATCTTAATCCTCTTACACGAGAGAATGGTAACCCAAACTCGGAACCGGCCGGCGCAGAAAAATGGGGCGGAAGGACGAGTTAAGCCCCCCGGGAGGGATCCGCGATCTCAGGATCCACGCGCGAACGCTCGCGCGCAATCTCCTCGCGATCTAGTAGTCGGCCGTGAGCTGCTTTCGCGAAACATTATCTCGTTTGCTTTTCATTTGTCCGAGTACTTCCCGCGCGAATTGCCCGAACGTTTATGTCCGCTAATCCAAATGTTAGCTTTTTACGAAACTAATCCCGAAAGTAATCCCTCTCGCCTGCGATTTATGCTCCTCTTTTTCCCCCAGCGTTGTTTCTCGCGCGTGTAAAGCTGGATAATTCCTGAATCGATAACTTTGCGATTTCTATATATACATCCTTTAACCAATCATCCAGGATACGCTAGCCTTACGGGCGAGTCTATTATCAGCGTCGCGATGATACGCTCCTATACTCTGCAATTTTCCCAACGAGCACATCAACCGTCTTTCCAGCTGCTTGGCTACGATTTCTATATGTGTAACATGTTTCCGCACGTGGCAAAGTTATTCAATTAAGTTAACGAAGTCATTGGCGGTAGAAGGTAATTTCTGCTTAGTCCCTGTTTCCTGCAATTGATCCAGATAAAATTTACTTTACATATGTTCCAGTTTTGTTCTTTTTTTATCGTAGTCGTCGATAATTCGATTTGCGCACACGAGACGCGAGCCGGACATTAGCGCCCGCAGCACGTGGTTTAAAAAATGTTCATTACCGAAGCCCCGAGTTTCATTCCCGGTTAAACGTAGCGGAACAGTGCAGGAAGATCAAACACCGCGGCGTTATCAAGGCCCTCCGTGGAAGTAATCAGCAGCCAAGTTTCCCGCAGAAGACCCGCAGGATTAACACATAAAGAATGGAACAGCTGGCTCTAACATTGATCAAAAAATGTAATCGAGTTCAATATTGAACTTTCCTGCAAGCCGCGGGAACTCGGGCTGCAAGAACCCGGAGTAATAACTCGCGGCATCGCAATCAAACTTTGTAATTCGGCCGCATCAAGGATTCATAATTAGCCTGTTCCGCGGCCGGGCGATACGGGACCACGAACAACGGACGAGTTCGATGATCTTTGGATACAACCGAAGGCTGTCGCGTTCGATTGAACACGGCACGTCTATTCTTTTAATCCTCCGCGAACCAGGTGGGGTTGAACCAACCCCAGCGTCTTTAAAAGTGCTATTTCCAAATATAATAAGACGTTTGTGTATTTAAAAATAAATCACTCATTTTAACAGATGAATCTTTATTACATTTGGGTTATTACGAATTATGCATTTGCAGGTGCATATAATTGCAGGGGTCAAATTAGCCATATATATACCAAATATACCATATATATACATATACAGGTCCACCTAAATGTAGCCATAAATATCTCCTTTATTTGTATATAGACATACAGAATGAGGTATTTTTTAATACAAAAAGTACTAACCTATGTATGTCGAAAAGTTAGTAGTTCTGGAGATATTTCAATTTAAATAATTCTGGAACACCATTACTGTCGTGCTAAGACATTAGCGTTTATTTACTAGTGTAACATCTTAGTACGACAGTAATGGTGTTTTAGAATTATTTAAATTGAAGTATCTCCTGAACTACTAACGTTTCGACATACATGGGTTAGTACGTTTTTATAACGAATGTCCAGCTGCATCGATTGATGTATTGAAAAATTACCTGATTCCATTTAAAAAAATGAAGGTGACCTTGGTATCTCTAAAAAAATGACATAAAAACAAAAAATTTTTTGGTGTCGTATGAGCCCCATTTTACACCATTCAACATTGTTCTCAAGACATTTAATGCATCTTTGAAAACAATCTTTGGAAAAATAGTATCTTTAAAAACTGCTGCTCCTCAAGGGTTAGGGGACGAAGTACACCTCATTGATCTCGAGTTTCGAACAATTCGATGCAGAAAGTTCGCACAAAAATCCTCAGTCTAATTAATAATGTACAATTAACGGGGACGTGAATGTCGTCCAGATTTTTGCTATTCTGGTCGAGTGTGCAGCGGTTGCAACGTTGCCAGCGCGAATCAGCATGACAAAGGAGCCGAGGAAGGAGCTGCGAGCACACGGCGGGGTCCTCGGGTGTACGTTGCAGTTCGGGAGCAAAAAGGGTGTGTGGCCAGCGAAATCTGTCACCCGGATGTCAATCAATATTTCGAGGGGTTCCCGACCGCCCCCTAACCCCCTTTTCTGGCTTTCCCTTGTTCGGAACCCTCCCCGTGCCGTGTGTTTCGCCGCGGCACAGCGTCGAGTCGCGCGGATCAACGGACCGAATCGTTCGTTCCGCAAGCCCCCTCGCGGTGATTAATTTCCACTAGGAAATTAATCAGACGGAAAGAATTTGTCGTGCGTGGACGCACCGCGCAATGATCCTACCGGCAGATGGGAAGACACCGCCAGATTAAAGCGTATGACGCCCGGGCCTCCTTAATTTACGACACCCACGGCCATCATTTCCAACGTTTCATAAATCACCACCGGATGCTCGTTCCCGTATCGAGTTTACGGTAGTTCATTTGTTTGTTACGATTGCTGCTTGAACCCTGCGGCATATCGCCGCACACCTACCACTATAATCCATCGTCAAACCGACTTCCTGGCTACCGTTCCACCCGATTTCTGCAACATTTTCACGGTCTTCTACGTACCAGATTGCAACGTAACTGCATCAGTGCAATTGGACGGAGTGTCGACAGATTTTTGCAGAACCGAAACGTAAAACATCAGCGACTGAGATAGACGCGATAATTAAAACGCATTTCTGATTTCTCGGGAGGCATCTAGTGGCACGGTGGGCTCATTAGAAGGTTCCATAATCGATCCAGAGCCTCTGCACCGGGTCGTCTCAATTTGCCCGAGCGAGAGATCGATTTCCCGTGGACCGAAGTTCGTCGGTAGCTTCGGACCGATCATCTTCTCGTAAACGTCCGGCCCCCTGGCAGCGTCGAAAGCCTCTTTAAACGATCGACCAGCGGTCGCCGATCGATCACCGGGTCCCGAACACTTTCGAGAGCGTGCACGGAATAATTACGACACAGATGTTCCGGGCGTTTCGTGCGGAAGGAGAGCGAAGTCGAGGCAGGCTGCGAACGAGGATGGTTGGCAGAAAAGGGGGTCGACGGGGGCAGGGCCTAGCAGTCGGTAATTCTCAAATTATATACATAGAGGAACCCTACGCTCGGGAGTCTATGGTGTCCCAGTCATCCTAGCTCAGCCGAGACGTCGTCATAATCGTTAACGTTATCTGTGCCGCAGAATATTGCGAGAGAGGGTGGATCTGGGGGGATGAACGGACGGATACAACGCTGCAGAAGGGACAAGGGGGCGCGCCGCCAACCCCCTCGTGCATGCCCCTCAAAATAGAGTTACAAACTGTAACTACGTTTCGGTGCATTAATGCCGCGTAGGAGCGTGGGTCGGCGCCGGTGCCGTCGTCGGAATTCGTGCGGTGCGCTCCACCGAATCGATCGCGGTTACAACGCCGTTTTCAGGGGGATGAAACTCGTGCCGAGAGAGCCCTCGCTCTGCCGGATCGTCGCTACGTCGGCCACTTTACGTTTAAAATCGCTACCACGACCCGATCCCGCGAGTATCGTTTTCTTATCTGCGAACGCGTACCGGGTTCTAGGGGTGGCTGCTGCAGCGCAGTCGAAGATACGCGAGGAATGCGGAGTAACTCACATTTGCCAGCAGGTGGTTTGTTTTTTTGAAAATTCAGGTTCCCTTTAAAAGTTACACAGCCAGTATTGCTGGTTTTGTTGAGTTCTTGTTTGTTTCGTTTTTCTGGCCCCGTCAAATGTTTTGGGGACTGAGGCAGTAAGGCGGAACGTTGCTGAGGGTTGGTGCTGGCTGTGTGACTTGCTAATATTTCTGAACATGTTAACAGCGTTAAGGTGATTTTTAAAAATTCTTCTCGTGCGAATACGTCGTTAAAATATGAACCGTCTTTTTCAACGTCTAAGCAGAGGCTGCCGAGTTTTTGTCGGCGACCACTTTAGCGACTTTCTCGATGATATCTTTAGATCGGCATATAAATGAAGACGGCTGGAGTAGCGCGGCACGGTAACAAGTCTGACCGTTATTTTTACATTAACTCCGAGCGTTTAATTGAGAACGAACCAACCCGGTGGATCAAAGAAAAACATGTAACGCTCGCGAGAGTGATTGAACAAACGCGTTGCATTTTCACTAAAAACTTCGTGTTTGATCTACTTCCTGATTAAATGGTACGGCAGCGAGGCTGACCGATATTTTCGCGTCAATTCCGCGCTTTTCATCGAGGGCGAAAAAAAGAGGGTGGCTCGATATTGGCTACGACTGACGATGAAGCGCAAATATACCAAAGTCGCGTATCAGTATCAATATCCGCACATCTTACATTTTTTCCACTGGGTTCCCTTTCGGGCGTGTATTGCACTTACACGCGAAGAGGGATGAAAATCGAGAGAATTGCGAAGCCGAGGAGAGATAGAGAGAGAGGAGGAGGAGCACGAGAGAAAAAGAGAGAAGGCATGAGAAGCGAAGGGAGTGAGACGGGAGCCAGAGAAAATTAACCCGTCGCGAGCGCACTCCAGTCGAGGCAAAAGAAAACACGCTAGTGAAATATAAAGGATACTCGAGACACTGTAATCGAGTTATATCTCGTAATCCCTTTTCTCGAGCGTCTCGCGGCTCGAGGTTGCGCATCAATGCGATTCCATATTTCACGAAATCGTTCCTAGGAATTCAGATTCGCTCGATGCTTCATGAGAAAAATGAATTGCAGTGTTATTTCACTATTATCTGCCTCCGGCATCCTCAAACTATTCAAATTAATTCAAACTAATTTCACTGCGAAAAACTACCGGATATACGATATATTCCAGTCTACCCTGTCGTTCGATTAGTTTTTCTGGTACTCCTCCTTCCTTCGAGAACCATGTTGAAAGTTTAGCAACTTCAAGCAATTTTATATCCGTCTGCAAGAATCAAACTCTAATGATTCTTTCAATTATAATCAATTATTTTTCCCTTTTCAAATATAATTAATTTTTACAACTACAAGCTACAACAATCATTGTACAATTAACAACAACACTGTCGGAGTGCCTGTACAGTAACAGTCAAGTCGGAGGGGTTAAATATGTCGGTGTATATAACCAGGGAGAAGTCACCATCCGAGCCAATATCCGATCAATTGCAGTGTAATTTAATTTATCCCTGCTGAAAGTACAATTACAGCGTGGACCATGCCGTGGTTATGATTGTTAAAATCGAGAACGTTCCACGTCCAGCCGACTGAATGGACAGCGACTCGAATCAATCAAAAAATCCAATAACACCGAGGCTTCTGCAAAAACAGATACGCGGGGGGGTCGCAATTATGCAGTACGTACCGTCTACGGGCGGAAAATCGGAACGCGCCGGATCTCGAGCCAGAAATGTAATTTTCAGCGATGTCGATGCCACTCGTTGTATTTTCAGCTTCCGGCCCCCTTGATTCCGCACAGCTCGCCGCACAATATTTTGTCGATTTTACTCTAAACAAGCTTTCGCCGTGATATCGTGCAAAATCGGAACCGATGGCAGCCTGACTTCCTTAATCATTCGCCAGTTCTCGAGAGAATACTGTTTTCCCAGACTCGATCTTCCGAGAGCAAGGAGGATTTTGTTGTCAAATGTAGATGATTCAGAACTGGAGCAACTCTTTCAATTATTCGTGAAAATCGAAGGAAGACTGCTGGAGCGTATCGAGGGGTGTTAACGAGATGGAACTTGGCGAATTCAAAATGGAGGTTCGAGGCCGTCGACTCGGAAGCCGGGACACGTCCGCGGAACGTTCTAAATCTCGCGAAAGCAGTTGACGAGGTTGGTTCACCAGTTCAGCTTGATGTCTCGAGTTAGCACGTCAGACGGACAGCTGGGCGCGGAGGAACGGGGGTTTGTTTGCTAGGCACTCCGGCGTCTAATAACGTGCAATTAGCGTCCGGTGTATAATTACAATTAATACTCCCGGCAAGAATCGCCGCTTCCAACTAAACGGTTTCGATAAACAGGTTCTGGAATGTCCTGAGAGAGCGTCTGACGGATCCGGCACACCGAATGCCGAGCCCGCGCTGATAATTCACCTGATGGAACGAACCTCCCCGGCGAAACACGGCGCTCGTTATCGCGTAAGGTTTCTATTTACCATCGAGTTAGCCAGGTATAATCTGCTGCAAGGTGCACGATCCTCATACTGCCGCGTCGCAATATACCGTTATCAATACCTGGAACGGCGTAACGATTAACATAATCACTGTCCCGGCGGAAACTCTCTTTCTCCGGGGCCCCGCGTGTACGATTATCTTTTTAGCTTCTGGTATCTCGGCCTTGGATCCAAACGGAGGGGGCTACGAGCGGGCAACGTGTTATTAAGGGATCCCCGGGGCCGGCATTATGCCACAAAATATTCGCGGTTCATCCCCGGTTTTCGGCTTTACCGCCCGGCTCCTCCTGCTACGAACATTTCAATCTCGACGATCCCACCGAAAGACGTTCTCTGCAGCTTGCGCCCGGCCACGGCAACGAGGAATTATTAATTCATCGCTAATAAATTCGAACCCGCAATCTCTGGATACGATCGCCAGGCTTCCGCCACATTCTGAAACTATGTGTGCGAGGATTTTCGAAAGATGTCGTGTGAGAATGTCGTACAAAAAGAACTCGAACGAAACCGCTTTCGTCACTGAATTGGTATTGTCTCAGTGATACACTCCTGGTTTTTTAGTCGCTATCCAAGGAACAGTATCTGTACAATATACCGTAGAATCTCGCTCGCGTCGGAGCTCGTGGTGGGGATTGTGGTGTCTACGCAGAAACGAACGAAGATCGACACTACGAATCAAGTGTGATTGATGACCTCTTTCGTCGCACAACCTCGATTTTCGCACGCATTTCCGGTCCCGTTTCGTGCGAGCATCTACTAAACGACATTTCGGATCCGAAGTTTCCGCATGTGTCGAAGCAACGCTGTATTCTGCGAGCGTAAAACTGAAATGTCGAAGGGAGGGCGTCACCAGAAAGGGGCCGCCGGCCCTGTTTGCATTCCGAGCTCGTCTGCTCGTGCTCCGAGGAACCACTATCTGGTCCTATCTGTTGAACTTCCGTTGCGAAAGCTGCAGCGGGTATTTTCGCGCTGGCTTGTCGTCGAATCGCGTTACAGGCTGGCGCGACGAGACCCAACAGATAAGAAAGGAAATCGCTGCCGGACGAAGACGTCACAGAAACACACAACCTTCGTTCAGCTCGGCTCGACTCGTCGCGACGATACTCTCGCGAGCCCGAGAGAGTAGCCGCAGGACGATGATTGCTCCGACGGAGGAGGCAATTGAAGATGTGACAACGGCTGGACGCTTCTGAATCATGTCACACGTCAAATGAATGCTCGGAAACTGTCAACCGGTCCAATTACGTCTTCATATACGGCAACGGCCTATCCACGACCGGCGACCCACCGTGTTACGGTTGTCCCACGCGTCTACCCCCGGACAAAGCCGAGGCAGCCAGCAGCGACTCGACAGGTTCGATCTAAGCGTTGAAAATTATCTGATCGGTTTATCGCGCGACCTATCAGACCGGCGCGGCGCGGCCCGGCGTTCACGTCATCCTTCTGTAAGCCCCGACTCCTGGTCCAGTGACACATAGAAGCAATTTTATCACCCTCTGAAATGCTGATTGCGGTATCTACCGACCCACCGTTGCACCGTGAGATTGCGACCCGATCTCTCCTACCCGCGCCGATTCCTCCTCCTTCTGTGTACCACACGATCCGATCATCCAATTAACAAGCGCTTCTGCGGGAGGAAGCACTCGCTAACCGGATGATTAACGCCGTGACACGTGATTCTGTTGTCGACCGATTCGAGACCCGCTCTTCCGGACCCTTTGTTTGGGGAAACGTGCTCTTTCGTACGGATCACGGATTCCTCATCGGCAGACTGTGCTTCTTCTTGCAAAATAGATACATATTTTGTTATTTCATTCAATTTTCTTGCTAGCCATTCGTTTGATTAATGTTTGTTTTTTTCTCTTTTTGTAATTATATTCTCTTTTATAATAATAAAGTTATTAAGTGAGGGGTGAAAAACCGTATTTGTGCGGCGGTGGAGAACGTGTCAACCAGTAGCAGCGTCCCCCATAAAACTGCTGTTCCCCAGACATTTGGCTTTGAAGCAATTTTATATAGCACATGTGTCGGAGAGCTCGTAAATATTAATAATATATAATTTACAGGTGTCTGCGTCGGACAAATAGTTCGCAGGACTTTCTCTTACCAGGAAGAAGCAGTTTTCGGTCCGGAGAGTCTCGGGACACGAAAATTGTCAAGAGGCGTGGTGGAAAGGCAGCGATACTTCGTTCCGAAGTGAAATTACCGCGGAATCGAGTGGTATCATTCTAGCTGGCCGGTGTGCCACTGTGTTTGATGGATGTTTCATAAGGTTCCAATTTGCGTAGGCCATTACAAGAAGTTGCCGGTAGATACTTGACGGGTAACAGTTTTGTAACGACCGGGTTGGAACGCGTTACACCGTAACGGTAGGTGCCGTCCTGTGGGCCCCGAACACCGGCATGGTAAATAGTGCTCGGGACGTCCCGTTAGAATATTATAAAATTACCACTTAACACGACACTTTACGAACATGCGCTTACGACACCGCGTACATCTTAATTTACGCGTCCGCTGGCTTGCAGCCACCGGGACGACGACGGAATTCACGGAACTGCTCATTTTCTACGACGATCACGAACCAGCCGGGGGGACTACCGGTCGAAATTTATTCCAGCTCACGGATCTACCGATAATTGTTCGTTCCCGAGACCCGTAGCTACCGCTCCAAGTGTTTTCCTGCACGCAGCCGCCTCGTTCCAGCCGGAATCGCTCGAACGACCGTGTCGAAACCAGCCACATGGAATTCCAAATTCTCCGCAAACTTTAGCACGCCTGGACGGTCAACACTCGACGTGCTCGGTCTCGTCCGGTGACATTCGCTGTGTCAGACCTGTCTTAACCCGTGGCTACCTCGGTCGCAGTTCGTACACTCCGAGAAAACGAGGAAACTTGTATTGTATGGCTAAGCTGAGGAAGCTGGGCCTGTATTCTGCACGGTTAGTTTATTTATTAGACGTGTTTAACCCCTTTAGTGATCCGCGAAAATCAAGAAACCGGTCCGAAAAGTTCATATTTAAACACATGAAGTATCAAAATACATGAATGTCACATTTTTAGGCGTTAAGAATTTCTGAAGAAATAAATCTTGCAACGGAAACAGGAAGGAATGGAATATTTCACGGTACCTAAAAATAAAAAATGAATATTAAGGGTTATTCAAGATAGACTATAGGAATTTTTTTAAAATAAAGAACATAATATTTTTTATTTTATTGGTTTTTTTATCTAATTATCAGGTGTCATCTATGACAATTATGTGTGAAAGACGATATCTGTCAAATGACCACCACGACCACGTTTACAGACATCAATTCGAAGAAATGCTCAATTCTTGACAACGACGTGGAATTGATGTTGATGGGTCATTAGCAACACTTTCACGAACAGCAGCAATGTTTTCATTCGAACGAGCTGTTTTTGGTCTGCCAGACACTGGTTTATCATGAACAGATCCAGTTTCATCAAATTTTTTAACCAAATTTCGAATTGTTTATTATATTACGGTGGGTATTTTTTATTGAACACTGATTTGCAAAATAAATTTTAACACGCTCTTCAATCGTGTACGACTCGATTGTTAAAATTGTCCATCATTGTAGGTTAGAAATAAAAGAAAGTGACAAGAAACAAACATGGCGTTTGACAGATATTCTTATTCAACATCCTAAAGGTACTTTTGGATAGCCCTGTATGTTTATCCTGAAGAACTCGCGAAAAAAGAACTCGGTGTTTCCATTATTATGTTCCATCTTGATAAATATCTAGTCCAAGAGAGATCGACCACAATGTGACCGAGGGTCCTCGAAGACCGCGCTACGCCCCTGAGCCGAAGGTTTTAGGAAGACACATTTTTTAATGGGCAGATAACGAGAGGAAATGCGGTCGATTGGCCCGGTGACGCGGGAATAGAGATCAAGTGAATGTAGGAATCTAGAACGAAGACTCGTTAATAAGTGATTCACGGTTTCTAATGGGCCATTGCGGCGCGCCGCGCCGTCCGAGCAATCGAATCGATGATGGATGATCCGACGTCACCGAGCCAGCCTCGTTCGTTGTCGTTCGCTCGTGTTCGCCAGTTTCCGTCTGAATAATCGAATTAAAATATTCATTACCGGGAATAAGTCGGTGGTCTCGGCGACGACGCCATTTGCATAGAACTTCGCTCTTCTCCGTGTCCTATGAATATATTCCGCGCAAGATGTCTGGGTGGCTTCCTGGTGAGCACGCAGAAGTTGTCTATTTGGTAAACTGTAGATAAATTTAAAACTTCAGGCATCTACCTGCTAATTCTTCGCCAGCGTCGAGTAGAAACTTCGTTCTGAATGATTAACAGCGTCTTCTTAGCATTCGTCGAGTGTCCCGATAGAGTACCCACGGCAACAGTCAATCTTTCATGCAAATGCGGTTTGAGGACTCGACGTAAACGACCAACAACGCTTCCGACCAAGAAAATCTTGTTGGACGAGCGAGAATCATTTACACGTTGCTTCGTACGCTGCGATCAAGACTCTGGTGTCCCCATGGGACGTTGATCCCGGAGGATCCCGACATCTTATCGGGACGATACACTATCTTCTTCCCATGAATGCTCCGTTTTAGCGTCGATATTGCGGGTTGACCGGGCGTCTTGTCCTCAACTTCAACATCAACTTTTCCAAACCGTTGCATCCACTTTCTACACGTGATTTCTGAAAGGCTGTAAGTGTCCAGAAGCAATTCGTAAGCTTCAGGATGCATTCTGTTGCATATCAAAGTAACGGACTGCGGCATTAATTAAAGTAAAATACTACCTACTGGACCAGTGGTTCTTAAACTATGGGTTCCCCTAGCCTTTACCGGCGATACGAAAAATAATTTTGACGTTAACAGATATTTTTGCTAAGAAGAAAAAAGAAAAAGGTCATTCAAATCATTTACATGTCCAAAATGTTTGATGTTTCAAATTAAGTCTCAAGAACTACGTAAAATGCCTAGGGTTGCGATGGGGTCCGCAAAAAATGTTATTCAAGAGGGAAGGGGGGGGTGGACTACATAAGTTTAAGAACCACTGTACTAGACTATTATATGTAGAATATATTATAAGCAGACAGCGAATCTTTATGCAGAATAAAAATCGTCCACCTGGGTTGCAACAAACTGGAGCGAAGTTGAAATTTATTTTCAGCCTTAACATGTTCAATCAATTGAGAATAACATGACAGTACTTTTAAATTTTTCTAATGTTTTTACTGTTTTTTTCAAATTAGTCGGTTTTGTCGTAAATGCATAAAATCCGCTGTCTAATTACAAGTCCTCTTCCTGGAGGGTTACTAGGTACAGCTGCTGGCAGCCTAGTTCCCTTGCTCGTGTGTTATTCAGTTTGTAGGTACAACTTGCGATCTCTGTACAGTACACGTCGCGCGCATCGATTCCTTTGTTTGGTCACCGGCCAGACGCTTTTACGGGACACCTAACCCAGACCATGGGGATGACTAAGGGGGACAGGAATCCCAGGGAGTGGATGAAAGCAGACGAACGGATGTTGACCTCCCTCGCGAGAAGACACGCGAGAGACAATACTCTGCGAGGCTCTTCGAAGAAGCGAACGCGGGCCGAATGAGCAACGCGGCCCCGCCACGAAAATCGGAAATTATAAATCGCTTGTCCGATCGAACCGTCTAGCCGGGTCACGTGGCCCGCCCTGTCCCGTCTCGGGACAGGACAAGGAGATCCATGCGACAGGTCGTGGTTTCGTTTCCCGCTTTCGGCGGGCGATAAATCGGCCCGTTAAACGCTCGTAAAACTCGCACCCCGCCAGCCACTTGTCGTCACCGTCGGAACTGGGGCTGTTTTCGACGATGGCTCATCTTCGAGGCTTCTACCGTCCGGATAGGATGTGTACTAAATTAACGGCGCCACCCGTCGCGCGTTCACGAGGGACTCGTGAAAATGGCGGAACGGGACGTTACCGAGACCGATACCTTTCGCCCGTTTATGGGAGGGCGGACCGTCGTTCCATCGAGTTTACGATAATGGATAGTAAATCGCCTGATGAGCGTGGGGTGTGATTTCCGCACCAGCATCGCGTCCGATGTTTACCATTATATTGCGCCGGTCTTGTTCGCGCGGCTTCGCTTTTAATGCGATAGGGTAATCAGCTAATCCCTGGGTTGGTTCGACGCAATTCTTCGTGGTCTCTACACGTGGGGTGGTGTCATTAGGCTTGTGAGACAGGTCTTCTCCAAAACTAAGTCTGACGTGATTAACCCTCAGCACTCGAATGGTGACTCTGAGAGAGAGAGAGAGGCGCTACTAAAAATTGCTGCATCATTATTCAAAATATTGTTTGCATTTCACATATCCATAAAACTTAAAAAATCATAGGGTATGGAAATATTCTAGGTCGGAAGAAATGTGTAATTTTCGAGTTGAAATAGCTCCGAGTACAAAGGGTTAAACAACTAGATTTCAGCTGAATTCTAGAGGATAGATACGACGGACCGTTTATAGTTCGTCCTCTGAATCTACCTGTCGACAAATCGGCGCGGATGAATACAAATCGGCAGGTGCATCCGCAGCGTGACCTTAGTAGAATGCGCGGTGCTAAGAATAAAGGTCCAAGAAGGCCAGCAGCGTTTGTGTACAGTTAAATGGTAAACGCTGCCAAGCTGGAAGAAGGAAAAGCAACGACATCGACAGCGATGAATGGCTTGTCGTGACTCGTTTCTCGATTGATCGTGCGAGCACCTTCGCGCGCCATTTCCTCACGAAGAAAAGTTCTCGGGCGTAACGAGCGCGTGCACGAGCGAACGATTTCCCGAGCCCTCTCCGCGGCGCAGATCGACGATCCGCGTACAACCAACAACTCGTAATCTCGTGGTTGGGTCGCTTCGAGGGATGATCGTTCGTGTGCGAGGGAGCGAGAACGATTTTCGATAGGCGCCGGTTGACGAACATTCTCTCCATCGATACGTTTGTACAGGGCGCTAGGACAGACCTCTTCGCACATCCAGGCCGTGGTGTACTTGGTTATGACAGCCAGCGAGAACACACCGCTCTATGGATCCTCGAGCGCGTGAGACCGAACAGCCGGTGAATCGTGCTGCAAGACACTTTAGACGCCTAAAGCGCTCTACAACCGCCTACGGACGCAATGAATTGACATTTCGCCGCGTATCTGCTGACGACGCGTCAGGTTTTTCTGGTCGACGCTCGACGGAACCTGCGTTCGGTCGAATTTCGCTGATGGCACGCGATCCTACGGTTCGCAGAATTTATACCGACCGAGCCGACCCAGAGGCTCGTCTGTTGTCAACGTGCGCGGTTTTTCGCAGCGAAACCCGTTGGCGAATCGCTGGCTGAAGAATATTTGTCCAGACTCCCATTTTTGCAGACGTTTTTTCGAGAAAGGGTAATCCTATTTCCTATAGCACATCTACATTAATGAAATAATAAATTTCCTACCCGTTCAATTTCACCTTTAATATCGAATGAATGTTCCTGCAGATTTAGTACTTTCTTGAATTTACTTATCGTAAGTCAATGTATTGAGGAAATGTTGATTTTGTAAATTTTGCTTTCCCAGGCGCGATCGATCGCGAAAATGTTTATCTCGAACTCGGCGAGCTCGCGAATTTATCTGTTGTCCCGCGTCGAAGTCGGCAGCAAGTTGCAGAATTACTTTATTCCCACGACGAATCCACGTCTAACCGCGAATCTTGGCTTGAATGCAGCAAACCCGGACGCAATATCGTCGACGGTATTATTATATGAAAATGTAGTCGGGATTGTGATTCAGCCTGGTCTCTCCCTCTTTCTGTGTGCACATTGTGTACACTCGCCGGCTAGATTCTGGGAGTCCATTAAAAGATCAGACTGTTCCCGCGCCGCGCGCATTAAATTCCGATTCATTCTTCGAAGAGCTGACCTAAATGCGCGAGAGCATGCTCGCGTTTATCGTCCCTTTCAATCATGGGTTCTTTGAGGAATCTAAGCGATACATGGACACCGAACTTGCTTCTCGGACATTTCTGCTCAAGGCGCATGAGCCCAATCGTAAGATGATCGCTGAAATAAAAATTCTGTGCAAGATGCACGAGCCATTTAGGAGAATGTGCTTCTATCCTTAATAAATAATTTGAGTAGGTCGAAAGTAAATTTTATATTGAACTTTCTGCTCTCCCAAATTACAGCAACCTATGTTCTCGATTTGTAGATTCGAATAAAATAGGCGCATCGGCGCGGCGCCACGTATCAGAAGCTCGTCGCCATAAATTCATCCGGGTGTTTGTTCTGAAGGAAGCCGGAGGAAGGAAGTTCCTTATGAAACAGCTACTATCGCTGAACAAATTCGGCTCCGGCGTGTATTAGGTCTGCGTCGCAGAATTACGATTTGGCAAGCCGTGCAGTCGCTAGGGAGGCGCGCGCGCGCGTGAATCGCGGCAGCGTTCAATCGTACGTATCCAAATATTGGTCCATTACTGGATCATAATGCTCCCTCGCCTCCCGTATCAAACTCTCGTTCCGACCTCCGGAGAGTTTGCCCACGGATGAATAAGGTAGACCGTGTGCGCACGGTACTCCAAAGTGCATTCTGATCTAGGCCACGTTTCCTTTTGTGTCCTGTTATCGGGCCTTGCACCTCGCACAATGGAGTCCGGGGAACATTGTGCCTCGAACAGTTCAACTTCTGTCGGACCGGGCCACCGGGTTATATTATTCGTTTCTTTATTCTTTCTTTTTCTCAGCGCCGTTCAATTGCCATTCGGACGGCGAAAAGTCGTAAAAATTTCTCACCTCGCCCGCGCGTGTCTCCCGCTTTACGACGCCCGACGGAAGCGAACAAGCCCTCTTCTTTCCATTTGCAATAATATACCGAGAGATATCCGTATCCTTTCAACGTATTGCCTCCACCCCTCCTTTCTCCTTCAGCGTGCAGAATATCGAGACCCGCCAGCAGTCGCTCTCCTGTCCCCTTTCGAGTGCTATCCGCTCTACATAGTTTCCATTTCCCTTCCTCTCTATAATATCGCGCCCCATATCATCGGCGTTTTCAACGTTACGCGACTCTCATCTATCCCGAAAAGAATCTCGCTGATACGGAAGCCCCAATGAAGACCCCGACTTATTGTTTCGCGATACGCCATCGGGATCTCTCCGCACGCCGGCCGAGCCGCTTAAGATTAGAACCTAAAGTGTCCCCTGTTGCTTTTTCATAGACTGACACAGATACCGAGAAATTCGCTCGAACAAAAGGCTCGGGATCCGAGGGACAAACGCTGCGGCGAGGAGATGCTTCTTCCTCGTGGTGCCATTTTTCGAGATTTCACGCTGTGCGGGTTTAGATAATACGTTTCCAGTAATATCGAGGTTTCGTCAGTCTCTTTGATATACGAACAAGATAATTCCGTCGGCAAGTATACGTGGAACGTCATACACACAACGGATGCTGTAACTGGATGGAAAAATCTCACGGAGCATCGCAATCCTCTTACAGAAAGCTCTAGATTAGTCTGCCGCAGGTTCAACGACCCCACAGTCCAAAAATCAGACACCGCAGCAAGATTAACCTTCACTTTGTGAACTGCGATTTCAACGTTAATCGCGCACAGGGGTGCAATTGCACTCCATACATTTGCATTCCATACACAGAGTGAAGGTTAAACAAGAGATGATATTTATGTACCGTTTTAATTCTATCTTTCCAAAGAAGAAGATTAACATTTTCTAGAGGTTCAAGTGTAACGTATCTTACGTGTTTCGTTCACGAAACTCTCGTGGGAAAGGCAAGTTGTTTATATCGATCGAAACGATCGATACTATTCAGCGAATCAGTGCCCCGTCACGGTCTCCGACGAATTGGCTCGAAAATGAATAAGGTGACACGTATACACGCAGCTCAGGTCGTATTCCAATTGAGGTCTCCCATAGCCGTATTATTGATTTCCGCCCTTTGTGTCGCGTGATCAAGAAAATTGCCGTCGCGCTGGCGAGGAAGCACATCAATGCCGAGAAACGAGCTGGATAGAGGTGGGGGATGGTGGTACACCTACCCCTAGGCTGCTAATGCACCATCCTGTGCCGACAGAGTAAATGCGAGACCGGCAAGTCTCGGCCGACCAGTTCAGCCTTTACGAACTCCTCGTTTTCATTAACTAATAATCGACTAGCTGCGAGACGCTTCAACTTTCTACTAAATCACTCTGGATCGTCGGAGTAGTCTGGTGAAACATTGCTGAAAATTTAGTCTGTACTTTCTGAAGCAGCTCTTCGCTCCGGCGAAACCTTTGACGAACTTCCGAGAACTTGAGTGTTTTATCTCGATTTGATCAAACTAGTTACGAACCAATTTCCTATTAAATTGCTCTACTCAGAATGGATTCATAAAACATTGCTGAAAATTCACAGCGCGGAGGGACTATGTTTCAAGGAAACGCTTTGATTCTAAGAATGTAAACGTATTATGTCGATTCGATCAGATTAGTTGTTAGGATTGAGCATACTACGTACGAACATTACTGTAACAGGCAATGAGATCGAAGAAAATGACGTGGAGTAGGTCGGGTTATAGGTCTCCAGGCGCTAACGACGTTAACTTGGAAACTTCCTGCAGGAAAGTCGTCGAACTTTGCGTACAGACTGCTCCGTTTCAGTGCTGTCAATTGATTTACTAATATGCTCTAGATAAACAGTCATCTATAGGGTAAAGTGTCCAAATATGGTATAGTCGCCTATTATGGCACTACCTTATATCTTGTAAAGGAGAAGTCGCACTCTAGTCAGAAAATCCTCAAACAATAGTTTTACCATGTTTACTCGACAGTGTGCACTGCAATCGCACCATATCTATAGATTTTAGTATCGATCCTCTGCCAGTTGTGTCTCCACGTGTTGAACATTTTTGTGGCTAGATTTTCGATTGTATCTTTTTCGAGGAAGGTAAGTGATTTTGAAATGTTTGAAATGTTTCAGTAGCTTGTATTAACAGTCCACGTGGAGTTCCCAATACGGCGCAACCAAGGGTTTCTTAATATGGGTATAGCTATTGACATTCTTGGTGTGGGTGCCGAATATGGCACTAGGTGTCATATTAGGGACTCGAGATGTACCATATTAAGAACCCCTTTCGCTGGAACCTGCAAATGACACACCCCAAAAAAAAGATATTTCTCCCAAGCTGTATTAATTTTTGACCCCAGAATCTTATAGGGAGAAGATGCATCTACAATTGGTAATTTTTTGGTCGGGAAAGAGCATTCTAGAATAATAAAAAAATGACCAACAAAAAGTGGTTAATATTTGGCCACTTTACCCTACTTATACCGACACTGGTCGATGATCATTTGTGACATTCTATGTATGCTGGAGCAACTGAAGGATCTGAATGTTGAATATTCTTCAAACTTCGCTTACTTTTCCGTTCCAAGCTTCATGTGTGAAGACCAACACTTCGTGTATAATGTCTTGTTGCCTGACGTCTAAATCTACAAAATGATTGATCTCAGAAACTCCGTTTGAGACGGGAGGATAGAACAGTTCCGTGGAGGGTTGGGCGTGTTCAGTGAGAGTACGTAATCGGGTATCGGTCGAGTTAAACAATCTCCGCCGGTTACAAGAAGCGACTCGTTAGAAGGATTGCGCGAACCTGGCGAAAAGTTCCGGTCGTTCGGATAATTGCGGGCTCGGGCATGTCCATCCTCCGGCTCGATAAGCGAAACCAGCAATTTAAATAAGATGACCGCGTAATAAGCCGTTCCGTATCGACAGGCCTGTCGTGCACATCTCCCGAAGACTAACCATCGCATCGTGGCGGAGATGGTTGCCGCGTCAGAGGCAAATCGACAGCGGCAACAAGAGCGTGGCCGGGGGAACGGGCGAGGCATGACGAGGCGAGGTGAGGCGAGGCGAAGCGAGGCGAGGGGCGATGCACGACGGAAAAAGAGAAAGAGAAAACAGAACGCCCCGTCCCGTGGGATCTGTTGGGCATTGTTCAGGGGGTTGTTTGGTTCGTCGCCCGTCGTTCGAGGGCGCCACCGTTTTCCCTCTCTCTCTCTCTCTCTCGCACACCTCACCCCCTTAACGTCCCCATGCACCCTCGCCGCGCCACCTCTGTCCATTCCTCTTGCCGGTAGGGTGCGGGGCACCTTTCCACGGGGGGGTTGGCACGGGTCTGTCACTTGGTGATGGATGATTCTACCCCAACGCGATCAATTCGCCCACAGCGCGTGTACAGGCCTCGGGGGGTGAAATTCACCCTACGCACCACGAGTCGCGGCGAGGAGCGTTTCCAAGCGATCTAGCGGAAAGACGAGTTTCTTCGGAGGAGCACGAAAAAATTCCAACCCCTGTATCTGGATCGAACACCCTGCTCTCGCCGAGCGAGTTTTACACGCGAAGGGATACGGAATTGCTACTTGCGCGGCTCTAAAATTCATTACGGTCTAGGAAAATTGTACGGATCTTCTATTTGCAAAAAAAAAAGAAGTACAGCGGAACCTCGGTATATGTCTGCTTCGGAGTACGTCCTGTTTGGACGTGAGAAATTTTTCTCGGTGGGATAAATAATTATCTCGGAGGAAAAATTAGAATTTCGCGTCATTTTTAAATAATTATCTCGGAGGAAAAATTAAATTAATAATCAATTACATTCGGAGTTGATGGTATTATTAACTGACTGATCATACAAGTAAGGATCAGTAATGGAATTACTGATGAGGTCGGCGTATGATCGCGAAGCCCGCGAAGACGCAACACGGGGAGATGAAAGAAAGTGATCAGTCGATCGAGTGTTTCTTTTTGTATTTTAGCATTAAGCAAAGTTTAAATTTAAACATCAATAATAAAATCTCATTTTTTATTTGTGTTTAAACAGTGTTGAAATTATTTCACAACCCCATTAATGTAGGTATAATATCAATAGGAGTTTTTTTTGACATGAGAACGGATTAATCATTTTTACATTACTTCTTATGGGAAAGATTGGTTTGGAATACATGCGTCCTATTCGGTATTATAAGTCCAGACATCAGGAACGGATTAAGGTGGTATACCAAGGTTCCACTGTAATATATTTTTCATTCAATATTCTTCAAATAAGAGAGAGAGAGAGAGTTTATATCGAAATGTGTACATTGTAACTATTTTATTTTAGCTGTACGGTAAGTCCTCGTCTTACGCGGATTCGTTTTACGCGGATTCTTAGAAGCGATTCAGAAAACTAATTCCGAACTGTGAAATTCGTTTCTTGATTGTCAGAACGGCAGCTTTGTCGGTACATGTGTGACAGAAGCGGAGATAAGTGCTTGTTTGTGTACAGCGTAAGCATTCAGCTATTTACGAGTGATAAATTTTCCACGAAGATAGTTGGTTCATTTTGTTGAAAAAATAAAACCGTTCTGGAAAGAACTCAAAATCCAAGAATTGTTGCGGTGTCGTGTCTGCTGTTACCAGCGTAATTATAACCGTGCTCCGAGTTGATTCTTCTCAACAACAGAGGTAAACAAAATTCCGGAAAAAATGAGTTACATTTCTGGGGAAGTTTACATTGTTGTCCGTCACGCAGTAGGGTAGAAGACTCGTTTGACTGTCCTCGGAGGTGGCTTCTCGTCCCGTTGGAGCGTGTCGCAACTGTCCGGGGCATTCTTCGAAAGCGAATTTCCGGCGTGTTTGCGGTTCAGGGATGCGAGAATCATAAGGCTGCGTGGCGCAGATAGGATACAGGAGGCTAGCAGAGGGTGGCAGCAGGGTATATCGACTGGCCTCGGTGAAACGGTCGGGGGAGAGATCCAATAGCCGGGCGGCGCGATAACAGAACGACAGGGTCCCGTCAATGCTGAAAATGCTAATGATAACGATTCATCTTTTCAGAGGTGGGCGGGTGTGTTTCCCGTCTTCCGCCCACGCCTCCACCGACTCCTCCTCGCGGCCGTCGCTCCGAGGCGCAATCTAATTTGCATAGTAAATTTTAATCAATCTAACCGCGAGCGGTGCCATGTAGGTGCGTGTGTACACGCGCGTGTCCGCGCGCATCGGTGTGTATTCCCCGCGCGTGGTATGCGCACACGATCCGGCGAGGTCGGGAGCTTGCGCTCACCACCCCGTAATTACTTTCCTCTGCCGGTGCACGTCAATTCAAATTGCTTTCGAATTACCTAACGCTGCGCGCGGAGGGACAGAGCCGAAGCGATAGGTGCAGACAGAGAGGCCGGTCTCTCGCGGAGCCCCGGAGAAACAGGAGAGAATCGGGAGAGAACCGCCGCGCCAGAGGAAGAAGGAAGGAGAAAAACCGTGGACTCCAGGGGAAACTGTGGCGCAACCGAGAAAGAAGGGTTAGCGAGAGAAAGAGAGACAAGATAGTGGAGTGGAGGGGAAGGAAACGACGAAGCTCTCTGTATCCACGATTCGCCTCCTTCCCCATCTCCCGCTCGTAACAAGCTCGAGAATTACTCAGGCGACGTTATGTTCCTGGTTACATAGCCACGGGCGTTTAGTTCATCGGAGAGCTGCCGCCCGAGCTCCAGCCGACCTGCCTAAAGAACTGAAACGACGGTTCTTTGGATTATCGTTGCGCGACAAAAGATAACGGCGCTTATCGCGTCAAAAGGGGGAGAAAAATTCTCTGGAAACCAACGCGGCCCGCATTGTTCAGCCGCGACTCGCTCACGACACTATTCCGAGTGGCTCACGGCTAACTGGATTTATGTAGGCAAACGTTCCGCGTCGCCGATAACTCTTATTTGAGTTTGTCCCGGCGAGAGAGAGAGAGAGAGAGAGAGTGTTCACCGATTCCACTATTTTTCTCGCTCTCTTTTTTCGCGTTACAGGCGCGTCCGCTTCAAGCCGCCCGATGACATTGCCGATTCTTATCGGCGAGGATTGCCCCGCGCAAATCCTACAAGCTCGATTTCTCCTGGCGATTATCGAGCGATAACGCACCTTCTTTCTTTTACGGGACTTACGTAAGCCACCGCGTTGCTATCGGCGCGGTAATTGTTTCGACGTAACGGCCGCTGGAAACGATTAATTGGACTGTTATTCTATAGATCATCGTTCCACTTTCATGTCGAGCGATGAATTTCCGAGATGGATAATTGCGTCAGTCTTTCGAGGTATAGGCTTGCGAATACATATTTAGATACATCGCGAATCTAATGGGTATAGCTTGATTCGATGGTTAACGTTGTGTGTCTTGACGATGGACTTGTTCGATGTGCTACATATTTTGTAATAATTAGGTTGAGGATTTGATACATTTATGAGATAAACGGCAAGGTGGTACATATACGAAATAGTGAAAATGTTCTAACGATTTAAAAACACTGTTGTATTATTTTTCACCTATCAAGATGATTAAGAAAAGAGATAAATGTATATGTAATTCCTGTGTCATGTAATGAATACACACAATTTTATTTCGCATAAAAGTTCGCTATAATATCTCGATACGCATCTGCTGGAAACACAAACTCGAGTTATCGAAACTGCACAGTAAACATTCCAGATATATCGTGTTAATCGTGTATATCTACCAAATGGACAGGCAACTGTACTCAATGTTAAGTGTACACATTTAAAGATCTTTATGTTATCCTCCTGCGAAATCACATTTTAATCGCGATCTTCCTTTTACGATTTCTTTAATATCGCTCCGAAAAATGAAAGCAAACGTGTTATGTATCAATTTTCATTTAATCATTCACAACTCAAACAATAAGAAGAAAACGCTTACACTCGTGAATAGACTCGGCTAATAAAAAAGAGCAAACAGCGACAAAACACAAAGATTATAATCCTACGCAGTTTCGCCGAACCCCGCCAATTAAAAAATGGTAATCCCCACCAAAATCCGTAAATCAATTCACGCGTGCAGCTTCAAAAATCGTGCGCACCGTCCCGCTCGTGAAAATTTCGAACGAGCCGCGCGATTCTCGGAGCAACGCACACCTCAGCGTTTCCGTATCATAATTGCGGCTGGTGTTATTGTGCGTTAGTAATGTCAACGAAGTGAATAACGATTTCTTGCCGGTGGTTGTCCCGGAGTTTCCATTTTCCGCGGCATAAATCGTGAACAAGGAAGTGGTCATTCCCCCTGGTGCCGCGACTCGAGAATACCCGGCTATCAAAGCACGAGGGGTGGGTTTTACGTTTGCGTGATATCGGCGGTATCGCAGATCGATTGTCCATTTACACGAAATTACGGTGCCGCCGGTGTGGAGCGGCCGTACTTCGGAAAGAGGTTGTCGAAAGCCCGAAGAAAATCCGCGTCTCCGCGGTTCGGCTGATTAGTCGTCGCTTAATTGTCGCGTCGTAGCTCGTTGCACCCCTGTGCAGACGCGGGCCTGCGATCATCGACGCTACTTATTCTGCCACCGTTACGGTCCTAACGACAGCTGTCGCTCGAGGAAAACAGTCCGGTTGCACGTTGCAATTTTAATAGACATCCGCTGAAATCATCCGTCGCTGGGGACGCTTAACGACCAATTAATGCTCGCGCAATCTATCCGAAATAATTTCGTAAAAAGAACGAGCAGAACGAAGAGTAAGAAGAAGAAAAGACACGAAAAGAAGAATGAAGAAAAGGAGCATTGTCCTCGCGGAAATGAAAACGGACGCGCACAGCACAAAGGGACAGGTTGTTACTCACCGTCGAAAAAAAGCGAGCGCAGAATTTTCAGATCGTCCGAGTTCTCGTTTCTCAGCAATCTTCCAAGATCACCAGTCCAATTTCACCGGCTGATCGGAGCGCACACGCGAAACAAATACAAAAAAAGACACCGCGCGTCGGAGACGGGACACTTAAAACTCGACTGCCGGCACTTTCGGCGGTGGCGGTGCTCGTTATGTCTGTCTCTGTATGTATGTATACGTGAGCGTATATGTATATACGTATGTATATATATATCTATGTATATATATATATCCGTCTATCTATCTATACGTGTAGGTTAACCTTGAAAAGGCAACCCGGTTGCGACGATACGCGAGGCTGTTTTGGGTGGCGTGTTGGTGCAGCGGGAGCGCGGCTCTGGGTACGCCTCCTCGTGACTGCCACGCGAACCAGAGAAATCGATAGAATGACCCCGGCACATGCGTGCATCGTGTCCCCTTGCTCGGAGACCACGTAGCAGACCCTAGGAGGAAGCGGAGGAAACGAAAGGAGGCGAGGAAGACGACTACGACGACGTCGACGGCGCGGCGCGGCGCGACGACGACGACGACGACGGCGACGGGGCAGGAAGATGAAGAAGAAGGGTACTAGACGTCTCTCCCCCAAAGTAATGGGAATTTCTTTTCCATTTTCCGTCCCTCTTCTTTTCGCGAGCTTTCGCCTCTGTTTCCATCCTCTGGAACCCCTGTTCCGCGGCCACCCCCGCACTCGGGACGCCCTCGCGAGTTGTCTCTTGCTCGGCTGCGAGCGCCGCGCGCCGCCTAACAAAGGCTAAGGAGGTCTAGGAAAAGCCGAGTTTATCTTGCCGATGAAAATGGCCGGCGCCACCTAATCGTCAAAGTGGTCCGAACCGATGAGCACGGCTATCACCGGCACAACAGACGGCCCCGGCCCTTTGAAATTTCCAATTTTCTTCCCCCCCCCCCCCTCCACCTTTCCGGTCCAGATCGCTTCGACTGTTTTCGCCCGAAGATCCGTCCTCTTCCTCCCCTCTGAATTATGGTTATGGTCGAGCGGACGATTCTAACGAGCTTGTTTTATTTTCTGTTTGCCGTGGCAACGTTCCCGGGATCCTACGGATCCTGTAGAGGTGTGCCGGTTCACGCTTCCTCCTTCTTCCTCGTCCGCAGACACCGGTTACCTTCTCCGCCGAGCGGATCGGGGTGATCTAGGCGAGCATAATTCCCAAACTTATTCCCGGCTAATTAAATGCGACACGGACAAATGTCCTCCGGAAAAGAAGAGGAATTTCGAACGGACTCCGGTCGGACGCTGGTCGGAGGGAGCGGGTGAAGTTTAAATGTAAGACAAACACGGATAAACCGAGCTGGATAAAGTCCAAGAAATTTATCGTTCGGAAAGGCTAGCTGGCCGCCTCGCTGGAGCTTGTAAATTCAACCCCCGATAAATCCAGCCGTACACAACGGTAAATTTTCATAAGGGTTGCAGAACTACGCGGGACCGGAGTTCTTTCGGTATCAATCACCGCAGCAGACCTCTCTCTCTCTCTCTCACTCTCTTCCACTCAGGTTTCTCTTGCCGCATATTTTAATGGCTCCCTTATCTGCGGCCACTTAACGCGTCGCGGATACACGATCGTTATTGTTGATACTTGCCGGCGAGCAGTCGCGCGAGCGAGCGATCTTGCGAGCCGATGGAGTTTTAATCGCTGCGTGCCGCAAGCTCTCCTTGCCAGTAGTAATTAAATTCTCGATTTGAAAGAATGAAGTGTCGTTTTAATTTTGGTACGTGTTTCTGTGGTCCACGAGATACCTGCGTCTCTTAATAAACCGGACCCAAAAATATACAAAATGTTTCCTGGTGGTGTTTTACTTATTTTTACGCTTCACTTTGGTTCTGTACGTTGCATTTCGTTCACAATTTTATTAAGTTTGTGAACACTAAACTTGCCGGCATCGGTCACAACGTTCAGAGTGGTCTGAAAGTTTCTATTTTACAACTGTTGAAAAATTACGAAGATGCTTCAAGAAAATAAAGACACGGAACAAGAAGAGAGATAAGAAATGAGACGGCAGTACCGATTGAAAGGCGAGCAGTTTTTATCCTAGCCTCGAAACGCGCGACGAAGGCAACGTGATCTATTCAAAGATCGAGTCCCGAGTGTAATCATGGTATATCGGTTAGTCGCATTAAATGATAACAGCGTGGAGCGAGGGGTGCGGGGATGGGATAAGGAGAAATATGCAGGGACCTCTTCACTGCGGGAAAGTTTTTCAAGAGGAGGGACGAGTAACCGTGAAATGTGCAGAAAGGTAGGATGTACGACATCGGAAGACGCGGCGTCAAAGGGGAAAGGACTAAAGGAGAAAGAGCAGGACGCTTGGAGCGGAGCCAGCCTGCATTTTGGAATAGCCGGGGATGATGCGCCGCGCGAGTCCTTGCCAGAAAGAGATTTTGCATCGTGGCTTTAAGCTCCGCAAGCGTAATGGCGCGGAATCGGGTACGCTAGTAAAATTCTCGATGGGGACCGCTCGTATAATATCCAGCTCGTTTTTTCCCTTGAAAGAACGGCTCTGGAGACTGAGTTACGCCGCGAGAGTCCTTTCTCTGGACCGCTCCTCCGGGAAACAAGCTTCCTTACGATTAAATACGTTAGTTATTAATGGAGATCCGCTTTTTACCAGCTTTACATTTTCGAGCGTAGCTAATTGGCAGGCCGGACCATCGGATCCTAATTAGCGACTTTTCACCCTTAACTACCACTTTCGTTTTTCATTCTATTTACATCTTAGTTCGTCGCCAGGAATTCCTGATTCGTTTCATCGCGCTGTCTTGATGCTGTGCCCTTTACTAACTGTGAACGTCCAAAAGAAGCTCGATAGTTTTACTCACAATCAGTAACGTCGAAAGAAATGACTGAAGGTAATTTGTCTAAAGGACTATTAAATCCCTATAAATTAAATACTTCATTTGAAATCTTATATAGATGAGTTTTTAGTTCCGTAATGTTATGGCTGTCTATTACTAAATTATTCGGCAGAAAGATTAAGCATCTCCAGCAAGAATGGAATATTTAAACAGCCCGGGTTGTAAAGAACAGTCTCCGGAAAAAATCTCTCGGGCAGTACCGTTTTAAAAAATTGAATGTGCCCGTTCTCGCGTTGATATCTATTCCCACGGAAAGTTCGTCGCTGGGAAGACGGTGGAGCGGCGTTCTTCCTCCGCTAAAGAATTTTTCTCGACGAAATGCATTACGAATTTACATCCTCCGGGATAAAACGGAGGGACTTAGCGCGACAAGTCCGCCGTCGTGTTTACTGCACGGTATTAAAAGTTTGAACGGAAACAGGCCAAGTTTCCCCGTCTTTTACCCGCGATGAAACGTCCTACGCGAAGCAATCCAGTTTAAGGAATACCGCGCGCACGATGGTATCTGGGTTACAATCCGCAGTAAAACTGTTACGTAAATATTTTCGCAGACGGGAGACGGCTGACGTCTTTCTCCCGGAGTATAGAGAAATTCTTAGTATTCTTTCGCGACGCGGCCCACTGTGGAAAAACTGCTTCCGAATCAATGGATTCTGTCTCCTTTTGAAAGCTCACAACGATAGATTCCCTTTCGCTCGTACAAAGCCCCGTTTTACCTCCTTTAAACTCTTACGAATCCGTTTATTGGATTTTTCGTGTATTGCTGCCCGTCCCTATTGTACTTTTACGCTTATACGACGTCTGTCGTACAAATGCAGTCGTATTATCGTGTACCTCGATATCGTCGCGCGTTTACATCTCCATTATGCAATCTCCTATGATTTTTACGTGTTAAGTTTCTTGGAAAGTTTTTCGCCTGTTTCAATGATATCAATCGCGCAATCTTCTGTTAGCTTTTATTGCTTTATCTTGTGCGTGAAGTCATGATAGCGCGGGAACTTCATGTTCCAACTACAGTTTCAAGTGGATCGAACTTTTTTACTTAAAACGGAGTGAAATAACGATTTTAACTGATTACGTGGTTGGTTCGGTAAACATACTGAAGCTAACTGTAGGTGCTAGTAATTGATCGATCTTGTCTGCTTTTAACAGCTTACCCGAGTCTATCAATAGCCACCTCATCTCGGTCTCGAATAACGATTCGCGGATGCTAATTTCAACAGATATGCAGCTTAAGCGCTCGTTCGCTGGACAGGTGTGCGCAGAGCTCGGATCGGATCGGCTCGATCGGAAAACTCCGGGCACGATGAACCGCGCTCAATCGGAGCTTAAAAGATCGACGTGGCGCGCGCCGAGAGCCGGTGCAATAAATACATACCGGGGCGTGTGCATCGGGTAGGTGGGGGGTGGCGTACATCGCGCGGAGCCACGGTGTTTTACGAGTGATTCCAGCAAATTTGAAGCAAGAAATTGTAGTTGCCCACGGGTGTGTGTACAAGGGAGGAGGAACGGGAGAGAGAGGGAAAGATTTAGAAGCGGGGTGGAGGTTCCATGGTGTCATGGCAACACCCGTCGCGATAGAGAACGCCTTTGGCCCCCTTTTGCCGCTCCTGCTGCCGGGCACACAGAGCACACAACCTCTAGAATGGAAGCGTATCGCAGCGCTCGAGGAGAGCCCGTACGAGGTTAACGCCGGCTCCTTCAAAAGCAGAATCGGCCACGCGATCGATCCCCCATACCACCGGCGAGAGCGCGGCACTCGAGCACGGTCATCTTATCAGAGAAACGGTAGCATCTGCCGGCCGGGCATATTGGAAAAGCGATAAGGAGCGCAGAAAGAAATTATACCGGTCTTAGGACACACGGTCTCCTACGCGCCACGTCCTAGCCCGCCCCACAGTGGTCCTTTTCTTTGATTTAGCTGGCCAAAAGTCGATTTCACAAATTTTACTTGAAGTGTACAATTTTTATTGCTTGCTATAATTTAATATATGGGGGACATTGTACTAATATTTCTTTCTCATTCAGGCACCAGATTTTCGTAGCACCTGTTTCGCTGCTAAAATTCGACGAGACAGTTTTGATACGTTTCAAGTAAGTTGTACACGTTTCTTTCCAGTATGAAAGTTTTGCTTTCCAGTATGAAAGTTTAACATTAAACCTACCACTGCCGGTCAAATGACCGGTTTTATATTTTTCGTCTTACAATTATTGAAATTACGAAGTTGCTTACATGGAAATCGATTCGATAAATTTCTTCGTCCAAGCACTTATTGTAATTAAAGTTGCACAAAATCTAAATAAATAGAGTCTTGTCATTTTTGTAAGATAAAACAGTTGAGTACTCGGTAGATTTAGTGTTAAAAAATGTTTCTATTTGAAAACGTTCAGAGAGAGAGAGAGAGAGACCATTAAATGTTATACATAATTATGGCCAGCTAAATCTACGAAAAGGATCACTGTGCGTCCTAGACGATTCCTTTCGCTCGACTTCCCTCATACATTTATTCGTAGACAGCGGATTGTATTACCAACCTGAGACACGAACCTCCTCCCCCATCTGTCACGGTTTTGCACACCTGTCATGGCTCGATCCTCTGAAAGGCAAAGATTAACAATTTATTGAATTACTTTATACAAAAGGATGAATGAAAAGACGGTACTTCGAGTATAATTAGAAAAAATTTTGGTTACGATACGTTTATACATTGTCAGTTTTATACGGCTTTTGAATATGGAAGCAAACAAAGTGCATTATAGGCATTTAATGCTTTCCTTTTACCGAAAAATCGGATGAATCGTGGCCTCATGCGTCTTTGACAACTCGACAAAAATTGTTGGACCTCGGTTGGGATGTTCTACCCCATCCACTATATTCACCAGACCTCGCGCACTCAGATTTACACCTATTTCGATCATTACAAAATTCCCTTAATAGAGAAAACTTCAACTGTTTGGTCGAAATAAAAAAGCATATAGAAAAGTTTTTCGCCGAAAAACCTGAGAGGTTCTGGAAGGAGAGAACTTTCAAGTTGGCTGAATGATGGGGGAAGGTTGTGGAACAGAATGCCACCTATATAATTTAATAAGTGTATACGAAAATTTAAATGTGCAGCGTTTCAATTTTCCTTCAAAAACAGCACAAACTTTCCGGACAACCCAATATTTTACGTTACCAAATGTAATAATGTTTTTAGAATTATCAAATAGAATTATGTTCGTTCTCTGAACAGGTCGTCCTACATCGCGACCGACAAAACATCCGCCGCGACGAGTATCGCCGCGCCTTATGGATCTTTCTTTCTCTCCGGAGTGTCTACGATTGTATTTATACATCCGATGATTTAGGGTACTCCCAACTCCGACACGAAGCGTTTCGCGTATTTTTATAGACACCGGAGAGTATCGAGCGCTGCCCCAGTTCCCAAGACTGACACGCTCGTTCTATTAAATTTGGAAAAGCTAGCCGAGTCGAGCTCTCCGTCCTGCAGTTGCCCGATCGATCGACGAACTCATGAAATATACATCGACCCGCGAATCCGGCTCCGGGGAAAATTCTCTAGCATGGCGCAACGAATGTAAGTGGACGGGGTAATTAAATACGGTCTCTTTTCATTTAAGGGAACCGTGGAGCACAACCTGGAAAAACTCGCCGAGGCGAACGGTTTCTTTCTTCCCGCGGCGGAGAGGAGACGATTCGAGACGGCGGAATCAACCCCCGAAGTTTTCGCGTTTCTTCGATGTAACTTCGTAACGGGGCAGGTCGAGGAGGAAACGCGGAAAGTTCGGGGGTCGATGTCATCCCCCTCGAAGTGATTTTCTCTAGCAAAAAATATTGTTTCTCTTATACCTCGGCGAGCTCGTGGACGTGGAGTTTCGCGAACTTTGCGAGCACCGGAGCTCGATATTTGTAGTGTCTCTGCGAAAGTACATTTGCCGAGACTTTTATTGTAATGTACCTACCGATAAATTGATTTAATGAATTCTACGCGTGTTTTTATAAATAAATTGGACTACTTTTAGTTTCCTCTGTGCTACTGAAGCATGTGTTCCGGGTTTGATTTATGCTTCAGGAGATTAATTTATTTTCTGTTTCCTCTATGCCACTGAAACACGTGTTACCAAGCCGATTCATGTTTCGGAAGTCTTGTCAATTATAAGAGCATTCTCTCGCGTGACGTATAATGCTAATTATTAGACTGCAGAATTTTATGAATTCATTAGAAAAATCAGTAGGAGAATTATTTTCAACCGATCGAAATGATGAAACAGCGACGGAGTGTTCCTTGCAAATCTTTTTCACCCGAAAATTGACGAGTTCTCTAAATTCGGCACTTGTCCGCCCTTTTGGCTGTGTGACACTTTTCCACTGATCGCGAAACTGCGTTATCGCAGGGAACTTGCGAGCAGACAACTCCGCGCGTAATAATTGCATCAATTCGACTTCGGCGTCGCTTTTGAAGGGGCGAACGTTTCGAAGCGGAGTTTTCGTGCGTCGGGACGACCGACGTGATCCCCTGCGGCTGGCCGCGCGAAGGGTATTTTGTCTTCCGTCAGCACTCGAGCGAATTTCGAATTTCGGATATATGCAGGAGTCAGACGCCGGCTTGCGCCTAGGAAATCTGAATTGCAAATCTGGACGCAATTAAAAGTGTATCGCGCGAGCGCGGGGGAGTCGCAGAGGCTAGCCAGCCGGCGTACGGACCGTCAGGGGTCGAATCCGCAATTAAGGCGAAACATTATATAACGATCGCTGTCGAGGGGTTGAGGGCACCAGCCTCCTGCGACTCTTGTCCGCAGAAATTAGCGCTCGCTTAAAAATCGCGACACAGGCAATTAATCGCGGCTCCGCGCCTCGCCGCGAGGTACCGAAGTTCACGTCTCGCCTTCTACCCAACCGACTAGATTCCATGGAAAATCCTCTTACCCCTTAAAGCCACTCGTCTTATACTTACTTTCACGCTGCGACGGCTCTCCGCTCTATTTGATTTCTCTTTTCACCTTTTCGGTACGTGGAAAAATCCAAGCAGTCGCATCTCCATCGATTTTCCTAGTACCTTCTACCGATTAGCTCTTCTGTAGACACTTGCGCCGTATAAATATCTCCGACGCTTCTACATTTAAAATATCTCAGATCGTTCATTCAGATCGCCGACAATTTTTTCGTCGACGGTAGGGTAAATGTACTCTCCGTGCCTCACAAGTTGTCCCTCGAGACGGCACAGAGGCAAAGGAGGTCCTCGCTTGCAGCCAATGACGAAAGTTGGTGTCGATGAAACCATTACCGGTGAAATGTTTGTCAACGGAATTAATTGTCGGTGAGATCAGGGTACCCCGATGCCATTTGTCCATGCTTGGAATTCTACGTTAATTGTAATCTGCAGCACGCCAGCACTGGACCAAACCATCAGAACTGCAAAGTTTTACTTTTCAATTAAGAAAATTATTTGAACAAGAGACATCGATGCATCTCCCAGTAAGGAAATGCGACTGATGCATCATTCAAGTGGAAGAACCAGTACGAAGAAAACTGCAAACACGCCGATCGATCCATCGCATGCAGAACGTAGCGCAGTATTTATAAATTTCATTAAACTTGTAGATCGCGCCGACGGAATCGTCGTTGCCTTTAAAAGGCCGGCTTTACATAACTAAATAACCCTCCTGTGACGTAACTCCGCCGCGCAGCTCAAAGATGCCAACTATAAACTGCAATTTACTTTAACACCGTTAATTGCGTCCAACACAGAGCAACGCGAAACAAACTCTCCCGGAGGATTTATGGTGCTATAAATATGAGGCTTATGATATGACTCAACCGAGCGATGAATTTCATTAGCGCGGAAAATTTTCGGTAAGCCGACGTTAATCTAGGCTACCTGTCGGTTTAGCTTTAACTGGATATTGGGACGGTAGCGATCGATACGCGCAAAATGCAAAGCCGGTCGTGGCCGATTAATGTCCCGGAAACGAAAGGAATTTTTTATTTGACAGGCGAAGTGATCTCTGGTAATTCGAGAAAATTCTGCAGCTTTGCTCTTCGCATTTCTAAATTTATATTCAATGTTCCCATTAGATGCGCGTAAAAGTTCTCTGCGGACTAGTCACGTGTCATTGTGACACACGTAGAGACGAATCTCGTCCATGGTGACTGGGCCATGGTGGAAAGATGGTTGGGGAAAGAAATTTTCTCTTAATTTATGCATGAAAGAGGAGTAAACATATAAAAACGTGATCGTATTTGTCAGTTCTGGACGAAGGGAAATTGTGCCAACTTTTCGGGGTTCCCGGCACGATCGAAGGGTAAATTGGAGTTAGGTAGCCAATTAAGATCGATCGCAAGTGTGCGCAGACACGGGAGCGACGGTTAGGGGCGAAATAATTGAGGAAAACTCGATTCCGGTGCACGTACACGGTGGTTTTCGGCATCGGCCACTGTGTCCCGCTAGCCTGATTCACATTTCGTCCTCCGTCACGCCTTAATGGGTCCCTTTTGATTAAACTTTCGCTGGCGCTCGCGTGAGTGCGTCGTTCGTTTGTTCCGCGGAAAGTGGCCGCGTTCGCGAAAGGGATGGTGTGGGGGGCAAATTGTATACTATTAAATTGTTCGAATCGCGCCTGACGCTCGCGTAAAAAATCCTTTTATTCCGTTTTTTCTTGCGGCCGTTTCCGCCGCTCCGTCGCCGTCCCGAATTTCCAATAATTATTGGAATTTTTCCGGCGGTACCAGAACTCTCTGCGGGAGTCGCGCAATCAATTCGACACCCACATCGACGACCGCCGGTTCTTTGTGCGCCCGTGTACGTGTAACGTAATGATTTTCGAAAAAGCGGGGGCCAGGGAAGAGGAACGAGGCTGGCGCCGTTGCTGCCCGATGAGAGGGAATCATCGTGATGGGGAAAAATGCGTGCCCTTTCCAGCTCAGCGCATCATATACCGGCCGCTCTATCGAATGTACATCGTTGTTGAAAGGCCGGTCCGGAAGCATCGCGACTCGTATTTTCGGGCCGGGACCGATTTTTCAACGATGCGTAATTTTCGAATAAAATTCTGCCACCGATTGAATTCGCTGCAGAAATGCGCAATGAATTTCGCCGATCCCGATTTATCGTCCGACGCTCCGGTTTTTAAACGACCGACGGGAGAATAAAGGGATTGAAAAACGGTAGACGAATGATTCTTTTTTCCTTGTCCGTGGTAAATAAAATCGACTCTGTGATTTAGATACCGCGGATTACTACGCCCGCTTCGACGCCAGCGCTCGGGTGTCAATAATAAACGATCCAACGCCAGCGGAAATACTTCGAATCGCTTTTCCGCGCAAATACATGTTTTTTGCACGGATTCATACGGTACATGCGAGTATTTTGTTCAAAATTTTGTACGATATGCGAAATTACGGGAAGTTCGTATTCCCTGCTAAACATTGACATTCAGTTTCTAAGATATTGAGAGAAGAAAATGATGTGGGAACTAAAACTCCTGAATATTTTCAACTTTCATCGCGTACTTATGCAATATCCAGGGAGTATTTATTGCAAGCTAAATATTTAAGAGTCTTGACAATCGATCGCTGATTCTTCTTCATCGGTCGTTGGGGATGAAGCAAACGCGAGAACGACCGCCGCGATAAACTTGTTTTTCCCAATTCCCTCCCGTTCCGAATGAGGCTCGTACGACTGCGCGGAACGTGTGTCACGGTCTTTGTTTACGGCTCATTTCCGCAAAGTTTATACGAGTGGGATAAAGTGTGACGTATACGCTCACGTGTTTACGGGTGCAGGTGACGATCGCTAGACGATGTCCCCGACAGGTTTATGACGAGCCGCGGGAAATAATTCGCGTTCGCGGATCGACTTCATCGAGCCGTTTATTATTCCAGCCGAGTTTCAGTGACAGACCTGCGAATAAAGGCGATCCCTGAATACGTTTTTAGACTGCGAATGAAACTCAAAGCGGACCCGTGTTCTCTCGCAACTGCGATGGAAATCTTGGTGGCAAATTAAATCACTATTCAATCTGCTCCCGACTTAATTAAAGTATCGTTGAAAAAAACGCGAGGAAACTCCGGCCGCTTTCTTGTGCAATCGGAGGCTGAATATAAAACCGGCGACGTCACGTCACGCTAAAATATCCCACGAAAATTCCCTACAGTTATTTAACAAGCTCATATAGCTGGAACAAAAATATTGTGTAATTACTACATTGTACATTTTATGCACCATTATGGCGATGTTTTCGTTTAGTTTTGAAACATAATAAAATCCTTAACGAAGACAAGAAAGTTGTTCGTAAAAATTTATATCTGCATGAAAACCTACACAGTTTCGCAAATTAATTTATACAGAAAAATTGTGCAGAGTATTTTGTTGGTAAATACTGCGTGTTGATACGCAATTGCTTCTTCGAATTTGTATGTCCGACACGTACAACGTTTTTCACGTCCAGTCTTGATTTATGAGGCGAGTGACTGCACCTGTTCCAGGCCAGCACAGCGTCAGTCACCATATTGAGCTTAGAGAGACGACCAGCACGTAATTTGTAGTGGATGAAGGGTTAGGCCGTCGAGTTTTTTCCCCGTGTGTTTTAAGTGGCCCTCAGGACGGAGGTTTGAAAATCGAATCCCAAAAAAAGGGGGACAGCGATTAACGCGAAACCTAAGACGAAGGGTGGTAACCGAAAACCATGAAACACGTGTTCGATTCTCATCGGTCTGGTTTTTCAGCGCTGATAGCGCTGCGACAGGGAGCGGAGTGCAGCGTGCGTCAGAAGCGCATGGTGGCAGCGGATGTTTGCCGGCAAACAAAATCCGTATGGCAGAGGATACGCCGGTATTAATTTCCACGGCGCGGCGTCTGCAGGGTGTAGCAGCCGGGAGTTGGGAAGTTGCAGTTACGGTAGTCTACCAAAATTGAATTACCTTAACACTTAAACTACTTCATCCCGGTAATAACGCGGACAGGTTACGAGGCCCGTAACGGCGTTGTAGAACGCGCACGATATTCTCGTGTTCAGCGTTCGAATTTCAGGTTCTAATCTAATTGTGAGCGGAGGCTAGAAGCCCGGCCCGCAACTAATTAAGTAATAATACGCCGTGCGATACTATTCGCGATCCGAATTTCGCGCGGCTCTCGACCGCACAATGCCGCGCGGCGCAATCAAAATGAATTCGAGCGATAATTCTATTCGCCGAGGAAAGCCTTCGGAGCGGATACGCGGATTCATTGCCGACAGGGGCGGGAAGAGTCGTTGATAATTCGCTCAGAAGGGAATCACTCCTACTTAGGCGAGTGATTCGGGGGAGACATTATCGCGGACGCGATTTCCGCATCGGCGGCCGTTCCGCTCCGCTCCGCGCTGCCGGCAAAGAAATTAGAATTCCTGGCGGAAAATCAGGAAAGATTATCGTCGCGGAGGCTGTTCCCCTGACGGAGAAAGGGGAGAGAGAAAGAGAGTGCGAAAGGGGGTGGAGGTCGGCGGCGGAAGACGGGGGCGGGAGGGGGGTGAAATAGGCACTAACTTTGTCGCGTCTTTTTGCAAAGGCAAAGTCACGGGGCTGAATATATTAACGAAGCCGCGTGCTTTGACGCACACGGGCCGACCGCGGGCGCGTAATTTTTAATTACTAAAAAGAACCATGCCTCCGCTCAGCGGTCTTCTTCCTCCGGGGCCGCATTCACGGATACCGTTGGCTGACTGTACCCACGTATTTATCGTGCTCCGCACGGTCTCGCCTTTAAATATATGCGACGGCAAACGCGAATACGGCTCGATTTTTTTCTGCGATTTGCTGCCGAACATACAGGAACGGAACTCGCGGCCGCGCTCCGAGTTCCGGCTCTCTGAGCGCGCGATAATCAAACGGGACCGGCTTCAGTGTAGCCTCCCGAATGCCGTAATTGATGCAGCTAATTCATCATGTCGCGCTGCTGGCCGAAGCCAACGCCGCGTCGACCAGAGCCACGCTCAAATTTCCACATATGGAAATAACCGTTCGCCCGTGCGGCTTTTTTCTTCTATATGCACGCTGTGCGCGTCGCGTCGGCCAGCGCGAACATCGGAAACCATCCGCGTTAATGAACCGTGACGCACGACGAGATTGTGGCAGATTCGATTTCGGCATTATTCCCGCTCCTGTTTTTGTTTTCGCGGTCGTAAAACGTTTTTGTAATGCGGGTAAAGCGGAATCGATTATGCCCCGCGCAATTTCTGCGAGTTTTCAGTTACTTTTTCGTCGCGCGCAAACAATTTCAATCCCCGTCCATCCCTCGTGTTAATTTTACATGTCATTCGCCGCTTCTGCAAAAGTAATACCACCTGTACGTCGATCTATTATCCGGGAACGAGGCCAGACTGAAAAACAAAAATCGTACAACACATTTTCGTATGGTTGAACAAGCGGTGCATCCCTATAATGGGACTTCCACATTGAAATCTCCACTTTTTTATAAAAATCTTTCTTGACGTCACAGAAGGTTTATAAACAGACTTCGACCCGGAACAGGTGCCATTCTCCGCGTCAAAAGTTTCATAAACCTGTCCAATTCACTTTTTCCGATAATTCGCTTAGCTGTTCGTCAGAGCCCGAAAATTGTTTCCCCGTCTCCGTTTGTATACTCCCGAACGAAAGTTTCCCTTCCTTAAAATTCAACATAAAAGCCGGTATCCATCGATCCGCCACGGTCTCTTCCCCGATTGTCCCTTTTTTATTCCTCTTTTCGGCGTACAACCCTCGACGCGAAATCGATTATGAAAATACAGGGTGCTCGGAGGAGAGAAGTTGCCGCGTCGAACGTCAGCCTAGAAATGAATGGCTCGCGAGTCATTCTGCTTTTAAACTCCTCCCCACGCTGTTTCCTTCGAAACTAGCTTTCACAACGTTACTCGGTGTTTCGTAATCGAAGCGACCCTACGGATCAGAGAATGAGACATAACAACATCCGGCCATAAGACGGCAAATACAGGGTGGAGCTTTTAAAGCAGATCACATTTTTATTGGTGGAGGCGCCAAGGAGATATGAAAGTCACCTCTGCTTTTTTAAATGGAACGGTACGGTTGTTTATATACATTCTGCTGGTGTTACCTATTATTTATTGCCGAATACAATTACCTGTTGGGAAATATGCTCAACTTTAAGCGACCATAGCTCCTCACACACAACTATTGATCCATACCAAATATATAATTCATTTTTGTCTTAATATTTTTGTGACCGACTGTACCTACCGTCATGAAAATCAATACAATTTCGCAAATACATACGGAGTCGAAGGTTTCTCTTTACATTTTGCACTGAAAACATGCAGGGGGTGTAATTACACTCCAGTGGAAGGTTAACATTACAATATATGTACGCAGAGTGAAGGTCCCCATGCTTTTGAGCGGCAGTGTAGGTTGAAGGACAGGACCGGTTCACCTATATTGGTCGGGAGCCCCGATCGCTCCGATTCGTATGTGCCGTGTAACATAATACAGCGCGTAGCTTTATTTGCAGAGTGTGTCAGAAAAGCCCTCGGAGATTTCGTCTTTCATATCGCGGTCCCTGCACTGGCCCGCGAATGCAATATACTCGGGAAAAGGAGGAAACGCGGGTGCGGTACGGGTCGACCGAGGGGCGGAAACTGTAATTCAAAGTGTGCTGGGGGGACGTTGGGCGGGGTCACGAACAAATAAGGAAAAGGTATTAAATTCGTTTCATTCTTCGGAGGTAAAGACGCCGATAGGAGAGCGCGCGCCGCACGGAAAAATTTACATGCTCGTGGAATATCTTGAGGAACCTTTTGCGCCGCGTTCTGTATTCTTCAGCGAGGCTCACGGCGGCAGGTGTGTGTGTAGGTGAACGTACACGAGGGCGCTCTGTACAACCCTTTGCCCTGGCGCCCTTGCTTTAATTTCAAACAGCGTGCCGGTAATTCCCGCATCACGGGCCTGAAAAGTCTGAACCGTGAAACGTCTCGCTCTCTCTCTCTCTCTCTCTCTCTCGCTCTTTCTCTCCTTCTCCCGCACGTCCCATCCACCGATCCTTTCATCTCTTTCCGTTTTTCATAGCCGGTCTCCCGGCCACCCCCGCGTTTCTCTCTGTTATCTCGACGCCCGTTGCACCGGCAGATCTTGAAAATTCACAGTTCCGGTGTCGAAGAGAGAATTCTCGCAAGGCAACGGTGGATTAAGGGATTAAAGGATGCGTGCTAGGCTTTGACGTTCTCTCGTTTCTCACTTCTCTCAGCATTTTACGACAGGAGCATCGCTTTCCAAATACCCTTTTTCTTTCTTCTCCGCCTATCCCCGGGCTCTCCCTCTCTCTCTCTCTCACTCTCATTTCCCGTGACCGTGGATCCACCCCCGCCTCCCCCCGCCGACGTCCTTTGCCCTCGTAACACGCGACACCCTCCCCTCCCCCCCTCCGCCACCAGTATTTTCCCTTTGAAGCGCTTTCTCTCGAATTGACATCGCTCATTTCGCGTTAATGTTCGCGTTATGGCGTGGCTCGCGAGCCCAGCGGAGCCGCGGTGCACTCCCTTGCCCGCGATAACCAAATGCTTCTTTGCTAAATTAATAACAGCTCGTGATTGCTGAAAATACACGCGTCGCTGTATTTGTGAGAAAACTTGTATTGGTCTATGCGACGTTCATAAATCTTACTTTGAGACAGTTTCACCGTGTTCGAGCGATAGAAGAACTGTGTGTACCGTTCCCGAACTCGCAGACATCGGTTACGTGGTAATAACCATGTACACGTTTGTACGTGACGCCAAACAAGCCCGGCTCATGGCAGTTTGGACGCGTTTGATCGGATCGGAGGCCGCGCACACGGGTTCGGACTTTGATCGATAAAGAGATCGAGGATCGAACAGAGACGTTCCGTTCGAAGCGGAAGGGACGCGGAACGGCAAAGGGAAAACGGTTGCTAATCACACCAGTCGGACGCGAAAGGAATTGCAGATTCACAAACACGCGATCGCCGTCTCTCCTTTCGACGTCTGTCGGTCGCGCCCAATAAGCCGGCATTGTGCAAGGCGCCGCTTGTAAAACGGACCCTGCCGTCGGGACCATTTCAATGGGATTAATCAATTCTCGGTCGAGTGCCGGTGATTTGCAAGGTTTTTGATATCGAAGTGTCTTCGCTGTGACGATTCTTACGCAGAATACTTCAGCTAACAACCGGCTCTTTCTACTTCGATAATTACCTCTGTTAACTACCCCGGCCACCGTCCTCTGAACGATCCAATCAACGGGTTCGGGTCACTGAGACATTATATATTATGAATACGTCTATACAGAAGAACACGTCTTCCGATCAAAGAACGGGCCAAAGGAAGACGCGCCTTTACCAATCAATGAACGCTTAGTCGAACGTTTAATTGCGACCGGCCGAATACGAGTTCGTAGGAATCTCTCCGATATTTCGTACTTATTCAAACGGTTTCACCTTCACTCTTTCACGTAGATACTAAATAATAACTAAATGTGAGTTTATAAATTATTCAGGAACATTATTTACAAAAGACTATACAGCATCGTCTCATGTGTCAGTAGATATGTGTATAGATTTCGTTTACCGAATTTCGTTCTAGGATCTGAATGTTTAAAACACGAGAAATACATTTCTCGAAAATATTCTATGATACGCGTTCGAAGTTCCCGCGCGGATCTGCAGGGGAGTCGTGAATTTTCAGCCGTTTCGAAGTTACGAGACAGTGGCTAGAAAAACAATATCCCATCAGAGTTTCCCGGCGGGTTCGCTTCTTCGCCGGCTGGGGGTGCAAAGGTGAGAAAGTTAACCGGGAGATAATTACCGAACTGATCCAGTCAGCCAGCGACGCGAACTCGTATTAACGGTCGGTTGGCTAAATACCTGGCATTGTCGAGTATGCTCGCGGGCGTGTGGGTCTGTACGTGCACGAGTCGTATTACAATCTGCGGTCGACGGATAGTGGTAGATGTGGGATCCAATCGGGACATTGCCTTGGGGCAACATGGGATCCCCTCGATCGAGGAGGCGTCAGTCGTGAACCGTTTCATTGGTTCCTGGCACACGTGCACCGCCGCCACCATCCCTGTACACGCACACGATACACACGGATCGATGCCCGATTCCGTGCGAAAAGCCGTCGAGTCCCGCGGAGGCGTAGTATCGGCTCTGCGCGTTTTAATCAGTTTATTAAATGCGCTGGTTCCATGAGACCGATCCGATCCGATCCGCTTTGATGTGGTCCTCTTGGTCCGACTAGAGAGCTGCCTTATCCACTAGGCATGTCGAGCACAGAACCTATGAAAATTTTAAGTGCCGAGCGCAAGAGAGAAAATATATTTTACGATCAATCGCATTCGGCTAGAAAACTCTTCGTAGGTTCTAGATTTTAGGGTCCCTCACTCCTTATCCTCCCTTAGAAGTTGTTGAAGTTGAGTTGTGTCTGAATGCGAAACGGAAGAAACACGGATAGAAATGAAATATTTCGATTACACTCATATATGTGTGATTAGCGCGATTAGCAATTATATTAAGTGAAAGGTTCGAATTATGTAATGCAATTACAATGAAATTCAAAAACTGTGTATATGAAGTACAATGTAATTGAATTACGTAATTCAACTGCAATATATTTAAATGAACACACTGGAGTGGAGAGGGTATCTCCACTGTTAATCTAAGATATTATGGTAATTGCACTGTGTGTTGGCAAACATGTGGCCATAATTATGAACGTGGTCGAAATTGAAAAAAATGAGTTCACCAGTTGTTTCACATCACATTATGTTAAACTAAATTAATGGTTAGATAGTGCTTGTTATTTCAACATTATATGGAATTCCAGTATCCTTTTCCTTGAAATATCTCGAAACAAGTAGATCTCGTTCTCCTGTTAACGTGTATAGTTAACCCTATTATTGGCGCAGACACTGAATAGTTTTTAAGATATTTATAATTAAAGGTATTCATTACCATGAATATACAGGGTGAACATCATAAAGCGTTACTGACGAATATCTCCTTTAAAACCTTTAATTATATATATCTTAAAAACTATTGGGTATACACGTTAACAGGAGAACGAGATCTACAACTGTACAAAGTTTCAATAAAATCTGAGACTCGTCGACCCTGCAGTCTCCTTGTTAGACCACTTTCATAATTATAGCCACATTTCGTTAGAACCACTGAGCACCATGCCCAGCTGCCCCCGTATCAGGCAAGATAAACGCGGGTGATCGACGAGCGTGGAAAAGATGATCGCCAGGCGAACCCTGTCCGGCAGCGAAGCGTAAATACGCGCGACAGCCGCGGCCAACTTTGACGCAATGAATATGAATGAGCGTAACCCGCGCTCGCGGCCCGATGTGCACGCGCGGTCTTGAAATTGCGCCCGGTGAAATTTGAGCGGTGTTCGGTGTGGCGTCCGTCTCTGCGAGTGCCCCCCCCCCTATGGCTGCGGCCCACTGGGAGAGGGTGCTTGTCGAACGGCGAATACCTCCGCGGATATGCCAAATCGAATGTGACATTATAATGGAAGCGGCATTAGTGGTTTTACCGGTCGCTTCGATCGAGACGACGCGTTGCGGTACGGCCTGCGAGGCCGCCCCGGCGAAAATGTCGGTGGAAATTGCGATCGCGAACCCGCGCGGAAACGAGGCACGGGATCCGGAAAGAAAAAGGACGATCTTGATCGTTCCGCAAGCGACCGGTCGCGGATTTTATCGTGGTATCTCGGGACTCGTAACCTCTCCTTATCTGGCTTCAAATGAGCGGGGATATCTCGTTTCCACGACGCGGGCTTGCCCCTTGAATTATGCATTTTAAACTTTCACAACCCGCGCCCTGTATTTGGGAAGGAAAGCAGGAAATGAAGATTAACGGAATGCGGTCGAGATAACATCCTTGTCCCGAAAGTGTTGCGCAATTTCCGCGAGAGCCAACTTTCCCGCGGTGGAATAGTTTCGAAATTCTGGGGACCTCAGCCGAGCGATGAAAGTAGCACTGGAAAATTGGATGTAAAATATTTCGCGGTGTCTGTGAAGGTGCAGCAATCTTACGAGAATGTAAATCGAGCTGAAACATCGACGGGTAAGCTGTGGGAAACCACCGGAAGTGCGAAATCGATAACAAGCGACGACGCGACTACGAGAAAAATACGAAACACCCGGTGGAATATTGAAGTATTAAGAAGAGAATAAACGTTCCCATTACCCCTGCCGCGCAGTGGGGATCGTAATTGTACCGGTATTCAACAGCAGTCGCGGCGGTACGCACGAAATCGACAAGAAATAACGATCTTGTAGACACAATGCGTCGACGAGAGCCCCCTGAAAATTCTTCGGTCTCCCCTCGGGTAATTGGTCGCCGCGGGTGGTGAACTTGCTCTTCGTTACCGTTCCGAATAGTCGTTACACGTTTCGACGGCTCGAGGACCGATTCCGAGAGGACGACGAACCGATTCGGTTGCAGTTCGAAGAGCAGTTGCCGATGATCGGGAACACCGACGGACCCGATTTCCCTTCCCGGCTGATGACATTAGCCGACAATCGAATCGGACGCGAGACACGGAGTTTGTCGCGGGCTGTGACAGCGAAGGGGAGGATCCCGGCACACGTGTGAGCAGTCACAAATTAAAAGAAAGCAATAAGAGTCACTTTAGCCGGAGCGCGATTGAAGCTTCCACCCGGGTTAGGGGCCAACTTGACGAAAATCCAATTGCCAACTGCTGGAACCAAATGACTCATTTGTCGCTCGATTCGCTACGATGCGACACGACGATCTAATCCCATCGCGACCGATAAATTCTTTCGCACGAGCTGGAACCGATTCGGCTTACGCTGAATTGACCCGGACTGCCAATCTTTGCTGGCTCTAATCCTCGTTGAGCATGAAATAGACGGGGTAGGATTGCCTCCTCTTTCGTAGCTTTATTAGCCGCTGAAAGTGTTCATCTTCGAACAGGGTCAAAGTAGTTATGACACGTGTTTTTTTTTATCGGTCATCGTCCACATTGCAGGGGTGAAAACAGCCCTCGAAGCTGGGGGGCCGAAAACCTATTTCATCGAACATCTTGGTGTTTAACTATTAGAATGTGTTCTTTCATAAGGAACAGATTTGTAAGAAGAAATTTTGTCTGTCAACCGACGTCTATCGTCGGCCACGCAACTAGGAAGATCCATGGTTGGGGCGCGTCGGTCGGAGGAAAATTCGATCCTCGCAACATCCGGCGGTAAGTTGCGCGTTTCAGCGCTCGACAGTTAATAAAGGATTTATCGGAGACGCGAACGGGAAATTCAGCGGCGGGAACGGTGGCGTGTATCAACGTCGGGTTTCCGTTTTTGCGAGCGTGCACGTCGCGCCGTCGTCGTCGGTGGACGTAGCAGTTCGCTCTCCCGTGTCTACAGGACCTATCCCGTTCGCAGTGGCAAAAGCTCTCGCACTGTCACGGCGCGTACACACGCGAACGCGTGTGCGTGGTCCCTCCATTCTCCTCCGTAGCCCATTATGCTTCCATGAATGGAGTCCGCGTTTGAGTACGAGATTCGAATCGGCGCCCCGACCATCGTCGACACTTCGCCTCTGTTCGAACTGTCAATGGAGGGAACGAGAGGTGGTGCAAGACCTTCGAAACAGAGAAAGAGAGAAGAGGGAGAGAGAGAGAGAAAGAGGGACGAAGAGCCGAGGAGAGACACCGCCGGGAACGAACGTTCACGACAATAGAAACTCGCGCGAACGTAGACGAGCCACCACCGGCTCCGGCGTTTTTTCTCTCCTCGTCACCGGCCGGTTGTCAGTCTTCCGGGTGACACGCACTCGATGAAAAAAGGATATTGATGGCCGCAATGAAATAACGGCCGCGACCGAGCAGCCACTCGAACGCCATCGAACAGAGAGAGGGAGAGCGATAGAACTTCGACCCGACGACGTTCGTGCGACGTGGCGCGCGTTTATCGACGCACCCCGTAATCCTCGGTCCATCGCTTCCGCATAGGAAATTATGCAGGTTGTTTCATAAATTTCGTTACCGGATTATCCATTACTTTTTCGCCGCGCGTATAGACCCCATAGCCGAGCGGAAACGGCCCCTGGAAACAGTTGCGTATTTCATTATTCATAATGGCGGCTGGATGCTACCACGCGGTTCTGAAATAATGCAATCGCATGCATCGAGTCGCTAAACACGGCGACCTCTCTAACATTGTGCTCGCGGGAACAAAGGACATCGCCAGGAAGATTTTATGCGAGTTACCCGCCACTTGCGCATTACGGTAAAGAATAACGAGCAAGGTGTTTTTGTAGCCCCGAGGCTCGCCGAGGCTAATGCATCCGACGGGAACATTAGCTTTTGTTACTGTCCATTATTCCAATGCTATAATTTCGGTTTCTTCCGCACGGCTCTTGGGAACAATTGTGTGGCCCGCTGTCCGTCGAACTGGTTTCGCGTGATTCATGGTCCAACATGTCAAATGGCAAACCAGAAGCCTCGTCGTGCAACATGATTTTGCTTTAATGTGGAGTTGCAATAATCGCATAAAAACTCGTTCTACACCGCAGACTCTTTCTCCCGCATTCGCTTCGAAATCTTTCCTGCAGCTTCCCGTTCTTAGCGTTCTGGCGAAGCACCAGCTCTCACTTTACAGGTTTACACTACTCGCTGATTGAACGCACTTAAACGCGAACGACACGATTTAGTGTATAACACAATAAATAAAAAAAAAAAAATAGTGTATAACTCAATGCCCATGCGTGATATTTTTGTTTACGTTGTCCCGATCGCGCCCGGTCGGGGCGGGTCCGTTTGATCGGGAATTTAATGCGGCGGAACATAGTTAAATCGAGCAAACGGTCCGTTGACGGGTAAAAAAATCGCCCGGTCGACGAGTAAATTCTTATTCGTCGTTTCTGCGCCCGTTACACAGCCTGCCGAGCCAATATATATTATTCCCGACGCCCGTAGCCCGATATAATGAAATAAAATTCCCGCATCGCCCCAGTGAAATTAATATGCATTTTTTCCGTCTTCGACGACGAACGCCCGTGGAAATGAATTCATAACCGAGCCAGTTTATAACGAATTCACGCCTGATCGGTTTATTTCGCTGGACGGTCACCGAATCGGCGCGCATTCGATCGTCCGAATATAAATTCTCCATCCGGATGCCGAGGCATAAATCCGCGGGGGCGATTTAAACGGTCGCGTTACACCCGCTGATTTACGGCCGCTGATAAATTTTCGACGGCGGTGTTCGCCACGTCAACTTCCACCGAATATCCTAACTCGCCCCGCAGTCGCAATGAAACGAATCGCCGATCTCGATCGAAAAAAGAGGTCACTATAAATTGCCCGATTCCCCGTCAACGGGAAAAAGATCGCCAGTTAAACTTCATTCGATGCGCTTCCTCTCCCTTTCAGGCACAATCGTTGAAAATTAATCACTCAAAGTTCCTGCGCTTTTAACATTAAACCTAGCTGAGCTAATTTAAATATGTAATTACCAAATTAAATTAGATTATATTTTATATACGCAGTATTTGAATTATATTGTGATTGCACTACACAATACGAACCTTTCACTTTAATTACGCGAATCATGAGTGTAATCGACTGAGATTAAATGAGAGACCAGAATTTCGAATTACAAACTAATTGGATACAATGTAATTGGATTACTGTGTCATTATAATCGACACTATAATTCCATCGACATTATAATTCAATGCAACTCTGACCTATATCACCAGTCAGAACGACCGGTGTCAGATTTTTAATTTCACAATTATTAAAATTATGAAGATGTGACCGACCAAACATAAGAACCGCACACACGCAAGAGGTCTGAATAAATTAAATCTTGTCAGAATTATAAGGCGATATGTACCGGTTACTTGTAAGCCTCGTAGGCTCAGCATTAAAATGAGTTAGTTTCGACGGAACGTAAATGTAGAGCTCGGAATACGTCATTCGAATGACTGTTTTAATCCGTTTTCCCATGGCAGAGTCGATAAATTGATCAGCAGATAACTTTTAACAAGACACAGGCAAACGGAAAGCACGAACGGAACAATCGTATGCATATGTACCCGCGTATGTATCTTTGGAGATACAATATCAAAGAGCCAGCGCGGAATAGCACAGCGTCGATTAAACATTTTCAACAGATCCAATAAATGTCCTAATGCCTAATACTCGTACGCTGGGCGTGTACATTTGTTAACAGTGATGGACGATGGAAAAGAGAGCGTGAGAGAGAGAGAGAGAGAATCGGTTGTGAGGGGGATGGGGGGCTGGGAAGGGGTGAGTTAAGCTACTTTTCTGATGGCGAACGATGCACGACACACGGTCCGCCCGTGGAAACGGCACAAAGTGGACGGTTTCTGAAAAGATAATGGAGCGGACGGGATACGTGAATGTAAGTGGAGTTGCAGGAAAGCGTGTCGAGCATTGTTCCGCGTATTACACATTCCCTGTGTCGCGTCTTTAGAAAAAAAAACCCCTCCGCCGCCTGCATAGTTTCTCCGTAAGGCAGATAGGTTGTGTACACGACGGAAGGTCCGCAATACACGCCTCTCTCTTTCCCTATCTCTCCTCCTCGTGACGCGAGTTTTGTGTTTACACCACGCAAAAACTGCTGGGGGAATGATGCTGCCGGGTGCCGGGCTGCCGCGGCACAAGGTGAATAGGACGCGACGAGGTTTCCTCCCGGTTCGACTGCCGTGTAACTGCTCCAAGGAAAAACTGCCCTGAGAAGCCATCGCGCGCGGATCCAATTCATCGCGTAAAATCGAGATAGCGAATCTACGCTGCCCCTGTCCGAGCGCCGACAGCTTTTAACGTGCGCCGCGCCGGTGTCACGCCAACAACCAGACAGGAGAGCAGACCTGACAATGTACCGTGTCGCTTGTACCAATATGTCGGGGAACAAGGCAGTTTGGATAGCCGACAAGTTCCAACGATAGAGATTCGCCGGGCAAATTGATGTTTATCAAACAAGTTCACCTCAAATGTAGAGGATAACAGAGGCTAAGTTCTGCTCTGAAAGTACCCCACCTTCAATCTTCAGCAAAATTATACCCCTTTTCACTTACAGTAAATCCTCAACTTACGCTTCTGTCATTTATGTATCGAGAAAGCTTCAGTTCTGGCAGTCAAAAATCCGAATTTCACAGTTCGGAATTGGTTTTCTGATTCGCATTTAAGAAACCGCGTAGAACGAGTCCGTGCAAATCGAGAGGACTTGCTGTACTTTCTATTAGTATTCCCTCACTAATAAGTTCTGTACGGTAACGAAAAGAAGAGGCTACAATCAATACTGATTGTCTAGGTCGGTGAGGTAACGCACATGATCTATTTTTATACCTCGTTTACGTATAGCGTACCTCCGGAACACGTGCTCGAAGGTAAATGAATTAGAGATCGACGCGGAAGAGGAAAGTTTCTCTGCAATTTATCTTGCTCGAGATATTCTTTTTAAACGCCTTACTTCAGCCAGAGCGAAGCCTCTACCTTCGATAAACCGCTTCAGGAAGTAGGTTTTTCCTCTGTCGAGCCAAAGTGAAGGTGCAAGACTGACTAAACAAAAAAATACACTCCCCTTTAAATTCTAGATTGCTTCTGATATTGCGAAAGAAACAGTTTCTCAACGGCGTTAGGTCTCGGGGGAACGGGATACTGAGTTATGGACTTCCTGCAATACCAATTCAATATATTGTAGAAGTGGCCGAGAAATTGTGAGTAAAATGTATGGGACGCGAGAGAAATCTATCAGAAGCTGTTTATCAAAATTGAAATGGTGCGGCTAAACTAACCTCAGAATAAATTAGGTGTGCAAATAAGTTCTTTCCCCTTTTTTTTTTAAACTTTGAGGCTGAACTTGAAAACTCGAGAACATATTTTTGCATCGACCCAATAATTGCTCTCGGCTAGGCAATCGACTGGATCCAACCCCTTCAGCGTTATTAAAAGATCGGGTGATAAATTTCACGGCGCGTTGGTCTCCGGAGTGTTAAGTAGTGCGGTTTAACGGGACACAGTTGGTAAATGCGGTACTCGAGGAATTTAAGCGATCCCAGTAATTAAGGAACCTCGATCGCCATCGTAGTCTGCGAGCTACGGAATGATTTGCTGGCGTCGCGCGATTTCTTCAGCCGTGGGGAACCATGACTGGCCGATTATTAAGCCCGCCTCTAGTCAACGACAATGCCGTCACTGATAATTACTGTTCACAATTGATATTGAGCCGCGCGTCAATGTGCCCGCGCGGACCGTGCAGTTTTCCATAGATCCGCGCGGGCTCCTTTCAGCGGGAGCCATGGCGAACGGTGCACAAAAGGGACGGAATGAAAGTAGTTTACAGAAATGCTGGCTTCCTCAGGGTCAATTTACGCGAAACAGCGACGGAACGGTGTAGTCGGTGCCTTCGTCGCTCTCGTGAACCCCGGCAACCGGGTTCTTTATTCATAGTCGGCGAAATGAGATTCGCTCGAAGGAAATTCTTACGTCTGTGACACCGTTGTGCGAACAAGAACTCTCGATTCAGTCGTCCGCGTTAATTAAATGCTCATTTTATCCGACGATAATTAATTCGTCTCTTCTCGCGATCTCGTACCTGTATTGTACACGCGACACCATTATCCGTCGGGCTCGCGAAATCGCGTAGGCGGACTGCGAAAATACACTCCGGTTTCCATGAACTGAAATATGGACAGCAGGATCGACGGACAAAGGAATAATATTTTTGTACAGTCGCTGTGCTAATAAGCGTGATATATTTTTAGTAGCGTTAGCTGCTGTGTCCTAAGACCATATAAACTTATAGACACGGCTCAGATAACTTTCCTTGAAGCAAAGATAAAGTAATACGTGACGTCACAGGTTCCAAAGATGTATAAGCGATGCTCATCGACCCTCAGATCACGAGGACTGTGCCTACGCTTGGATAATGACAGGAGAGGGGGCGGGGTCGACAGCAGGGAAGAAGTGTCCAGCTCTGGTCCAAGACCGTGCTAATATTTCTCCAACTGAATTACAGTAACGTTAGGTTAACCTTGTTCGCGGTGCAAGGTTCGCGAGTGAATCATCGTAAAAATGGCACTTCAAAGTACCAGCAGAAGGGAAAGGAACAATATCCGCGTTGCGAGGCGAAATGTTACAAAAACTTGTCAATGTTCCCCCAGTTTTACGGCAGTTTCCCGTCCGTCGATCCGAGAAAACTCGCCGGAGCGACACGGGGTCCGCGATTTCCCAGTGCGGGCGGCCAGACAGGGTCTGTTTTTGACATGCCGTTGGCGCGTCCGGACTTTTCGTTCCTGGAAATACGATTTCGCGCGGTGAAACGCGTCGCGTCGAATTATACCGCGCGACGGTGCGCACCGTACGCATCGACGTCGCTATCGATCATCCCCTGGTGGTCCTGGTGTACCCGGCGCACCGGCGCGATCGATGTGTTTTTTTCCATCGGCGACAATTTGTAAGATTGCCCGGTCCGGCGCGCGACGGCGGTACAACATTTTGCGAGTGATCCGATTGAAAATTCGCGAAGGCAATTTCGACGTGTTTGGTCCGGACAGAGGCGAGGACCGTGGCGGGGCTCGGGAGCGGATGTTTGCAGTGGTCGACTGCGAAATTTCAATTACGCGTGTACCCGGGCTGATTCGATTATCGGGACCGGCTTGATTACCGATTCAATTGTTGCAACGAGTGCACCGAGGAATTTGTTCCTGTTTGCACTAAAGCGCGGCCGGCTGCATCTATTATGCAGCGCGATCCTCGGCCCTGCTTGTTCGCACTCGCTGACACCTTTCCCCGTATTATAGCGTCGCGTCACACCGCTCTATCACACGGACATCCCGTGTAATTTTCTCTTCCCCGTCCCTTTACACCCTCTCTCCCTCTCCCTCTCTCTCTCTCTCTCTCTATCCAGCATCCTATCCCCCCGCTGCCCGCCGACACACCGCCAAGCTAGCCAGAGCCGTTCTCCTCCTCCTACCAACTTTTATTCTCTCCCGTTCACGATGCGTCGTATTTCCGAGGGCGTTAAACGACATAATGCGGCAATTTTGTTAGGCGCTGCCAGCGGATTCGCGGAGGTGCGAATGGCGGCGGTGGGCTCTTATCCTAAAGGGCCATTAAGTGATCTTTCCCCGATTATTACTGCCGGCCGGGAGATTCCATTTCAGCCGACGACGGTGAAAAACTGGCCGGGATAATGACGCCCAGGAAATTCGCGACTCACCGCCCGGAAGAGACACTTCACCATGCTAATGTGTGCCATATTATATGGGATTGTGTACAATACGGAGTAACAGCGAATTTTCCGTGGCACCGAGCCGCCGCGCCGCACGATCGTTCCGGTGGGAGGAGTAAGCGGAGGAAATTTCGCCGACCGCTCTAGGCGAATGAGATGGAATCTTGCCTTAATAATGGACTAGCGGCGGATGAAAACTCCGGATAACTCGCAACAATTAATTGACTCGCTTGTTACGAGGATATTCTTAACGCGTTGCCCATTAGCGGTCGTTTCGCAGTCTTTAAAAATCTCTGATCCGCAGTTAAGAATTTCCTGGGACATTTAATCATTTCTTGCGGAATTGTCCTTTTTCACACGGCGATTGAACATCTTGTTGTCAGGCATCCAGTACGTAAAATATTACTACCGGAACCACCAGCAATTTGCAAGGTCTTATAAAAACGCCAAAACCGCGTTCATTCGGATTTTCAACAATTTTCGTTGTGTGTTATTTCTTAGTCCTTGCTGAAAGAGTTTATTTTTGCTTCCACAGTTTTTCTATTTTGTACGCAGGCGAAGATTCATAAATCATCATCCTAGATTTTTAAAGATCAACGAAATGAATTTATCGACGTACATATTTATCGTTCGATCGATACGACGATCGTTCCTCCACCAACGATCGATACTACAGCAGGGGAGCTTGATACGTCTGCCTTACCATCAACCGAGTGTTCAGGAAGTTTTACCATGGATCAATAAATCTCGAAGCTGCTCCCGACGCGTGTCCGTAATTTATCATTTCCGCCGCGTAACGCAGCAATACCGAGGAACAAGTTAAATGAGAAACATAGAAAGTTAAAGCACATCCCAGGCGAAATGGCAGCGGCATTACAAATTCCACGCAGACCCCGGCCAGATTCCAAGATAATTGTGCCCAAACATCGCCGTGGCACCGGCAGAAATATAATTACAAAGAAATTTCGGTCATTTACAACCGAGTCTGTGCCACTCAACGTAAAAATAAAAATTTGCGATAACCATCTTATCTGATAAGCTAGACATCCATTTGAGAATAAACCTCTCGATAGTATTTCTCGCGAATGAAATACTCCCGTCCATTTTCAATCCCGTGGGACTAAGAATTTAGTTCTTCAATCTAATATACATTTCGTAAAGAAACAAGTTTTAATCAACGAGATAATGAGCGGAAAATAGTATCAATGCGACGTCGAAATAGAGTTAATCTTGCGTGTCGCCATTCACGCAATTTTCATCACATAGCCCCGCAAGAAATGCGGGATCAAAGAAAGATGCGGGATCCTGCGGGATCGAAAGCCATAAACCCGTCCAAATTCAGAAAAATATTCTCGACCGTCAACACCTAACTATACATAGATTGAACGGCGGATGAGCCTTATTGGGTGTGTTGTTTCGACTAGAATGCTCCGCAGCAATGAAATTGAACCGAAAATACAATCTGCCAGCAGCAGCAGCAGCAGCAGCAGCAGCAGTAACGGAAACCGGAGTTCAAGCGTCTAAATCGCGACGTGATCCGACGGAAGCCGTCGGAGAAATCACGTCGGATCCGTTGGCGGGAAGGGCGAGGAAGAAGCTGAGCGTGCACAGCGACGCAAATAAAAGGACGATCTCGTTTCACCGGGGAAAACTAGGGAGGACTGCATTGCGGCAATATCGCGCGACCGAAAGCGAAACCACGTTGTCTCGAAAACAGACTGGTACGGAGTAACGGTGGTCAGAACGATGGTGAACGATAGGTGGGAAGAGTAGCTCTGGGAAGTGGGTCTTTCCTTTGGTACGATTTAAGAAGAACAAAGGGTGTAATGTGGATAAACAGTGGAGGCTGGTCGACGTGGGAGGGGGGCGGGTAAAAGAGTCCGTAGGATCTCGTCGATCGCGAGCCAAGTAGACGAGGGCCAGGAGAGAGGATCCGTTGCTAGCTGGAACGAGGCAGCAGCGGCTGTGTGTATCCTTTTCGATCGTGCGATCGGTGCTCCAGAGAGGATCTGGCAACAACGGCTGGAGGAGGAGTGATCTTGCAGGAGCATTGGCCACGCGAGAACGCAAAGAAAGGATGGAATCGACGTAGGTGGAACGAGGCCCGAGAACACCTGAACGCACGGGAGAGAACGAGAGAGGAGGGAAAGGGTCGGCATGGTGTGGTGTGGCGCGGAGCGGCGACGGGACAAGAGGCAGGCCTGGGTCCAGCTCTCGTAAAACTCGTCTCGTACTCGAGAAATAGCTCGCGGTGAACTTGGAAACTTCCGGGCCGAAACCGAGCATCCCGACTTTTCCTCCGGTTTCGGTGCTTTTGTTTTTTTTTTCTCTCTCTCCACTCTCTACCTCTCTCTCTCTTCCCTGTCCGCTCCGGCTCAGTCTCTCCTCCGATGTGTGCTCGCGGTGGATCTCGCGGGAGTACGTTTGTGTTGTAGAACAACGACGAGGAACGCCGGAGCGAGCGTGCGACGACGACGCAGCGAACTTTGAGGAAACAATGTCTCGCCCGTGGGAGCACAGGACTCGGCGTGGATCGACTGAAAATGCAGTGTGTCGCCCGCGAAAATAATACTCGTCCACGTGTGCCTAGGAGACAAGCCAGCACGACGTTTCGGCTCGCTTAGTCACCTTCCACCGAGCTTCGTGCAGGTGAGAATCCAGCGAGGATGCTGAACGACTATTCTCGCGCTCCTCGGAGCCTTACCTACTCGCCCTCGTCGGCCGGTAAACACAGTCCTAGCTTGACGGTCGGCGTTCGTTACGGAAATTCGCATGTACGTCGTGTTTATTTATTCGCAGGATGATATTGAACGCGGCGGGCGCCAATCGACCACGCAAATTCAAAACAAACGTTCGGAGCATCCGCGGTCGAGGTCTAGGTGCGTGCGCGAGCTCCAACGCAGTCATTTTTCGAACGAGCCTAGCGCGCCGGCATTAATATTTCGGTTGGCGAATTCGGCTACGGTGGCCAGTGGTGTAACGCGAGTCCGACCGAGTGAAATTATAATACTTACGCCGCGTGCAACCCGAGTGAAAAACGTCCGATCCCGCAGAAAACCCTGGCTACCTCGTCGTTCCTGGAACGGATTTTTTGTGCTTTGACAGGGTTAACCATCGGGCAAACAAAAGCAACGGTGGATGGCTTTTTAATCGAATCACTGCGTCGGAATGCGAGATGCGATGATGCGGGGGCAAATGACCGGCGATCGCGATCTCTCGCCCCGCGATACGTGCGTCGCAATCGGCGCGTAACGCGTTCGAAAACTACAAAACCCGAACTAATTAAAACAGAATCAGCCAGCCGCCGTGACACAAAATCTACGGCATCGATCGACAGACCGCGACAACGGAGAGAGCGAGAGAGTGAGAGAGAGAGAAAGAGAGGTCGTGTCGCGACGCGGTGCAAATCAAATATTAATCGCGCAATTAGCGCCGATTGTACGTTAATCGGTTTTGCTTTTTTTCCTCGCTCTCGCGCGCTCGCGCCTCGCCTCGCTTCGTCTATCCTGCGCGACCCGCCCTCCGGAAAATGTTCGAGACGATGACACGCGGCCGCCATTCACCGGCGCTGTCATCAGTCACGGGCTTGCTTCTGTTTGCGGCCTCGTTAATATCGGATTAACGCCCATTGCTTCGGCTACCAACTAGCCGACCGTCGTTCGATGGCGGTCTGCCTGGTAGAAAATGAAACGAGTCCTCGTGCGTGGGATTGTCAACGGCACAATTGCTGTTTGATATGTCGCCGATTGTGATTTATGAAGTACTTGCCAGGCACAAATTGTTTTCCGACCATTGTGCTACTAATTGGACAGTTCCTTAGTCGTTTTTATAGGATGTTTAGATAAAGTTTTTTGTAGTAGCTGACAGCATTGAAAACTGATCGACTTTAAACGAAGGTCAACCTTTCGGTGTGTGGGGCTCTCACCGGTTTTGATGAAACTGGAGCCGTCCGCCACGATTATGCAAAGGAAAAGGTTCCTCAAAATGTTGAGTTCTATGGCATATCAGAAGATCAGGTCGGGGCGTCACACATCGAAAGGCTCACCTAAACAAATATACGTGTACAGTGTTTGATCCCACCGTGAATTACTTAGTTGTTTTCCTTTGGTGCAGTTGAGATCTTCAACGAAACCTGCGATGGGGACTAGGGCCGTCGCCGTAGGAGCGGCGCCAGGTGCAGCGGGGGTGTCGGGTGAGGCTGGTCTAGCCGGTGTACCCAGACTCCTGGAGGACCTGGCTCGACTTTCGGAAGACAAAGATACAGCTGACATCGTCTTTCTGCTAAGTCGGGACGAGACGCCAGTCTACGCTCACAGAATTATACTGCAAGCGAGGTCAGTATTCGCTGGTTCGAAATTGTCGCGTCTCGTGCCAGCTCGAATTAATTATATTTACACGTGGACGTTTCCTCGCCGAGAGAAGGGAACAATTCGCGCTATTCTTTTTTCCAACTGATATCTCCCGGCGTCTCCGGGGAGACGGTAACAACGTCGTCGCGAGCGCTGAACAAATTTTATTAAGCGAGCCCTTTCGAGATCGTCGTGGGACCGGATTAATTGTTAATCGTAATTTCTATTAAAACAGCTCGCATCGCTCTCTCTTTCTGTCTCCGTTTTTCCTGGGAGACGCGAATCGATCCGAAAACGCGCAAGAATTCACGCGTGGAAGATTAATCCCCGGAAACTCCCGTATTTCCGTGCGGCGAGGCCGAGGTAGCGCGCGCTGGCGAAAAATGAACCCGTCGCGGAGACAATGGGTGTGTCGACACTTCCGGAAAATGGAGAATTAACGCAGGCATGTGGAATATTACGCGGTCTTATCGCGATTATGTTTTTTTCGCGTCGGCGCGCGACGCGATCAGACCGGAGGAACTGCAGGATGAAGCTCGCGGACGTGTAACGAAGCGGGTACGCCCGAAAATATCTTTCGACCGGCAAGAAACCGCGGTTCGCTTAAAAATCCCGGCGAGTTTGCCCCGGCGTAACCGCGTTACGAACTTTTCGCTCGGAGCTGCCGGCGGAAAGGTTAACTTTCCCCGGGAATTGCGGGCCGGGTGCTCGTCGGAAGAGAGGAAATGATAATAACTTCGTTAAAATCTTGAAGTCACCGGGGCATCTATACATTATTCACCTGCCCCCAGCGCGGCGGTGGCGAGGCACCACCAGGAGGTCGTTACTGTAAGAAAGAAGAAGCGAAACAATGTTCAAAACCGAGCGAGTCGAATAGGAAAATCGTTGCTCGAGCTGGCCGCAAAGATCGGCCGGAGTGATCGAAGTTTCTTGGGCGGAAAAGGCGAAGCTCGCGGTACCGATGAATTTTAATTAAGAGGCTCCGGGGATTGTTACGGCGAAATGAATCGATCGTACCTACTAATTAGTTGGACAATAAGGGAGAGAGGAGAGTGCCCTCGTCGTCGATCCACCATCACCGGGGCCGAGACCGTGTCCCGGCAGCAATTTTCGCCGGGTGAATTCTAATTGTTGTAAGAAGGGAGGCCTAGAGGATCGCATTAGAGAGGGCCAGCAGCGCCGAGGCAACGACATTCCGACGGGACGACAGGCCCGATGCTAATTGTAAAGTCAATTACGATATTCCCGTGAAACCCTTTTGATATCGGCGAAAGGAGGGAACACGCCCGGTCCTTTTGTCGTCCGGCCGCTCTCTTTTCCCTCTCCGTCGGGTTCACCGTCGACACCGGCCTCGGAAAATTAAGTTACGCATGCTCGTGACAGGCGTCCGCAGGAGAAACGAATGGACAATACGCGACCGCACTCAAAACTCTACGCGGCGCTCTCCAGTCCGGTGAAAATCCTGACAAAGAGTCGCGAGCACCCCCGACCCCCTCTATACCTCTTATCCCCTTGTAATCCTTGTCATTTCGAAACGCCGCGGAAACGAGAACGATGCCGCTCAACGGCAGAAAGAAATTGAAAAACAAGCCCGAGCTTCGACCATTCGATGGCACTCGGAACGTAATCCCCGCGTTGCTCGTTGTCCTCGCGCTGAATTCGCCGAGGCTTCCCGCTCGGAACCCTCTACACGTCTTTGTGGAACTCGCATAAAATTTTTTTCCTCCAATTTCGACCGTGGAAGGCGCAAGAATGCTGTTCTCGCTATTCTAAAATCTTTTAAAAGCTTTATCCTCTTCCCGCAGTTTTTCCCCTGTAATACCTGCAGCTTTAGCTGCTCTATCTATAGTCTCTGCAATAGCTCTGTCTACAATAAGTGGGGTGTAAACCCTTCTAGCGATCAGTCTATTATGAATTTTAGTACTGCACATCGTCATCCAATTACAATTAGTAATAACACGCCAATAGAATTCATAAATGTATAACAATCAATTATGAGATTTAACCAGTCGGTATGTTAACTTGTTTGCTGTTTTCAGCTGGAAATCTTGCGACGAATTCAAAGTACTTCTTGTACCTCCAACCCCTTGCTCATCAAGCAGCCTTTATACAATTCGCATAAACTGTTCTATCTTTCTTTTCGTTATAAAAATTAGCATACCCTCCATTGCCCTCCATCTCCAACCCCTCGCTCATCAAGCAGCCTTCATACAACTCGTATAAATTGTTCTACCATTTCTTGATTACTCAAGTTACAGCATGATGAATGTTTTAGTGATTGTAATTGCTTCAGACGATTTTTGCGATTATTTTCGGTGGATGCAGGTTCGGTTTCCCCTTATCCGGGAGCCGATAATGGAGCCCGGTGAGAAGCAGGCGTTTCACAGTCACGAGGAACAAGGAGGCGTGACGCGAATTTGAGTCTTCGTGCACCGGAAGCGGAGGCGGTTTTTGCGCGGAAATCGACGGAGCCGCTATATAATCGCACGCTTGGTCGTTAGTAGCGGAGCCTGCGGCGACATTCAACCCTTGCCGCCGTGAAACCAAGCAGCCACGACCCTCGTTTCCCTGCGCCACTAGCCCCCTACCCCTAACATCCTCTTTCCGCGTCGAGCTCGTGAACCTACGTTACCACCCCCGTGACACCTCGTCGTCACACCAGACAAGCTCGCGCGCCGCCGTGCCCTATTCTTTTCTCAGCGTTGCTCGCTGATATTTGGTTTTCTTTGATTCCGCAGCAGGCGTTCGCCTGTGATTAGGGAAAAGCTTCTCTCTACGCGCCTTCGGTTTTCCTCTTTTTCCCCCTCGCAAGCCCTCCCAACCGCCGATCTTTTTCCATCCGTCGACTTCTTGTTCGCCTCGTTCCACGCCACCACTTATCACGACGAGGCATCCGGCGCCTTTATCTTTCCAGTACTTAAAATTTGTTCCGCAGGCAGCGGCGTTTCCTTTCCTCCGCGGTCGAGCCTCCGTATCTCGAAAAGCAACCCGCGCTCTCGCGGTTTTTTCTCTCCTCGTGAGTTCAAAGATAAATTTTCGCGAGAACCGTTTGAAGTTCACCTTGGAGATTACGTTTCGCGGTACTCGAACGTTTCCCGCCTCTAATTTGTAGAAATAAACGCGGCCGAACTATAGCTTTGATATTATGCGCAGCCCACATCGTTACCAAACTGTACGCGAAACCGTAAAAGTCGAGCTGTTTCGGTCTGTTAAAGGTTGAACCCACGCCACCGTATCTATGTAGACGCCCCGTGCCGTGTTTCTGTGTGTGCGCGCCCGCGCGCTGTGTGGTGTTTTTAATTTTTTTGAGCACTAGTTTTGCCTCTGTCGACTCTGCAACCATGTTTCGGTAGCTCGGGCCACGATTTTCCGACTTTCCCGCACACACACCTCTCTTTCTCTCTCTTTCTCTCTCTCTCTCTCTCTCTCTCTCTCTCTCTCTCTCTCTTCCTCTTTCCCTATTTCTCTCTCAGTCGACGAAGCCGAGCGTTTGTTAACGCGTCGGTTATAATATCAAAGCAGCGCGGGGTGCATGCCTTTTCCATTTGCGCTCGCTCTTTGACGGATTTTCTTTTGATTCGATACGAAACCCCGGCCAGTATGCTTTCGACTTTCCTGCGACTCTCCGTTTTCAACATCCCGGAATCTTTTCGCCCCGCGTCGTCGTGGTTAGTGGTATTAGAAACCATTGTCGTTTTATGCGGACGGCCTCTGTGAACGAGAAAGGATCCGTTTAAGGGCTTGTCCGCGTTTTCCCGACCCTCGGCCCTGCTTCTTCAGCCACCCCTTTTTCTTTCCGCCCGTGAATCGCAACAGCGTTTCTTTCCTCTTGCGCGCGAGCTTGATATTACACCGAGAATTCGATCCTACGCTGTTTCTCTTCTTTTCAGCCGTGTTAGTTTCGCTCGTGTTTCGCGGTGTTCAATGCCGAATGACAATGGGTATGTGGGATATTTTTAAGTAATTTCCGCGGGACGGATGAGAAAGAGTATTCCGAAGAGTGCATCGACGTCGCACAGGTGCGGCATGAGGGCGCCGCTCGTTTCAGAGGGAAGAGAAAGAGACTTGTCGATGTTAAAAGCCACCCCCTTGTATATCTAGTCGCGTAAGGTAGAGAATGGCGTAGGGCGTAGGGCAGGCAGAAGAGGCGAGATCGAATGTTCTCCCAATGGGTCATGGGGGATCCGTTTCCAGCTCGGGGTGCCAGAAAAGATTCGCTCTATCGCGTATGTGCCGCCGCCGGCTCGCCGCAGGGAGAAGAGAGAGGGCTCGAAGTGACTTTTTTTTCGAAGGTCGCCATTAATTTCTAGAGGAGAACGAAAACCAAAGCCCCGGTCGCGCACGCAGCGAGTACGCTCTCGGTGGCAACGGAGCTTCCTGACGAAGTCAATTAAGCCCTTTTGTAACAAGAAACACTGGCAGAAGTGGGAGCGCCGGTGACGAAAGCCGAAGTGGTGGGTGTTCGTTAGAAGAGCCACGCAGCCACGCCACATCCACGCCTATAGCACGCTGCTACACGACGATCCACCTTCCCTCTGTCGTTTGTTCCTCGCCGTGCTCCCTTATCCTGGCAATTAATGCTTTTCTCAAAGTCGACATCTTTCGATTGATTTTCCCAGGTGCAAGAATTTCACCGCCGCCAAGAGGATCGGCACGCCCGGAAACCCCACGCCGGTGCGCATGCCGCACGCCCATCCAGAAACCTTCCGACAGTTCATTCATTACATTTACACCGGCAAGGTAAATTATTTATCTAGAAAGGATCGATTCCATTGCTATCGTTTGTATCTTTGAGACCGAGAAAAACCAGGGTAAAGATACCAGTTATTTGAAGGCATTCTGTAATTTATTTTGCATTATTTGTGATAAACGATTGATTATTATCAACCTTTTTTCTGTATCGTCAAATTCTTCTGAACGATTTTGTTAAAAAGCGAAAGAAATATTAACGAAGTTTTAACTGTGGTAGCTTTACCGTGTCGTTCCAGATGGTATCCTTCCTTTCAAGATTATTTTCGCTCTTTCAATTAATAAAGTATTCTCGCGCTTGATTCCATTAAGTGTGGCAAAATTCATGGAGTCTTCCTCGTAGCTTCCACCGAATAAATTTTTCCCCTCCACTCCGGTTTCAAAGATATTAAACGCGGTTATGGTTATCGCCCCGTCATGAATAAGAGATCGGCAAAGTTCCGCGCGGGTCTAAAGACACGGCCGAGATTCAACCGGTAACTTTTCTATAGATCATGCTACAGGACAGTGGCATCTTCGAGATGCTGGGACTCGCCCAAGAACTCGGAGTCGAGGAACTTTGGAGAAGTTGCGAGGAACACGTCTCCGCCACTCTCAGCCCCGGAAACGCGTGTGCTCTTTTGACTGCAGCCCTGGATGCTCAAGAGCGAGTCCCTGGTAAGTTATTCATGGCATCCTGTTAAAAGTTCAAGTATCAAACAATTCCCATTGTCGAAGTTGCCGATTCGGCGCTCTTTCGAGGACGTGACGCGTGAAACTTGAACTATTTCCCGTAGACTGTCGTTAATGTCGCAAAATGTGAAACGCGAACGGCTCCTCGAGCTTCTTCGTTCACATTTTGTATCTACATCACGATTGTTTTTAAATGCATTGAAATTTTGGACGATTGCGTGGTACTATGTACTCTACTACCGTCCATAAATCACCGGACACTTACTTATTTTCTACAAAATGGTAAAAGCTTCCAGCTTCATTTTATTGTTTTATTTTGATTGGATGTAGCTATTGTACGATAACATTTGAATGCAAAATTAAATATACATATGCTATTTGAATAAATGTTAGAAAAAAGAGATCGAGACATTGTGGGATTATAATCTAATATAATATATATATTATACGGACAGCTCTAGAAGCCAAATTGGAAAATAGTTGCCCCACTTAATTCTAAAAATTAGAATAATAATTAAAATTTAGAAAATATAGAATATTTTGGTCAGATTTGATTTACATATTCGCTACATTAGAAAAAATTAGTATAAGTACCATTTTTATTTCATAATATAAGTCCTTTGAATAAAAGTGTTCAGTGACTTATGGACGGGAGTGTACTCGTATGTGGACATTTCTTTGCTGTTTCTTCTGAACGTTTATAGTACTGGCTAGGCAAGTATCTTGGTTTGTTCTTATTTTTCTCGATAAGTGTGGAACAATTTAAGTAATTTAATATTTTATTAATTTGCAAAGTTTCTCTCTGCACGTACGGTAAGTTATCGACTATGTACTGTACTCGTGGTTGGCAAGTTTACCACAACGGCAGCACGCTGTAGAGATTCGAGGTACATGTACATAGTTGCAAAATTGCTCACATCATTTTTTAGTCGCTTTTGTTTTCGGTTAAATTTTTTAAAAGTCCACAGTCTGTTTCATTAAATTTCACTACTGTTAATACACATATAAAAAGTTGAACTATGTAATTACCGACTATGAATTTTCTACTTGATCCACCAAGTTACAGTGACTGATACAAAATGCGCACATAGAGAGCGCTGCTTGGTAATAAAACTGAATCCACTAGGAAGATTTTACGGTAATTGTAAAACATTTTTACCGTAAATCATTCCGTATTAATCAATTCATAGATTTTTGTTAAATTCTACAATGTCGTATATATCACGAACCCACCTTTAATTCTCCTATTCCTAATAAATGATTTGACTTGAAAATATTCTTTATTATCGAGAGAAGTCTCTATAAATAACTAGTGACTAGTAACAGCTGATGATAGCAGTTGGTAGGGCGGCGACGCCACATTTTCCGGCGTCCGGCATTTACGAAGCACGCGTTGACGAAGCGTTGCCTGTTAATTTTTGAAAAACCATAACAAAAATGTCGTACAAGGGACCGCAGAAAGTCCAGAAGGTGATGGTGCAGCCCATCAACCTTATATTCCGATATTTGCAAAACCGATCGCGTGTGCAAGTTTGGCTGTTCGAGAACGTAAACCTCCGTATCGAGGGTCACATCGTCGGCTTCGACGAGTACATGAATTTGGTACTGGACGACGCGGAGGAGTATCATATGAAAACGAAGAACAGGAAACCACTGGGACGCATCATGCTGAAGGGCGATAACATAACATTGATACAAAATACGAATCCAGGGGTGAACTAATCACCGAAGGATTACCTAACCTCGAAGGACAGTTTAGGAGAAACAACAAACGTATTATTTTGATCCACGCCGGGATCTCGTGTGTGGTTTCTATACATGGATGGAAGTGACATGATAAACACTATGCAAGAACATTGTTGACTTCTGAAATGCTAAATGTGGCGCGTAAATGAAGATAGAATAGACAATGAGAAATTGACTACTACAAGTACAAATTGTCACTGGATATTGCTGTCACCTCGAAATGACAATATCGTTCTTTATTAGAAAACTACTTTGTTGTTGACGATTTTATACTTGTCGAGGAATCTGGAACACTTGTTTGCTAGGAACTGCACTCACAGGGTCTGTTTCTTCGATAAAAAATCTATAATGTGTGTTCCACCTATATGGAACTGTCCTCCGTTTTGTACTATTGCTTGTCCGTAACAACAATCAGAGATGTAAATACTACACAATGAAACAGTTATTGTAACAGATGCGGAATTGACTTATCCTTAATAAATATTTTTGAATCAGAATATTATCGTTACTAATTTCATATAATTCCTAATAATAAGTAACTTCTCCAATTATGTGTAAGTACTGTAGCAACTTTAAGCGCATATGTCGTCCAATAAATATTCATTTCTCTGTAATAACAATGAAATATTTTCATTATCGCAGGAGGTAAAGGAGCATGTTCGTCCTTCATCGAGAGGTGCTTTACTTTCATCGGAGAGAATGCAGTAGACACGGTGAAGACAACAGCATTCTGCAATCTCCCAAAGGATGCACTGGTCAAGCTGATATCTTCTGACTACTTGGGCCTGGAGGAAGAGGATGTATGGAGAGCGGTTCTGAATTGGGCCAAATATCAGGTTCTTTCTCCTTCAGAGTTCTATTCCATGTCCGAGTACTTTGAATCCCTCCAATTCCAAGAAGACTTATCGCTCTGAGCATGTGTATGTTATGCATAAGGTCGCAGACCTTATGTCGCATACGATTACCGGGTCCTTGGGTCCTCCTTAGGTTCTTGGATCAGAATTTAGAATTACGAGTTAAGGAAACGCTTAACCGTACGGACCACGCTCCTAGGCAGGGGTGACGCAGCCTACTCAACACTGGACGGTGGAAGAGCGCGTGAGGGTTTGCCAGCATTTGTCAGGGGTGATAAATCACGTTCGACTGCTGCTGATCGACAGCCAGGTGTTCGCCGAGGAAGTAGAGCCAACCGGAGCAGTGCCAATAGAGCTGTCCTTGGAGAGGTACGAATTTTTCAATCCCGATCGCTCAAGTGGCTCGAAATTCCTCAGGTACGGTTTGCCGGGAAATCTTGTCGTCCTCGGAGGCTTTCGATTTTTACGTTCTGTTTTAGGTACCGGTATGCAGCACTGCCGAACAAATACGCAGAAATCTGTGCAGACAAGCGGTTACAGCCAAGAGTGAGTCCGTTTCTCTTCCCTGGATCGCAAATTCTCTCCAGGGATAAAATGGGGTTCCAACGTCTTCTGAATCAGTGGTACGGGTCGCCGAAACAGAGCTGGCGTTTAGTGTACCGGTATGTTTATTTTGCACAAGACAGAATAAGTATACATCAGCAAATCGTTCTGAACGTTGATCTATTTCAGAGCCTCTAGTCATGGTTACTCGGCAACATCGTTTCACCGACACTGCGATGGCGTTTGTCCAACATACGTGATTGCGCTGGTACGTCGTCCTAATTTTTGAGTCATTTCTTTCTCGGTATTTGATTTGCGCAATACGCTAAAATTTTTCTTGATGTTGTAGGGAACTCGAGGAGAAATTTGTGGAGGTTTCAGTGATGCACCTTGGGGCAAAACTAAAGGACATTACATTTTCTCTGAGAAAGCCTTCCTCTTCACTTTAACAAACAACCAAGATGTACCTCCCACGAAATATGATATTGTGAAGAGACCGTTCGCCATTTGCTATCATCCAGAGTGAGAATCATTATTTCAGTGAACAGTTTAAGTAAAATTAGAGTCGAACAGATTTTCAAGACTTTCTTAATCTACTTATTTTCTTTCAGCATTGGGCCAATCTTTGGAGCAGGGGCCGACCTACTCATTTCCAGCAACTGCAACGTGAACATGGAGAGTTATAGTAATCTTCCCCACAGTTATGATGGAGAACATGCTTCCAACACTGTCCTCATGGGAGATTATCATTTCTCTGTAGTAGATTACGAAGTTTTTACTCCTAATCACCAGGTTCCCAAATCCACGCATTCACAATGATATATATGCTTCCTTTCATAGATTTGTACATATATGTATATTTGCATGAGTACAACGTGAGATGGAAATGTTCTGTTAAAGGTGAACATGCAAAGTGCAATTTCTCGTCGAGTTCAAGATTTAACATGAACTTGAGTGTACACAAAGCATGGTTATGGATATATCTCTAATTATTAATTTTACTTGTTTATGCTACGAAATTTTATTGAATTAATGGAAAATAAATAATAAATGATCTTGAAAAATTATATGTGAATTATATTGTAGTAGAATATTTCTTAACCTTTGTGTATTGTGAGCATTATCATGCATTTTATACGGTTATGTAGTCATGCGAAATTCGGTTGATGCCTAAATTAATAGCTATCGAGTTTTCTAAGCAGAAAATGTATAAACGATTGCGAATTTGTGTGCGTAGCGATCGTTAAGCTGGTTATGTATGCGTTAACGAGCGAACGATCGAAATCGACCGATATTGGCTCGCAATTAAGGATTTGGCTCTGAACGGGATTAAAGTATGCCAAACAATCGTTCGTGTTCCGCATAGCAAGCGGACGAGATGCTTGGGTACACAGACCGGTTCCCAAGGGGCTTGTTAAATCACGCGTTAAATTGTGAACAGATGTCTTGGAAATCTAATCTGTATTACAACGGCGCGCTCGAAAGTAAACGTGAAATGTGAAAATCTACGGAAAAATGCGAACTGTTGAATACGTATTAGCGGCTATCAAAGGCGCCGATGACACGGATGTGCGTTCGATAAGTAAGATCGTGCCTATTCCACTTACCGTTAGCCAAAATTTCAACCTCTCTCGCCAGAAAACCGTGCAACAACGCGCCGTGCGTACACTAATTAAGTATTTCGAACAGAAGACTAGGAAAATCGAGAGGAACGGTCGTCTCGGCGCTTTCTTTTAAATCGTACCGGTAAAAATTCTCTCTTACCTTCTCTCCGCCATGTTCTCCTGGTACAAGCAGATACTTATCCACCGGTGTAAACGATTATCCAAGAATGCGTTTTCCTCGAAGTAGTTCACACGATTATCATAATCACAATTACTCTGCGTTTTGCACATTTCTCGACCACAAATACTTAACGAATAAATGAGAATTCTAATATTATTTTCCAGATTTTATGTCTACTTGTCTCTTTAACCCTTTGAATACGATATACGTATATATACGCCCTCACAAGTCTATCAATATGTAATACATATACGAAAGGTGTAAATATACGCCCTGTGGATCTTTTTACTATAACGCCTTTACTGTTTTACCAATTGATTTAATCCATCAAGATCAAATCCATCAAAATGAATTTGTACGTTTCATCAAAATGAAATTAGCGATTATTATTGAAGAAATGTACAAATTAAGTTAAGTAAATTAATGTATAGCTTAAAAAGAAAAAGCTACTTAAATAAATGAAAAGTTGAATATTTTTAATTTATTTGCAATTGTTCTATTTTTTTAAACCCTAAGAATGGTATCAAATCTCCGGGTACTGTTTTGGTCAGTATGTAGTCAGTGGACAACCAGTCGCAGCGACTGACATGCAAGTAACGCGCTGTCCGTATCGATGGACTCCTCCGAAAACGCGCCGCAGTCAAAGAGCTAAATTGATGTGAATGTTGTATTTCTCGAAAATGTATGGAATGGTCGAAAAAAATTGACCCGAGGCTTCGTATCAAAATTAACATCTTTATTTCACTTTTCTTTTCCAATTGTTATTAATCATCTACTTAAATTACATTAAGTACTGCAAGCACTTGAAACAACGGAATCGAAACTATCATTTTTAAATGATCGAATTTCGTGTAAAAACCGTGTATTACAAACTATTTGAAAACGTATCCGAGGCTTCGTATCAAAATTAACATATCTATTTCACTTTTCTTTTCCAATTGTTATTAATCATCTACTTAAATTACATTAAGTACTGCAAGCACTTGAAACAATGGAATCGAAACTATCATTTTTAAATGGTCGAATTTCATATAAACCGTGTATTACAATTTTTTCATACGGTTTTCGTTGTTTGTACAAAAGTTACGACAGCACGATCGCTCGGCCTAGTTTCGCTTGTTAACTAGTTCAACGTGGCAGTGTGTGGCTTCCGTATCTCTAATGAATCGCTAATTCTACGATTTAATGGTCGACGCGTTACAGGTGCGCATCTCAACTTGCAAAGTTGGTTTCTTGGCAGACCTGAACGTCGCAAACAGCGAATACGGTTTTGTCTCGGGAAATGGCAGCGGTTCGACTTTGATATCGACTGGGTCGAGGGTGAATAGTAGGGGTGGGCGGGTATCCGGAAATTTATATTGTTCGGAGAACAATTTCGACTTCGGGTACCCGAAATTTTCGGTTGTCGGTTGAGCAGGCATATCTTTCGTTGGAAAAGGATTGAATGGAACATACCCTCTGTCGAGCGGACAACTCGGAAAAAGAAGAGAGGCATTTCTTATTCTCGAAACAATCATTGGTGTCATTTCTCGAGACAGAACTGTACACCGAAACACCAATTTCCGGTTAATTTTTCGAGCAGATTTTTCTTTAGAATTGTAGGGCCCAGGGATTGGTGGATTTGTACTTTACTTGTAAAACAGCATGGCTCTGTAGTCGGCCTATCAGTCTAGAGATTAGTTGCAGTAACGTGTGCGCCGAGATTTATATTAAACGTATAATGTATTTCTATTTTTAATCCGCAAGAGTGCCGCGATCGATTTACAAAATTATTTAAATCAACGAAGTATACTGTTCAGTATAATTCGAGGATCGTTTGCATTGAGCATGGTAACCAATGTTTGACAAATTCAGCTATTAATGTACAACATCTTTCTCTTCGTTCGACGATCTTTCAATTACGCTGAACAGTGTAATTCATTCGTCTATGTACAAGTAAGTACTGGCCCGGGTCCCGTTCGCGGAGCTGCCTAATTACTATGTACACTTTCACACCTTTCTTAAATCGCTAATTGAGAGATACTTCGGTACGGAAAACAAATCAGGGGTCCTACTTAAATATCATATAGATCTACGATTGCACGTGTCCGACGTCGGTATCTAGATGCGATCAACAATATTCAACCAAAACATAAAATACTGGCCATTTATTGACTACCTCGATAATCCTCGATAACAAGTAGCTAACAAAGCATATGCGAATAGAAAACGATTAACAATAATCATCGTTGCGGTGTTGGCCGTTGTCAATGAAGAAACATGTTCACACAACGTCGTTAACGAATAAAATACTTTCGAGAGGGGACATTAACTGCTACATATGTACAAACTATGTACAAGACCGCATTGCACAACAATGCTCCACGATTTTAAATCACGTTCGCTCTACACGCTGTATCGTGGAAAAGGGAAACCAGAAAGGAAGACTCCTGTATAAATTCCAAGTTCTAAGATAATTACAAAGCAGAGAGAAGAACATAGTCGCGTACAATTTTCTATCACCTCGGAGTCTGGTTTCATCCCCTGGTTCTTTCCCACGTCTGAAATCGTTGGGTATATTCTTCGTTGTATGGGGTTGTCATGGGACACACTCTTCTGAAGTCTCCCGCCTCGTCGCCGGCGATCGGCGCTAACATTTTAGGGTCGGAGAGGCGTCATCGGGTTGGCGCGAACCGCGGCAGGTCCTGAGGCCGTGCTAAAAGCAAATCTGTGTTCGACGAGAGTCTAGGCTCGGCGGCGGGAAAAGTATAGTCCTCGGCGGCTGGCAAGGCGGATTGTCGGGGCGGTTAGCCGGCGAGTACAGGAATTTCACCGAAATTCCCGGTTGCTCCTGGTATTTCACTGGCCTCTGGTGATGGACGGGCCCTCTGAAGACGATCCGGGGGTGTTCCCTCGCGCGATCCTCATATCGGCGGAGATTCTTCGCGGCGAGTGTAAATAGGCTTGGGACAAAAGCAGAGAAGAGGCGGCTTGGCTCGACGGAGGCGTTTACATTGGCAGGCGTCGAACGCTTGTAAGATAAAGCGGTTGGCAACGTTCTACACGTGTACGCCGGTTTGTAACGCACGTTCCGAACACGTGCACCCCGCAGTTTGACGTGTTTATCAACCGATGCACCGGCTCCGTCGCTCTCCCGCTTCTGCGAACGCGTCACCGTCGAGCCGCGCGCCATCATCTCGCTCCATCTCACGATTACCGCGAGCCGGGGAACGAGCGCGCGCTCGTTAATTAAACCGGAGGACTCTCGTTAAAGTCGATTGGCTTTTGCGCAACCAGCCATCGATCGGCGACTCGCGATCCTCGCCGTGATTACCCGGAATTGAGACGTTAATCCTTCATTCTTCCCTCCAGCCGCGCCGCATCGCGCCGCAAGGAGTTGCTAGGCATTTACGCGCGCGAATTACGTTCAGCGATTCGGGCGCGAATGATTTGTCTCCGAGATCAGGCGCGATTCCACGCGGCTCCCCTACTACCTTCTCTCGGATCAGGCCAATTCCACGGCTCCGGGGAATGCAATTAACGATACTTCTTCTGGGACGGCTCTCTTCTGGGAATCCCGGTCGGCTATCGGGTAGGCTTCTAATTGACGTTCGATGATCGGGGCAAAAACGGGAACGCAATTGATTACAATATCACGTATCCATTTCTCACGCGCCGTATTTGGGAACGGGGGTTCGCGCGCGAGCAACTGCTTTCCACTTTCAACGCCGATCGGTTTCCGTCTTTGTGTAAGCAAACGTCCTCGCTCTCCGGCTCTCAGCCCATTATACAGCGGCCTAGCGGGTCGCAGGCCGATCGGAAAGTCTTTTCTCTAGCATCTCGTTGTGAGGTCTATCGGCGCTGGTTTCCTTTTCAGCAGCGGGCTGCCTCGGTCGCTCACGCTCTCCATGTCGATTTCATCCTCATCCTCGGTCTCGTCCCTCGCGGGCGTGGCCGCGGACTTCATGGACAGGTCTATGGGGTTATCTTGCGGCGGCGGGCGTTCCGCTTCCGGTTCCGGACTGCAGATCGGGGAACCGTCCTCGGAACGTTTGATGGACACCGGAGATCTTTCCGCGTGCGTTCGTTGGCTCTTCAGCACCGCGTCCAAGTAGAATCTCTTCGTGTACGATTCGCCGGCTTCCATGTTCGGAGAGGAACTTTGCCTGGGCGTTGTTTGCACATTGTGATTGTGCGCGTATCTGTCGTTGTTGTTGTTGTTGTTATTGTTCTCGCAGGTGCCCTTGCTGTCAACGCCAATACTCGTGGTGGTGGTGGTGGTGGTTGTTGCCGTGGAAATGGCGCTCGTAGTGTCCTCGATCACAGGCGAGTGTCGAAGGAGGTTCGACGGGTGGTTGGGCACCAGAGGATGAGAGGCTCCGTGAGAAGCGTAGAGATGGTACGGGGAGAACATGGTGAGGCTTGGCGGCGGCAGGAACGCTGGCGGTATCAGAGACATTCCACCCAGGTGGAATCCGAGTGGCAAGCTCATCATTTCCTTGCTGAGCGCCGATAAATCGGCTACGGAGGGTTGCAGGTGCGAATGCAACGGCCGGAAGCCGGGGTGTCCCGAGTACGCGGCTCGTCTCTCGGATATCTCCACGGAACTGTCGCTGTTGTGCGACTCCGGTGAGCTTATGCTCGGCGAAGTCGAGTTCTTGTAGTCGTCCAAACCGAGCATCAGCACGTCATCCTTCCGCTGCGCTCCGTGGATGCCGATGGGCGGGCTCATGGGTTTTCGTTGTTGCTGAGCCTGGGGTACATTTGGCAGTGTCTGCTGGAAGTGGTGTTGCTGCTGCTGTTGCTGTTGTTGTTGCTCTTGCAGCAAGCAGTGGATCTTGAACCAGTTCGACCTACGGCCGTAACGCGAACCAGACTTCGACATGCCCACGAACAGGCACTTTCTCAGACGACACGCCTTGCAGGCAGTCCGATTCTTCTTGTTGATCACGCACTCGCCGCCATTCTTGCACTCGGAGATGCTGCTCAGGTTGTTGTACGATCTCCCGAAGAAGGACTGTAACAAATCGAGAACACGGTTCGTTACTGCTAATGCGGTAATTAAGGTGACATCGTTTTATACCGCGAGACGGAGTAGTACGGCGCACGCGATTTACATGCAAATTGAGAGCTCAAACATTTAGCGAAAGATGAGCAGCCGCACGGTCGCGTCGCGCCGCAGTGAAACGCGTAATGAGCACAGGGGAGTCGTCGTGTCGGTTGGCAATAGCGTGCTCTCGTTGTCTCATTCATGCTGTATACTACGGGGAACGGACCCCGGTGTAGGCGCGTGCGGCCTACTGTGCTCGTGCTAATTGCCCAAATGGTGCAATTCCGTGATTCCGACACCGACGTGGCGGCTTTCGTGTTTCCAGCTCTAGAGAGTCCCCTTTCGTTCGCATAAATTCCCACGTCATTTCTTTCTGATTTGCCTAAGCGCACGCGTTCCTCTCTGCCCCCGCCCTCTGCTCCGTTGCCCCGTAAACGCGTTCCACAACGAATCGATTATATTCCACCGAAAAATGCCTCTCATTCCGACGGAGGGTATTGCGATCGGCGCGCGTTATCCTAAATAGACGAAGCGAGAAATCCCGGCGGACGCGGCACGCGGCTCGGCGTTACGAAACCCGCGCGATTTAAGACCTCGTTCTTTATAACAGGCATCGAGAGAACCGGCCTCGTGGCCCGTGGCACACTATGCATTTAAGCCGGAGCGGCGGGGCCGGTACTCCGAAACACCTACAGCTTCCTGTGCAACCCGCTAGAAAATTCTGCCCTTCGCGCGGCTAATGATCGGCCTTTAAAGGAGAGACGCGAGGTGACGCAGCGTGGTGTGCGACATCCATCCACTTTCGCTTTTTCTGCCCGTACGCACGGCTATATTATTAATCGTTTCTGGTTCGTTTGTCCTGAAAACGAGCTCTTCCTGCGGCCCGATGGTCCCGATGCGCGCGGGCTGTGTGTTCCACTTGTCTCGAGCGTCGTCGTCGTCCTCGGTGTCTGAGCGCGTCTCCCAGCGTCGTCGACCAGGTCGAAGAGGAGGCGAGGGGACCCGAGCCAGTTGCAAGAGGAATACGCGCGCGACGCTTCAGGAGCGATGACACAATCGCGAAAATGCTACCGTTATTACGTGCCTCGGATGGTCCCTCCTCTCCTTCCTCTCTGGTCGCGGCACACGCTCCGGGATTATGCAAACGGCACGGCACTTTGAAACCTCGGCCGCAGCGCGCCACGCCGGTTGCCTTTTCATCGTCGAACCTTCCAGCGCGATTGTTACGGTTTCCTTTCGAAAACTCTGACCCGCCGATAAATAGACCGGCTAATTACGCCACGGTGAACTTTCTTGACGCAAAGAAACGTATCTCTCTGTGACTCACCGCGCTCGCCCGTTCGCGTCGGAATAAAAAAATAAAAACGCGGGCAACAACACTGAAATTCCCCTGTCTCAATGAACGGATAATGAACCATTGTACCGTTTCCCATTGGTTCGCCGGTGGTTTTTACGGCGAGCGCGGCTAACGCGGTTCGATAAACCGCGGAATCGGTCGTCCGTGTTCGGGTGTCGGGCCTCGGCAAGGACCGGTCGCGCGTTGCGATTCGCGTTCCGTCGAGTTTCACCTTTAGGAACACACCGAGAGAGCCTAATCGTGGGAGAGATCAACGGGAAGACATTGCGCCGGGCCGTGCTCGAGCAGCACGTGTGCGCGTTTCGTCAATTCGCCCGTGCTCGGGAAGCCTGGCTTCGAGGCGGTGCTTCCGGCGCTTCGCACTTGTCTGCCACAATTGTTTCCGCCCTAGTTCACCATTACGTCACCTCGACATTGTTTCGTTTCGTTATTTTCGTTTTCAGGCCCATCGTAGCATGTCAGCTCCCCGCCGACCCCCTACACGTTCCCCTTTACGCTCGAATCGCGGCCCGTACGAGAGACACAGAACACGCTGCTACTGCTACTACTACACCAATTCGACCGCGAATGGAACTCTAGGTATTAATTGTTCAACCCAGATACCTGTCCTATTCGATGCCACAATCGTAGCTGTTCGCTTTGCTGCGTTCTGTAACGTTTTTACGCGACACGATTACGATTCACGGAAACTGTACGCGTTGTTGAGCTCGGGAATCGCGGTGCAATTTGCTTTGCCGGTTCGTGCTGTTATCTGTATGCGACGTGCACTTTACAATGACTTTCAACTCTGGAATTACCGAATTGAGATCTCAATAAATACGTCTCTACGATTTGTATAACAATATCGATACAGCTACTTTGATAATTTGGCGTCTCTGGTGTTAAAATGGGAAGAAGATGACCAGATTTGCAATGTCAGTTCTGTTTCGATTCTACTCCACGAATATTCTTCGTTGCGTTAGCAATTTAACGAGCTGATAGACGAGCACACTAATTTTCAAATAATTATAACATCTCTTAAATTAGCGACTACCTTGGAAACTGCTTGGGCCTCGAGCCCGGCTTCCTTCCCGCAATTGTCCGCCGCGTTCAAACTAAACACGATTACTTTCGGAAGTTCGGTTGACACGCATGCCTAGTCAAACGTTTAACCTCGGCCACGAAGCATTTCGTGAAAGCGTTCAGTGTTTCTCAGCTTTACGAAACCGCGGAAAAGACCGGCCACTCGCAACCCGCAGAACACGAAAAAAAAGACACGCAAAGGAGACATTCGATCAAAGCGTTCTGCTCTCGAAATTGTTTTATCAGAACAATTTTCCCGTTCGACAATCACGCCGACGCGGCTTTCGTTCGAGCTCCACGTAATCATCGGAAGGACTCTTTATGGATCCGCTGGGGTAAACTTGCGAGCAAGCGAACGGAGAAGGGAACTCACCTTGCAGCCCTCGCAGGTGAACGCGCCAAAGTGGAAGCCGGCCGCGGGCTCGCCGCACACCTTGCACTGTTGGTTCATCTGCAACAAAAGATAATGGCTTTGTCTGAATTCGTGGTGTGGCGTGTATTAGGCGTTGCGGCGCCGTTATCTGGGATCGCGTCGGCGGGGCCAAACGCGCACCGAGTTTTCCATGGGTTCGTCACTCGCCGGACGATTATGAGCTTCCGTTCCGGTGAATGACGAAACCGAGGAAAAAGAAAAGTAGACGATGCGCGCCCGAGGGCGCGACGTCGCGTAACGTCCAGGCATATTTCTACGGTTCGACAGAATCACAATGCAGGCGTTATCATGCGGCCAGAACACCGATCGCGTGATTGGGTAAGAGAAGAGGCTCGTTGCGCAATGTCGGCGGTATACGCGCGAATCGCTGGGTCGTGGCAAAGCGGTGCGTGTTACGTTCAACGAGCGGAAAACCCTCGGTGCACTTGCTTCTTCCCTCTCTGTTCGACCGAGCGACTCCTTTCGCCTTCTTCGGTCGCTCGTCCGGAAAACGGTTCGCGGTCTCGTTTTCACACCTTGCCGATTCCATTCCGCCCGCCATCTTACGCGTAACAGAGATCTCAAAAATTAACGAGCAGGGCGGCGCGCCGGTTTTAAAACGGAGGTCCGATCGGTCGTGAAACTACTCGACGATACAGTTTTTACGACTGCCTCTGCACCGAGAATTCTAATGAAGTCCGGGAATATGGGACAATAGTACTGACCCACATACGTAGCCCGAGGGTACGCCGTGTCACCTGCGGCGACTTTCATACATGACAGACTGTCGCTAAATGGGAAAGTAAATCTCAGCTAATGGAAGAGACATCGATTGTTTGATCAACGGAGTCTCTCTTTCCTGACCTACACCCCACAGTCGTTGACTCTTCTCATTCGCGGACGCTCCGTGACTCGGCGTGCCTACGCATACTTTTAATTCCACGTTCGATTCTTCTTTTTTTTTGCCTCTTCTACGTTCCCCTTTCCCTCCTCCACTCCGCTAGGTCGAAAACCGCTTATGGCGGTACCTCACCTTATACATTGGCAGTGTAATTCTTGCTCGCACTTTACATCCTCCAAGTTACACAGGGAGACGTAATATCTACTCGATGCAGTACCGTTTCATCTTGAGATTGTCGGATCCGATGCTACACTGTCACGAACCGCCCCCAAAAATAGAATTCTAGGTCCTAACTGTCGACGTGAATCTTAGAAAATCTTAGATCTATATCAACTTAAGAAATTCTACATGAATCATCTTCTTATCTGAAAAAAATGACTCAAATCTTCGGGTAGAATCTCGCCCCCGAATAGACTCTATTTGAAATTGATTATCCGATCGCGCAAGCTGACTCGTCTACGCACGTGGAAGTCGATGAGCAGGTAACACTCGTCGACTTCCTGCCGATGACTTTCATGTCCGCGCCGTCTTAGAATCGTAAACAGACTGGGCAACGCGGTTTGAAATTTCGTTGGTTGGTTCGGGGCCGAAGATGAAGAAAGCCGCGAGATTATGCCAACGCGATTGCTTCAACGTTATTTTCGAATCCAGCGGAAAAACTGGCGTATCCGTGCGATGTGGCAATCGTCGCGGTTTGCTTGGTGGACCTCGACGATCGCTCCGACACGGCGCGAAATCGAGCGAGCGAGCTAGCTAGCAGGCAAATCGTCGGGGAGGAAAGAGAGAGCGTCGGTTAATTGAATTTAAATGACGACGTATTCTCGTTAAATACTGCCTGCGGGCCCGGTTGATATTTGAAGTGGGGGAGAGAGGGACGACGCCGCGCCGCGTCTCTTCCCTCGGCTCGTCTGGTTTGGGCTCGGCCCCAGAGGGATTGTTCTGCGCTATTAATTACCGATAGATGCTGGCGGATCGATAGTCACGGTTAACGCTCGACGACTGCGGCGGCGGCGGCGGCGACCAGGACGATGAGGACGACGACGGTACGCGCCCGAGGTATCGCAACCTGCACTGATTGCAGGTGTGCATCCGGTGAGCCATTCAGGGGGTGCCTGCATACTCGAGCGTTTCACGTCGATGCGGTTGCAACGTGCTTTAAGCCATATTGTTACGGTTGCGTGTCGCAATCGGGCCTCGCGCGACCGGTGATACCGGCGAGTTTACCGGCTTAATAGAATCGACGACGCGCAAAAGAATGATAGATGATTCAATGTTCCCCGCTAATAAATGACTTTTAATTATGGCCTCTCCGCGGGCACAATAAAACGGTTGATTAATTAACTCCGCGCCGCGTTCGCGCCGACGGACCGTGTTTAGGAGTTACTTAACGGAGTCCCTTGCCTCCGCGTCGCTAATGATCGTAAAATATTGGGACGATAATTATTTCTAATAAATCCCGCGGTTCCTGCGACTATTCCGCCGATCGATCATCAAGGAAGAAAAGTGAATACCCCGTAGAGAAAGTTCGCGGATCCTCCGCGCGACTCCGTCTCGATTCCGCCGCTCCGGGAGGAAAGTCGAACGATAATGGCCGAGGACCCGATACATTTGCCGAGGGATTTCCGCTCAGACCGGACCGGCGGCGCGGGTTGTAATCATCGTCGCCAAGACCAATCGCGGAGACCAGATATCGATAGGCGCGATTGTTGCGCTAGTCGATCGAACCGTGTGAATCGTAACGACTCCCTGCTAACGGCTCGTTACTTTCGAGCGCGATCGGTCGGCCGGCTCTCCCCCGCGCCCGACACTCTTTGATCATCGACGATTCCACGGAAAGACACTCGACGGGACGCGAAGGTGCAACCGCGAGCACGTTTCAAAGGGATCAATCCGAGTTCCTACGTTCCCGCTCCGGCGATTGTCCTCCTTTCTAGAGCTGACCTTCTCGATAAAGACACTTACCCGCTCCTGATCTTCCGCTTTCAGGAAAGAATGGCATCGATCCGCGATCATCTCGTGCGCTGAACTGTTCTTCTCGTCCCGACACCCTAACATCAGAGAGTGAGAGAGAGACTCCCGTCGAATCAGCGGTTTCTTTCTTCGTTTGCATGCGCGTGAAAGTCGGTTTGGTCTAGCAGCGGAACTATTTTAAATGACCGACGCCTCGTTACTTTCGTCGCGGCACCGGGAAAACAAGACGCCTCTAGAATTCGCAGCTCGATTTTTCGCCTCACGACTCACGCCCGCGCGGAAATCGTCTCGGTTACCTGTTTTCTCGAATGCTATCCGAGAAGATCAGAACGGTTTACGACCGGCACAAGCCACCTATGGCGTTCTTTCCCGGCCGTTAAAACATCCCCAATGTTTTTCGCCATTCTCGGCCGCCTCGATTTTTAACCTACTCGGCCGAACCCAAGGATTGTAAAAAAAAAAAAGGTCCACTAAGCCGCTTTTTCGCCAAGGTCTAGTGACCGTTACCGCGCCTTTTTATTGGTGAAAAATGGCTCGGGTTCTATTTCCCCCGAGCAGTAAAGCGCTGAAAGATGCCGGCCGAACTGGGTGGACGGAGCGAGCTATACAGGCAGGTCACTTTTTTACTGCTCACAACAGCCGGCTGCAATTATCGGGGACGATTTGTAATAAAAAGTAGCGGTCGTCTGTGCGACATTTCCAGCCTGTGGCCCTACGTTATCGTTCGCTTCCTCTCTCCTCTCTTCGAGAGCTTACCTCTGTAAACACTATTAACGTTGCGAACGACCTCGATTTTACTGTGTCCCGACTAGTAAAATACAGCAACGATTTTTTTTTTTTTTTTACGATTGTATTTTTAAACGACCGCCGGAGCTGGAACGAGGTTCGCACTCGACACCCTTTGCGAACTCATCTTCGCAAAGCAACGCGATCCAGTTAGCAGAGAACAGCTTCCGGTCTTTCGAAACGAAACGCCGTTCCGCAACGCGCGCTCCGGCGATCGGCCTTCGCGCGATGCAACGTGGACCGTTTGTTTCCGATGCTATTATTCCATCGCTCCTCGATAACCCGATTCAGATTCGTATCTAACAATCGCGCAACGCGTCGAACACGCTCGAAATGGGAACGCGACGCCTGCATTTCCCGCGAGCCGATCTATTTGCACATACGTTAACGTTAAAAATTACAGATACACCGTGCCGACGAGTTACGCGATTCATTTTCTACCGAAAAATATTTTCTAAAGCTTAGTTTACACTGAGCCAACATCGTGCATCCATTCATTTCTTCTTTACGCTATTTATAAAAAAAAATAAAAAGAAAGCAAGGTCAAGAATTTTGCTTCAGTGTGGACACAGCTTAACGCATCGTTTATCGATCGACACATTGTGCGTTAATTATCCGCGGTCGTAAACCGTCGGAATCAATTTTGTAATCGACTCTCGCCGCGGTTTCTTTCTGACGTCTCGCTGAGAATAGTCAGCTATCGTCGCGATCGGGCTAGATACGATCTGCTAGTCGGTATTAAATATATTAAATAATTAAGCTTAATCGCGACGCCCGAAGGTACGCGAGAGTCACGGCCTTATCGCGGATTCCCAGACGGTATCGTTGGAATCTTGTCCGACAGCGACGCTTTTCGCTCCGTGACACGACCAACGACAAAGAAATCGGTCGGCCAGACGCGCTCAAATTACGAAACGCACGCGTCCTTCGCCGCTTCTGCTCGCTCGTAGGTGTACGCGGTTCAACACGATTTCTTCGACGAAACGAACGCGTTGCGCGATGCGGAGGCTGGTGGGTAATTGATTATTATCAGTCGCTGATTGCGATCCACTTAACGCCGAGCGACACATCGCGATATGTTCCCGACCAGCGTCAATTCTATTGATATAATCGATTCGCGAGAGACGCGTTGACATTCCACGAATTCGGAAGAGGATCGACCGATTAGAATAAAGAATTCATGCGTACCGTGACAGTTAAACCGTCTAGCGCTGTCCAAGTGTCATCCACGGCGGTGTGAATCGTGTGGCCCGTATATCTCAAGAGTGGCACACTATCCAAAACACTTTGTCTCCATATCGTATTACGGAACTGTCGCAAACAGATTCGTGACACTGATCGATCGGCCGTGGCCACTGGAGCGTCGGCTGTCGTCAATTCCTGGGAAGTCCGGCGCGAGAGATCGAGCGGTCACTGACAAACTCACTTTGTCCCTCGAACAACACAAAAATCTCCGTCGAGCGTTCTCACTGTTCAATCACGAAAACAGTTCGCCACTGTCGATGCGCGGGAAAATCGGCGAGACAGTATGTGGACCGCCTGACGGAAAACGTCACTTCGGGGTTGCGAACGGAACTGAAATCCACTGTCCTTTTTGTATCCTTGGCGGAGGGGCGAGTAGGTCCCGAGCGTTTTTCACTGATGGTCCGGTGACACTAACCGGGAAATGTCGTCCGAGGTTTCGGTTGGACCGGATAACGGAAGAAGAAACGACAGCAGATAAAAAGAAGAGGAAACATGAAGAAGATTCTTGACGCGGCGATGACCGTTAGGTGAATGACTTTGGAAGGCGAGGGTGTCCACGTCGATTCTTGAATCAGCCCCCACCTCCGATTATTTTATACGGTCCCACTTCGTTCGCTCGATCGGTCGACCGCTCGTTCGTTCGTTCGTTCGTTCGTTCGTTCGCCAGCTAGGCTCGTGCGCTCTCGTAAGTATACTTCGAATGGGCCTTATGGGCATACTGTGCGTCGGATCAGCGGAGAAGCGTGCAGGGTCCATCCGTGGCACAGGTGGGCTGCGGGTCCTAACGTACCTTTGGTGGGGGGTCCTGCTGGACGGCCAGAGGGATCCTCCGGACTCTGGGGTGGGAGAACAAGGGAGGGGCCTCGGCACCTTACCATCTCTTCGCCTCTCTTCCTCCTCCTTTGCCCAGACCTCCTACCCTCGACGATCTCGTGGACCTACGAGACACGGGTTTGCACGCTGACGGTATCGATAAGGATCCTGCGGTTTCGAGGACCTTTTCTCTACTCCCTCCCTCTCTCTCCTTCTCCTCCTTCTCCTCTTCCTATCGAGCCTCTGCCAACTCGAATCGACGGTAGGATCTCCGCGGTAGCAAGTATCCAATACTTTTTTACGATCGTGCCGGATTTCAGAATTGCTTACGTAAGATTCTTTTCGACAGGACTATCCGGAAGATGAAAGACTCGAGATGAATCCGATGGCTCTCCTCGTATGAACAATCAGTTTTTGTTGGTTGTTCGAGGACTCGCCGAGGTTTTCAACTCTGTCGAGAGGATAATTTAAAGTGTAGATCGCGTAATTTTTCCGTTGAGTGTGCTTGAAAAAGATGCAGTTCGAAGTACAATATAGTGAACGATAAAAACGTAATGTCTGGTTCATTTTTAAGAAAAAGCCAAACTTTTTAGTCACATTTCTGGTCGCTTTGTAATTTATCACAGTCAACATTGCCAAGTTGGTTCAACGAAAACTACAACTCCGGTAATAAATTAAGGCATTTTACTAAAAATTATATTCTGAAGGTAAAGGAAGAATTAAAACCACTCACACACACAGTAACAGATAATCCTCGTGTGCTCACACCAGGCACGGTCAGTTTTTGTTCAAGTACAGTACAGATTGTTTAGTATTACTCACTGCACAGATCAGTGCTAAAATTAGTTTAAAGAATTGTACCCCGTACTCTTGTGCAGAGTAACACAATTCTCGCTGCAACGTCCTTGAAGATCCAACCACGGTTGCTCGTAGATCATAGAGATCTTAATGATCGATAACAGCTTTGGGGATTGTGTTGGTGATATATGAAAGCATGCTCAGGCATTCCTCGTCGCCTTTCATTTATTCTATTTTATCTGCACGGAAATGCTGCTTGCGTTCTACGGACAATGGAAACTTACGTATTTCGAAAATCGAAGTTATCGATGAATGCATCGGGGCCCCGAGGACACTTTCGCTTTCGGGTAGTTCGACCCTCGGCGGTGTTGAGGCTAACACAATAAAATGATAATTAGAGCATTGATCAGTTTCCTTTCATGATGGTCATCGACATCGCCAATTGTCAACTTTTTGGAACTTCTTTACAATTTATTGTTATTATACATTTACAGAGTTATAGATCACTTTTTACAGGTCTCAGATTTGAAGCACGTTGATCTCTAAATTTAAATACAAGTTGGAAAAAAACTGACTCAGAGAGAGTCGCCACTAAAAATTGCTGTAACATTATTCAAAATATTGTTTACATTATTAAATATGTTGGTATCTAATCAATTATTAAACATTTAAGTATTGTGTGTTTAATATAGAATAAAATTATTGTAGGTCACACGGAAGAAATGTTTAAGGAGGTAGTAATCTTTGGCGATTGATGCAGACAATTCTTTTGTTTTGCATTAAGATCCGCAGTGTAATTGTTACGTTTAGTGTTTTACGAGTGCACGTCGTATCAATAGGCAACATTGTTTTTATATGCGGATTTCGAGCATACATAAATATAAATTATGGCCGAAGCGTTATTGTCGAGGGAAACAATTGAAACGTATATTTTCTGTTGCAAACGGTTCCCTCTCCAAACGGTTTATAAAACGCTCGTAAAACTTTCTTTTTATGAAAAGTAATACGTGGGTAGTTTTTGTGTCGGAACGGTTCGCCCTAGGTAGGTAATTCTAATCGTTTCCGGAGCCTTGCCTTTATTTCCAAGAATATTGCGGGGATTTCTAGAAAAGATGCGTAGCTATACCGATGAATGGGGGATGCGGTACGGTCTCCGTTAGAGGGGTGGCCTTGCTGGCGCAGGCGATAATGGCCGTTGAGGAACAATAGGTTTTATTATGTTTTGCAAAAGAAAGGCCGAAAATGTCGTAAAGTGATGATGGTGGTCAGCGAACCGGTTAATCGGCCCATGGGCTGCTTTTACGATGCGATCCTAGCTTTAATTAAAAAGTACACGCACCGCGCTTGCCTACCTAACCAGGATACCCTACAAAAAACGCACCGTTACAAAAAATGTCAAAAATTCCGATGATTTTTTTTACGCTACAATTCGCATTTTTACGACCGCGCCATTGTGCTAATCTTTATGGGCACAAAGTGCCGACTAAACGGCCGAGAAGCGTATCTTCGTGAATCCGGAGGTAAATAAAGGAAAAAATGAAAGGAAAGGATTTGACGCGTAGATGCAACAATATACTCGGCTCGCTTCTTTTTTTTTTGCTCGTTTCCTACTGTGATACGGTGAAGTCGCGACGATCAGGAAATTTCCGTTCGAGTTTCATGCGACCCGCACCCCGACAGCCCCTGGGAAACAAGGGAACGTATTCCCGTTGGCTGCGAGCGTGTCGTGTAGCGTTTTATCATGAATAACAATGTCCATTAACGTTAACACGGCACCGATCCCGCTTGAAAAATCGGGGATCACGCTTTCATTTCACCGGGCAGATACATCTTCCAGTAGGAAAGAGGTCTTTTAGCCTCGAGGGGGGTAATTAGCCCCTACCCTAATTCGTTTGGATCTCCGAGGGTCGTCTAAACGGCGATGCACGCGAGAAGCTATACGAGACCTCGCCGTGTCGGGGCGGCCGTAATCACGCCGTTGCGATGAAAAGTATTTGCGATCTCGCCGACCTCTACTGCAACTTTGTACCGGGGGGGATCCCCATGGATCCTAACCCGGAGGAGGATCCATCCTGCTGGCAGGGAAGGTACGCGCGGGAGAGCGCCGCGCTAATCACGAATGCAACGTCTGTACCACAGGTGGCGCCACGCGCACCAACTCTGAGCTGATCGCGATCGCCGGCCCCCATTCAAACGAGCTAATTAACGCTTTTTCTTTCTGTTAGGTTGATCGAGTTGCTTCCCAGGCTCCCGGGGAATTCTCAATGACGGGACAAAAACCATGACGTCGATACGCTAACAGCCGATCAATTAGGTAAACAAGCCGCCCTCATCGCTTGCGTGTTCACGCTTTTTCACCATTATCAAGCGTGCTCTTTCGCGCCCAGGATTAATAAATTAATCGTTCGTGTAATTAGTCGAGGGTGTAAAAAAATGTTTGGTCCTGGCTGCCGTAGACGTATTCTACGTCTTCGGGTCGATGAAGATCTGTAAAAAAAAGTTGCCGCGAGATCGTGGGCAACAGCGATGAAGGCCACACGAATACAGTTCAAGTGATCTCCACAATCGTGATTTTGATTGCTTCGCTTTGACTCAGGGCTCGGAATTATTTACTGCCTATCCCTACACGAATGCGATATCAATCAAATCAGGGAGTAAATAATTCCGAGCCCTGAATCAAAGCAAAGCAATCAGAATCACGATAATGGAGGTCACTCGAAGTGTGTTCATGTGGCCTTTAACGTTGTAGCGGTGTGTTTTCATTCTCTGCGTGACTGTGTTTACGTCAACAATGACTTCTATGAATAAAATTCATCCTATACAGCCGACAAAACATCTGCAATAATTCTTGGCGAATCGGTTGAGTTTTGACCCATGGTTCCTTTGACACTTTCTATCCCCATGATGCGTAGAATACAATGCGATAAAAAGAATTTGACCTTGATCTTCATCGATCCGAAGTTGTAGAACACGCCTATGGCAGCCGAGACCAAACATTTCTTTACACCCTGTAGAATGTTCTCTCGGTCAGATTAATTTCATTTATTGATCGGAGCATTTATTTCGCGAGCGATACGCTTATCGAACAGATAATGCGTCAGGGAACATTGCAATTAGCGAACGTTGATAAGCTATCGCGGGTTACAGCGATCTTAAGTTATTTCAGCGATCTTAAGGAAGACACCAGCAAGCCGGCTCGTTGGTCTAGGGGTATGATTCTCGCTTCGGGTGCGAGAGGTCCCGGGTTCAAATCCCGGACGAGCCCGTGGAATTTCTTTACTTTTACTTTTTACGAACGCATACTTTCACGCGGCCAAAGTCGAAATTTTCGACGTCTGAATGGAACCTTGAAGTAACCTTTCGAGACTTCTCTATGCTGTTCCTAACGGTAACCTCTTTTTTTTTTTGACACACTGATCCCTGCTCATCCTCATCATCCACTTTTTTACTTTCGTTAGGACAGTTACGACACACGAAATCCTCCTCTTTCTTTTTCTGAATAGTCTCGCTCGATAACGCAGCCTAAAACTCGTGCGTTAGTGTGTCAGTCGGTGTTAATGCTACTCGGATGATTAATCTGAGAATAATAGCGTTTTCGTTGTGTTGGACACGTTGTTCCCCCGATTGTAACAGTTCATTCGTTGACCTCTCGCTGTGCAATCTTCCTCGTAGCTAGAATAGATTGAAACTTGTTTGTGTATCATAGTTTAGTAAAGATTAACACAAAAAACTACCGAGCACTGAAAGCGATTGAAGTGTTTTAGCTGACAAGAATGACAAGGCACTATATATTTAGATTTCGTACAATTTTTATTGCAATATGTGCTTGGATAAAGAAGTTCATTTCACCGGCAGTGGTAGGTTTAGTGTTAAAAGAATTCTTATTCTGCGTAAAAATGGTAGCGATTACAACAGAATAGAATTTTAATTCGACCTGAAAGAAAGGTATAACATTTATATTTGCAGTTTCTAAATAGTTTGTGGTCTTACAAATGTGTTCCTCAAATAGTTCGCTAATAAAATCGCCAAACCTAGAAAAGACTAAAGGGACGGCAGTAATTAATAAACGAATAACTCATTAGGTCCGTTTAATCAACAAACATTGTGCAACAAGTTCGCTGGACTCACGGATCCGGCGAGACGCGAGACAATGGTAGGACGGTGCTGAAAGTGTAGGCCACACGTAGAGAAAAATAAATTAACGACTTGGCCCTAATTGCACGTTCAAAATTTTATGGCCGAGCCTGTCGCACACTCGAAGTGTACACGGCTACGAACGCGCTACGAGCGGGGCAGAGTCGAGGAGCCTAGAAGGGGGCAGTAATTACTTCGGACGTGTTCTCGTCCTCGATAAAAAATCATACCGAAATGGTGCGTTTATTAATTACGTTTTACTTAATCACCCAGTCGAAAAAGAGGCGTAAAGGATGAAAGCGCATCATGGTTTCTTTGGTTGGTTTTTCTCTGGTCGACGAAAGAACGAACGAGCCCCTAAGAGCCGCGTCGCCACAGTGTTCCAAAACGCCGGAAAGCTGGTCATAGGACCATTTTGCGAAGTAAAGAATTTTGATCACGTGAGTGGTGATATCGTTAGGTAATAGTTGAAACTACAAAGAACTATAAAATTGTCTATACAAGACAGCAGAATACCAATACGATTGTGTGCTTGCGGTCGGATCTAAAAAATTCATGAATATATTCTTTACATATAAATAATTGTACCGGGTATTTCACCTAACTTGACCACCTTAAATATCTTTGTTGTTTTCAAAGATACGTCAAATGTCTGGACAAAGTTGAATGGTAGAATGGAGCTCATACGATACCAAAAAAATTTCTGTTTTTATGTACATTTTTTTTGGAGATATGAAGGTCACCTGAATTTTTTTAAATGGAATGAGGTATTTTAACTTCCCGGCATTTTGGAACACTGTACGCGTCGTCTCCGCCCGCCAGTCGAATGACCTGTCCGCGATTGTGTCGTACATTTTTGGGCAAACGTTCACTTTTAGAAGCAATGATGGCCCCTTTTACCGTGCGCTTTATACGTCTGTGTTGTGTAACGCGGGACGTTTTTTCTTCTCGCGCGTCTGCCTGTCAAATGTCGAAACGTTTTCGCCCCGAATTAACTACGATTGTGCGGATTCACGAGGCCCTACGGTGCACAATAGCGACAGCTTCGAGATTGTGTTCTCCGCGAGGCAGGATTGTTTATACAGTAAATAAAACTAGGGAACCGTGGATCGTTACAAAACGACAGATTGCAAAATGTGGACGAACTCTCCATTATGTTGCCATCGATGGCCGTGCTCCCTTATCTCACGCAACGCGCGCGTTTATCGCCGCCGTTGAAAGACTTGAACGGGAAATAGATTTTTAGGATGGCCGTGTTTCTCGTAAAATGCCGATCCCGTCGATTTTATCGCCGCGCGATATTTTACCGGCCGACGAATCGACGGTCATAATGGACCGGCCTTCGTAAAAATCTTTTTCGATCTCTGCGACAGCCGCGGCAATAAAACGAGTTTCGGGGACGTCGTACGTTTATTTCCGTCACTACGCCAGAGAAAGGATTGCGTCGATGAACACGGACCGATGAATTCTTGGCGCTAACTTTTGGTTGACAGTCAAAGGGCAGAGCGATACTATTACGTCTGCTCACGGCTGAATCAATCTACTGTTCAACGAAGTTTCATTTCTCAGTTTCCTGTGTAATAATCCTCTGAAACATTTGATCTTATAGGCCAACAGTAAAGTAAAGCAATTTTTATAAATATAAATATATTAGGCAGCACTTGATAAATACAAGTACTGGTAAACTTGTCGAAGCGTCACTTCCTCACGGATTTTGATGATATTGAAAGCTGGTTAAAGGAATCAACGTGCCTGACAAGCGAAACAACGACTTATAGTTGTTGCAACAACGATCAGATTCAATAAATTAAGATTGTAGTTTGAAATTCACATTTGCGTTGGTCTTTCAATTAAGGGAGAGATTCCAGCATCGATGATTGATCGTCGCTGTTAGGAAGACGCACAGTGTCATTTCTCATTTCATTGTGTCCAGTGATTCCTAGAGCTATCTGCACAGGGCTTCTAGGATTCAACAGAAAAATTTATACACGACCGCATGCTCATTATTACATGTGCACGGGGAACTACAGGTGCAGGTGCACCTACGTGCGAGGGAGCCGCTTGTGGTCACTCAGTCTCTTCGCGGCCACCTCTTTCAATTACCCGGGTCAGCTCGAGGTCGATGTCGTTTATGCGCTTTTGAAGGCCCGGCAACTGGCGAGCAGATTATGCAGCGATAAAATATTGACGCGTTTACGTTAAACGGTTTTTTTTTACCGACGCGAAATCCTCCCTTTATCATGCTGCTGGAAACTGTGGCTCGCAGACTAACGTTCGGCCGCGAACCTCTCTGAAAAGTCTCAGGAAACCTGAAATTGGCAACAGTTAACGAGGTCTACTTTCGTACAATAATGTGGGCCAGTCCTGGACAATTTTTAATTTTTCCAAGCACCAATATATCTTGCTGTTAATATTTAATCTAACGCAGAAAAACCAATCAGCAAACGCACTTACCACGGGAAGATATTTTTCACATTAAACAAGTAATTTATTAGGTTGTAAACAAATAAATGCAGGATTTTCGTTCCTTTGTTCTAATTGCAATTTTATACCAATCAATATTTATATTATAACTCATTAAATTATTTCTGCATTTTTTTCTTTATAGCTCAATACATTATATTGTATTTCAATTACAATATATTTCTGATTATTTCACCGATGATTCGCGTAATTAGAAATTAAATTAAGCGAAATGTTCGAATTATGTAATGCAATGACAATGTAATTCAAATACTGTGTATATAAAATATACAATGTAATTTAATTACGTAATTGAATTACAAACGTATTTAAATTAGCACGAGCCTGCGTGCAGGTAAGTTTGCCGCTTTTAGGAAGCCGCGCGTTCCTTTCATTATTTAGAGAGACGGCCGCGCTAATCACTACAGTCAACGCAGCACTCTAGTTTGGGGTTCTTCAGCGTATCCCGGCAGGTAGACAAACAGGAAGCGTAGGTTGAAAGACGCCGGCTAGGATGTGAGAATCCTCGAAAAAGAACGTCGTAACAGGACGAGGATCGTTTCCCCGCGTTACTTTCACCCCGGGTCCTCCGACGAAACATTCCTCCGAGCAATATTGTGTCAGGAGTTTAATTAAAGATGGTCCAGGGAAAAGGATTCCTCGTGGAAGTATCCGCGAGAGACGCAGGATCGTAGGATAAAGGTCCATTTGCACGTAAGACGAGCCAGCTGCGAGATCTTCGGAATCGTTTGAAAACGCGCGTACAACCAGGAATTGAATTTTTCTCGGCGAGTCCTCCGAGCCGATCCTGCGCCTCGCTACGAACTCGTTACGTCCGCTGCGTAAACGGACATTAAAGCACGCGTGTAATCACGCTCGCGAAAATTTCTCCGCTCGCTGCCGGCCGGTCAAAGGGGCACCGACACGGAGCGAGATGGTTCGTTCGTTAAGCGAGATGTCTACGGGCGATCGACGGGAAACAAACACGAGCGAGAGCTAATTTGGCGGGATGGCGATGTCTCGAGGGTAATCCGGTCGATATCCTCGCTGGAAACGGCGAGAGGTTTCTCCCGAGGACCATTACTGTTACATTTCAGATGTTCGCTCGGAGGTAATCACTGGACTCGCATTTTTCCGAGGTGTACAAACCGGTAACGTTCCAATTTGCTTTACGTCAAAATGTTGCAAAATAGCGAAGTTATACGCCGGTGTCCTGCAATCAATGCAAACATTTTTTATTTTGCATAAAGATCCGCAGTCTGCTTATTTAAAAGTAATTTGCAATGTTAATTCGTTAACTTTGTAATGTGCGAAAACTGTGTGTAGATATGTATATTCATTGTGACCATTTTCTGATTAATCAATTTTAGAAATGAAAGTACATACTTATTGAAGCGTATTGAATATCGAGTTCACGCGTGTCTACATAAATTTATAATTTAATCGAAATAAATAAATAATTAATTTTAAATATTCTCAATGGGTGAAATTGACTCGCAAACGGACGAATTTGCAATGTAAAAACTATAAATTGTCATCAACAGTTCCAAAGTTCTTGGTCGGGCCGCAAACTGCTTGTCGACGGGGCCGCATGTTTGACATGCCCGCTCTAAAGTGTAGCATGCGAACCGTTGAAATTTTTAATTTTTATAGAAACAGAAATAACTCACTTTTCGGTATGATTGTTGATGTTGTGGTAGGTGGTTTCTGGTTATCCTAGCATGCTCGAGGTGCGTGGACGAGGTAATGTGGGAGAGGTCGTGGCAGGTCGGCTGGGGTCGCGCGCGAGCCACGCATGCCGGAATACAGGGTGCTCGTAAAGTCCCGATTAGAGGAGGAGGAGGCTGGCTGTTTCGTTCCTCGGTTTGCTCGCGAGCTTCTCGCTCGGTGTGTATGCGCATCGCCACCAACAGTCGATAGGATTCTCGGAGTTCCAGGTAATATCGAAGCGAGCGTCCGTCTTGGTACGCAGCGGACCAAGAGAGGATCGATATGGCCGGGGTTTCCAGCGTGGCGGGGACCCTGGGGTTAAACGTCGAACGTATCTCAACACCGGCCAGCCGAGTCGACGAACGCCCGTGTAATAAGTGTACGGGGCCCTCTGGACTCTGGACGACCGGCCAGTTTCGTGATTTACGCAAAGTAATCCCATTACGGGTCGCGTCGCTCGTTAACGTCACTCGACCGTCCCTACGAGGTTGAACGCGTCGTTCGCGGGGTGAACGCACGTTATCCGAACGAAATCTTGACGAATCGGACGGAGAACGATGCTATTCACGATCGAGGGATATGTTGGACGCGAATCGCTTCGCAATCTGATTCTAAGCCGAGGTTTTAACGAATCGGACGTTTATGATTGAGTAGATAAGTGTGCTCGGTGACACTTGGCCTCTTGAGAGGGTGGGCTGTAGGCTGCAATCAATTTTAGGACTATTCAGATATATTCTTCTATATCTAAGGAGATGTGCGTGAATTTTATATACTTCTCCCTCATATAACAACTACCTTTCAACGGATCATACCTCTTATTTACTACGAATAAACTTTCCAGTTGCTTGACCTGCTTCGCTCTACAAAAACTGTCAAAATGATGCTACGTAAAGAAAGGTATTGATCAGAAGCTACCCGACCAATTAAGGGTTGACTGACTTCTCTGCGTTGAAGAGTAGCACCGTGCCAAGTCTGCGGCTAGAAAAAGCGTGCGTTTAAGGAGAAATGGTACACACTTTAAGGAGCAATAAATCTCAATCCTCGCAGCGCTCTCCGCTGATATTGGCGAAAGCGTTCGAAAAAGTGCGGACTAGGTGGTCGAGGAATGACAGCGCGATATTAATAGGTTATTTTTGCTTTCTTTTCCATAACTGTCGACGGTTCAAAGGAGTTCGACAGCATCGAGTAGTCAGAATCAGCTGCCCGAAAGAAAACGACGATTTTTCTTCCTACAACTGCAGCGTCCAACATTTCGTTTTCGCAAAAATGATGTAGAACCGTGTTCAACCCGGGTGGTCTGAAGAACGAGGTCGGATGAACGAGGTCGTAGAATACTTCCTGATAATTCGAGCGATGATTGAATAACGTTAATAACAGCTTCGGCTGCTGTAACTTGACTGGTTGGCCCGCGTACACCTCGTAACTTAGAACGCAAAGAATCGACCGGACGTGAAGTCAACGCACACGACCGTTTTTACACCTTCGTACCGCGACGTGGCATCCATTCGAGCACCGAGAGCGCTGGGAACAGGTGGCACTCCCTCTAAACGCGATAAAAATATACACGCCGTAACGATTTAAACGGGAAAAACGCCGCCGCCGAGATACGGCCGAGCGTCGTGTCAACGTTGGGACGTTTAACAGCAGTATCTCTCCGTTTAATTTGCCGTATGCGCGGATACGCGTTACAATGTTACACTCGGGGTTCAGGAGTTTACGGGAGAACCATCTACACGGTGGCCGTGAAAAAGCAGCTACGCCTCTGCAATCGCGGAATATGTATTACAAAATTGAATAGTCTCATTTCTAACATGCTTCTGGTGTAGGTACCTTTTTGCTTTTCAAAGAACTAAACTTCTTGAGAATTAAAAACATTCAATTCAATAGAATAACGTAAGGGTCTGGATGCATACCTGAAGGATTATATTCTTCATAGAATTTCGTTGTTGCAATGTAAAGAATTCTTCGTAGATTTTATTTCAGACAGGCTTATCCCCTCGCTAGTGATAATCCATTTTTACGAGCACGACCGTTGGCTCCTCCATTTACAAAAATAATAGGTGTAGAAATTTGCGACCTTCGTCCATATTATTCAGGGTAAGAAGGTAAAAGTCCCAATAGCTTTTGTTAGCATAAAATTCTGAGCAATCGAGATTCGAAGTGTTAGCTACACTCAGTAAAATAAGTCTCCGTACACCCTTTAAAACAGGTTAACGTTTTTATAATTATACCAGATGACCTGATGTTTTGCGATGATGTGCGAAAAAAGATTTTACAAAAATTATAATTTACAAGGTTACATGAAAAAATAGAAAAGGCATTCTTCAAAACTCTTTTATTTGGGCCATTAAAAAATGAAAATTTAAAATATGTTTTGTAGATCTATTTGAAAATCTTTTTTTGCATATCATTTAGTAAACCAATGCTCCTAATTGCCTAGAAAACATCAGGGGTCATCTGGTATAATTATAAAATAAGTTATTCTGTTTAAAAGGGTGTACGGAGACATATTTTACTTATCTTATCGAAATGAGGGATTATGGCGGAGTTAAATGCAGCGAATGATGAAATCGCGAGCACCCTGTAGGTGGAATGGGAAAGCAGCCGCCGCCGCCTGAATTTTCAGGCGGCGCACCGTAACGTTTGGTAATGGTCATGAGACGCGACAGCCGGGAAAAGCGTCTCTGTCACGTAGGTTAATATTTAGCCAGGCATCTGGGAAAACAAAGTGAAAGGAGTACGCACCATCGTCATCATCCTTCGGCGATCTTATACGACGAAGCTAGGAGCCTGTGCACACAGTTATATGGCCTATGAATCACGGCAGCCGCGCGAGTGCCCACGGTTCAGCCTGTGAGAGCTAATTGAAACTTTTATTCGTAATTACGCTTCTCCCGACGGTTTTTTTCTTAACACGCACCACGGCTTATCCTCGTGGTAATCCCCGCCCGGCCGCTGTGCATTTCATCGGTTTGCAAAATACCGAGATCGTTCGCCTTCAAATAACGCCTGGCACGTTCGCCGGTATCTACACTCTGGAATTACTTTGTACACTTTACTGGTACTTCTACCAGCGAATAATGAGTATTCGCTCACGCATCGGCCGCTTCGCCACGACGCGATACCCGATTTTACAGCTTCGAACGCCGAAAGCTAGGATTAGATCAGACGCGATTAGCCTCGCGGTTTTCCACCGGCGGCGAACAGTTTTCTTAACCGTGTCCCATAACGCAGCCGGCTCTTATCGGCGAAGATCGCGCGATTCACCGATGTTTGAGTAACTGTTTACAACCGCGTCGATTTTAAATCAATTTCACGCGCGTCTTCGCCGGCCACCGTTGATAAGAAGCCCGTGCGCGATTAATCGAGTGATTAATTAATACACCGTGGAGAGCCGGAATCACCCGGTTAGTCGACGCGTCGAATGTCAATCTCGGTTGCCTGCCGATCGGTGAGATCCTTGGCCGATCGATTCCGTCTGAGCAGCCGTGAAATAATGAGAGTGAGAAGAATGGAAGGAGTAATTGGAACGAGACGAGGTAGCGATGGGGCTCAACTGTTCAGTTTGCTGTACATTTCATGTAGACGCTAGCCAATTTGCAGTGAAGCCATTGGAACGTAAATCGCTGGATCCAGCAACTGGACTAATGCATTAGGTGTGCAAATAAGTTCCTTCTCCTTCTTTTTCTACGATCACAACCTCTGACTGAATTCGTGCCACCTGAAAGAGCGCTCTTTTAGCTTTAAGAAGAGTCGTAATGACCGCTCTAAGAGAGAAGTTTCCAGTCCTACGCAACAATTTCAAAGAATATGGCGTGCGAGAAGCATCATTTGCGTCATTGCTTACTCTTTACATTCCAGCTTAGGAAGTCAGCTGTTGAAGCTACCGAAATGGTTTGCGCGGCACTGAGAGAGAACGCTGTATCGTACAGAGCATGCAACAAGTGGCACCAAAGATTTAAAGTCGGAAATTTTAATTTGGAAGACGACGATCGTTCGGGTGCACCGAGAAAGTTCGATGACGGTGAGTTAGAGGAATTGCTCAACGAAAATCCGACCCAGACGCAAGAAGAATTGGAAGAAAGATTGGGAGTCACCGGACAAATAGTATCTATCCGACTGAAACAATTCGGTAAGATTCAGAAGTTAGGGCAATGGGTCCCACACGAGTTAAGCAAAATGAATAAGACAAACAGACTCGAGATTTCTGCTGCCTTGCTTTCGCGGCATAAAAAGAAAAGTTTCCTCCACAAAATTATTACTGGCGATGAAAAATGGGTCTTACATGACAATCCTAAGCGACGGAAATCATGGGTTAATCCCGGTGAACTTCAGCGGCAAAACCGTCGACTTCAGTGGCAAAACCGAACTCGCATTGCAAAAAAGTTTTGCTGTCTATGCGGTGGGATTTCCGAGGAATCACCCGTTACGAACTGCTTCCACCTGGATGGGCGATAACTGCCGAATATTATCAAGATCAATTAGTGAATTGATACGACCAGCTAGAGCAGAAACGGGCGTTCACTGGACAAGGAACAAGACACGTGATTTTGCAGCACGACGATGCTCGGCCACACGTTGCAAAAGAAACGCCTGCCATATGCGGCATACCCTCCCGACCTGGCCCCGTCGGACTATCATCTTTTTCGGAGTCTGCAACATCACTTGTTGGTTCAAGGATGGAATTTATAATTTACCCACCAGGTGGGGAAAGGTCATAGAGAATGAGGGTGATTACTTCGAGACGTAATCTTGTGCTGTATTCATATAATACAATCTTAAATCTGTAAAGACAGGGGAAAGAACTTACTTGCACCACCTAATACTTCGGAAAAAATTTCATTTATTCGTGTACACATTATTCTCCGCAATAAAAATCGTGCAGAATCCGGGAAGTTCTAGGGTTAATAAAAAGATGATTCTCGCCACAACCTCGACCATATTAGCTGTGTTTTCGCGCTGAGAGGGTACCTTCAGCAGCGTCCACGATGGAGATATACATCAAGCGCCGCGCTGGCGGTCAAGGCTCCCCGTGCTACCCTCGTGAGGTCTTCATCGGCTACCGCGACATTGAGGAATACTCGCCTCTGCACCTATCCGGTAGACCAGTTGAGGGATGGCCAAGCCGTAAAGCGAATCAGAGCCGATGCTAATCACTCGGCGTGCTCTCGCGCGGTTGCGGCGCGGCGGCCAGCCAAAGTTACATTATCCGCGTGAAAAATAAAAGGAGCCTGTGCTCGCGCGAGCGCTCGCTACTCACCGGAGCTTCATTAGCATATGCGCTCGGTTGGCGCGGACCTCCGTTCACGTGCGTATGCTCGTCATTAGCCCGAGACGCGATTAATAATTGCCCGGGACGGTTAAGAGTCGATGCTTACTTCTTCATCTCGTGCGTGTACGCGCCGCCTCCCCCGTTTCCCGCCGCGAAACACGTCTGCGTCGGCCGTGGGGGCCTCGGCGTTAGTTAGGCCCGCGAATAATCGCCGGTAATTAGACCGTGGAATCCAGGCATCTTTATCACCCACGACGAGATTATATCCCGGTCGTTTAGCGGCCCGCCGGTCTTTTTGTTCCGGCCGACATTTTCATTACGGCTGACATTATATTTCACTCGTGGGGAACCGGCCGCGTAATACCAATTGAGATGGATCGGCCGCGCTAGCAGCCTGTAAACGCTTTTGTAACGTGATTGATGCGTTCCGAGCGTTTCTCGGAAAGCCGTTCCGTGTTATTAGACGGGCCCGATACATACAGTACAATGGGAGGGGAGCGATCGCATCGGCGAGAAACAACGCTCGACGCGCGGCCGCGATCGACGAATGACGCCGCATCGCCGCACGGCTTGCGTCCGGGATAATTAATAAATTTGCCGCGGACGAAAAACACCTCGGTGCTCCTCGCGGGATTACATCAGGCCTCGGGGGTTATCGAGAATCGCGAGGAGCGGGACAAGGGAGAGGACGCGATCGATCCCGGCGCGACGGGAATTACGTCGCCGTCGAGCGTACGCGCGTTTGATCATCGCCGGAACCATATTATTATTATTAAGCTCCTCCGATACGATACGCCGCCGCGCCGCGCCGCGCCGCGCCGTGTCGACGAGGTAGCGCTTTGTAAAGGCGTCTGGTTTCTCAATTACCCGGTTGCGCAACTCTTAATTACGATGCCGCTCGGCCCGCGATAATTCGTTACAATGTGTGCTCGTTGCTTGATGCAACTGCCACTTACGTACACGCCAACACGTGTAACCCGGTCGACGAATTTCGTCGAGGTCCTTTATATGTGCTATCCTTGGCACGTCACAAGGACGAGCGAGTCTAGACGGCTTGATTCGGGTCAATTTATTCGTAGAATTAAATACCGACGGAAAGATCTTCCTACGGCGCGGTGAGCACTGAGTCACTGTTATTGTAATTTCGCCGATGATCTGGGTTGGCACTGGCTCCGCGGAGTACCGTGGCTGTCAGTCTGCTGCAAAAATAACAAGGATACTGTTATTAGTCCACTCTGTCATTAGGGGATCAAATTAGATATTATTAGCTTTACAGTTTTTACAAGTGATTCAATCGAATTTTCGATTGATTAAGAGCTGGAGCATGTCAGCTCCGAATTTAAAAGATTTTACTTATTCTCGAGCGACTCTGCATATTCTACATGAAAAATGATTCTCAGCCTTCGATCATGCGATTCCCCGACTACATAAACAACGTCTCGATCCTTAAGGAAGCCTAGTTGTTCAAGGACCTTTCGATGATCCTGCGAGCGAAACGTCCGTCACGATTACCGCGAGATGCAGCTTTCGCAGGCTCGGCGGGCTCGAGAATTCATAAATTGCGCGAGTGAACGTTTATTAAATTCCCGGCGAGCATATATTATCTGTATCATCGCGTCGCTGGCGCGGTTCCCCATGGAACAGGTACGCAATGATATAATATCATCGCCGACGAAAAGGTTCATCTGCTGAACCGTTAGCAGATAGGCGCGGCAGCGGCTTTATAAACGCGACTCGTCTCGCCTTTCTCCTCTGCGAAACGGCGTTTTAATTATTACCCGGCGCATTAACCCTCACGAACCCGTGGCCACGCACCTGCATCGAAGCGCGTGCCCCCTTTGCGTGGGCGTGCGCGAATCTCCGCCGCGCCGGGAAGATGGTTCTCGGGAGATTTCACTCGACACGATTTCCGTAACGAGATTTTATCGGCGCGCATGCTATCAGCAAAAGTGGACGGTGCTTCAACTGTTCCGGACGTTTGCTTGCGTCTAACTTCTTAATTACCGTCGCAGAAAATGGTGTTTATCCATTCGCGTGCATTATAATCTCGCTGATAAATTGTAGAAACTTGATTTCACCTGGTGCCGGTACAATTTCTATAACCAGACTTAATCGGTGACGGGTTTCAAAGAATTTAGGAACTTCGATGTACAAAATATACAGTGGCGTGCAAAGGTCCCCGGCCAGACGATTTTTGCGATTTTTCTTCCATAAGAAAAGCGTTAAGAAATTTTTATTAGTATCTATACTATTTCTTTTTCTTGTGTGTTTATTTGCAGAATATGCAAAGTAACAAAAGTGTAATAAAAAAATTGGATTGCATTCAAGACCGAAGTCCAATTGCACCTGACGGGTGCATCACACAGTTAGGACGTATTATGACATTTGTGACATATAATTTTTTCCTCTATCATTTTTTTCTATTTACTTAAAACACAGCAGGAATTTGCCCATGTTCCCCGAATCACCCTCTATGATTTGAAAGTTGTTAAAATGATTAACGATAATGTTTGGGTGACAGAATTACCTCTCAAGATTTAAAAATTCATTTCTGCAGAGACAGATAGAGTGTGCTCTCTAAATTTGCTATGAAATACAAGAGGATTCCAAAAGAAATGATCATAATAAATCTTAACATATAGTTTCTGTTTCGTGAAATAAATTGCTGTGATATTACCCAATTTTTGCGATCGCCGAAAGGTCGATCAACGTGTTATGTAACCGAAGAGATTTCCTTTTGGTTTTCGTATGTAGCAATATATACATAAAATTGTTGTCCTGTATAAACATTTATCTGACGATCTAAAATCGCTGTATCAATGTAAGGGGTTAACGACCGTCGCAGAGCTTAGCGTCCGTCCTTTGATACACGTTGTAATATCCAGGATAAACTATAAACTCCCGATGCAGACGACTAAAGGATCACAAAAGCAGCCACTTCGGTTTTATACATGCTTCATTACGAGGATAATTGTCAATTGGAAGGGCCGCGCTCCGTCTTCCGGAAACGAATCTTCGCGAAGGCACGTCGGGCATCCGACGGTGGAACGGCAATAAAGTTACAATTTAAACCGCTCTCGAATTACAGCGCGATTCTTATCCGCCTCGAGGGAATAAAAGATCTCCGAGGCGCGTTTCCAAACTCCCGTCTTACGTCGTAACGGCGGTGGAGCTTGAGGAAGGCGAGTTTCATGTAACGTGACGAGGCAACCGTCCGGTTTCCTGCCGGCAATTACACGATCATTGAATCCACTAACCGTCGACTATGTTAAACAGGTCTCGAATAAACGCCCACGCGGTTGCGAATCGTAGCTTGCGTATACGATCGACGACACCTTCCGAATCGCGTCGTTCCTGTTACGAGCCTAGAAGCCGAGCCTAGGAGAAATTGGAAAGAGGCGGATTCAGCGGCAGTGAGCAGACGAGTAGCGGATTTCGATTGGTCGCTGTCATTTGTTACGGGGATCCCTTTTTTTTCAGGAGGATAATCTTCCTCTCGGAAAGATACCGGGCTCGTACCCGGGGCCCGACCCGGCCCAAAATGCGCAGCTTGGAAATGGTAGCGGCTGAATGGAGGCGCTCTCCGAACATGAGCTTGTTCGTTCCCGAAAGAAGTCCGCGGCCGCAGAACACGGTGGTCCGTGCCGATGCAAATGCAAATGAGCCACGTCGGCCCATATAGCGGGCGTGCATAGTGGGTCACATTAATCACCCCGGGGCTCGCCGGCCAAATCACTCGCTTTTTAGGCCCCCCACCTCCCCGTCGCTCCTCTTTAACCTATCCGCTTTTGCGAGAGCCGGCCTCCACCGGAGTGTCGCAAATATTATCGCGAACCCGGGATTCTGCACGAGACCGGTTCTCCTGCCATCCCTTTTTCGAGATAATGGCAACGAGCTTAAAACGACGGGCCCCGGCGACGAACAGAGCACGCGGTGGGTTCGTCTCCGAGAAAATACTTTGTCTTCCGTCCCCCGGCTGTTTTGTAACTATTTGTTTCGGCCCCGTTCCCGAATTCCTGCTACCTCTCCGCCGGGATTCCGCTGGAAATACTTCACCAGCGATCTGCCTGGTTCTTGTCAACTCTAGAATGCCCCGGGATCTTTATGCCTCCGCGGCGTCCCTTAACCTGCGGAACTCTTTACCTTTCGTTATTCGCAGTAACCCGATTTTAAACCATTTGGATACCAACGGAGAAACAGATATTGTAATTCTGATTATGTGCTTCATATATTATTTGCATTGTTCTTTCCGGTTTGCAACTCCTCCGCTAATTCGCCCGACGATTTCACGTTCCCGGAAGTTTACGACATAGCATCGCGCATCAGCGATTCGATCTGGCGATAAGACAGCTGCGCGATATTTAGCGAAGATACAGAAGAAACAGCCGTCGCAGACGCGCAACATCGGTACAATCAGCCCGCTTTAGTTATCATCGGGAATTCCCCGCAGATTCGCGCTGGCAATTTGTATCGAAACAATTGAACCGCTAATGTTCGTACAAATTTACATACTTCTTGGCCATTATTCACTCCCACAGTTGCGAAAGAGAATAAAAATCTACACGAGGCCACCAATTAATAGAATTGTTTTTTCGAGGAGGGAGCAGCAGCGTGGAGAAGCATCGCGCGTTATATCCACTTCGCTAACTAGAGTAAAAGATTTTAAAGTTCGCCGCCATTAGCTCGGCATTGTCTCGGGATATCCTACAATGGTTCATGAGCTGATTGTCATCGCGTGAGAAGAGCACGCTATAATCAGTCTTGAGTTTCTAGGTCGGTGAGTCGACTCGGACTACGAAAGGTGTTCTATTCTTGAACCTCGTCCGTGGTTGCACCTACAAGACCGTATTCGGCGCCACTTAAGAGCCGACAAACTTATCCGTAACTACAACCGCGGCAGGCAGGCAGGCAGGCAGCGGCGATCGGCTCTCTCTTTAACTTCTCCGGGGTATACTGGCCGAACGGGGAGCAACGTATCGAGAGCAAACGGCTCTTCCGCAACGCTTATATGGCAGAGAGTTAAGTACGGACTCGAGAACAGTCGGGAATAACTCTCGGGAACGGGCCCTCGGGTCGGCTACGTATCGTCGATGCGACTCTGCCCAGTGGAAATCAGGAGAGAGGAAAATGACGCTTTAACGAAGCAATAACGTAAGTAAAGAAAGGGTTATAGACTCGTAAGTGGCCACTTAAGACGGCAAATGAGAGCTCCTCCGATATAACGGTCCGTTTCAAGTTCACAATTGCTGAATCGGAAAATCATTCTGCGCCGATCACGTCGAGCCTCTTACCATCTGAAACAGTTCCCCGGACAGTTTTATTTCGATTTACGAAGCCGTCGATCGGAAATGTTTCGTTAATCCTCTTGGAAGAGGTAATAGAACGTCGTTAAACGCTGGTGTTGGGCAAAATGATATGTAGATAAACTTATTTCTACAGCACTACGAAACGTGTTAGAAGATTAACATTTTTGGTACCATCTCGAAAGGCTGATTACATCGTCGCTTCGTCACGTTCGAAATGGCTTCTTACATATGGCCTGTGTATGCGCGACTTCACGGCTGCCAATCTTATAAACACAGTGTACGATTTACAAGTGGTGTTTCCATCAGCTTCGTGCCATGTGGAAGACCCAATAGAATTTTTCGCGGGTCTCGCAACAGTATCGAAGTCAAGGTCGCCCAAGGTCACGGGAGATTGCACGCGGGGGAATTAAGGTCTTGAAAAATCCCGCTAATGTTCCCACTTACCGGGGATCCGAAGAGATTATAGTAGACACGGATTTTTCCGTCGGAGCATTAAAGGTACAGGCGACGTTGATGATGGTCCGATCAGTGGGGTGCCAGGCGATCATCCTGCGCGCGGCGTTTGAACCCGTGCGGTGCACATTGTCCGCGGTCGTGGCTGTCGATTACAACATCCCATCTTTCATTAGTCGAATAGGATATTGTGAAACCGTGATTGAAACGGTGCCGGCGCTCAAAACGGATGAACAAATATGATTAAGATAACATTCGTCGGCGCAGCTCAGGTTTATTAGATCCCCCCCCTCCCCCAGTAGAATAAAGTAAACAGACGTAATGCTTCTGTACGTTGAATTACGATTACGCGCGAGCGGAGTTTCCCAAGAGGATGATTACGGGAGAGGAAGAAGGCAGCGCGCGTGATTGAATTTGTTCGTCGGTAACATTGATACACGCCGCGGAGGAGAGCTAGAAAGGCTTAATTTTCGAGCCGCGTCCTTGAAGGAACGAGCCGTAATCCGCCAGGCGCATGGTTTACCGAGAAAACAGACGAAACAGGTGACCGTCACGGCCGAAAGTGTTTTAGCACGGATAAAAAGTCACGCGTTTTGCAGTCACTTCCTATAGAGAACGCCCACGTCGATTAAACCAGACCGCGCGCGCATATCTAACACCCGGATGCCACGTAATGCTAATTGCATTACGCAACCTTGACTCTTTCGCCCTGGAAAGGAATCTGCTGCTCACCGAACCACTTCTCCTTGAGAAAACATTCGAGATTTTAGTTCATCAAAATAAATAGCAATTTGTAAATCTACAGTTAGGAGCAAAACTGATCACACGCAGTTTAAATCCGAATAACTTTTTTATGAATGGACCAAACGACTTCAATTTCTCTGTAAGGCTGGAAGAGTTAGTTTAGTAAATGAAATCTAAAAAATATGTTGAAAAATGCATTTGGTCGGAATTGTGAAAAACAATAGGACTCATCATCAGGATGCATCAAAATGACAAAATCATAAAACTATTTTTTTTTAAATCTTTCCTTGTTCTCGGACAGATATAATAAAAGTTATACGAAATCTGAATAAATTTAAACTTTGTCATGAATTAGTATTTCGTGGAATTCGTAAGGGTGTCGGGTCTCGGCGGTATGGTAATTAATGTAAAGCAATACCGATAACTAAATCCTCCAAATTAATTTGGACCTAGCCTACGAGGCAGTTCATTCCGGGAATACGAAATGAGTATTTTTCATCGGCGATTTCGTCCGATCCCGAATCCTTGGGCTTCGAGTTAAACGTAATATATTAGCTCGGATAACAGCCGCGGTGATAAATGTTACGGTATGTCGTCTTCATCGCGACGGAGGATGGTTTAATAATTTAAAGACTAGTCACGGACATCGGCGTCGCAATAACGATTGCGTAAGACACCGTCGCGTCGTCGTTCGACTCTCTGTATTTATTGACGGAGCTGTGGCAGCGGTGTCATTACGAGGAGGAATCAGGTTCACGGAGGTAACAAGTGAACCTGCTTGTTCAGGGATGTTTATTGCTCGTGTAATAAACTACTATTTCGAATTAGTTTGTGGGAACGATTCCAAGAAATTCTGCTCGGGCGCATACTCCACAGGAAGTATCATATGTTATCAATTTGCACTTCCTCTAACAATTTTATGTTTTCAGATTAGAATCGGTTGTTAAAAAAGACATCTCGCGTGAGACAAAATATTAAGGAAATTATCGACGTCGATAAAGATTCTATTCATTGAAGACATTTAGAAACATGTTTCCCGTACTGTGGCCGCAGTGATCACCCAGCGAATATTAGGTTAAAAACAAGTTCGAATTTGTTCGAAACGGACACAGTCAAGCTAATAATTATCGTATGTTGGAAGAAGCTGGGATCGAAACCGATGGATGAAAAATGCGTGCGTGAAAGGGCGAAAGGGTGCAAGTCGAGCGAAGTTTTTACCGAATGCGGATCCATTACCATCGGTAATGGGCGGCCATAACTCGGACAATAACAGCAGCGTGGTACAGATTCTTTCGAAGCGGAAAAAAGCGAAACGTCTCGGGGGAATATAGACCAGGACGGGGCCCCGAATGGGGAAAAGAAATCGGGCATCCCGTGAGAGAGGATTTGTTCTAGCGTGGTGAACAGAGAGGACGAAGAAGGTGGAGCATAAGGGAAACGGAGTAGAGGAAGAAAACGAAGAAGAAGAAGAAGAAGAGGGAGGCAGAAGCGCGCGGTCGCGGTAGCAATCGACAGACCCGTCATTAAAAATCAGTTAACCTCGCAATTACCGTGCGAGTCCGAGCCTATTAAGTGCGCGTAATCGGAAGAGACTTTTTTGGAATAATCGTTAGCAGCGAGCGAGGAAAAGAGAGAGAGAGAGAGAGCGCGCGCTCGGTGGAACGAGCTCGTAGGATTCGCAATCAGATCTGCGACTATTAAGGGGGAAAGGAGCGCTTTGTTTCGCTGCGAGGCGAATGGGAATAATGGGGACGATGCTACGGATTCTTTAGGGAAAGGACACCGAAGAAATATGTGCGCTACCGCGTCTTGAATGGGAAGCAGTGAACTTCGGCGACGCGGCGACCACGGAGACGCGCATCAACGGGTAACGTAACGCAGCCGCGCCAGGCCGGCACGTTTATGGAGCTAAAAGATGGGAATGGAAACTAATAGCGGCCGGAGCAATCGATTTTGTACTCTTTTATTGCCGTTTTATGGTAATCTTTTTTTCTATAAAAGGCACGACCAAATTATATAATCGGTTCTGTTTCACAAGACCGGAGTAAAACGAATGGCGAGCGCGCCGCTCGCCGTGGTCCAAAATCGTTCGATACTCATTCCCCCGCGTTGCAATAAAGATCCCGGCTCGTGACGAGAATTTAATCTTCCCGAGCCTCCGCCGTTCCGTGTATCCCGCATCGAAATTCAAGGTCCACGATGATCACCTTTCCAGAAAACTGTAAAGCCTTCTGTTCCGGAAGAAATTACAAAATTCGATCAGGTTGAAAAGAAGAAAGCGCTTTCGAGTAATTTAGTATCGCAACGCAGCCGTCTATTCTCTTTACCTAAACAGGAGGCCGTCATAAATGTCCGTGGCTTGAAGCGCGGCCCAAGAATTGTCCACCAAAAATGGCCACGTCGTACGGAACGCGGCGCGTCGCAGATAACCAAAAGAGGCACCTGGGATCGACATACATCTTCGCCGTGTGATAAACACGATTGCGAAGTGTTTAAATTAATTTCCGTCGTATGGAAAGGGCTGCTCCTCGGGAAAATGGTACCTCGGACGCGATCTATCCTATATTCGTGGTCGCGATTCGCGCGTGGGCACGACGATCTCGCGCCGGAAATGATTCTCGAATTTTTCGCGAGCGCCATCGCGCGCTGAAACTCTTGCGCCGGCCGTTTTATCCGCGAATGGCCCCGCTCGCTCGCGCGCCAGATCCGCGCGCAGAAGAAACACGGGCAACAATGCAACGGAAATCGCTCCTAATACGTTGACACCCATGCACGTTATTACCTTAATGTTCGTCGTTGGCCCCGGCGAGGGTCCGCTCTCTGTTCCAATGGCCCATTCATGGCCCCGTAGGAGAAGTCCGAAATCCGGTCGCCGGAATGAGCCATTGTGTCGCCACAGAACGCTCGCGTCTACTCACAAAAGAGTCGCTCGCTGCTACCGTGCGAATGTTGCAACACGACAATCGTTGCAACGATGCAGCGGACGCACCGTGACGCAAAGTGGCGACGAAAAATGGTCCGCGGGGGAAACAACCCTCGTTTCGGACGTCGACTGGTATGCAAAGCGGCCGAGCCGAAAGTTCACCCCTCCGGTGGAGTACTTGTTTCGTACAAGATTGTTTGGACGGGTCGGAGTAGAAACAATCGAACGATTTGCGCGTATTGTCGCACCACAAGGTTGAAAATGTGAAACGACTTGAGAAGGGCGACTAAACGGGATGCTAAGTAGCTCGGCGTATTGTGTTGGCTGCGTTTCGTCTTGCAGATGGGGTCGCAGAGTTTCGATCTTCTACAGTCACTGTATCGCATTGATCGAATTTAACCCTTGGCATTCGAGCGACGACTCTGAGGCGCCACTAAACAAATCTATTTGTACCGTTGTCCAAAATATTCTTTACATTTGCGTTGGATTCAGTGAGGTTATGAAGTAAAGCAGAAGGGTGCACCAGCTTCCGCAAAAACGGTAAACGCGATAACAGAGCGACCGCAGCTGCCTCGACGAAGAACGGTGCCGTGCCGCCAGTAAGAATCCAGCATGACGTGCCCGAGAGCGATTAATAAGCGCGTGACAACGGGGATCCAGTAAAAATCGGGATTTTACGAGAGGTCCTGCGGGTGTGCCCGCGCAGAGCGCGCCTCGTGAATGCATCAAAGTTGCACGGTCTGTTTGCGGGTGAACGCGAAAGTGCAGGGAGGGCTGTGCGCGTTATTAACGTCGGTACACGGGGCTGGTAATAAAACGAATTTCGTACACACGTACGTCAGAGTCAGCCGGCGGTGTATGCAAATGCCGGATGGAAGGTATAAAGCCGGCGAACGATAAAATAAATCGTTCGGGGTGCACGCGATTCCGGTGCAGCGCGTTGCAGAGCGGTGCAGAGCGGTGCAGCAAGCCATGCCAAGCTTGGACGAGCGGATTGGAGCGGAGCGGAGCGTAGCCGCGGCGTTCGATATACATTTAAACGACATAGTAGTCGCACGATGAAACTTTATGGACGCTATTAAGCGGCGGGTAGCGGCCGGAGGGAAGAGAGGCAGAGAGATCGGGGCCGATAAAGACGTTGTCAGGAGGCAGCCAGCCAGCGGGCTACCCTCTCCTCGTTTGGGATCGGTTTTCGAGGGTCGACCTCGAGGACTTAAGCCCTGGACCATCCGCGTCCTAGCGCCTTCGCCTCTGGAAAGACAGACGGAGAAGGAGAGAGAGCGCATCGTGCACGTTAGTCAGGATTAGAAGGGCTTCGGGGGCCTCCGACACGAAATTCGTTAGCGCGAGGATGTATTCACCACCCGGGGGGAGAAAAGGAAAGGGAACGGCGGGGAATAGAATGGCGGGAGAGAGAGAGAGAGAGAGAGACCCGAGGTCGGCTCTCTCGTCTCCTCTTGTGAAAAGACCAACGAAAGGACGCGGCGCATTCCGAGAGATCGAAAGGAAGCCACGAGGAGAAATATTTAGGGCTCGTCAGTATAATCACGCCGTTGGAAGATATATTTTATTGCCTACTCCCGGAGTACCGTACGGCCGCCGAGAACTAGCTGCCGGCAGGTGCGACCGGTGCTCTCTGAACCTGCAACCATCGGCCGGGATAAAAACGTGTGATTCTCCCGGTCCTCGATGATCCGCCATGGTAAACACCCGAACCGGCAGCTTCTACACGCGCAGATAGAGAGAGAGAGAGAGAGAGGAAGAAAGAGCGGATTATTGACACGTCGTCGTCCGACTCGTCGGTGGGTCAAACGAATACGCGGCTGACAGAATCGGGAATGTAATTAAGACGACCGGTCCAGGCAAGATTAATGAGTAAGAAAGTATCTATTCGAGCTGTTTTCTTTTTCGAGTCGTTGACTGTTGTGTCATCCACATAAGGAAGTAATTCTGCCGACGTCGATGTGAAGCTGGAAATGATCAGAATTTTATTTCGTCAGAAGATGCGCCGAGTTTATGCCAACCACGAAATTCATCCGGTCCCTCTCGGTGTAGAATTAATGCCTCCTCCGAAGGATTTGCGGTGCGCCGTGCGTTCTTTATTTTGACAGAGAAATATTTATAACTATATCTCCGGCCTGGCCGTAATCCCTCACGTGAAATCCGATTCAGGTCACTTTATGCAAAGCAGGTTTTGCATAGCATTTGACGCGACGACATGTGCACGAGGACGATGGGACATGAGACGGTAATTCGTACGTGACGAATCGCTCGAATACCGATTTTTATCGTCAACTAGCAGTTACACGTTATTCTTCCTCGCATACCGATGCTGCGTCACCTTGGACCCACGCGACTGGAAAAGGTTGGGCGTACGAATCTAAGGGGTTCGATGCGATTCGATAATTCGATTGACTTTATTTACATTTTTATCGGGTTCCGTTCCTCCTTACACTTGCCGAACTGTGAGATACTATCAAAATCATGACACATTTTATCGCGCATCCGCGAATAGCCTCGGAAACCCACTGCCGCTCGGCGCGCTAAAGAGCGAGATGATTGATGTCGTGGTTTTTCCAATAATATTATAATAACAGTAAGTATTATCTGCTACTGAATGGCCACCGGACACGGATTAATGGCGCTATTCGATTACACATCGCGAAACGTTGTAATTACTGCGTGGGGAATCGGTTGTTCATCAATCTATCGGTGAGAATCTATTAGCTCGCGGACGTCGTATTTGCATGGGGAATAAGCAGGGGTCGCGCGTGCTCGCGTCTCCGGCTGTAGAAGGCGCTCGAGAAAGTCGAAAAACGAGGATCCGGTGAATCCGCGACAGAGGCGGATAGCAGGGCGCGCGGCGCGGCGGTTTTCCGACGGAGGAGGATCGCAGACAAGTGCGACGGAATCCTGGCACTGCTAGATGACCGGTTAAAGGTCCAGATATCCGCGGCGGCAGAGAAAGATGAACGGAGAAGGAGACCGGTGAAACTAGTTTCCGTCCGCTTTGTCCCTTTCGTTTCACGGCCACCCTCCACGAGAGATACCGCGGCTCCGTTCGGCTTCGCTTGGCTCTGCTTGGCTCCGCTTGGCTCTGCTTGTGGCTCGGCTCGGCTCCAGGTCTCGCAGGCGTTGGGCACCGGAGCTCCGTTCGACCGCAGAACTCGTCCCGGACTTTGCCGCCGCTAATCGACTTAGCTCGGTAAGTATATCCCGTGAGTAATATCACCACATTAACCCCTGGGCTCGTCGGTTGCACGCATAAATAGAATCGTCTTTGGCCGGCGAGCGGGGATCGCGCGCTCGCGAAACGGGCCCCATATAAATGCGTGTGCGCGAGAAGGGTCAAGTCCCTAACGCTAGATTGATACTTTACGCGATCGTGCCTAGGCACCGTGAACACGGACAACGGGGCTCCCTCGGCCGCCGGCGCGTGTGGTCCAAGGAAACACGGGGGGGATCGTTAGGGGCCCGTCCGCGGCGGGGAACGCGTTACCCATACGCCGCCGCTGATGAGTAATTGATTTTAAACCGCGCGACACTTTATGCTTGATTCGCGAATTACACGCTATTCACGCGGCCCGGCCGATGCGCGCACGCGAGGCCCGAGATTTATCGGAGAACGTCGGGGGAGGAGCTGTGCCCGATGTTCAACCCCTGGAACACGGGGAGCCGAGGATTTCTGCTCACCTTTCTTTCTCTTGAATTGAGATTGTTCTCAGCATGGTTGTCCACAGTTTGTACGCGTATTCACATCGCACACAACTAGATATTTTTCAGAATCGGATGTCGGCTGTTTGCGGAAGGCTTTAAAAAGGCAGATGGAAGAGCAAGGATTTAACGAAGACAATGTCCAGAAGGATCGAGCGGATTGGTCTGTGGCTTCGGTCGAAACGAGCATCGTTATTATTTAAGCGTACCATTAGAAAGTCCAGAACGTCCCGGAGCGGCGCGGCGCATTCGTTCGGACGCATTCAAATAATTCGCCGCCGCATGGGGCACGTCTCAATTACGGGTACCGTGGGCCCCGTCGGGCTTCCAGCGGGGCAGGGACCACCTTGAAGACGTCATTAGGAAATGTCACAAATTGGTCTAATTAGCGGTGTCATTTGTCCGGTAACGAGCGCGGTTCGCGCTCAGTTAGCTTTTCAGTGAAAGCAAGGATAAGCGGGGAATGGAGAAGATGAAAAAAAGAAGAGAACGACAGCAGTTAGTGACGTAAAGAGAGTCGCTGGTCAACGCAGGACACGTCGATCGGCGGAAAAATGTCGACGAATTAGCCCGTTAGAAAGGCGAGGAGGTCCGTGAGCTAAATGGCAACTTGATCACTTTCGTCGGAAAGTTCGTTAGCGGAATTTGACGATTTGAGGCACGTAGTTGTGTGTGTGTGTGTGTGTGTGTGTGACGCGACGTTTGCACCTATTTACCTGCGCCCGCGAGTTTCCTCGAGGTCGGCCTTTTACGTAACCCTCCCACGCGGGGAACTGGCGCGAATCGGCACAAACGAGTTTCGGACTGGACTCCGAAGGGATCGCTCTCGGCTGGCAGATGTGTCCGAGGATTGTTCGCCTCATGTGTATCACTGTTGCGGATGATTCATAGATTTCTTGCGGCGGGGCTGGCTCGCTTGTTGGCTTGGTTGCCTGCTTGCTTTCCTGCCGGCCGTCCCACATCCGTATCCACCACGCACGGATGTAAAATTGCGCGCGGAGGAAACAGTGTGGCAATCGTTTCGCGGGCGCCTTCGCCTGGATTACCTCGCGCGCGACTGACTACCCTGCAATACCCTGCACCTCCACACCGAATGTCGTGTTCACTCTCGAAAAATGACAAGATTAAGAAGATTATTCGTATATAACCCTTTGCAGTATTTTAACTTGAAAATTAATTCCATTGTATATGATCTTCTTCGCTTTGTGGATATGAAATCGACATAATACCTTGTACGATACTTAAACGTGTAGTAATTGATTAGATACGAACAAATTTAATAAACCCTGAGTAAACCCTGGACTGCTAAGGGTTAATCCTATTGATGATCCAAGCATGAATCGGCAATTAGGCAACTAGAAGTTCATTAAAACCACAGAACCATTATCTATTCTCTCGCCGTCTATTGCGTGATAAGAAAAATCCTCCTGCACGCAGCATTGAAACCTGAGAACATCCACTGTTCCAAGAAAGAAAGTGAATGAGCCTCTATGAGTAATCCTCGAAGACAATCTAATCTCCTATTCATCAGTTCGCGTTCCGAAACTGGTGTTCTCGATCGATTAATGCGTAGAAGGTCTCGGCGACGGTGTCACCGGTGCGGTGGTGGTGGTAGCCGGAGAGATGGGAGTTTACGTGGAACGACGCAATTGAAAGTGGAAGGAGGCCGGGACGACCAAAAGGATGTCCAAACGGAATCAGGATCGGCATGGGCATAGAACCGTGCCCCAGGCAGCCTCGTCGACATCCTGCCTTTGCCAGGATTGCGACACTCTCCGTGGCTCGTGCACGAGGAGAACACACGGTGCCCCGGCAGCGGAAGGAGATCTTGCGCAATCGGCCGCCCATTGTCTCAGGATCCTCCGCGTCGGGGTCGACTTCGACGTCGTCTTCGTCGTACCTGCAGCAATCTTAAGGTGCCTACGAAACTTGGTAACCATCGAATCCGATCAGACGCGCAAGCTCGAAATTGTGATAGGACCATTCGTGGATAGAAATTCGAACCCTTGATTTCCACATATTAATTTCACCATCGTGCAGAAGTTGTTAATACAACATATTTGTCCTTGATGAATTTATGATGAAGCAGTAATAATAATACAGCTTGCAGTACCCTCTTAGCTGTCCCTACTTGTTCTCGTTCTCGTTTCATCCCATTTCTTGTGTTAAAACGGCTGCTCGATCAGCTCGCAAATGGCTTGAACGATTTCTTGCGTCAGCTCGTCTTGATGCGTTGTGTTTTGATCGTATTGGCGTCCATTAACAAACGATTCATGCCAAGCAACCCGAGGTGCCCTCGATAAAATTTCATCCTTAAATTTCACCTTGAATAGTTAAAACCGCGATAATAATACCTTGTGCAGCGGAAGTTGGTACTATTCGCTTATTCATCATTTCAGCTACCGAGAAAACGGGTAAGTAGAATAGCTCACGATGCGGATTGAGCACAAGACGTATCTACTTGAACTTCCACTTGGTCTCATCTAGATAAGAACAGCCGTGCTGTTGTACAACAGAAAATCCGGTTGACACTAGATTGCTGAAATTCTGAATAAATGTAATTTTTGATAAAATCGTCTTGTGCTCCGTGTGCATCTGGTGTTAATATTAATAACTGATCCTCCAGTATTCGGATAGCGATCGGCATCCTGGTCAATGGTGAATATTCGACAAGAGGGGTGTTGGAAATGTAGTTGCAGGTATAGTCTTCGTCCTAGATACGGTTCTAGTCACGGCATTGTGCGCGCGTTCCTCTTACCTGGACCAATCGGCGGTGGCTTCCACGTCTGGCCGGTTACCGGAAGCGAAGAGCGGCAGGGAGGACAGGCGGGGTGTGTAAAGAGGCTGCGTTTCCGGCGGCGGAATCGACAAGGACGAGCCGGGACCTCGCGCCAGATGCATCCTTCGCTGCACAAGCTAGCGGTTTCTTTCACGAGCGCGAGCGGCGCGCTGGAAAACGGAACTTCGCGGCTCGTGCACACGGGTACCCGTGCGACCTGTCGTGACGATGCGCTCCTAACAATACGGATAATGCGGATTTTCGTAACGCTCCGAAACGGGGTCGCGAAGATAAATTGACTGACGAATACCGGCGAGTCGCCTCCTCCTTCCAACGGCGCGCACGTTTACCAACGGAAATGCTCGTAAAAGACAAAGATGGTACCCTATTGCGCGATCCCGCGCCACCAGGCACCCGTAATTCATCAATTACGCCTTCCACACGACGATAACATCCGAACGATCCTGCCCGCGATTACGGCCCCGCTGATTAGAGCCGTGCCGATTACGCTCGACTCGGTGGCTACCGAATCAGCGACAGCGGAAAGTCTGAAATTGATTGCTTCAGAAGCGACGTCTTTGCGTTGGACACACCCCATAGAATGTTTCAAAATTTATTACTGGACTTTTATGGAAATGAAAGATCATCTGCATCAATCGCTAGGGACAGCAGTCGCTCTAATAATTTGATCATCTTCTCGGATTCGATCCACAGTGTATTCAAGACAGAACCAAGTTGGAAGATCGTAGATATCGGGCCCCGGGATTTGGACGATCCCTCGGGCAGACGAAATATTGTTTCAGCGGAGACAGGGATCATTGTAGAGGTGGGTCCGCTAACTCATGTATGTAAAGACCTGGTAAGAACATATGCTGGTTCAGCCCGCGCTAATGAAGTAGACCAGACACGGGCAAGAAGCGGGCCCGGTACTGCACTACCGGGGCGTGGCCGCATACATGAATACGAAAAACGTGGTCTCGGAACGAGTGCACGGCTCGTTCCAGGTCTGTCAAAAACACCGAGCATAAGAGATTCCCTTGTGCCACCTCTGAGCGATCGGCCAAAGAAAAGCCCCGGACGTCTCCTACACGAGTCGAAGAAAAAGAGAATGCGAGCTGCGTTTACGAGCGGTCATCCGGTGTCCCTCCTAACGAGCCCAAAACGCGCGATGAATAATTTGTGGATACCTGCTACGTAGTCGCTGTGTTTTTTACACGGTGCTAAGCAGCCGGATGGATTCAGGCCTGCCGCTCGTTTATTTTATTTCTCCAAGGTGAAAACAAATACGGACGAGCTTCGATTGAGTATGAGTTACACCTTTTCGTTGGGTTGCGATTAGAATATTTTGGGGTTCGGTGGATACTTGATATGTAAAACTAAATGCTTTCGTGGGAATGGTTCATCCGGGTACAGTGACTCGCACACTTGTCCACATATATTTTCGGGAAAGTCTAAATGGGTTAACCCTTTGCACCCGGGACTAATTTTAACACGAAAACTAAACATTTCTTCTAACCTGGAGTATTTCCATTCTATACGGTTTTTGTTTCATTTTATGCAGATTAAACTGATGCAGTTTTCTCATACAACACTCAAATGTTTAGTAATTTATTTGATATGAAATAGTTCAATTACTAGACTGCGGATGTTTATGCAATTTTCAATTTTCGTAGACGCATTTTAAGAAGGTGGAATAAAATAGAATCTTATTTTCCATGGTAGTGTGTGTGTGTAGACTTTTTAGATCTGAAATAAATTAAAATCGTATTATATAAATTCTGTGATGTTCTATATCCTATCATTTTTTGAAAATTTTCAAAAGCCACAATTGCACAGAGATCCGCAGTCTATTAATGACGTAACAATTATTTTACAATGCTGATATCGTAAATGCTAGGGGTTAACAAAAAATAAGATTTCCTGTTCGATAGCAAAAGGAACGAGACCCGCCCCTTTCGCCTGACAGTGTTTGGAGAGACATTCCCGCGACCGGAAGTATGAAGCGATCTCGCCGTGAAAAAACGCGTGCTCCCCGACAGATCGTAATTTTTACGAGTGATGTAGGCCGGCGTGTATCGCGCGTGCCGCTCGTGATCGAGAATGAAGGGATCGAGGACCGAAGCGCGTGTATTCGTTTCTTCTCGATGGACCAGTGGACGAATGGACGAAGGGGGAGAGAGCTCGGATCGGGACATGGCATGCCGAGCATGCCGTCGTGTCGACCCGGAGATTAATGGTGCTTTAATAACGTTAATTGAAGCCCTTAGAAGAATCGATACGGCGCCGATCGGACCGGTATCGTTTCGAGATACCGATCGATCTTATGATAAATAGTCAGCGGCACTGCGGGCGACCGCTCCGACGCCTTCGCCCTCGAATGAGCACCGATCGAGAACCCTTGCCCTTCCATTTCAACTCTTTCTTTTATTCACCGACACTGGCTCGCGAGAGAAACCTCTCCGATCCTCTTTTCAGCCTAAGTATCCACCTACAAAGAAATCGGACGCACCGTTGGTCTCTTTTGTACTCGCGCTCGACCGTTTCCACGGGACGCGTTCCGAAATTAACCCCTTTAAGACTAAATTACGGGGGTTGTTCCCCGTGAATGGAGAGAGTTGCTAGCTCATTTCCGAGGATTGAAATAGATCTGACTGACAGCGACGTTCGATGCACAATTGCCTGGAGGAAGACCCGCGTTTTGACAGGCTTCGACTGCTTTCCTAAGGCAGAAACGTAGACCTCGCCGTTGCCATTCCAGAATGACGACTAGACCGCGGATTTCGTGCATTCCTGACAGAAACGAACACGAAACAGTAGAAGCATTCAAGCAATCGAAAAATACCGTATCATCTTCAACTTGTTAAAATGATTGAGAAAAGAAGCTAATGTCTATGCAGCGCTTGTATTGCGCAATTAAAACGCTTTCCGAATTGAATCTCTGCAGCAACAAGTTCTGAGGAAATCGCAGCCCGATCGTCCCGAGAGCCAAACAGTCCGTTTCGCGTGAGAATCCAAAAGCCGCGGAGCCCTGAGACGTCGACCCGGCATTTGCGTGACAGACCGAAAAGCGTGTTGCATAAATGATCGCCGGTTGTGGTAGCGATAGAACGCGAGTCGGATCGTCTCGGCGAATTCAGGATGAGTGCAGTTAGCCGCGAGATACGAAAGACCGGCGGCTCGGCGAGTCACGGAACGCGTAATCCTTTCTATCTAGATAAAAGAGACGAACTCGCGCGGGTAAGGGAGCCAGCGCGATTCGGATTGGCGAAGTGTCAGCCCGCGACCATGACCCGTCGGCAATAAACCAGCCAACAATAGACAATGGCGGTCCCATGCTCCACATACGCAAAGGAGGGTAGGCACGCGCAAACCCTGTCCGTGTGTGTACGGAGCGTACAGACTTGTGTGGACAGCGGTGCGTGCACGCGCGCGTGCTCGTCTCGCTCGCGATGTTCCCCGCTCGGCAAAAGTGTTGTCGCTAATTGTCGTGGCGCAACCGCGCATTGTCCGCGGATTAATCGTCATGAGAAACGCCAGGGATCGCGTTGCCATTGTTGGCCGACAGGCGAACAAGCCCGGCGGCCGGAGAGGACAGGCGGGTGAACAGTCAGTCCAGTCAGCCTGCCTAGCCGGCATAGCCGGAGCCATGCAGCTTGGGTTTTCGTTGCAAGTGTTACACGGCCTTTTACAATTCGGTGTGCGAAAGCAACACACTGCTCGATAGACGGACGGATAGGTGGGTAGGTGGTGGGTTGGCAGATAGATGGACGCACGGATAGATAGATAGGTCTGCACGTAGGCCGACCCGGCTGCTCCTCCCTGTGTCGTGCCGTGTCGTCGTGCTCTTTCCCCTGCTGTCTGTCGCACGTGCGTGTTGCGCCCGGCTCTCGGGACTCTGCGCTGGCTCTCTCGCGTTTGAAATCAATTCCAGCACCGTGATACGGCGGCGCGCGGAACGGGGGGAAAACTATTCGGCCCGAGTTTCCACCGTCGATTGTCTTTTGTTCCGAGAATTACTCGGTCGAGTCGCACTCGCGCGAGCAAGACCGCCGCGCTTCGAGATTGTTGTCGGCGTGAAAATTACAGCACGCCGCGTCGCTGACAGATTGACAGTAGGCGCGATAGGTAACGCCGTGTCCCTCTGTCGCCGCGTCGGGCCTGGGACACTCGTTACGTCTATATCGAGACAACCAGTCGATTGCAAAAGTCGCGGGATACCGTTCTTTCTTTTCCATCCATCGATCGATACGATTGCTGGCAGCTCGATTCAATTGGGCGCTGAATTTTAATGAGCGCCGACGGAATCGTGGGCTGCTATAATCCCTACCGGTGGCATTGCGATGGTTAACTGTGAACGGACAAGTTCGCCAACAAATGTCCGAGCGTAGCTTCGCCGAGGCCGCAGCCGAGGATAATTCTGTTTAAAATTATGGTCTCGAGCCGCAAAAGCGTTCGTCGTCTAAAAAGCTAACGACATCGTCAGGGATTCACAAAGAAGTGAAAGAAGAAGACGAAGTTAAAAAAGATGTAAAGGAGAATTGCCATGCAAAAGTTTCAATGGATCTAGTTACAGCTGCTACGAAATCCTTAAAATTGACTGCCGGCCCGAGGGTTAATGATCGGTTTGGAAAATGCCGGTCGGACGAACGTCACCGGTTGGAGATATTCAAAGGCGCGGAGCAATTAACCAATTAATGAGGGTCGCGAAGCGGACTCATTCAAAGAAACAGTCAGTCATTGGATTTCGGTGGGTAATAAAAGGAACAGGCGGGTATATGGGGCTGCCTCGTGCCACCCACGCGAGGGCTTTTCACGCCTCTGACACGACTAGTTTCTTTGCCGAGGCACCGAAAGCCGTCGCCGGTGTTGGCCCTTCGGATATCTCGGTCATGACAGATAACACAATGGCTCTAATACGGCGCACTGTGAAAAGGGTAAAGAGGTACCCACGATGACGGCGCCGATGAATGGTTGCCCCTGCGAGAGAGAGAGAGAGAAAAAGAGAGAACGACGGGGAGGGGGAGCTGCACCTATCTTATCGGATCTCCTTCGAGTTGCGGCGCAGCGAGCAACTCTTTGACAGTGGTGCCCATTGTTCCACGTGATCTCCTCGACCTGCTCGTTTTCAGTCCCGTGATCCGAACCTCTTGCGTGCGATTTCCTCCTCGATTCCTCTCGAACGATCGAATTTTTTCGGGGCGACTTCGTAATGAAAGGTCGCCGACAGGATGACTCCTTGACGGACCGTTAGGAATCCTCCTCGTTCCTTTTCACAGACCTTTTCGAAATCGAAGCGGCTTTTCACGAACCGAACGATGCTTTGACGGACTTTGTCTTCCCGCTTGACAGCCTGTCGATTTCATTGATCCTTCGGCGCGTGGATCGTTCAAGTAAATTGCTCGCCTTTTGTTCCCGTTCTATGTCCTTTCTATTGTTTACTAGTTATCGTCAACCGCGGTCTTGACCATTCTTAGCAAAAAGGGACCAAATTTGTTTGACCAAAGGTTGGTCCAAACAATGGAGTAAAATTTGACCAGCCCGTTCCATGATATACGACCTAACTCCCGTTCCATCTTATTAGAATAGTTAGTTTACGAGATTTGCCTTCAATTAGGCGAATGATCATCGGAGGATGCAAGTCAAAGAACAGGTAAAATTGCATGGAAAAAGGTCCGGCACGGACAGGGTGAGTCGGGTCCGATTTTGAGTCGGCGAACCGCTGCACTTGACAGAAGAGGAGCATTGTCCCGCTCGTTGTCTCGGGAAGACTGCACGGTATACACGCCCACGTGCTCGTCTTTTTCCCTTGCCGGGGGGTTCTCTCTGTGGAAAAGAAGGCGCGCGACCAAATACGTGCCGGTTGCTCAACACATTGAATACAAACACCGCGGCACCGTAACGGATTAGAGGCTCGTCCGATTGTGGCTCTCGGGTTAATGGCTCGCCGGTGATCGTTTCCATAAATACCCACCGACGCGACCCGTCGGTCGCGATTCTCTCTCGCGCCCGGTACACGTCGGTCCCGATATCGAAAGCGAACGTGGCCGCCTTCGATCGCGGGCATATAATGGAACGCCTCCGCCGCGCGGCTGTGCATCATCGCCGCAGAATGACTTAATAAAAGAATCCCCCGATTACGCCAGTCCGGGATTCCAAGCGTCGCGGGCGAGCGAACAAAGCGTCGCCGCTCTACCGAGTCCTGGGTTCGTTCATCGAGTCTTCTCTCGAGAAAGAGAGGCGAAGAAGAGAAAACGGGAGAGAAGCGAGGTGCGAGAAAAGGCCTTTCCTGGCCAGCTAATGGCACGGATTTATGTGGGTTAGGGCGTCGACTCTCCGCATGCAAGAAAATCTCACTTGCTTCAGCGCGAGCACCGTGACTCATACGCGTCTGCCCACCTAATCCGGTGCCCGCTTGCTCGGCTAACCGTCGAGATGGAGCGGGATGAGGGGAACCAACAGAGGAGGAAGAGGCACAATGAAACGGGCGAGAGAACGACAAGTTGGACGCGAAATACAATGCGGGCGTGGGTCCTGGCATCAGGCAACGCGGCCAACGAGGCGAATCTCGCGGACTTTTTTTCCCCTCTTCCGACTCTCCGTAATCGTCTCTGTCGCTCCTTCTCTTTCTAAGCCAGCTAGCCACCTTCCTCGATATCTCCTACACTTTTCCTTTCGTCCGGACGTGCCGACGGCGTGTCGTGTCGCGTCGTGTACAACGAGGATGTCTTGTGCAAGTACCCCGACCTAGCCTAGCGTCGCGGAGACGCGCTTCGCGCCCTCGTTACTTCGAGCGCGGAAAGCTCGGGCCCGGACCTTGAAACCGTTTTCCAACCATCGGGATCGACCTGCCGCGGTGCACCGCTCTCTCGCTGCTCGCCAGAGCGAGGCGAAAACCCAAGCTATTCTTGGGGAACGAGCCTCGCAGACACGCAGCCTCGTCGTACGCTTTTCGAGCGTGCTCGCGACACCGTGAAATTTATTGTAAACGACCCGGTGCGGTGCGCGGCCCTCTCCGTACCTCGGAGACGATCCGGCCTTAATTAGCGAACACCGACTGGCGTAACAGGGCGAGTCTGATCCCGATGATAGCCCGCCGATCGTTCGTAAACTAGAATCGCTAATGGATCACCTGTGTTGCTTCATTAATCGTTTACGCGATTTTATGCGCGAGACCGTGCGCTTCTACGTTGTACTTGTGCGTTGAGATCACCGGGCGAAACAGGACTCCATTTTATGCGATGTACTTCTGTTGTACGCAAATTTTGATTCACCCCTTCGTTTGACCGTGTGCGGTTTGTGCGTGTAATTAAATATAACATCGTTCAGGCAGCGCTGATTACAGCGCCGCTCTGGAGACTTCGACGCGCGCACCAGGAGACGTCACCGCCGTGCTGGAGACTTCAACGCGTGGTTACGCGAGCACGTTGAACTCTACGCGTCAGAACTGCTGAGCCAATTACAATGATTATTTCTACAACGTCCATTTTACAATTGTTGACATTGAAATAAGGCTTTCCTTTATTCTTTATTCTATGTATACATTTAATTTCGAAACAGTATGGACGGGACTTTATACGGGTGTCTAGTGTACAAACGAAGTTGATATCACTTTTAGACAATTCGTTGAGAAATTCACAGCTGTTAATCATCGATTTCTGCGGTGCTAGTGGAAAATTCTCGGCAGATAACGTGTTAACTTCTCAATCAGCGATTATAACTTAATAATTCCGCGAGGGGGAACGCAGCCGGTATAATTAACAAGGAGCGTCACGCGACCGACAGATTTAATCGCGCCAGAGCCCCGTCCAATCTGTCGGTCGGTATTTATTAATATCGATGTCACGTTTATCGTCCTTATCGCGTCGGCCATGTGCACCGTATAATACGGCCGCTGTTATACGCCGATCGTCGGTGTTACAGCGTGTACACTCAAGAATGCAGGTATACACAACTTGAGTACCGTCGGTCGTGATTTACGATTAGGTAGTCCAGAAATCGACAGTACATAGCCAATAAGAAGAAAATAAATGTTTGCAACAAGGCCTGGCGGGCACGATCTACGACTAAGTAAGCTGATACGCTCCCGTGAGCGAGTTCGATCCGGCAGGTTCTCTCGAAACACGACGACGACGTGACCTTCGTGGTGAGATGCATCTAAGGCGGAGAGGGGTAGGAAGGGTCGAGAGGGGTAACAGAAACTTATCCGATCGGGAGTGACGAGAAATTTAACCGGCTCGGTACGAATCGAATGCCATCGGCGGCGGATCGTCGATGTAAATTCAACGGTCTTCGTCGATTAACGATAACATTAAGTCAAACATCGTAAAGTACGAGCCCGGATCGCGCGGTTCGGTAAGAGCGGAGAAGGGAAAAGGGACGAGAAAAAGGTGGGGAAGGACTGCTCGAGTAAACGTGACCGAGAACGAAACAAAAAAAAATCAAGAAACAGAGAGAAAGAGAGAGAGAGAGAGAGAGAGCGAGATAAGAACATAAAAAATATAAAGCGGTTCGTTCGTTGGCCGTGGCCCGGCCTTTCCTATCGTACGGTCGCAATAAAACCTGAAAATGAAAGCTCGAAGTGATTCGTTCGTAGGGCAAACACGAAAGTGCCCTAAGCTTCTATCTTATCCGCTCCTACCTGTCTCGGAGCATTCTAATTTTATGACCGAGAAATGTGAGGGAGTGAGAGAAGGGCACCTGTTTCGGCACAAATGCTACGTTTATACGGAGGAAAGGTGATCATCGTCCATTGTCGGACGGTGTGCTTAGGATAGGTTTTTAGCGATCACAAGAGCCGACCGTGGAGATCGGTCTTTAACAGTATTAGACGTATTTGCCGACCTCTGAGCCCTATACATAGATCGGCCGGTTGCGACCCGACCGTATCGGCTTCTGCATTCCTGCAATCGGCTTTAAGTGGCGCGTATGCGCTCCGACACTAATGATACTTTATTGGTTGCGTGCCCGATGTTACGCGCCGGCTCGCTAAAATTTTATCCTCGACAAACAACGGCTCAGAACCGTTCGCAGCCATCATTTATCGCCGATCTCGAAGCGGATCGGAAACGTTCGGGAACAGGAGTTCCACCCGAGACGACACCACCCGAAAACACCGTGTTCACGTTCCTCGCCCGTGAGAAATCACGGAGGCGACACCTCTGAACAATGGCCGCTCGCACCCACGTGTTATTCGAGGTGATATCGTTGGCGTCGCCCGTAACTGTCCCGGAAGGTTCGTCATAAACTGTAACGAGCTACCGTGCACGGAGATATTTATGGCCGCGTAAAACGGAAATTTTACATCGTTCCCCGTCGTTATACTTTTCAATCGCGCCAGCTTATTAGCCGGATAGGCCCCTCGCGCCTAGACGCTCGATGATATACACTGATATCCGAATGCACGGGACCACGTGAGTTATTGCCGGGTTTCAGCAGTGTTTCTTTTAAAGCTGCTCTAAATCAACCACTATTACCTCACCTTGCGTTTAATGTAACTGTTTAGTAATTGTCTCGCAGTTGAAACGCATTATCATACTCGCCGAGCGTGATTTGTACGTTGCTGCGTCCTCTCCTGTCCGGTCTTGCATTGTTTATGCTTCTCGCCATTGAGCCCATCAAATTTTCATATAAACGATGATTTAGACAGTCGATCGAACCTTCCTCTGGTTCACAGGGTGTACCAACTCTTCTCGCAAATGTCGCTTGCCTATTGCACTATCGTTCAGGAGTATATCGACACTTTCGCTAATGTAATGTGGGACGTGTAACTGACCTCTCATTTGAAACCAGAGTTGGGCAAAAATTTAATCAACGATTGACGAATAAATTTCTACTTCAATCGTTAATCGCAATAAACAATCAATCTCCTAGTTTCGTCGTTAATTGGGAACAATTAATAATAATTAAATTTCTACTTTAATCGTTAATTCCGATTAACGATTACATTCCTTTCAATTGTTTGTTTGTTTCCACTTTCATATGAAGAATTGTGAACATAAAATGGACAATAATTCGAGTACATATCATGCTATGTACGCGGCATGAAGAAGAAAAGCACCGGAAAGTCGTCGAGGTGACCCCAGGAGACTGTTTACCTTTCCGCGGAGAGCACCGATCGTCACTCCGGATTCCGGCTCGCAAGCGTCGACACGCGCGTTAAATCGGTTATCATACGGTAGTACTCGCGATGGAATTCCGCGTCGCGTACGCGCGAAGTGGTCGGTGGTGTGCGTGTTTCGATCGTGCATCAGCAGATGACACTTGCCGCCCTGGTCACGCACAAACTATATTCGTCTGAGCGACGGGCACACGGACTGTAGTGACCGGCGGCCGGTTTCACGGTGTAGCCGACGCACACCAGCCAGCCGGGACGAGGGTGAAGACACTTCAGGGTCAGACATCTGCGCATCGATATGAGGTCCTCGTATAACGCTCGCACTGGCTCATACTTATGTTACTACGCTCGCCCGGTGTGCGCCTCTCGCCGCTCAAGTGTGTCCGTGATATTTTTTCCGATATACACGCCCGCCCGTATTAATTGGTAATTGCGGAAGCTGTTACGCGGCTAACGATCCGACGTCGTTTCTTAAGCGCTGTGTCTTCACTCGCGTGCTTCGCGTTGCTTGACCTCTCGACGCGCCAATCTGGCTGACGCCAGAGGAAAGCTCTTGGGAAATTGTTCCTCGCTCCGGTGCCCTGCCATTTTCTACCCGATTTATTCGGGGCCGTTCTATTCCACCGACAGCGAGTCCCTCGGCAATGTTTACATTTACACACTGTTTCCTCGAAAATAGAATACAGCGTTCCCGCGATTTATGTGACTTTCGGGTATGCGGATGATGTGACTTTTTTATCCCCACTACTACTTGTCGATTGCTATGGTAACGCAAATACAAAAAACTTTTATTCTTCAGTTTCTTTTTTTACAGAACTTTTACCAAATTTTTCTGATTAACACAAGACCAGACACGATAGAATTGCGATTATATTTACACAACCTACACCGTGTTCAGCGATCAAAATTCGCTTCCAAGTCTTGCAGGTTGAGATTTAAAGACCCGAGTTCGCTTCTTGGTGCTCGGAGGTTGAGCTTTGAAGACCCGAATTTTCATTCATAATTTCTTCATTTTTAGTTCCACTTGTACGAAACTTCCATCAATAGATTTGTAAGATTTCCCTGTTTAAACAAGACCAAACTCGACAGAGTTTCAATCATATTTACCGATATCACAGCGAGCTATTATCACGCTTTAAATCAGTAAATGTGGTCCGAATCATGCCGTATTTAGACTGATTTTAATGCTTAGACTAATTTAAACTGCTATTCAGGGATATGAGGAACTGTTTTTAGTTGACCAGGGTTCGTTTGTGTAAATACTCCTTGTACGCTACAATCGCAAGAGGTTCTAGGTGATCAGTAGGACGGTGCAAAACGAAACGGGACAAACGAAGCCGTAAACAAGGGGCTTTGGATGATTTTGTAGATAGTGAGTTCGAGAGACAAATTAAGAGCAGAGTAACCAGCCAGTCGATTTTTTCGGAGGAAAATTGAGAGTTCACGCTCGAGCAGGCTCGATTCCGGTCGATCGCGTGAAAATGCGATTACCCAACCGTGTTTCCAATTGAACGGAACTGGTCTAGGTAAGAATAACGGCTGCGAGAGTCCGATAAGGGAAGGAGACTTCGACGCAGGGGATCATTTGCGAAAGATACGGCCGCGTAAAGATAAGGAAAATAGTGTACTGATCCTTAATCCTGTGTAAAAAGAAACATTGTAGGCAAAGTACCCCTATCCGTGCGGGCATTATCGTTAATAGGATTATCGAGCACTTGGTATCCAATCGTGGTACATTAGGTGTGTTGAAACCGGTCCTGGGAAACGCTCGGAAAGGATAAACAACGTCGAAAGAACTCGATTTTCTACGAGGTTCTTTCTTTTTTCTCCGTGTGGTTGAGTCGCGGGAGCAAGTCGACCGCGGGAGGAAATCGTGGAGGCAGCAAATCGCATTGTCATGTGCGGCTGGCACTGTACGAGCGCGATATGCAGACTCGCATCACGTCTAGAACCCATAGTTAAGAGTTAGAAGCCCACACGGTAGCGAACATTGTTATTCAAATCAGGCATTGTCTCCTGGCCGGCAGATGCTAATTTTTCGGTCCCCGGTTATTACACGCTCGGCCGTTTCTAATGCGTTTGGATGTAGAGCGGGCTCCCCGCGCGCGCCTTTATGAACCGTAAACACCGGGGCCCTCTCCGACGATCGAGTTCCTTTCGTCCCCGTTAAACGCGCGTCGACGCCTCTCGCGCGGATTTCACCGCGCGGACCGCTCCGTTGCAGCCGGGTGATTGATACCACACGCTGCACCCCGCCCTCCTACATAATTATGACGTTCCGATTTTAACCAGAAACAAAGGAATCGTTCGTTACGCGTTATCCGACTTTCTCCTGCCGTTGTTGGGCGCGAGCTTCGGGCCCCGCTCTGACGAAAGTCGGCTAACGCTCCGGCGAACGAGATTCGAAGAAGTCGCTCGGGAATCTTGAACAGGACAAAAGACTGGAACAGCAATTGCAACAGATCGAAATTTCTTATAAATGGACAGTCGTACGTTTACGTTATAGTAGTATCAATCGATTATGCAAAACGGAAGTGTCGTAGATTGTTAAACGTATGTTGTGCTGATTCGCGAGGATATCTTTGTTCCTGCGGTTGCGTCACGCTAACAGCAAACCGAAATTACTACACGCGCATTAAAGAAGGCGTTTTGTACTCTGCAATTAAGTGAAACGAGGTCAGTTACTGTTGTGCGAGAACTCGTTTCAGAAAATTTGTAACAACTGGATGACTGTGTGTGTAGGTGCCGCGTCATGGGAAATAACGTGATTTCGGTGAACAAATACAGACGTCGACATTCGATTGTGTACTAAACTGCAATTATATTCATTTAATACCACATTGGAGTATATGTATATGTTATGTTACAACTAAAATTCAGATGTGTAATTTTTAATAAAATCAATAAAATTCAAGACATGAGAAACATCAATTAGCAGGTGGAAGCTGTTAATTCGTTTCTTTCAGAACCGATGGTTCAACAATTTCTGCGCCAACCTAACAAACGGCCACCAGCTCCAGTTTCGCAACGATCATCTGCACGATGTCGACTACGCCGAAAAATGTAGAATCTGCCAATACCACGTTTTCGAGATCGACAGCCGACGATCCGAAAAAAGAAGAATTCGCGGCGGTTGCATCGGATCGTTCGGATTCGCGGCGCAGTCGAACGGTGGCGCCGATCGAGCTGGTACGTACGTGTCAAGCGTAACACGCTGCGGCGCTGTGGGATATTTTCGAAGGCGAACGATAGAGACATAAAGAAGGGACGTGCGACATCCTGCCCCGCGGGCGGCCATTGGCGAGGTATAAATCATCCGCGCGAGGGATTGCATTTCAATGCCCCGGGCTGGATAAGTACCGGGGCTGGCCGCTAAGACAGCGCGAGACCGTCGTCGCGTCGATACGGCCGTCCTGGGCTGCGCGCTTTTATGCGCTGTGCGCTCTAGCAGCGGCGCTGCGCCGAGTTTGCACCGCGCAACCCTCGTTACAGATGCAGGGAGCGCGTATCCGGCAAGCCTTCGGGACAACGAGGAGGGCCAGCTCTCGGAAACCCGAGGAACCCCGCCTTATCCTCCGTCCTCCTTCCCGCGTCCTCTCCGATCAGGCTGACTCACGACTGTCGTCGATTCGCGAGGAAATCGTCGCACCGCGCCGCTTCGTGTCCCAGCGAGCGACACGAAACGGAGCGACACGGAGTGTAGCGGAGCAGAGAGGAACAAAGAGGAAGACAGAGGCGCAAAGAGGAGCGGGGCAGCCCACAGCAATGAAGAGAGGAGAGGAGCAAAGCGGAGCCGTTCATCGCGCGACCCGCTCCGCATCCTGAAGACCCTCACTTGGGCGCACCTGCCGCGCGCTTCGTCCACGTTCACCGATTTTTCCGCCGAGTGGAAACGGAGCGACGGGCCAGTCCGATGCACACCGGATAAGCGGCTCCAGCACCTGTTCTTCTTGACTTTTCTCGCGAGAGATAATGGTCGGATGCGTTTAACCGAGAGGAAAAGACAGATCGTCCGCGCGATTAGGATAATTGATACACGCGGGATGGAGAATGGTGCTTCTTTGTTCGGGGAATGGCGTTTCCGATGCTGAGAGACTTTATCGGGGTTTGGGATTGGAAGCTTTTATGTTTGGGTATCTGGAGCGGGGAGGAAATGCTCTTTCTGAAGGGCTCTTTGTCGGAGGACGAAGCAAAACGGAATATTAATGAAAATAAAAACGAGACGGTAAAATAAATCATTGTTCCTAGAGACATTTCCAAGCAAAAAGAAGATCAGAGGAAAAATGAGAATGAAAAATCGAAAGTTGCTCGATCGGTTTTGCCGGATCGTGAATCTTCGGATCATCGAACGATTGTGACGTCCCATACCGTCTCCCTCTCTCTCTCGCTCTCCTCGGTGATCACCTGGGCCGGTGTATCGTTCCGAGGTGCGGTTACCTGGTTCGTTCCTCTGATCCGCGCGTGTGGAACGGCCGATAAACGAGCGGTGTGGTTCGCGGCCAATGGCATAAATCTCGGTTCGCGCGGCACGTATGTGCGTGCGGTACGAGCCACGCACTGGGCGTGTCGCACGCAACGCCTGGCACGTGGATAGCTGGATACGCATCGACGGCTCCTCTCGCGCGCACTCGCCCGGCGATATGCACATCGCTGCGCTCCAAGCATTTACACGTATTTCGTCGACTGCATCGCGTGCGGCTATCCCCGAGCCAGGAATTCGGTAAAACAGGAGACATTCTCGATCATCGGTGTTCCATAACTTGGCGTTGATCGATGAAGTCGCCGCCGATCAACAGACGTGATCTACCGCGACTTCTCGTTCCTACTAAAGATTCTCATCTAATTTTTGAAAAAAGTGCGTGATAATTCTATGTATGTACCTTATGTTTCCTTTTTTTGTAATTTTGAATTATTATAAATAAAAAAAATTAAAAACTTCTATTTTAAGTTGTAAATATGTGTTGTTTTTGAATGAAGATGGGCGTCGAGAGAAGGGCTGTGAAATCTAGAAAATTTTTGTAAAATTTCGGAGTACGTGTCTCAGATTCGGATCAGTGCGCGGTTCATTAAGTTTGAAGACGTTGGAGCGCTGGCCGGGAGGTTTCGTTTGAAATGTAGATCATCGCGCAGGGTTTAACGTTCGCCAGCGAATGCGTTTCTTTTCGCGTCGTTATCGTGGCTGCTTCATTGTCATGCGAGAGCGAACGTGTTTCGCGTTAGCAAGGCTCCGCTGCACGCGAGAGATCATACACCGACAGGCATCTGGTTAAGAGCGCAGCGAGCAGAAGGGTGCGTAATGCAGCTCTCTTCGTGCCAGGGGACGTGACCAGACGCGGAGCGTCCTGTGTCGATGAAGAAGAGCCACTGGACGCGGATGAGTCAGTCTCTTAGAATGTACGGTGGCGTCGTGGCCGACCGTCGCACGAGAATACCAAACGAGCGAACATGAAAAAAAGAGGGATGTGGCAAAAGAAGCGCAAGTGCGCCGCTGGTTCGCCATTCTAACGCGAGCTCTTCGATCTTTCTGTCGGCCTCGGCGAGTCTCGCGGGTTTCGAGCAGAGAAATCACTTCGGATCGGGTTCCTCGAGGTTTCTTCAACTTTATGGTTTACAGTTTTCCCCAGTCTCAAAATTTGTTTTCATATTGTCGGAGAAGCGTCTATCTCTATCTAATGGAAAATAGATGTAAGAAATTTTTCTGTTCTTCAGAGTGATTGGAACCAAGGATCAAGGACCAAATGACCGAGATTCTGAAAATCCGATTGCGACCAGTTAACGAAACAGTGGAAGCTTTCACTGCGCCGTGGACACTGTGATCAGCTGGAACGGTTATCATCGTGGTCAGCTCGCATGAGATTTTCCGGAAACATATTGCGGTCAACGATTGGCGAGCCGAAGCGTCATTATGATGAGACAATACCGACCAAGCGGACCGTGATGTCGAATGAATTATTGGATGACCGGGTGACTATGCTACGCTGCACGCCTCAAAGAGGTTGAACTAACAATTGAATCGACTAACCAACGACCTAACCAAAGAGTGGCTGTGTAGTCCGGCAGGTCAATCGGCTTTTCAAAGAGGATAGTTCCCGGGATTCGCACTGCAACCCGTATCGAGGCAAGCGTGGGCCGTTCTCTCTTTCACCGTTTCAACACTGGCGAAATATATAAAAGTGAATTAGAATTGCGCTTCTACCCGCTGGTGGATCATCCTCGACTGGATCCACGGTTGCCTGATAGTTCAGCAACACTGTGATATTTCAGGTCGGCCGGGGTCTGCAACAATCTTTCCGATACGTCTGAAAAAGCCGTCGTGATTTGCGGACGTCAAACGCAGGCCTGATGGATTTGAAGTGTGTAATTTTGCAGTCAGCCGGTCGAAACGTTTGACTTCGCGTCTATTCACTTCTCGGATGGAAAACATGGTGCCGGAGCGTCTACAAAACAGCAAAATGTTAGGATTAATAATGTAGTCGATACCCCGGGTTAATAAGTTTACGTGCCCGGCTGTCGCCTCGGTGACTTTAATGCGCGGTAATGGTATCATTCCCCGGTTGCAGACAGTTTTTTTTTCCAGCTCTTTGAACTTTACGCTCCGACCTCTGGTATTTAGAGAGCTCGATTTTTTCGAGGTGTGTCGTTTCGAATACTTCGGATCGTTTCGGCAATCTCGTAACACCCTTTCAAATACCCCGAGTTCCATTTTCGAGTCGGTTCGACGCTGGATTGCGGCAATCCGATACACTCTCGTGACTCACCGGGACACGCGTTTATTAAAGCCGAGAGACATTTCGAGCGATTCAATTAGGTCGACCCGAAGCATTTCTTTTTTCCAGTCCGCGCGTATCGGCTCCGACACGCGCGACGTAATAAATTATTCCCCGCTAAAACTGCGCTCGCGTAATAAATCCCGGGTATCGATTATTCGAACGTGGGTATCACCGCTCCTATTATAGACCGTCTGTCTCACGTTTCGTAATATCATCGACGGAATGTGCTAATTAGTTCGAACGACGACCTCGCGACCGTGCGTCGTTGCTTTCGTGCCGGATTTCATTGCGCGGCCGTAGACACGCGGATCTTAAAAATTAAAAGCGGAGCGTGTGGGTGCCGAGAGAAAGAGGAGGAGAGGGAGAGAGAAAAATCTAGTTCGTTAATTAATCGAACGTATCGATCATCGTTAGAGCCTGCGATAGCTCGATATCGACCCTGGCACCTCGAGACACGCACGGCTCGACGCGGATTCGATTTCGTAATCGACATCTTGAACTTTTACGCGAAGACACACGATCGCCGGTCGCGAGAAATGAAAATAAGGCGATAATGCCTTCGTGATCGTCGTGCTGCACTTTCTCGCACTATTACTCCGACTGCTCGTCACCCTTGTCTCCATCTTCTTTCAGGTCACAGTCGAACGTGCTAGCTAGACGATAAACAAAATTTAAGTTGCGGAAAATGTGCTAATGGTACCCTGTTGTAAGCCGATAATAATAAATACTTTCTTATTCGTTCAATGTATTTGAATCTTTAGAGAAGTAGACAGCTGTCAATTTTAAATCACGAATAACTTTTTCTTATTGAATTCACTATTTTTTAAGAGGACATTCTCTCACGTAACTTATCATTAGACTGCGGATTTTATGCATTTATGACAAAAATTGGCACGTACAATTTAAAACAGTGGACCTATTAAAAAGATATAAGGCGACCAGTGTATAAGTTTCACGTTAATAAGATAATTAAAATAAGAAAGAAATTTTTATTTGGCACCTGCGTCTTGCAATCAATGCACACATTTTTTATTTTCCATAAAGATCCGCAGTCTGCTTATCACACTATTATTGTAAATAAACCTACGAATAAATAACTTTATTTTTGAATTTTAATTTAAAAAAACACACACACACTACGAATTTTTATTTTATTAGATTGACTTGTTACATTCGACGTGTAAAAAGATCTCACAAAAGGTGCCGATTTAATATAACAACGTGGAAAAAAAATTGCAGAGGTGTTGCAATGAAGACGTCACCGGCTCAGCAGATTGATGGTTGATCGGCGACGTTGATCCATCAAATTTAATGGAGAATAGCGTCGGTTTCGCCGGGACATCGGTCGCCGGGAATGGTGGCACTCAATTAAAGACGTTCACGAGCGGCCCCGGCGGCTCGAGCCGGATTAACAGGTGGATTCGGTTTCTAAATGGCTTCCTCCCACGGTCCGCTTGCTCTCTTAGACGCGACGCGTGTTGCGGTTTTTTCGCGTGCACGCATCGGACGACCGTGGGAGATATTCGCGAGCGTGTGCCATTAGCCGAGCGCATCGCCTGTGCGTCTCCCTCGGCGAAAATGAAATGTAAATATAGATGTGTCGCATTACGCTCGGCCCGTGTATAATTGCCCACGATCCGAGTTTGAAGTCAATGAAATTCACCGATCGCGGCACCCCGATGACGCGCATGTATATTCAGAACCGTTTATGCAGAGTGCCGTCAATAAATATGCAACGATGTAAATGTCAGATATTTGTAGCGCGATTATGGCCGCGTGGAGGCCAACAGCGACGATGCTCCTTGGATTTCCGACTTGCCGGGACCATTTCGTCCTGACTACGATGCTAATCTTTCGAATATCCTTTCGTGGCAAGAACACGCTCGTTGTCGCATTAATTAAACTTCAATGCAGTCTTCTGTTGATTCGCACATTTTCGACTTACGTGAACGTCTCGAGTGCGTGTGCGTGCTTTAGGTTTCCCGAAAACTGATACTGTTCAACAATATGGACATACATATATACGAACATATCGTTTAAAAAACTTTTTAGTCCGTCACGGATTTTAGCAGTCAGTGTACCAACAGGTACAGTTCCGAGGATCCGGATGATTCCAGCGCTCGGTAATGGCGCTATCGCGTAGCCTGAAGCCAATAAAAATTCGCCCAGCAGCCGCCGCCGTAGCCTAGAAAAACAAATCGTATTCGTCGAAGAGAGGGAGAGAGAGAGAGAATCGTTTCCCCCGGTTTTTGCCGAGCTCCACTTTCTTCCTTTCTTCGAATCCCGCTCCTCAGGCAGATCCATCTTCCCGCAGACAGAAGCCACGTCACCGTGGACGTAATGGAAATTCAAATTTATTCCCGCTGCCATTTGCGCGGGACGGTTCATTAGCACGGTCCGCGTTGAACAGCGCGTCTTTAACTACCTGGTCGGGGCCGGCACGGCGATAATTTAATTATTACGTTAGATTTGCTAATTCGTCTCGAGGGGGTGGTACCCGCTTCCCGAGACCGCTTTTTCCTGAGGGTGGTTTAAGTAATGAGCAACAGACTCCTCCCCTCTTCGACGGAATTCACTCGGTGTCCTAGCCACCTACCGGCGCATATACAGTTTCCTCTAAAGAGCTCCGCGCAACCCTGTCCACCGGTTTTTGCCGGTGACATTAGCATCCCCGATTAAGCAAACTATCGACCATCCGGTTGATTGCCTCTTTGCCGTCACGGATAGCTGCTACATTTCTTTCTCCGTCCGCGTTACCATTAGCTGTCTCATTGTTCCTAACATTAACGAAGGATGAAATTCCTGCGTCCCGTTCTAAACTTATGGTGAATTTTTGTCGTTACTTATTTAAGCAGTGTCGAGCGCGCATCAAGTTTAATGCTCGAGTTTTTCGTCGGATCATCGTTCGTTCCAGATCGTCCTCCATGCTGAGGCTATAACCACATTTTCGCAATCATCCACCGGTTCTCCCTGCAGCGAACAATTGCGAAAATCGAGCGTCTCATTAAGAAATACCGCACACCCTGGAAAATCAATTTTCCCAGAGCGTGATTGCGTCTGCTGGAGGAGGTGTTTTCGATTCACACGATATTTTCTCGCCCCGCGTCTGTTCGCCAGTCGCCTCCCCGTGTGGAGATAAATAATGAAGCGAGCGCGGATTACCGTTTCGTAAATTGATAAGTCATAGGCTGAGTAACGTGGCCGCGCGATAACTTAGCCGGTTAATAGAAAACCGCGTCGGCCTACATTGAATGCGTTTTATTCGGCGGTCTCGCGGCTCTCGGGCGCGAAAGTTGCGTGCGCGATTTACTCCCCTGTCGAACGGCAGAATTATGTGCGACCGGTTGTTACGTACGTGCGATCGGTGCACGGTTTGTAACACGACTCCCTGGTGTTCATCAAAGCGGGTTATAACGTAACCGATAGACGCTCGGCGCGATTTCGGAGCGGAGAGCGGTCTCCCGCGCGCGTGGAATATGTATATCGTTATTTCATAATGATCGCGGGGAGGACGGGGCGGGTGCGTGTCATCGGGGCGAGTTGCGAAAGAAAATTGGCCGACCTCGTGCGCCTTGAGAAGCAAACGCGTTTCGACGCGTGCAGAAAGGCAACGACCTGGTTTGCCATTAGATCGGTGGGCCCAATGGGAAACCGAGGCTACCGCCCTGACAAAAATTAATTATAACATGGACGGGCTGATTAATGACCAGATAAACATCAGCTTTCGGCCCTTGCTCATGCATTATTCAGACCGCATCCGTTTCAATTTCTATATGAGACGTTTACAAGTAATAACTCACCCGCGTATTACTGTAATTATTTCAAATGCGGCGCGCCGGGCCTGATTTATTTACATTACGGATGTGACAACCGAGTTGTTCGGTGCTCCTGGCCCTATGGATGGTCTTCGGATGGTGGGTGCTCGGGCGAGGTTGGTGAAAGTCCGCGAAATTAATTTCTTGTTCCATTTCTTTTCCTCTGTAGGGTAGACGAGTGAGCACCCTTCGAATTTTTTAAAATAAAAGTTCTCAAGTATACTGAAATACGCCTAATTGAACATTACATATCGGTAATCACAGTCGACAGATAAATAATTGTAAAAATGTGGAATCACAACATCCACATATGTTTCTTTCAATACGGTATCACAGTGCATTTCGATTAATTCCAGTTGTACAGGTTTTGCACTCCAAATTTAAAGTGCAAAGTACTTGTCGACGGGCTGCGTGTTTGACATGCCTGACTTAGAGGATGTTAAATTAGAATGAATTGGAAATAATAATATGCGATTATTTTAAATTCTATAGAATGCCATATGTTATGGGTCGAGAGTGACCCAGATCCTTTTCCCAACCACTCCGTCACGATTAATGGAAACGCAGGTCGAGGCGACACGCAAATAAGTGTGCGAACTTGCAGAACTCGGTCGCGCAGTGACTCGCGATGAAAACAACGAGTGTCGCCGGTGGCAATTAGCCGTGCGCTGGAAAAGTCGGAAAGTTGCGAAAAATCTGCACGGACCAGAGAGAGAGAGAGAGAGAGAGAGGGAGAGAGAACAGTCGGCCGTGTCGGTGGACGTCGACGACCGTTACGGAAGGAGGGCGTCACGCACACGCGTGTGCACGATTGTGTCACAGATGTCATAATCTTACGTAATTGGGAGCCATCGCCGGGCATTTGTAAGCTGCACGCATGCGAGAGCGAGCTGGCCGGGTATAGTACGCACAGCAATTTACTTTGATTCGTTATTGTAAATTGTGTCGCGGGAAAAGCGATCTCCCGTTGCGACAGCGTCAGCAAATTTTCAAACTTTGTCTAAACCTTCAAACCTCTTCGAACTTCTTCTAGGCTTCTTCAAACCAATTTATTCTGCATACAGACCCGTCTAATAATAGTACCTCTTTGTTCATAGTTCTGCACCGACGTTTCTGGGAAACAAACGTTGACACCCAGCCTTTTGCTCATTCCGAACGGTCTGTTGTCGTCCGGACGCGGGCCGGCGGCTTCCTATTTTTATCAAACGGATCATCGGCGACAATGTAAATTACTCCCACGAAGAACGCGTCCGCACAAAGTCGCTGTTCAATTTTCAAGTCGTCGCCGCCTGGATCTAAAGGAAATCTCGTCGTGAAAGAAGGTGGAAAGGATCGTATCTTGCGCAGACGTCTCGCATCGCCGGATGCGCGTGTGCCTCCCTCGCTTCCGGCCGTAAGGCAGCTTAGGCTCATTGCCATGCTCGCCGCCACGCCCGCCCCCGGAATATGAAAACAAAATCATATTCTTTGTCCGCGGCCCACCGATCGCCCGTCACGTTTCCCTCTCGTTCGATCTCTCCAATTTTTCCGAACAAGCTCCGCAGAACGAAACGCTCGTTCGACGTATCTCCTGCCGCGAGGTAATCTAAACTGCAACGATTTCTGCGGGCGTTTTGCGCAATCGGTGCTGACATTTTCTAGCCAGACAGGAAAACGTCCGCGCGTGTTTAAAAAGCGAGGCTATGCCCTTTGCCGATGTCGACGACCGGCCCACTTTAAGGTCCCGCCAGGGAAACACCGTTTCATAGGCCAAAAAACGCCGCCGCGTAATTGCTTTGATCGCGGGTAATAACTTTTCATTATAAACGTATTAACCTCGGGCTCAATTACCTGGATAGTTTACACAATATCGCGGGAACAAGCGATTAATGACACCGTGCGGCGATTGGAAATTGAAGCGCCGACGGAAACATCACTAAGGGAACTCCGTCCCGAGGAGAAGCGTTATTCGCGTGATTAATTTGTTGCTTTAGGAATGACAGCGCACGACCACCAACGTGAGACATTGCGAGGGAACAATTGTAAAAAAAAAGAAAACGGTGATTGAGATGTAATGAGCCTGGACAGCGTTCGAGGTTGATTTCGTCCAAAGTCGGTGGTATGTCGCAAGCTTCAGCAACTCGGGCCGGTCGAAATCGTGCTTTCCGCGTCACTGCATCGAAAGTGTGCAACATTGCCTCGCGACAGCCCCGGATGCCGTCTCGAATGTTTCTCGCAATTTGCAATCATGAACGCCCAGAGCACGCGATGCGCATCTGGTGCATTCAGACGTCACGCTCTTGGGCGATTTTAACGCCTGTCAGAGCGGCATCGCGCTCTTATCGACGCAACTCACCGGAACAAAACTGTCTGACTTTTCTTCGATTTTCTACACGATTTCACGCCTGTATCGGGATTATCAAAACACCGTCGAGGTCGTCAATATCTGACGCTACAAAGAGAAACTGCTCGTAGAAATCAGTTCGAAGTCTCGGCGAGTCTACTCCCGTTTCTCTCGCGCTGATGATCTTCGTAGCAACAATTGAGCAGTTCAATGCAAACACGGGGTGCGTCAATAGTTCTGCACGTGACCGAACTTCTCTATGATCCACGGCTGACGAGGTACAAACTTATTGCGAACAGTTCTGTATATTGAAGCTTTTATCGAAGTATCAAGTTGTAAAGGGAATCGGTAAGTTCGCGCAGCCCCTATGACCGACAATCGATACACTAATCTTCGACAAGTGCATTCGATTTACATCGGTAACAGGCCTTCGAAGTGCACAGCTGCACTTGCAATCGATAGTTCACTTTCCGGCTAACCGCCTTTCCCTCGTAAACCTAAAGACTGTTTGACGAAATGAAGATTTCGTTGAGGAGAACGCGATCCAGACGCTCACTGATCGGTCTCGCGTGTTGAGGGTGATTCACACCGGTTTCTGTTCGACGTCCAACGAGATCCGGATACACAGCGGGTAGAAGGCGATTTCGTTATGTAAGCAACCGGAGAGAAAATACCGTGGTTCTTGCAATTAGTGTTACCAATAGAAGACTACTTCGATCGCGTGCCACGAACGAACGAACGAACGAACGGAGCAATTCTTATTGCTACAATATAACAATTGCGCCGACCACAGGGAACGACCGTAGGATGCGTGTTGCAATTCCTCTGATACGTGCATCCGATGCTTGAACTTTTCCAATCAACCGTTTACCGGCCGATTCGTGTAAAAGAGATTTCTTTTTCTGGCAGTGATCTTGCTTCACGGCTGGCCGGCTGCTGCTTTGTCACGATCCGCGAAACACTCTTTTTAAACGACTTCGAAAAAGGAGGAGGTGCCTTCTTTTTTTTTTCTATGTGTGTTCACTAGGGTGGACCTTAGCTATATGTGGCGAAATTTTTTTGCGAGATTTTTTTCACAACAACCCCTAAAATTGTGCCATTGGGTAAGAAACTAATTCCTGCACTAAAAACTCTTAAATACAATACAATCTTTTCGGAGGCGACGCAAAATTAAATAATTAAACCAACTTGCACCAACTGATTTCTAAGTCCATCATATATTCAATATTGTATTTAAGTTCGTGTGAATTCATACAAATTAAATGGAAATTATTTCATACTTTTCAGTGCGTTTTTTCGGAGTCGGTTTAATTTCTTTTTTATTGTACACATCCACATTTTGTTCCTGCGAAAATTTATACCGTCGAAATTCAAATAAATGAAGTTTCGAAACTCTCCGTGTGAAATGATTTTAACATTCACGACTCCATATATTTAAAATTATTTGAACCGGTCAGGATCAATTTCTCGGTCTCGCGAGTTCGTTTCTCATAGAGCCCGGCATCCCGATGAATAATTCCCGGCCGAAAAGTTCGACTCTTCTAAAAATCGTCACGTCTGCGTGCGACCGTCGAAAAGTCAGGTCCTGCGGCATTAAAAGTCAGCCGGTGGTGCATCGGAAGGATGCGGCTACCGTGCACGCATAATATGTAAATGTATCGTGGCTGGCCGGGACTACCAGTTACCGATTTGCAGCGGTGCGGTGTGCGGGATGGTATTAGAAGAGGCACGGTAACACGGTGACACAGGTGTAGTTTGGGGCCTCGTTCGACGATTTATGAAATGGCCTACCGAACACCGTGCATCACCTCGTTCCGGTGGACGAACGCTCGAAAATCGATGCGCCACGGCCGAGGACGGATTCGAGTGATCGATTCCCTCCTCCAGGTGAAATACACGCCGCGTAACGTGTGCTTCGCACGAACCTTCGATTCGCCGTGGCTCGCGGTGATTTGAATGGATTTCCTGTCTTCGGTTTCGGGGAAACGGTGGAAGTACTTTGCATGTCTATGCGATCGCTCGTTTTGTCGACTAAAAATAACCGGGAATGGAGAACGGATAGCTGATGCTCCTGTTCTGATAAGCGATCTTTCGCTCCTTTCTCTAAACTGGTCGCACAGAAGATTTTCGATTTCAGAACGTAGTTTGCATCTGAAAAATGCAATGAAATCGAAGATTGAAAAATTAGCTTGACTTTATGGAACCTTCGAGGTCGCTGAGCAGCCAGTCAAAGTGTTAAATGAGTTTAGACAACCGACTGGTTTAACTGAGACAGTCTCCGAGAATCTCCGCAGTAGCCGCGAGTTCAACCGCGCAGTTCTCCTCGGGAGATGCTAATTTCGAGTTCAGACAAGAAAACGTCCTTTATTTTCGAGCAGCAGTTAAAGCCCGGCGACGGAAGGAGGCGACACGCTCGCGGCGGCGGCGCGGCGCGGCTTCTAGAAACATTTAAATTCGAGTATCGTTATGCGCTTCGTGGCGCCAGGTTCTCCGAAGGTTGGTGTCGTCAGGGCCGTAAGTAGCTCTCGCAGGCGAGAAAAAACAAAGGGTTTCTTAAGGCGCGTAGCCACCTGTCACGGGAGCCGGTGAGACGCAAGACCAGTGGCAACTCCGTTGCAACGATTCCTCGCCTCCGGTCCGCGCCTTCTTCTTTTTCTTGGGTCCTCGCCCCTCGTCCTCGTCGCCCTACCGTTCCTACCGTTTCACGGCAGTATTCAGCGGAAATATTAAAATGCCCCGGCGAGTCCTGCACATGACAATAAGCTCTTCGCGCTCCGGACGTGCTCTGGATACCGGGCGTTCGCTCTTAAACTACCATCCGCGTACACGTAGACCGTGGTGCTCCTCCAGTTGCACCGTCGTCGTCTCCATTCTTCTTCCACGGGACCATCCACCTCGACCATAATTCGTCGGGGTGTCCCGGAGGATTGAAATGCACGCGGTGCACATCCTGTCCGGGAAAATTCAAATGAGCCCTGCCCCGTCGTCCTCCGCCGCCGCCGCCGCCGCGCCGGGCTCGCCGCGCCAAGCCGAACCCGGAGATTTGGAAATCCGCTCGGCCACCGTTCTGACGGATGGCTTGCGAGACAACCTGGCAATGCCGGGGACGAGATACTCGCGATAAATATCCCAAGAGCAACCTGCGGTCGCAGGTGGACCCGGAGTCCTCGAAACAATGCTGGAAAACGTTTGCGCTTCTCTAATATTCCAGGAAGAAATTTCAATCACGACCTAACCTTATTTGAAACAACATTTTTATTCCTTGGTACGAGAATATAGTGGAGCGGCGAGGTGAGTATAGCGCAGAGTTGGTCATTAATCGATTAAAATTTTAATCACGATTGATTGATTAATATGTACGATTGTAAAAAGAAATCATCGTAAACAGAGTTTGTATGTATATATAGACCAAATGACGATACACCCAAACTCAGTTTACATTTTTCCAGTATTTGTGTTTCTATGTACACCGCTATTCTCTTGTCACCGCTCCATTATACATATTTGGTTTGATTTCCTCACATCTTTCGCTTTGTTTATCGCAATGTTCTCGTAATATACTCTTGGTTAACGTAATTAGAACATAACCTCACTTTTATACTTTTGCTTACAACAGCGTTGATAGGAAGAAAACTGCAGGAAACTTGTGCCAAGTAAACGAACAAAATAAGAAATAACGATTTAAATGTTAAACATGTTTATTGGACCACTCGTCGTTGCAACGTACAAATTTATTCCTTTTTTTTTTGTTGGATAAACGCGCGCGCGTTCTGCGTTCTTGCCGGTTTTCGGTGCCTCTCCGCTCTTTGGCGCCATTTTGAGCGGGAGGCACCTGTTTAAACCTACCGGTTTCACCGGAGTTTTTGCGGCCTCGGAACGCGGTCGGGTTTCAGGTCGTTTGCATAACCTGGTATCTGGAATAAAAGTAGAAAATCGTAGGCTGCGCCGGCTAATGTTCCTACGATGACGATGTACACATGGTAAATTACACTCACGCGTGGAATCACATGAATTCGCGACCGCCGATTGACAAAGACTGTTTGCGGACTCCCCCTCAATCCACGTTCACCTCTGTCAAACGGCAGTCCTCACGTTTCTTGGGTGGTCATTAGTGGGTTATGTTTCGACTCACGCTATCCATTTAGTTCCGACACTGCTCGTTAAATACAGGATAGAATCAAGGACGTTGTTCGCACTATTCAGATCATGCGACTCTGTTTTCGAGGCCTGATAAGAAAACGGATTAAAACCTTTAGACGATTCAAACATTATAAAATCGAAACAAACCGTAATTTGTAATTATAATTTCGTACAAAAAGGACTAATATATTCTAGCGTTCGTTTCTATAGCATGGAACTTCGTGTTGCAACAATAATTTAATCGTTTAAATTAAGCGGCAGGGATTCTGGTAATTTAGATCATATGATGTAAAAAAAGAGTACAAGTTTTACAAACTTCGTACAATAAAGTGTCAAACTGGACACACACCACTTTGAAGAACGCGTGATAAGACATCTAGTCATATCATCATGTGAATACATTAGCCAAAACTTACAAGTATGTCGGAACAACCATTATTCGCAACCTTGCACGCTCTCTTGTAAAAGTTCTGCACACATTCGACCAACGAGTCGGCTTCCTGTACCTGTGGCCGCTTTTTAAAAGGCTTCACAGTGATATTATCCTTGACTACCGACTTCAGGATCGACTTATTTGGCCTTGTGAAGACAGCTGTCGGAGGCTGGACCGACAAACCTTTCGTCAACGGTTGTTCGTTTCTAGACAGGAAATATTAGAATTTTAAATGAAGTAGACATTACAAACATTTTCTTTAAACTGCCATAGAAAAAGTATGTCCCTATTCTCCTTTCTCTCGTATTAATAGACTTGAAACAATAAAAGGATTTAAAAAATGGAAGACTATCGATATATTACGTTCGACCTAATAAAATTCTTAACGAAAGAAACATACTTCTATATGTGACTCCTGTGTTTCGCAACTGATGCAGGAAATTTGTATTTCGCATACAGATCCACAGTCAAGGATTAGATGCTATATCTGATAAAGCATGCTTAATAAATAGACCGCGGATTTTTATGCAAAAAAAAAAACACTGTTTGCCTGGCATTTTAATAAATATGTCTAGCCATCTGTGTCATAAATGCGTAAAATCCGCAGTCCTTTAATAAGTTTCAGAGTGTACAGATCGTACCTGGTTTGAACATACTGTCGTACGCAGACTGCAGCCAAAAGACACAGCGCGTACATTGGATTCTTGACTATAGGACCAGTAGTCATACTCGCTCGTTGTTTGCCGGGAATTTCAATGATTGTTCTCCTCGGGATAAATTTTTCCGGATTCACTAAAAATTTTGTCGTTGGGATGTGTTGTTCCGTGGCGAAGCGGATCTGTAGTGCGCTTCGTTTGTTTAAAAAAAATGCCGTTTGACGGTCGACACCAGGGATACCAGGGACAACCGAGACACGTAGAATCGCGCTGATCGCCCTCTCGCGAGTCCTTCGTGAGAAACGGCCGCCATGATTTTCCCATTAGGTTAACGGGCGGTGCAGCACGGTGGCGGAACGATCGTTTATGGGAGCGCGTGTGAAAAATCGAACGGGCGCGCGCTCGCCTCGACCGGCCGATTACCCAACATCGATCGATATTAAAACGATCCACAGCGGATCCGGCCTCGCTAATGACTGGAAAAGAGCCGCGGTATCGCGAGCTTAACGACTCCGGCGATTATGGTCGGAATCGAGGAGCAATTACTGGATCGGTGCATAAACGAGCCGTTTGATGCAAAAATGGTGTAACGCGAAACAGTTAATCATTGGATAATGAGGAACCAAGTAAAAGTTCCATAAAATACAATAAATAAATTAGATAGCAGCTCAGGTTGTATCGAATTTCGATTAAACCCTCGGGAAGAGAATTGACTTCCGCCACCCTTGCAGCAAACGACTCAAATGTTCGGTTATTTTCCCGGACCTAGTGCCTTCCACTTATCCACGTTTGTAACAGAAGTCGAGGAGGATTCTTTTTTTTTTTCTGCCAGTTAGGTTGACCCTGTTAGGTCTGATCCTGGAAGCTGTGGGAACAGAAGGCGCACACCGCGTATCGGTGCCCCCGTGGCTTCTAGCCTGTTTGCTCCATTTAGAGGAGCGTTTCAGTTTCACAGAGCGCTCGTATTATCCGCGGAAATTGGTTCTAGCGAACGCGAGGTCAGGGAAGACCTGGCCGACGCAAGGATCGCGTGCAGGACCGACTACTCATCCACACTCACGTATTAAACATAAGTGCCACTTACCTATGCCCGAGCCTCACGAGCCGCGAGCATCTCCGACTTCTTCTTCCCCTTCTTCATCGTCTTCCTCCGCCTGCACCTCCTTCTTCGCTTCGAGTCTCCCAAGTTTCGTCGTTTCTGATCCCTCGGCTGCCCTTGTTGCCGGCTCCGTTACCTTCCGTTCTTTCTCGCGGTCCGCGCCTGTCTTTCCTCGTGGCGATTCCCGCGAAAGACAGGCTCCCGGTGCAACGCGAAGGGCAACCGTTCCCTGCTTATGTATAATCGTCAGTCTTCCGCAACGTGGGGCCAACGCGAGCACGCAACCGACCGTCGAAAGGGTTCTAATTGGAATGAACGAGACGCGCGGAACCGTGGTTTTGATCCTCGGGGAATTAGGAAGTCCGAGGAACCGGCCGGACGATGATACACGTTGTAGAGAGGCAAAAAGAGGAACCTCGGAACGCATCGGGTTGCTCTGGAATTACCGATGACCGATTACAGATGCGATTTCTTCGGTGGAGTCCACCGTGTATCCCATGCAACTATTAGTCAACTGGCACACACTGTTTCCTACCTGATGATCAAACTCTTGATGCGGATTTTACGCATTTATGATCAAAATGGGTTGGTGAGATTCGATGTACCGAAATCTTCAGAAGAATTTACGGATGCTCGTTTAATTGGGTAAACAAAGCTGCGGCACCAAGAATGCACCTAATATGGTCATAACGATTTATAAATATATTAATGCAATTAAATCAACATGGCATATAAGCAGTTAAAAATGATTGTACAGAAAAGGTTCAAATTTACCGCCACATATTGATTGGCCAATACGTCGATCGATGATTTTTTTCACAAAGCAACTGTTTCTCGAAATCCTTGGACGCAATCCAGACGCAATTATTTCTCGAAAATTATCTAAATTCAGATCGAAACGTTGAAGTTAATGTGGTAATTTGCAAAATTGCTTTTAACCAGTGCGCCGATAGCATCAATATATTTTTTAATAACGATTTATAGTTTCCATTTATTTGTCGAACCCATGAACGTAGAGCGAGTCGGTTCCGCAGCGTTAGCGATAGCGTGGGAACTGGAGACTCGGAAGACGCGCCTCCGAAAGTCGCAGCTCCAATTTCCCGACACCACAGCAATGCGCTCGCACGTGTTTTAGGAGCGGTGATTTCGCGTCCGAAGCGCAACAAAATTGCACGCAGATCGTGATCCGTCGAAAAGCAAGGGTACGGCGTAGCCGGTTAGCCGGAACGAAATCGCAACGCTCCCAAGGATCACGAAGTTCCCGTTCGATCTTGACGAGGCGAGGATCGCGGCCGGCCTCGCGTAGGAGGCGGTGCGCGGGGGGTGTCCGCGGATGGCTCATTTTCACCTGGGGATTACCTTTGGCACACAATCATCCGCCATTAAGGCCGTCTGCAAAAATCCCGAAAACACCGGAATATCCCTTTACACGAGGGCGGGAGGGGGCCCAGGAAAGAGGCTGAGCTCTCGTGGTGCGCGCATAACCCGTCCGCGTCGGGTATATCACGAATAGCCCGGTGATCTCGCGGCATGATCTTTCAAGATCGGGAGTAAGGAAGATGGACGGAGGCGGAACGATGGTGCGGGATGGAAGGAGAAAATAAGAGACGACGGTGTCGGGGGGTAGGAGGCGGATAGTGGCGTAGGGAGAGCGAAGGGGAACACGAAGAGCGAAAGAGAGGCTCGGAGAGAGAGAGAAGGAGAGGACTGAGTGCTAGATCTCGAGCAACGATCGGAGATCATCTTCCCTCTTCGACCGTTCTCGTCCTCGATCCTAGGAGGAGGCGGCGGGGGCGAAAAGTACGAAGCGTCGCTCCCGCCGCCGCCATTATCAAATTATTCACTCACACCGCGCGCCATCTATCTTCGGGCAGCGCGATCGTAACGTGTTATTATTTGATCCTCACTTTGTTAGCGATCTGACTCTAACAGCCCCGCGATATGTACCTGGTAGATCCTGCTCGGTGATCTGGAGTACTTCTCACGATCTCGCGCCGCGCCGGCAGCTCCCCCGACCGACGCTTTCAGACCGGCCAACAGATTCCCGCGGACTTCTCCGCAGAAGCCGCGACTAGCCTCTTTTCTCTTCGTCCTGGTCTTCGTCTTCGTCGCGCACAGCCACTCCGGTCGGAATAGAAACTCTCTCTCGGGAATCGTTTAGGCACAGATCGCCGCGCGATAACGTCAGGATTCTCCGGTGAATAACTTATAACGATTACGGTCGTGGCAAATTTTAATATTCCGCAGGTGATGGAAGGGATCGAGGATCGAAACGCCGCGAGATCGACGGGCCCGATTACAGGTACGGTAGTCGGTTTTCGTAGCCGAGCTGCTCTTTCTCCTTCGACGCCGTCTCTCGTTCTGTTTCTTCGGGATCGCAGGTGGCTGAGAATTAAATGACACCGGCAGGACAAGGACTGTTCGCACCCTTCATCTCTCTCATTCTGCGAATAGAAATAATAAAATTCTGTTCTTCCGTTGGCATTATTTAAGCAATGTAGACTACTTCCATATTCTTATTGTCACTGTAAAATATTTCAGACGGTCGCTAGAAATCGTTAATAAAACGCGAGCTCCGCGACCCTTCGAACGTCTCATTTATCAAGGATCTATCACGACAGGTCGGTGCACACCGATTTGTATCAACACTGTAGCGTTCGGTGCCGAACGCTTCCGGCGCAATTAAAGCCATCCATCATCTCTTATCAGTTTCCTAATCAACGAAGTTACCTCAGCCAGAACTAAACGTTAATGGGCAATGTTCGCGCGACCTGTCCTGGAAATAATTTTGCAATTACACGAAATCGTACCGGCGATCCTCATCACGATCATCGCGCATCGGTCGATTTTCTTCTGACGAGCGCGTAATTTAAGCGCTCGTGCACACACACGGGCGACCGGGCACACGCACGGACCACCGATGAAACAGTGCACAATTATCCGTATTTATACCGGTCGGCTCTAATTGCCTTGTGTAATTCTCATAATCGTAAATACACGCGTCAAAAGGTGTTGAAATCCTAGCACGCCTCGAGGAGCCGGGCTCGATAAATAAATCACGGACAGCCGAGATACGTAATCTAATTCCGCGATATGGGTAGCGAGAGGTTCGAGCCAATCGCCGAGTACTCTCTCAACGCGAATGTTTACGATAGTTTACACGGAAGACGCCACAGCCGAGCGTTTCAGGGATCAAGGTAATCCTACAGGGATTTCGCTTGAAATGGCATCGACGCTGATTGCTCCTCTCTCCCGTCTCACGATCGGAACGCCTGATTCCCGCGTTTTAACGACCACGATAATCTTGCCAGGTCGTGTTTACTTCATTTCATCCATAATATCTCTGCGCCAGACGTTTATGTAATTTAGCAGTCTGTAAATCTTCGTAGGAAATATTTGTCTTGATGACGGATTCGAACATATTGGAAAAAAACATGGCAACTGTGAATTTGATTATATATTCCGCGGTAAATGTGCTCGTAAATACATGGATGTAAATCGTTTAGTAATAAGCTTTCTTCACGTTCGGTGAATCACGGGTCCCAACGTGTGGTCGTTCCGATGCTTCCATCTTCGTACAGATTTTTCCCTGTAACCTGTGGGAAACTATTCAAAATAGCCGTCGTTCGATCGAGAGCAGCCGTCGTGTATTTATTCTGCATTGTTCGGCGGGGAACTGCGCTTTTGTAACGTCACACCTCCGTAAATTCCCGGAAGATGACTTTCGTGCATCATTCGGAGAGAGACGTTGAAATGAATGGGATTTCCCAACGATTCCGCGAGGAGAGAGGCGTTCGGTTTCGAAGAACTTGTTCTTGGCTCTCGATACGGCTCGCGACTGTCGCTAATAACAATGAACACGATGTAATCGGGCTGGGGCGAGGAGGGGCCCGGGTGTTCTCGATTTATGGTGGCCGATACCGAACCATGTAACGAAAAGCAATTGCTACGACTCACCGACGATATTCAGTCGAGAAACGTCGTGGATTTCTGAATTTCGATCTCCCCGAAAAAATACAAAATTTTCAACGGAGGTCTTCAGGTTTTCGAAAATCGGTACCGATCTTTTGCAATCGCCCGATTCGATAATTCGTCGCCAGGAGAGCATCATATCTCGTGAAATTTGGTTCGAAAATGAACGTCGATTTCTGCCGATTTTCCTGCATCGAAGGTGCCAGGAGAAGATCACTGAGGAGGGAGTTCATGCTCGCTTATGGTAGGTTTATGTAATTGTAAGCGACTGGATGGACACGGACGGCATCGGAATCGGTTCGGTTTCACCGATCGCGCACCGACGAATCGGATCGGCTCGGCTCGGGCCGGGCTGGGCAAAAGCCGCGCGCGGTTAATTCGAAAACGTTTCTAACGATCTCTCCGGTTGATATTCCGTCGCCGTCCGCGAAATGGTGGCTCGGACTGGCGAGTGTGTCCGGTCGCTTGTCGAATTCGATCACGTAGCGTTTTAACGCTTTACATTGAACGCAGCGCGTGCTCTGTGTAGAACGGCGACGCGGCTACGGGCCGATACGGATGTGTGTAACGAGCGGTACGCGTAGGAGTGTGGTACGCGCGCGCAAACGTGCGTGCGTACGCATAGAGACGAGACGTGGGTGTCGAGTTGTAAAACAAAGTAGTTTCCAGGAGGGGGGGGGGGAGACGTTCCACGGCTCGAGTCGGAATTTATAGAAGACACACGTCGAGGACGAACGAACGCGCAACCTTTCGGCGCCGCCGTCTGAATTATTTCAGGGCGCCTTTAACACCTTCCTCCGCGGACTCCTATCCTACGCGATCCAACAGAGATCATCGAGTCTCGATCCTTTGTGCGATCGAACTGCGGTGGTTTCAGTTAATCGATCGCTCGGATTCGAAAGCAAGACTCACTCGGTGCATTTTTCTGTCTTCATTCGAGCTGTATTGCCTGAAGATTTTTGCCTAATTTCGTATTTCGACGTTATCGGTCACGGTAATCATCATATTGCGGACTTCGTGGGTTCATAATGAAAATGGATAAGTACAAAAAACCGTGTTTAAATGAGATGAATTAAAAAATATTGCTACATTATCTTCGACTTGTTAAAATTGTTGAAGGAAAGAGATTTTTATGACAGAACGTTTTCATTCTGCGGTGATTATTTGATTCGTGATTGATGTTGCAGTTCTTGAAAAATTTATTCAGGTAAAGTCCCAGCCGTGAACCATGGTAAAGATTAACACGGTTTTGTTTTTTTGCGCGTCTCTTAAGGACTTGTGTGGGAGTAATTGCTAGTAATTGTACAGTGCAGGCGTGGAAAGCTTTCGCGCATCAATGGCCGCATTCTGCCGCCATTGTCAGCAATGCGATCTGGAAACTCGATTGCACAATGCAACCGACGACGTCCTAACGAGCGGCCGTTGTCAAATGTAGCCGCGCCGGCGACGGTTGTTTATATTCTCCGAACGATATGCAAATCCGTCGCGACCTATGCACCTAGAAAGTGTATAATTACCGCGCCGCGGTATTTTAACGATATGTTAATTGTGCAATCGGTGTCTCATTGTAATTAAATTAGTAACTGCTGCGTACGCATACCGCTCGTACTTGCAGCCGGTGCAACTCTACGAACGGAATCACGAAACTCGTGAAATCGGACGATGCTCGAACTTTCATCTGTTGTTCGCCACGAATCGTTGAACGAGTCTTACCACCAATAACCTTGCAATCATTACACGAACAATTTGTAATTGTTCACTGAGAGTGAACTCACTTTCCGCGACTCTTATTTAGACATAATTAAAAACGGAGTGGACCAATTCTCTGTTGATTCGTAAATTAATAGCGTGTCCTTCATGCTTTGTCTTCTTTAACCGTGTTTCTCAAATTATATTTCGTAGAAAATGAATAAGGGTGTAGAAAATAAAATTTTTTCAGAAAGAATAAAAAATCGCAGAATAACACTGAACATTATGTCACAAAATCAAAAGTGAAGCAAAAATTGGAGCTTAGATAACAATTGCGCAGTGGGGTTACCGCGGTCGCTGAAGCATCGCAGGACGATTTGATAGCGTCGATGCAAGCCCGATCGGCCGGGAACTTTCATCTTTTGTTCCCCCCGAGGGCGGAGAAGAAGAAAGGCGTCGGAGGCGATATGTCGAACGCGTCGAGCCCCGGACCTGCGCCCGTGAAAATCAATTGATATGTGTCACGATGCTTCGAAAGCTTCCTTGAAAACGCACCGGATGCACGAGGGGGTTCGTGGCCGACAGGCATTGTCTCGGGGCTCCCTCTTTCATCCGACCGACATGTCGAATGCTGGATGCATATCAATTTATGCCCCATCTCAGAATTCACTCTCCGCGCCGTAGACCCTCTTTCTCTCTTCCTTTCTCCTGTCTTTTCGTACTCCCGGCGCCTGCCTGCTTCACGTCCGGCGAGGCATTTCCTTTCGACAGCACGTATGTTCTTGCGATTCCCCGTGTACCGTCTCCGCGTCGCAAGTAAATCGGTTCTAGAGATCCCCCGAACAAAACCATCCTTACCGACCGAGAAATCGTCGATTTACAGCCAGAGAAGACCCCGTCAATCCCCTAGCAAAATTATGATCACGGGCCTCACATCGTTTGCTCAGGTTCTCAGGGGACTCTCGAGCTGATACCTCTCCCGTATCTTGGCGTGGACATGTCCTGCTGGTGGATAGCTATTTTAGGATTATTAGATTGGATGCCCTGTGTCTACCAAGTAGCCTCGCTTTCTTTCACGATCTTTACGTTTGGTACCATCCTTGCGCCAACCGGGTAATATTTGCCGGCGGAACGAAATCATCCCTGGGCACCGGGCCGCAAAACACAAGGTTTCACTCGCGCTAAAAGAGACGTCCGAGGCGTCGCGCAATTAGGCGGCATGATTGATTAACGAATCGCTCGGCGAATAATGATAGAGAACAGAGGAGAGACCGGGCGACGAGCGTTGTTGTCGGCCGGGGATAACGTGGAGAGGAGATTTCAGAGGTGGAAGAAGACGAAAGAAAAAGAAGATCGAGGGGACGGGGTGGTGGTATCATGCCGCCCCTGGCAGGTCGATCAGTATGCGTGGGAGTCGGCGGTTTCGTGGACCAGGAAGTGGGTGTTGCTGCACTCCATAATTCACCGGGCGTGTGCAGGCAGGGTCCGCGCGCGCGCGTTAAAAGAGGCAGCGCGTTAGCTGCCCGTGGTCCACGATCCCGAGACGTCCGGACGGATGAAGACGTCCGCGCTAACGTTTCAGGGGGCGAACCGCTGGAAAGATACAAATGCCGGCCGCGAGGCGAACAAATCCTCCGACAAGCCGGCACGCGTTTGCGTGAGCACCTTGAAAAATCCCCGGGTTCAATTTGCGTCGTACACGATGCCATTATTCTGCTATTTTTGACCGGTCGATCTGACCGTGGAACTGCGAAAGGTTAATCCTATCACGATTGTGCACAACATTCTTCCGAATCTCTATTTCTTGTCCAAGACTCTGTCTCATGTTCTAGAAAAATATTATTTCAACAACATTTGAAATCTACAGCTATCCATGAAACAGCCATCGTCACATGTACGCAGACACATGCCGTGACGTGACCTTTAACTGACCTTGACCGGATAAGTTCACGAGTCAATAATCGAAGAGGATGTTCCTGGAGAACGAACCGACGCACGAGGAAAATGAACACCCCGATCGGATAATTTATGATCGTAATACGAAGAAATGCTTTCAAATAACAATACGGATGATAAATTAATTAAGGCCAGCAGAGTTAGGTGGGACTCCCGAAGATTTACCGTCGCCTCCGCCAGCTGCCATTTAATTAACGACCGGCGTTCATACGGGGAGGACACTCGATTATGGCTGTTGCGCGCGATCATCGGGCCCTGGATATTTACAGCGTTCGTTTACGGTGCTCCGTGCGCCGCGGCACATGTCCTGTCGGGCATTAAAGTCTCCGGAGAGACTTTGTCGCTGTGGGTATCGCGATCGCGCTTTTCCGACCGCTCGTATACCATTCGTCGCGCTTTCGAGTTTGCCGCGGGGTTGAATCTTCGTGTAGAATTCGAAGAATAACAATCGCAATAATCCGTGCGTTGAACGGATCTCGATTAACGCGGCCGCGAACAGTGCTCGTGACCCTAGTCACGAATTAAAAAGTGTTCCGCGAGATAAGCCTCCGGAAGGAGGAACGCGATCTCAGGGTGGGAGCGGTCGAAGTTTCGATTTGAACCTGCGGCGGCAGCTATCTGCGATCGTGCCGGCAACCAATTACCTTTCTTGAACCGGAAAACGTCGGGTCCGCACGGTGGAGTACAGTCGAAGGCCTCAAATTATAAATCAGATGATAACCCCTCGGCTCTATCGTTCGTTGTCTCTGTTTAGTCGAGCCGCTTCGAGGGCAGAGTAACAGAGACCGAGAGGACGCTGTTCCCCGGCGGATCGTGAGGGCTTTTAAGCTCATACATCACCGCGTGGGTTACGCCTCTTGTATTTGCTTAGTCGTGCGATCGGGCAGGCGCGGATAACCGCGGAGATGAAACAATTAATAATCCCCACGAAACACCACCGTGGGCCAGATGTTTCTACCCGGAGAGCTGCTCGTTCCCTTTCTTCAACGGACTCGGCCTCGTCTTCCGCCGCGCTTGTCCCGGTTACCATCACTGCTCCGGCGAACGCGCTACGAGCAATCATCGACGGATAATTACACCGTGGATCTTCACATAAATTTATAATTTCGCACAATCACGTTTACCGAAGAAAGTCCTGCGGAATTGTGTTTCACTTTTTTTTTTTTTCGTTAACAGCAATATCATGCCTGTTCCACGAGCTGTGCACGAGTAGATTCCTAAACTTTCTCCGTTTATAACAATTCAGCGCTTTCTTTTCTTATTTATTTTATTTTAAGTCACATTCGGAAATTAATGTGCATTAAGGTTGCGATATTGAATTCATGCCAATGCTCCCGCTACCTGTCCGTTACGAGGCAAGCGGTTGAAGCTGAAGACGTTTCGGGGATGTGAAAAGCGGATTTCAGAACGCGACCGCGAACAATCGTGACGCTATCGGTCGAGAGAAATTTTGCATTCTGATAGGGACTTTCACTGTACCGTGTAATCCTGAAGCGTTACACGTCAACGGTTCACGTGGAATTTTAGGCTGGAGTCACTTTCGCGTTATCCCACGTCAATGCCGCGTCGTACCTTGTCATAGTTGTGTTCTGCTTCGGGCGACACGGCAAGTAGATAAACAACCGGACTCGAACCAGCAATTACGCATTTGTTGCGGATGGTACCGTGGATTCTTCAGACTTTTCAACAGCTTCACGGTGACGCGATCCTGCGATTACTGGCGCAGCTCCTGCGGTTTCTACTAATTTTCACCGGAAAAAGTGTTCATCTATCGTGCAATTGATTGCACTAGAAATATGCCCGAAGATTAGTGTCGATATCGATCTGCCACATCGACGAAGCTTGCTCATACGTCTAGGTTTATTAATTACATCGTGCAAAACAATTAATAGCATGCTTTCGCGGCTTAATACGGGGAATCATATTTATTGTACAATTTGAATAATATATGCGCTAGACTTGCCCGGGCGAATTACAGCGCTCGGAGTGCTTATTTAAAGAATAGCATATAATTCGCGCCGATTACGTAACGATAATAGTGGAACGGGAAAAACAAGGTGAGGACTGGATATGGTAATGGCCGGAGAATTTACTGTATCGGGATCGTTCCCGCGAGGACGTAATAGCAGCTCCTTCGGGACACCAGGAATTGCCAGGCTGCGCGAGGAAACACGCGATACAACCGCTGACTGAAAAATTGCGATACCGCGGGCTATATCTCAGCGTCTGCACGGGATATCTTAATTATCGGGCAAAAATTAATTACCGCAACGCCCACTCGAAACGAAAGGCGGCGGGGACTCCCGTAGGGCATTCGTGGGAGTTAGAGCGACTTCGCCTGCTCTGTACATCATGCGGTGCCATGATATTTTCGACTATCCATCTTGCGAATATTTTTTTTCCGCCGCGGCGTCGAATCTGTTGAACGTTCGCTAGGTCGCGGACAGCGCGCAACTTTCGAATTCAACCGTGAAATACACGTAATCTCCCCGATCTCTCTTTATCCGCGACGATTGCCGGCTGACAGGCTTTTTAATATCATTTATTAATCAAGACTAGAAACTCGCGCGTGCAATTTAACAACTTGTCGTGCACAATGTAATCGCGCGGCGGTATGCGCAAAAAACCAACGTCCCACGGATGATACACGACGATCGACGCTGGATGAGAAGGATTAATAAAACACACTTTGTTGCGGGACTCCGGGATATTAATGTTGAAGCGGAATGGAAGGTGACGGGAATATAGCGTTGATATTCCTTGAACATATTAGTAGAACTGTGGAAAAGGAACATTCTTCGTCTGCATTCTTCTTCTGTCTGATCACGACACCGCGGATCTTTATGCAAAACGAAAATTGTACAGGTCACTTTAAGTATAAGAATTGAACTGCAGATCAGCCCGTTCAATCATCGAATAAAAAGTCCTAATTGAAGAAAAACATTGAAAATCGCGTGTCTTCCTCTTGCTACGAGCTGGCTCTGGAAGCATAGTCCCCGGAAACAGGTCAAAGCGGCAGCACATCGAATCCGCGATATCTTCTAATTACCCGGCGTGCTTTCCAATGTGGACGTGGACACCGGTATCAGCCATCGCGCGGAAACGCGGTAAAAGCGGCGTTATATGAATGGATGATAAAATTCCGTGTCCTTTAGCGGCTGGCTCCGTCGAGCGGACAGTAACCAGGCGATCAGCAGCGACCCCCCCCCCCCTTCCTCACTCTCTCTATCTCTCTTTCTCTGTTTCTGCGTCGCGGCAGTTCCGCCGTGCGCTTAGATTCATTTCCAGATCCGCGCATTCGTATGTCTATGACCCGTATCGGGCTATATCGTATCGGTGAAACGCACGAGAATTATTATACAGGTTCGGAGAGGCGGTCGTTTGCTAGCCGGGCTCTTTCGTGGAAGCGTATCAGCGACGAACCGGCACGAACGGGAGAGTAACACGAGTAATTTCAGCGATGGAAACGGGGCCCGGCACGGTCCCGGGTGGTGTGGGAGTCTCGGCTGTTTGGGTTCAAAGGTTCGCGATTATAACATTCCGGGCATGCCGTTTCGTGTGCATCAATTCGGTACGCCAGTTCCCTCTTTGCGGAGTTCACAGCCCGCGCACGAGCGCGCAGGATTCTCCTCTCCGCTCGTTCTCGCTTCGGCTCGCTTTTGCTCCTTCCCTTTCCTCTCCTGTGTGCCGTTTCTGTTGCTGCTGCTGCTGCTGCTGCTAGTCGGCCCCGTTCCGAACGAGAACTTCCATCGCACATCGTCCCGTATCCGCCGCGCGCTCTGCTCCTTCGCTCTCCTCTCCTCGCCGCGCCGACAGCCGAGAAACAGAGTAGGACGATCCTTTCCAGGAAGGACCTGCTATCCGGGAATCGGTAAACGCTTCATTTTCCCCGCTCTCTTTTCGCCGACGGTTTGTTCTTTCGCCGCGTTTATCCCACGCGTTTATCTACTGGCACGGTTCCGCGCCGGGTCAGCTTCCGTTCCTCTCGTGGTTGCCGATGGCTCGCCTCGACTGCACCGTTCAAACACAATGCTTTCTTCCTTCGACGCCCTACTCCATCGCCTACCCGCTGCTAAACGTTCCGTCTATCATTCTCCAGGTCCTTTGATTAATTGTGAGACCGCGATGGCTGAGTCTTGCGTGGCTCGATGAGGTGGCGCAGATAGGGTTGCAAATAGATTGTCCGACCAAGGTGTGCTGGGATAAGAATCTACTAGCAGCAGAGGTGTGCCAGATCCAAAAATTGTCGGATGATGACCGAGGCCAGTCGGGTTCTCGAAAATTTTGGGATTTCTAAATGTGCTCGGGACTCTCGGAATTTTCGAAAAATTGTGACGGTTCAACGTTTCAATGTAACTATGGCATCGCTGACATACGAGTTTGTCATTATTGGGTGGCTATTTCGATGAAATTTTGCGGATCGATGTGAACCCAACAGAAGCACAGCGACAACCGCTAGCACTGACCCCGTAGCGAACCGCTTAAGTCACTTGGCCGACAAAACGCGACGGGACAATGGAACGATAAAGCCGTTAGTTAAAAACCGACACCGGCTATAAATCCCCGTGGTGATCTAGTTTACAACGTTCGTATTTCTCGGTTACATGCTTGCCTGACGTCATTTTATTGTAATCTCGTCCCACGTCGGTCACGTCGGTCGTCTCCGGATCCGTCGAAAATCCAGTCCGTTTGGCAACCCCTTATATTACCATAGTAGATCGAAGAAATTTGTAAATGATTGGCAAGTGGGAATCGATCTCTGAATGTTCAGACTCAATAAAATGTTGTGCCGTACATTATGTTTGCAACAAGACCGATCAGCGACGATTCCAGGTCCCTTGGTGGATCAAGATGGACCAAGGTGGACCAAGCTTTCCCTTCCTTGGTCCTTTGGCGGGACCCAGGAAAGATGCGGTCCAAGGGAGGGAGAGGTTCGAGAAGGAGGAGGGATCCAAGGAAGGAAGGGAACATTAAGAATGTCCTCCTACCAATTCGTTAGTTGTGCAAGATTGTACAAGATTGACACTCAGAAAATGTTTTACCGGAACAGAACATGCCAAAGGCAGCCAGGCCACTTATCCTCCGTCTGTAGCTCGCTCGGAGGGTTCACGAACGATTCGGAGCGGATCCTTTGGTGATCCCAGGATTCCTTGTAGCCGGTCGGTGGGTCGACTGTTCGAAGCCGCGCGATCCAATGATGGGCGCATAAATAACGCGGAAAATGGACGACAGCGACAAAGCTAGCGCTGATTTCGCTAGTAAAGGCAACGGCGCGCGAGCGGCGAGCGGCCAAACGGCCTACCGAGATGGATTTATGCCAGCGTCATTAGGGATTAATTATACGCCTTGTCAGGCAGCTGATGCCCGTTCTAGCGACCAGAGATGGCCCCGCGCCAGAGAGCTGCACTCATCGCGCGACTCGCAGCCAAGAAACAAGGAAGTCGGTGAGAGAAGGAAAGCGAAAGAGACAAAGACAGAGAGAGAGAGAGAGAGAGAGAGGGGGAGAAAGAGAGAATGTCGAGGATCGGCCGCGGGGAGCCGAAGACAAGGAGAGGAAAGCGACTTCCCTCGCAATGGTGCGTGCCCATACCGTCCTATGATTTACACCTCGGCTGAATCGCGCGTACACGCGTGTACTCCGCAGAAGGAAACGATGTTGCGCCGCCGCGGTTTATGTTAACCCTTCGACGAATCGTCGGATGAACGATGCCCGCTCGAGCTTCTTCTAACGAACGCCCGGAGAATTCCGCGGGGTGTATACTCCGCGCAAGACAAACGACTACTACTTCAGCGGATAGAATGCGATATTGAAGACGCTACCGCGGTTGCCGGGCGATGATGAGCTGGGAATGCCCGCCGGATGGTAGCGGGTTCTATCAAGTAGCTATGCGTTGCAGACATTTTGGTGCTTCATCTGCGATCTATTCTGCTACACCGTACTTCGTTCGATCTCTAATCTCGGATACATACCGGGTGTCCCGACAGCAACGATGCAACCCAACGATGGGCTGATTCTTCATGAAAAACCTTCGATAACCCCGGACGATCGTGGTTGTAGATGTCACCTTGAACAAAAGTAGAATCACCTTTATTATTATTTTTGTTTGAAGGTCGTTGTGTTGCGACTTTTTACGTGGAGATGAAAAATGAAAATTGATATTACTCACCTGCCAACATACAGGTGTCTGCGCGATCCTGGTTAGCAGCAGGAAAAGTGGCGCGTCGTAATATGGAAATAGAGTGCAGAATAAATCTTTCGGGTCTATAGATCACCGAATTCGAGAAAGAAAGCCCCGGTTTCGCGGAGAGAGGAGGATGAGTCAACCGTGATTTCATTCGTTCTCAAGCACCGTCTCGGTCCACGGTGGGGGAAGGACATGCGTGAGTTTCACCGAGTGTATTCCCATGGGGTCACACGAGAGATTTCTGGATTACGATCCAGCCTTTTGATAGAAACTTATATGGCAAGAAAACGGATGGCGTATTCGGCATTAAGGAAGTACGTGAGTCTAGAGCGCGCGGTACTTATGGGTGCGTTCCAGCCGGTCGGCCGAGCGTCTCCCTCGGGTCCTCGCATCTTCCACGATTCCTTTCTTTTCTGGGATTGCCTAACGTCGCGTCCTAAAACGGACGGCGAAGTCCGTGGAGTCCGGCTCTTACGGTCCTGCGAGGCGCACGCATAATCGTCCACGACCCGGTCAACCGGATGCTTCGCTCTCATTCGGCCAACGAACGAATTTCATCTCGGGCCGCACGGGATCCATTACCGTTCCACCAGCGAAAGTCCGCGGTCTCTGGGGAGAAGAGATGATCGCTGGATTCTTACTTGAACTAGAATCATCCATACACATTCGATCAAATCCTGGCAGCTCAATCTATCAGACCTGCACCGGCTGAACGAACTATTTGCACACTTTGATCTTTTATGAGAATGTTTTATCGAAGAGAGTCGTGAGAGCAATTTTTAAATCAGCACCAGCCTTCTTCCGAAGTTGCTTATTCGAGATATATTCCAACAAACATGATCAACTTCAGCTGCTCTAGGTTTTAACCTTAGTGTAAATGAATGAAAGAGCAAGCACAGCGATGCAATTATAAAGGATGACTTAATAGAACCAGAAAATGCAATGTTAATATTCCCTGCACGTGCAGTGTTTAAAGGGTACCACACCTCATCGGGAGCTGTAATATGAATGAACCACGCATCCCACGAGAAACGAGATCGCCGGGGCTCGCAGGATTTTCGCTCGGCAGGCAAACAGAGCCGGCGAGGTTTCAATTTAATCGCGTTCGAGGCGTCTGTGGGAATGCTGGCCTGGCGATGAAAGATTTTGACGAATGCCCGGTCGGTTCCCGCGTCGGCTCGAGTTTCTCTGGTGCTCGCGAGCGCTCCGGAGCGTGTGCTATACATTCGTCGGTAGGCTGGTCAAGATCGTAAGTAGTAAATCGTTTTCTTGCCCCACTGTTTATGCAGCGTGATTGATGAAGTTGCATTAATATTTCCGCAGCGGAGCCTTTACTCACAGAGCGAGCGAGCGAGCGAGCGAGCGCGAGCGCGCGTGCACACGAGCGACCCTCGGAGCATCCATACGTTACGAGCGGGCAATAAAATATGTCTCACCCGAGCAGATTTACGATTCGTTGCCGGGGATATTTCTTTGGGCATTGTGTCGATATCTCCGATCCTATTTGGCGAGCCGTGACACGCTTTCGACGCGAGATAAATGCCACCGGGACGGAGGCGGAGGCCGCGAGACCTTGGCGGAACTTTTCCCGAATATTAATAATTAGCCACGCTCCGAACGCCGGCGATAAATCAGCCAGTCGCGGCCAGCCCCCTCGCGAGGCAAATGGGTCGTTCTCCCCCTACTGTTACGAAGAAATTCTGCTCTGCATGCATGCACGCGCAAACGGCCCCCGGAGTCAGCGCCGGGCGAGCTGCAACCTGTAATTACGCGTATTGCGAATCTCCCTTCGAGTCTGCTTTACTTTATATCCGGTATCGGCCCCGTGGAACCGTTCCCCGAACTTCGTTCGCCTCACCTCGTTGTCAATCTACCACTTCTTTAAGAAGTTCATCCTGCGTCAGAGCTTTAAATGCTGTTGTCTCTAGTACTCCAGATCCCGAGGTTCTATTAATACTCGTCATTCTCCACTTTCTTGAGCAACCCCTGATTAGGGGGCTAATTATAAATTACCATTCAGATCGTTCTGTCGGAGCTATTCTATCCCCGAAGTTCGAGCGTGCGCACGATCTCGCGAAGCTCCCGCAGGCTCGAAAATCGTCACGACGCGCCGGGGTCGCTTAATTACCGAGCGATCGCGGTAATTCACGCGCGGCAGGAGATTTATACACGGCGTGACAAGTCCGCGGCTCGCCGGTGTTCTGGTCGCTTTCTCTCCGAAAGGAAAGGACCCGGCTCCAAATCCGCGTTACGCGCTGGGGTTGACAGAGATCTACGACGGGGGACGCGGTGCGCGGTGAAAGCGGAGGAGAGGCGGCTGGATCAGCCAGGTGCGACTTCGTGGATCTTCGGATAGCGGATTTCGGGATCACCCGGTACAGGTCCCTCGGAACACGGCAGGTGTAGCCTGCAGGCGAAGAATCGCGAGGCAGCCTCTCTCGAGCGTTTGCGTGGGCGCGTTTCTCAGGGTGGCTGCGATGCGTCACACGCGAATCGCGCGAGAAAAGAGAGTCGAAGCCCCGAGGAGGGCGGGTGTGGAGAGAGGAGAGAGAGAGAGAGAGAGAGAGGGAGAGAGCGGGAAGGAGGATGAAAGGAGGGCCTGAGAGCCGGATGACGACAAGTAGAGGAGGTAAACGGGCGAAAGATGAGGACTAGAGAAACAAGACGGGCCGAAAGAACGAGACAAAGGGAGGAGACCGATGCTTCTCTTCCTCGTCTCCGGCCCGAGAACACAGAAGAGCGTACACCGCTGTTGGACCTGTAGGCGAACTATGCTGGGTATCCAGGCTGAAGGTTGGGCAGGGAACTAACCAGCTAAGCTAACCAGCCGAGTAAACCAGCCCGGGATATATCCTGAGAACAATCGGACCTACCGACTGACTGGCGTGGGCGAGCCACCGGCGAAATATGCATTCCTAGCGAGCACTCGCGCTAAAGCGTTATTACACTTACGTGCGCCTGAGACCGGGCCTGCCGAAACTCCGCTTCTGCCCTCCAGCGCTTCCGGGATCCTTGAACCAGGCTCTTCGGTAACCCCAAGAAGATGAAAAACGCTCAATATAGACAGTTATGCTCTTACGTTGTACTCTCCGTTTATGCATCGATTGATTTAGTAGGGGAGCTCGATGGTCCGAGCCAGAAGAGGCTCGAGACCCTGAAGGGAGATCAGTTTGGCCCGAGTTGGATCGCTTTTTACGCAGACCATATTGTAGATTCAGAGAGTAAGGCAGTTTATGCGAGGCCAGCGAATGTCTCGGGCCCGGAGTTTGAGGGCCGACGACAGGTAGGAAGATTGAGAGCGTCGGACAGGTGTCCGCGACAATACGGAAGTCGAATTGGCCAGGTGGTAACGGTGCCTGTCCCGGCACAGCGTTCCGCAGATGCCTCGGGACGATCACATTATCGAGGATCATCGCGCAAATTCTAATTACATTTTTCCACGGGGCTGGCGGCCGCTTTCGTGTCTCATCTCGCGGTTGAAAAGAGGCGGGAGTTTTTCAACGCGAGCCCGTGGTCGGGACAATCTCGGTGTACCCGCGGGAAAAGATTAGAACTCGGCTGCAATAAACGAGACGGAGTCGCGTCGTTTCCATCAAACAATTCGCAGGGTCCATTACGCGCGATCTGCAGCAACAGCGGCAGCAGCTGCCGTAAGGCAACCTGGCGACATCGTGTTCCGTGGCCCGGGGAAGACGACGTGAACAGCTCCGGTGCAACAGGAAGAGAAGAGGTTCGACGACGAGAGTAGAGGTCCAGGACGACAAGAAGGGAACGAGGAACGTCATCGGGGAATAATAGGCCAGCTTTGCGGTTGCTAGAGCTCCGGGGTTTTGCGGATGTACCGGACTCTCGAGCCCCGGTATCATCGGGAGATCCGAGGGAGATCCTCGTTGGATTGTCGTCATGAGAAACGCGGAGATTGCCGAAACCCGCAGTTTAAATTAGAAGCGTACAAACTACAAATTGAGCCTGTAAATTGCCTCGCGGTATACTTACGGCTCGTCATCGAGCCACCGTGTTCAGCTCCGTTCTAAACGGCCGCGCCACCGGCCGGAAGCAGGCGAGTTTTTCTATTATTCCGGCACTCTTGGGAACTGTCGAGACAACCGGTTGCGAAATTGTTTGGTTAGCCTACGGTTCGTTACGCTGACGATCGGATTCGACGGTACTACAGTTTGGCGAGAGATAACTCTGGCGACTGCGTGCCAGTGGGAGACCGAATTGTCGCGAGTGAAACGTGTCCAAATCGATTGTAGATCAAAAATGGAAGGAAATAATGTTGTCGAGGAATGTTCCGCGAGCGTTTCTCAGAAGAATTAATAACTCGTGGCCACCCACCAGAGGTATCATTACGACTCCATTATCAGGGACGACTAAGCCACAGTAGACTGTCGGCTTATGTGTATCATCGGATAATTTGAATGCATGATTAGCAGGCGGGTCGATGGTATCAGTGATTTGAATGCACGCCGAAGGTATCATCGTTCGGAAGATTTCACCGCGCTGGAAGTTACTGCTTCACGTGGGTGATTTCAATGCGTGGTTAAGGCTCCGCTGCTCTGGTAATTTCAATGCGCGGTTAGGGCACCATTGCCCCGGTGATTTCAATGCGTGGTTAGACTACTACTGTTCCGGCGATTTCAACGCGCGATGAGAGTAAACACCAGGCACTTTGTCGATTCACGATGCACTTTCGAACACGAACGAGATACGTCCGTTTGAAGTTCGGTTCGATTTTCAGGAGATCGGTCCGGTGGTAATTGCCCGTTTCAACGATATCGAAGCAACCTTCGTAATCAATCGCCTATTGCATAAAGGAACATGTTCACCTTCGCGGCAGCTCTGTACATCCCCGTGTTTCCGCGGAACGAGCAGTTTTGCGAAGGTTTATCGGTAAAACCGTACCGATTAACGGTTAACGCATAGAAACCAGGAAGTCGTTTGTTGAATTCTGCCGCGCGTTCGTTCGTTCGTCGGTTCGCGCGCGTGCTCGCGGTTTTAACAGTGTTCGCAGGCGTCCGATCCCATCGAAATGCCAGCGTATTTCGAACCGGATCGTAATTAACCGCCCATTACTTACAGTCCGGGGACTGGTTGAAACCTTTTTGTTTCGACGAATCGCTCGGCTATGGCTCCTCTTGTCTCTCTAACGACGATGAATCCCCCCGACTTTCTAACTGCGGCCCGCCGTAGCCTGGGATCACCGAAACTAGTCATTTCGGTATCTTGCCCCCATGGATATCGATGATACTCGTTTGCCGCTTAATGAAACCTCGCTAACCTTCTCTAATGATCGCTGTCACGTGCAATTTCACCAGGCGGATCGGCCCAGGGGACGGAAAAAAGACGGGATCGGAGAACCGTAAGAAGAATGATCTCTGCCTCTCGAAAATGGGAGCGGTACGTCGATATCCAACCGGTAACCGCTATTTATCATTAGGCCCTGATGGTCCTACGGTTATTTATGGTGGGTCGGAGTGTTTTCAAATAATCACTCGATCGTTAAGTTTTCCTGGTTCTCCACGTTGCTATACCACTGATAGGGTATTAATCACCTGCCCCGAAATTAATCTATTCGTTACGACACCTCGCGCCGCCTTGACCTGGTCCATGCACTGGAGGACCTCTTGAAACGCTAGGAAACACGAATGGAAATGATGAAACAGCTGGGTGTCTACATATATAATATGAAATTGTACGTTGACCAATTTCTCGACAAAACGAGCAAACCGGTGTGAAGCGGTGGCCTGTCCTAGTGGCAGCGGTTAGCAGCACCCACGCAAGCCATCAGGGAATTAGCTTGGCGGACGCCCTTTACCTCAAACGGCGGCTAATCGCGTTACGAATAAATCGTGGACAATTAATCCGGCGGGAGGTTACCGGCGACGATCAAGCAGGTGGAAACTGCAGGTAGTCTGTCTCTGTCCGCCGGTTAGCCGGCCGTATGTCCGTCCCGTTGGTGGTTATCCGGCGGCCGAGGCGTACGACTTCTACGTGCGACGATTAGAGCGGTCCGGCAAGAGCGTTGGAACGATTAACGTCATAACAACCGTAGTCGCCGGCTACGTAGACGATAGAACGAAACGGTCCTCGTCGTTGGAGACGTGAAGCACACTAATGCAGGTCGTTTCGCGGTTCATAATAGCCCCGGCATCGTGCTCTTGGACTTCCGAGACGCGACATCGCGTTCCTCAACACAGCGGAACGTTATTACCCTACCGCGAACAGGTGGCTGTCGCTCGCGCAACACTCGCGCCGCGCGGCTAATTAGTAGACTGATTACATGTCCGCGCGATTAACCGGCCGCCCCGTCTGATGTCCTCCTCCCCCCCACTCGCCGCGGAATCGTTGTCGCTCCACTTGTCTCTGGAACGACACCGCTAATCCCTACAGAACGGAAGTCTGCGACAAGTGGAAGTCATTAGACTGGGGACCAGCCGACACTCGCGTTCCGAATCATTAGCTCATCTTCTAATGGTTTTACTTTCCTCGTTGCGTCCGAGCGGCTGCTGATTTTGCCGCCGGAGAAGCTCAGGATTTTTAACGAAGGGAAGGTTCAATCAGCGCGTTGCCTTTTAATGTCTGTTTCCGACAGGTGTTTTTGTTTCTCCCGGGAATTTTCGTGCGTGCGACGGTGCACAATTACGCCGTCGAAAATTAGAAATCTTTTATGCGATCGTTTATTTTAACTCTTCGCAATCGAGCGGTGACTCTGAGGCGCCACTAAAAATTGCCGTACCGTTATTTGAAATATTCACGTTATTATAAGTGGCCCCAACGCGATCAATAATGTCGTCAATATTCGCGACAATATTGACGGTCTGTATTGAAGCGTGCATCGATATGCTTCGATATAAACGCATCGATATTGTCACCATTACTCATTCTGGCAAAAATATTCGTGCTGCGCGGTCGGAGATGTTTCAGCGGTGTTTCATCATCTCCGGTGTAAAGAAGAATGTGGAAGGTTGATCGTGCAGGTCGACAGACGATATTATTATATTTACAAGAACATTGCTCGGCGAGTGTTGGCAGAATGGATCGAGGGACAGGCGCGGACCCTAATTTTCCCGCGTAAATCGCCGATAATACGTGACGTCATCGTACATCAGGTTTCCCGCGCTGATTGGGTGCGAGAATTGGGGCCCGCCAATTACCGGGTGACCCAGCCACGATTTATGGGGTCAGTCGTAACTCACGCTGGTTCTCGTACACCTTCGCTTAGTGGGGGCCCCCCCTGTATTCCATAACTCGACACCCCGTAACCCTCGACGTGACTATAGGTGGGTACGCGGATGCGCAACATCGAAACGAGACGGAGGATTTATTGCAGATTAAGAGTTCCGGCCGTGAACGAAAACTTGACTCTTGAATGCGAATGGATGATCCTGCTGAGCCAGATCGAAACTGTTGCGGACCTGTTGGTACCAAGAAGAAACGGTCCAGGAAATCCTTTGGATAGGAGGTCCAAGGATTCTGTTAAATTCAATCATTCTAGACTAAAATTTTCGATAATAGTGGACAGCGCATTATTTCGTGCTAGAAATTATTTCAATAAAAAAATTTTTAATATACCACGTTTTTAAAACGGACTAAAAAGTATAAAATAATGTTTCCCAGCCCAGTACAGATTCCTAACCTCATACAGATGGTCCTGAAATCTTACAAGTATTTTCATAGCTATTAAAAATTCAAGTCTCTAAGCTAGAGCTCATCTGGAAGTAATAAAGCTAGTTAATAAAAACGTGGTAAAAAGATTTCATAGATTTTCATAAAATCTCCATCAAGATTTTTTTCCGTGATTAAATATCAAATAACTGTCATGGGTTGCACGCGTTGCGACACTAATTTTATTGCTCGTTGCTTGGGTATAAGTGCAGGAACGCTCTCAGCGAAATCACTTGATTGCGTTACATAAACATTGTCAATCCTTCATCAGCGAGTGATCAGCAGGTACAGTTGCAACCGAGCCCTGTCATTCGATGGATCACGACCACGGAAACGCTCCTGCTCCTCTGTAATATCAGAACGATCTTCCGCCAGGCTGTCATGATTCAAATTGACTCGGTTGATCTAGGTTGGTCGGTTCCGCAGAAATCGTCGGCCGCGGAACAGACTTTAATAGATCCTATGAGTTCTCGGGGAAAATGAATGAATCAAGTTTAAAACAGCAGGAAGGAGCGAAAGAGGGTGAAACGATGCCGGCTAGAAAGTGCGAGTCGACCGGGAGCAACAATAGCTTCTCGTACAAAGACAGAGGCCGCGAGGAAGTGTCTCCGCTATGAAATTATGCCTTCGAATTGTGACCGGGTCTCGAGCCGCTGTTACGTTGCCAAGTTTATGATCGTTGCGCGAGACTACATCGTCGTTAGTCGTATACTCTTTATGACGAAGTTGTCACTGGTGTCTCCGCTTGTTCCGCGCAGCTGTTCGACGGCCGCAACAATATGCCCGTACTGTCTTTCGTCATTTTTCCACACTTCCCGGCTCTCGGGAATCTTTTTTTGCCTAGCGTCGAACAACGCGCGGCAAAGTCGATGGTTTTAGGGAAGATTCAGTGAGGAAGGAGAGATGAAAAGTGAGCATCGCTTGCGGAGAGGATAAGGTACACGGGTAGACGAGAAAGGGTATGATTGGAGAGAGGCGAGTGTAGGAGTAGAAGGGCGCATGATTGAAGAGAAGTAGGTATATGGAGAGAGAAATTTATATAAGTACAGAGCACATACTTGGAGAGTGATGGCGAGTGATGGAGAGAGAACAGCGTAGAAATAAAGTGTTCGTGATTGGAGAGAGAACGGTGCTGTAATAGAGATAAAATTGTGAACGAGTAAAGAGCACACAAGCTTCCAAGTATCAGATATATAAGTAGAAAGAACATGTATACCTGGACCCCTCTTCGCACTGAAATATCATCCCCGCCCGGATTTCTTGTTACAATTAGAAATACAGAAGTGCATTGATAAACTAGTTTTGCTGTTCCATCACAGTACAACAAATTCTTACTGCAAATGTGAATGAAACATGTTTGCGAAATCGTATAACTGAACGAAGCGTGTTGAAAGATCGCGCGTAAATGCGAGCCGTGTACGAAAGCAGCGTGTAAAAAGCGGGCCAGGTGCGCAATAATTGCAGAAAGATGGGTCTGCAGGTAGGGGGAGAAGGTTATAATGAAAAGAACGGCTTGCGAGGGGCAATACGCGACAATAATCATCGTCGTGAGGCAGCAACGAGCGACGAACGTGCTCGAGCGAGTCGGTACCGTTGTTCCATATTTAAAGTTCGTTATTATCCCCGATAACGACTCGGCTGATGTACAGCGCACACTAACAGACCAGACAAAAATATGCATACACAGCGCGGTGTATTTACCGGCATCATCCAGAGGGGAGGGGGGAACAAATAATTTCACACCCGGAGCCAATTTCGTAGCCCGAGCCATCTCTCCGGTTTACGGTGCACCATGGAAGGAAGAAGTAGGGGCCGAGTGGCCGAGTGCTCGAGTTCGAGTTCACGGATACGCACACCGGCTATTGTGATGTTATATTCTGCACGGAGAGCTCGCGGCTCGCCTCGTATCGTTCACGGCGAAATAAATGGTTGAGCCTCGGTCCCGATACACGATCCTGCGGTATTCCTCCTGGGCACATTTATAAGGCAATTTTCACACGTCCGCAAAGATTATACTGAAGTAACGCGACTCTGATAGTATCGCTCGCCAAATTGGATAGAATATTACGTATTGGAGCAAAGGATTGCTTCACGTCAATCGGGGACTTCGAATAACAACGATTTAACCCTTGCGTGACTCACTTGATCCAAGTGCTTGCTTATATCGATTTTTTAATCTGCCTCTTTCAGATCGATGCTGTTTTATGATATTCTTTATTAACGCATTCTAATGTACCGTACAGATTATTCACCCTTTGTACTGCAATTTATTTTATGGTGTCAGTGATTAGAACTTCTTGAGTGAAGTAACACTAACTTCGAGTAAGAAGAACGATTTAACCCTTGCGATAACGACGCTTCTGATTCGAATCGTCGTGCACATCAATTTTTGCATCTACTTCGTTGAGATCGATGTTAATTCTCTTTGGTACGATACCAAAGGCATCGAGAATAGTGCACAGGTGTGTCCGAGAGTTCAGGATCCAGCCAAGCTGCGTAAGACGGGCTTCAGGGTGAAGCCGTCGTCGTCGGGCCGTGGCACGCAGGAGTGTCTTGCGCTGCGAGGGAGTATTTTTGCCGTTGGTACGGGTTTGCAGGTTGCGCGGAGCGGTCTGCGCGATCAGCCTGGCCGCTCGGGCTCGGTGACCGAGGATCCCCCGGGCCCCCTCGGGCCCCAACGGACCCCCGAGTCGCCCTCCCACTGGCCCCTGGCCCGCGTTGCATCGCGTTGTAGCGCATGGCCTCCTCGTGTGGGCGAAGGGTCATGGGTCGCAGACACACCGCAGTGGCTCTCAGCTTTGGCAGATATCCGGACGCAGGTTGAACTATACTTGTCCCCTGGTAACGCAATAGCGATGCCCACACCACAAAGAAGTGCTGCCGTACCTTAGAATCACAGAAAAATTCGATTCAGACCTGCTTTGCGTTTAATGTAAAACTCCGAGTAATGGTTCCATTATAATTTATTTGTGGTTTCCTGCAGCCAAACACAGTGTCTGTTCGTTCATCGTCCTATGCTATCGATTGCAGAAAAAATTGTCGTAGGGTATGGGCTTACCTGTGGAATCGGATTTTCAGAAAATTGTGATTTTTCCGAAAAATAAGTGGCTCAACTTAGAGGACCCTTGGGAATATAAAGGAAAGGAACCGATGAAAATATGATATTTTGAAATTCCAGGGAACCACTGTGGTACCGCCCTGATGAGAACCACCGGCCGTACCCGAGATAGGTGGAGGACCTCTCTACAACGGAGGGTCCACGTACGAAAATCGCGGCGCGTTTGTGTGCGACAATTGCGCGCGACAATTTGTTCGCAGCCGACGACACAATGACGTCGCATAAAGTGTGACTGACCAGGGTGTCCTGCTGGAGCGGGGCCCGTGCGATTCACCTGAGGGTCACGGGGAAACCGATACGGTACGAGGTCCGGCGAAGAGACGCAGTATCCGAGGCCCGCGTACACAAAAGAACGAGGCTTCGCTTTATGGGTTCGGTGATTAGCAATGTTTCAGGATTCCGGGCAGCTTGTGTTTCGGGCTGGCACCGTTAGACGCGGCAGCATCGTACCCGCACGGAATCGTCAAGCGGGGTTCCCCGGAGGGAGCCCCGGGAATTTTAGGATTCCACGGGGGTTACCGATACGGGTTCGTGGTCGAAAAGTTATGGCACGAGAGAGGCTCCCGGGTTCCTGTCCTCTCGTGCGAAAGGTCACGCGCGAACCAACTGACCCGTTCTCCCCCTCGGCTTGTATATCCGTTTCTCTTTCTCTTTCGGTCGTTGCTCGTTCCTCCCCCGGGTATCCTCGGTCTATCCGGCCCGGGATGGAGAGCTACCCCAACAATTTCGACCGGCGCTGGACAGATAGAATCTGAGGGCGGGCCGAGCAAATTGAAAAATTATGCCGACGCATACGCGACGCGGTTTTTTGGCGAAGATGCGAGACAATAGGAGACGGAGATAAAAAGGTGAGGACCGTTCAAAAGGGTAACGCCATCACGGTAGGCGCACCGCATACGTATACAGGTACAAGCCCCCGTATATATCTGCGCCGATCTACGGAAAGGTATATACCCTGGAGGCTTGACGGTCGGTGCTCATGCATAAATGCGTCAACGTTGTTTCGCTCCGTATCTACGATCTCCGCGAGGAATCTCTCTCTCTCTCTCAACTCACTCTCTTTCTTTCTTTCTTTCTTTCTCTCTCTCTCTCTCTTTACTCCGGCTGTCCGAGCTCCGCAGCCTATATCGTCCAGATTTCTGATCGGCTTATCTGTTCCCGCGTCTCCAATCGGTCGGCCATTAAATCGAACGCTGCTACTTTCTACGGGGTCGCGATGATAAATCGCGGGGCCCGTCACGCCGGAGACGACGCCGCGCTCGGAAGTACAAATGAAACTTTAATAAGCGAGCAGAACCAGTACGTCTTCGGCTTTGTTCGTCTTCTAATTGATCGTAAATCTCCGTTATCGCGCGGCAATCCCGTAAACGAACCTTAAATCTTACTACCGTGGATGCTCGCCGCGCTCGCGCTGCCGGAAAGACGCCTGCCTCGCGAAAACGCGCCGAGGGTTTTGTAATTTCGTTGTAATTAGGCCGCGGCGTAATTCCTCTTGTTAATTGCGAGCTTTCTTCAGATGCCGGAAATATCCTCCTACTCGGATAGTTCACAGCAGTCGATGATCGTCGACAATAAGAAGTCTTAAACGACGGGAATGGATCGTAGAGGAATTGGAGCTGTCCACGAAAAAGAATCTAAATACTACCACCACAGTTCCCGACAATACCTTGTTTCTTTCTTTATAATAGAGGAACAGCGTGAGGCAGAGAGGCGGACGTCAAAGGGTTAATCTTCGCATCCGCAGAAGAGCAGTCTAAGCGATCCCGGCAGTTACTACCGATCCAATTAATTCCCGGGAATAGAGCAAACAGAACGCGTTCCGTCAGCCTTCCGAGTATTCCCGCGGTAACCCTTTAACATGCTTCATAATGTTCCTATTGGCGATCGAGGCTTGTAAAGCAGAGCGACGTGGACGTTCTCTGTTAACGGTACCCCTATCGGACTGATTTCCAGAGATTCCCTTTGAAGAGCGAGTCGGACGTTCCCTGATGCCCGTGATCTATTCGTTACCGTTTAGAGGCGCTAGGTGCTCGTAAACTCTCATCAGAGATCGAATCGAGCGTGCTTGCCAAGTGGAAGAAGTGGTACTGGAAACGGCGGGTTAATTCGCGAGTGATGAGCTGCCTCGGCGAGCCCGAGTCTCTTTTCCCTCTCCGACGTGTTGTCCCTGTTCCGAGCAAGCGTATCCCGCGACTCCTCCTCTCTGTCTTCTCCGTTCGGGGCCCGTCGTTGACCACATTCGCCGGGGCCCGCTCGTACGTACACGCTCCCCGAGCTGGTCCATCGCGGTGTCTGCGCCGCGTCAGGTTCCCACGGACGGGACCGGGAGGAGTTCTTTCGAGTTTGAAAACACGGCAATCAGTGTAACTGCTTCTGCCGCAGAGCGCTATGCGTACATACATATGTATATCCGCCCCATCCAGCGCCAAGAACATTGTGCGGTCGTGCGTTTTCTTTCTCGGCGGGCAGCGCGACGTCCCCCGACTCGTACACCGTTTTTATCGGGCCCCGTTGATTGCTCGCATTGACCGACCTCCTTCGGGACCACGAGAACTCGGCACCCCTCGAATGTTAGGCACGACGCTGTAAACTTGTCCCTCGGTTTCATTCAGCCGCGGATCCGACTCGGCCCGCGCATCTCCCGGGTACTTGATGCCCGACCGCGGACCCGTCCGGTAATTTACAGCACGGCCGACCGTGTTGCGGGTTCACGGGTCCGAATTGGTCGCGCCGCTGCTCGTTCTACTTAACACTATGCCTACCGAGCACTAACATCAACTGGCACGCGTTCCCTCATGAAAATTGCGAAGTCGGATCTATTAAAAATTTGTACTTCGATCGGAAAGTGTGTTCAATCAATTCCAGCGGAAGGGTCCTCTCAGAAGTGTGCCTGCTCCACTCGAATAACACGAGACACGTCAGCGGTTGCACAGTCAAATTAGTCTGCAGAACTCCAGCTGGGTCAACAACAGAATTTTGACAAGCAGGCGAAAATCTGTGAAGATCGCAGAACACGGCAGCGTGGGTTTCCATTTCCCAGCATGAAGCATTTGACAGCGGCTGATGGCGGCGCTAGCACGTTCGCGACAACAAAGCCTCGGGGCAGGCTTGTCAAGGGAAGCTCTTCCGAGAAGACAGCGGCGCGTCGCGTGTCAAAGTACCACGGCGGCCGGGCAGATGACGAATGCATCATTAAAAGTCGTAACGATCTCTCGTCTCGGTTCTCCGGATGTGAAAATGTAAGAGGCGAGCGGAAGTCTTCCCTGTCGGCGGACGGAGCACGTCTCGATGATTCATTCGATGAAACGCCGTCCCCTTTGGCTCTGCGCTGACGACCCGGTGACTAACACCGGCAACTGTGGCGTGTCGCGGGGGCCAATACCGACTTGCTTGGCACCGTGGTATCGGCATCGAGTCGATGGCGCAACACAGGCTTTATTCTCGACTTTTACACGCGACTCTATCTGCCGATGTAAAATCGCTAGACGCACGGACAGACGGCGAGAGAAAGAGACGGTGGAGAAAGGAAGTGAGTGAGAGAGAGAGCGAGAGAGAGAGAGAGCGAGAGAAAGAGTGAGAATGGGAAAGAGAGAAAGAGAAGCCCCGTGGTTCGCCGCGTGAGCGGTACGCGACGGTGGCTCTAACAGTCTCGTCTACGCGTGGGTGGAGACCTTCCACGAGATACGCCACGGGAAATACGTGGCAGCCGCGGTGGTAGGCCGTAATCGAATCGGCGGGTAATTACTCGATAGTCGCCGGTGTCATTCATATATCTCCGGGGCGAATTGGTGTGTGTCACATAAGTAAGCGGAGCAAGTAAATAAACGGCCGCGGATTTGTGCGCGCAACAGGCCGATCGGTATCGGGCCGCAGTATCCGATCGTATCGGTGAGCGCGCGGGCGTCGCGTAAACGGCGATAAGGCGAGAACTAGCTCGTAAGTTTCCGCTTCGCGGCTCGAAACCAAAGCGGATTTCCCCTTGTCCCCTCGAGCCTTGTTACTCTCCGCCGGGGCCAGCGAGCTTTGCACGAGCCAGTCGATCTCTTAATTGATAGACGAGGGGGCGGGGTACATTGTTCCTCCCGCCAGCGGCGCAACCGAAGCCGTTGCTTTCTCTGATATTGTTTCGCGGATATTTATTCGCTTCTTCGAACCAACGTACGCGACTCTCGATTACTCGCTGGAACTTATCTTTCTGCGGAGCGATTGTGCAAAGCTCCTGCGAATGATAAAAGTACACCGACCGCTTCATGGGAATTCTTCGTGCACAATCGTGCCTAGCTCGGTTGGATAATCGCGTGTTTTTCCAGACTATGATTGTTTCATTGTAGGCATCTGTCGCTTGGCATTAGTCAGCCGCAGACTCCGGAACTCCCGGCAGACCAGGGGATCAATCCACGCAACAGGAATTATGTAAAATCTTGGTAGTTTGTCGAATGGAGGAAGATGCTGGATTTTGTGTTTTGCGGACCATGATCTGTTAACGAAGAAGAGAATAAAATAATCAAGCAACAGACCCAGAATGAACAGTCAGAAGTAGACAAGTCTAAACTCGAAGCAAAAGATTCAAGAGTCGCCGTAGATAGACATCCGCAGATTGCTATCAGTCGGAAAACAACCCCCGACGCGTTGCAGATTTTCGGGCAGCATCCACGATGCAGCCGGTTCAATTTCAGTTTCCGGTGCGATCTATGCTCGAGAGCGGGGTCAGCATAAATCATCGTGGGAGTATAATAAAGCGGGATCGCGCGAGCCGGTGCGGACGCGAGCGGTTCCAGCTCCGGGTAGATCCGTGGATCGCGAGGTCCGAGGCCGGACGGTCGCATCTGCATCTGAATCCGCATCTAATATGCGATTGCCCAAGCCCGAGGTGGCTTCCTCCCCGGTGGTAAGCTCGTTTCCGCTGACCATTTAGGGTCAGCGGGGGTTGGCAGAGGTCGTGTTCCAATTACTCAAGATCCGAGGGCACCCACCTCCACCTCCACCTTCATCTCCATCTTTGCCCTCGTGTTTCGCAGCCGCGAGGATGCAACACACGAGCCCGAGACGACAATCGAGAGGTGGGAGGACAAACGATCGTTTACCTACGTGTGTCGCCTCGTCCCGCTCTTTCCTCGCGCTGCCTCGCCCCAGGCCCCGCTCGTATTATGTTGTATACGTGTGGCATCGGTCGTTTCGCCACCGCTTCGACGGGAACCCGCGGCGACGAGACTCTCTCCCCGCTTCGACGTAATTTGATTTCGTATCAACGACCCATTGTCTACCGTCTCTTCATAAACTTCGGCCCGGCGAAGAGCCTGGCGACGTCCGGCTGCTTTAACACCTCCGTGGCTGCGTCTAAGATGCACACCGTGCCCCTTTCCTCGGGCTCTTCGCCGATTCGAGGGGACCGATTGGACGTCTGCTGGCGTCGGGCTGAGATATTGCCGCTGCAGTACGCTTGCATAGCGTATTCCACTGTCGCACGGCGAACACGCCGCGCCGCTGCGCGTGCGAATATAGCAGAATGGATTAATGGATTTCGTGCTCGAGTTTGCTCCTAACGTCGCACACCGGGCCCTGTCTATGTATAAAATAGATAGAATTAATCGGAAAAGAAAATTTCCCTTTTGTTTAAACGTCTTCATGTTTCAGTAGTTCTAACGTAACATGATTAATTAATCAATTATTTCCTTGAAATCCAAGGTCTACAGGATTTTTTAATGGATCTTCTGGATGAAACTCTGCTGTAGAGTCACTAAACATTAATCAGTAGCAGTGTATTATTCAAAAATGTTGATCTTTTCAGCGATGTTCTTCCCACATAAAACCAGGTTACTCGACGAGACACAAAGCGATTCGACAATCAAAGAACTGGCTCCAGCATCCAGAATTTCCCAAGAGTCTCTTTCTGTTATTGCGTCGATCGTGCCTTCCATTTTTCGTGGCAATCGGCACGGATTCCGTCGTAAACCACCGCCAGCAGCGGCGACCCGGTCTATCCTTTCATTTACGACTGGTTCTCCCGATTCATCGAGATCGGAATCCCAGCGAAACGAAAAGATAGACCGAGCGAGGTCGCTTTAGAAACCATCTGGGGCAATAAATAGTTGTATCGAGGATACCCGTTTCCGGGGAGCAGGATCTCAGAGTCCGTGTGAACGGGAGCCGGGTCGTTTGTGGACCCGCCGACAGAGCCCCGGCGAACCTCTTCATCCGACTTTTCGTGAACCTTCCAGAGTGCCTGTGGTTTTTGGACGTTGATCGTGAAGTATTCCGGTCAGAGCAGCAGAGTTACGAGGCAGTAAAAACGAAAGCCGCGCGAATCGGCGGCCAATTAAAGAGACCGATTCTTTACGGCGAAAAATATTGATCGTAAAACGTCGCGTTACATCAACGGTTAACGATCGTCCCCCGCCTTCTGTTCTCCGCATATCCGGCCCGAGACCGACGATAAATTAGTATTAAAAGTGTAAAATGGTATTAGGATGTTATGCACGCGAAACATGATTGGCTTAAACAATATTGTACCTTGATTTTGTTCAAATTATCGGGCGCGAGACGAGGAAAACATGAACACGCGAATTCTGTTTTGCGACGGCCCTTATCATTTTTAGACCATGACATCCTGGTACTATTTTGCATAAAATAACAGGAGAATTGAATGTACAGCACAGGGCAAGAGGGTTTTTGTTTACAACAATGTTACAGCTGCAAAATGAGCATGTATTTTACCACCGACGAAGAAAATATCGTGGGTACACATATAGTCCTCATGAAATTTATTTATCCATTTTCAGCTTTAAGTAATTCAACTAAGGCCACTATACCCTATATTATGAACCATTCACCCGCAATTTAATTTTGTTATACTCGTTTCCGTGCGCGAGCGAGACTGTGGAACTGTTAGAACTCCGTTCTGGACCAGTGGGAACAAATATTTTTGACGAAAAGCAAATTTCACAAGACGGTTCTCGGTTCGCGAGGAAAGGAACGGCTCTCGTCTCGTCTCGTCTCGTCTCGCGCGAGCATAACGGCGAGAGTCGCCCACGCCGCTTCCAGCCATGATCAAGGAACAATGTATAACAGTTTCTTCATGGTTGTCTCGTCAAATCAAGTATTAGTCATCTGCCAGGAACGAGATTCAGTGAATGTACCCGGGCGCGTTCGCTCGCGCACCTTTTCAAGCCGAGGCCCCGGTTTCCGGTTTCCATTCCCTTTCCTGTGAATCTCGCCGCGTCGAGGCGGGCCCCGACTATTGCAAAATTATCGCCGCCGCGGAATCGTTCATTCCCACCGACCGCGGCCGCGGCCGTTTCTCGATTCCGCTCCGAATAGAAATGTCTTCGATTGATAAATTGCACGGCCCCGCCGCGGGAAATAATTCAATGGCCGTTTCGGAATTGTTCGAAGCGAAATCCTGCGGGTTTTCGCTAATTTGTGAGTCATGAGCGCTGTGCACTTCCTTTCCGATTTTTACCGACGACCGGTCTGATCTGAGTATAATTCAGAGATAATGTTCAATTTTGTTCTTGTAAAACTGTGCCGCGCGAAGGTTGCGTAATTGCTCTGCAAATGTTCTTTTAAGGGCATGGAAATGTTTCTAAGAACCAAGACTGAAGTTAAAAAAATGAACCAAAATTGTTGTGCGACATGTGAGAACGCACGATCGCATCATCCGGAAATGGGAGGTCCCTGAGATCATTTGAAGCAATATTTTCCTTTGCAAAACCGAAGTCCGCGGCTTTGTTAAGGAGTTATTAACGAAACACACGGACCAACCGGAGGGCGATCTTTGTATCTTGAGCGGACGCGATTTTTGTAAAGGAAATTGTTGCTTCAAACGATCTCAGGAGCCCCCCATTTCCGGATGTTGAAGGAATTTTGGGACAGCCTGTATATAAGATAAAATCTTACAATACCATACGAATTTCGTAATTTATATTGTCTTGTCGAATCCCGTAAATTTTCTCGCAGGTTCTAACAGCTTCCACAACGTGCCCTTTGACAAATCGACATCGCCTGAGTCGAGCAGAGCAGTTCGCGAGTTGGAAATGCCTCGGTGGGCTCCTAGATAAAGCTTATAAGAAGCGGGAATCGTCGATCGGCCTCGCTTTCGAGATGGCCATATATCAGACGAATCTTATCGGGCGGATCGTCTGGTTCTTACGCGGGTCGGACATTTTTCACCTTTGACCGTAAGAAACGAGAGGAGGGCCCATCCCGGCCACCCGCAGGTGATTCCCGAGGACGGGCAGGTTGATCCCTCTCTCGGAGGGTGCTGCCCGAAGGGTATCGATCGCGAAGAGTATCGTTCGCGGGCTGACAGTGCCGAGATATATATCTCAGAGCTGGCCGGGGCCCGGAGTGCCGCGGGGTTCACGCGGGGGTAACTCAATTTGTAGTTACAAACGAGCATAATATGATAATGCTCGGTGCTCGGGAACACCGATCCGCCCGGGCCCCGTCCCCGCTTTGTTAGCGGCCCCACGCCCGGCCAACGCTTCTTCCCCCCCAGCTGTGCACTGTCATTTGTTCACGTCTGTCAATACGTCACTGATAGGCGCACCGGTGCCTCGGCATCGACGTTCTTGGCCCCGTGAAGGCCAATCTTCGCACACGAAATTTCGGGTACGTGAACCCCACCCCGGTCCGCCGATTCACCTGGCGCGTCTCACCTCGTTGGCCAGGTGCGTCAGTGGGCCCTTCGTGTGTGGGTCCGTTGATGATGCAACTAGACTCTCAGGCTCGACGACGCTAAGGTACCGTTGCCTAATATAAGGCCGATTTCGTATCTACCGTAACAGAACTCTTGGATATATCGTTGCTCTGAAGCTGGTTGGTGTCCCCCCGAATAATGTCTTCGGTCAGCATAGTGTGACCTGTCCAGTGATTTTTTGATTTCATTATGGAACCGATTTACGAACTTCGTGGACAATGCGGCCGAAGATTAAATCCGCAAGTCAATGAAATATTCACGCAATCCTCCGCTTACAATGAGTGTAATCAAGTTATCAGCCGATTATGACCGAGCAGCCTTTTCTTAACGATTTTCCACGCCCCCGTGCAAAGACACACGGCGGATTGTTCGACGTTAGAATTGAAAGAAATATCCTCGGAGGATACTATGTACCCGCGTCCACCGGTGAATGTAGCACACCGTTACGACAAGCATTTTAACGACACGAGTGTAAATTATTTTACGATCTTTAAACAACAGATCTTAAATAACGCCCGTAAATATCCCGTGACAAATAAAAACGGGCTAATGGCGCGTGTAACGAGTACCGCTACCGGGGCCCCGGCCGCAAACGGGAGAGACACCGCCGCCTCTCGCAGTATAAATCACCTCGCGGGGAATCATATCGGACCCGATTCGAAAGTACAACGCCTGTCAAATTGCTAAACGGTTAATAATATACGTACACACACGCACACGCGCATGCACACACGCACAAACACACACAGGTCCAGGCCCGGCACTACTTTCCGCTCCTTGTACCCTCGGCTTTCTTCACGATTTCGCCGGGGCAGGAACGGCCGTCGGCTCCGGGGCGCGCGTGATTTAAGGCGCATCGTAAATAGATAATAATAAATCGGCATCGTGGCGCCCATTTGCTTCGGGACCAATTTGTTAGGATCGTTCGCCCTCGCGACCCGAATATATACACTAGGACAAGCCGGCCGCGGCTATTTTTCAACCACCCCGGACCAACTGATTTATTTTGGCACGAACGAACGCGCGGCCGTCGCGCCCCGGGCGAATTATGTGAATCCGCTCCGGCAACACGCTTGTAATCCTGCGGGATCGCACCGACTCGGCGCGGCGACCTCTCTCACGAGCAGCGATCCTGTTCCCTGACGTAACATTCCACCGTCCGTCCCCGAAACAACATACCATATTTTTTATTCCGTGGATCCTCGTTTTTCTACCCGCGCTTCAACACGCCCGCCGCGCCGGTACAGTTCACGCTGCCGAGATAGAATGCGGGATCATCGAACCAGCTATTTTTGGGCATTGCATAATGTCCTCTCGTTTTTCTTCCGTGTGACGTTTTTATTCCGACAGGAAATAAATATTCTAATTAAATAATCTGCAGGCTGGAACCTGTTGCCGGCTTTTATCCGCGCGTGAACAGGTTCGGCAGTGCAAGAACCTATTGGGGAAAGCTTCAGGATGAACGAGGAAGCGATACACTATTTTTGGGACTTGCGTAATGTCTTGTCGTTTTTCTTCCGGCGACGTTTTTGTTTGACTTTTAACTGTGTTCTGCTATTGTGAGAAGTCTCAGGATGAACGGGGAAGGCGAATTCTGACAGGCAGATAAATGTTTTCGTTAAATCAGCCGCGAGCGCATAAACGCGACAACTTTCACAGAAAATGTTCGTCTGAATGAACAACCGCGAACAGACCTGTGAGTCACAGCATTATCGTGATCGCATTGCCGAAGCGAGCAATTAAAAGGAAAGAGCGAGGCGCGTTTAATAGAGGCATTAAGAACGAAAGTGCGGATTAGCGTGGAGATTTGTTGAAAGCGAAAAATCGAGGAGGTGATGCCGGTACGAGCGAAAGCCGAACGAGACGTGTCCGACCGCGTTGATGACAGAACGGATGATTTTCATCGGGAGGGCACCACGGCGAATCGTGGGAAAGATGGAATGTGGTCATATAAAGTACACGGGACGCTACACAACAAGGCGATCCTCGAAATGGGTTTCTACTTGTAACTCAGGGGATGGACCCTGTCTCATGGACAGACACCGTGCGTCTTCCTTTAATGTCCCCACCGGCAGCACAATGTGAAACCCACTCGCGACAACTTTATTAGAGAGAGAGTCGCGGGTACACATCGCGGCGCTGCTCTCCGCGTTTCCAGACTGTAACAACGCTCGTAACTATCGCGAGGAGATAGACCGTTCCGTCTTTCACCTTGTTACCGATCTTTTATTTCTCCTCCTTTTTTGCCGGATTGTGAGAGTAGAGACCGCTCCTCGCGAATGATATCTAATAACTCTCCGTGGGAAGTCATTTAACCCCCCACATTACGGTTTCCTATATTGCAACCGTGCCCGCCGCGGAAAGCTACTTTATCGTTGATGATCCGCTCACATTTCAGATCGAAAGGAATTCTACGTTCACTGCTACGGTCTACCGTTGTCTCGAACCTTGAAAATCTCTGGCCGCTGCACAATGGAAGATACTGTGAGACTTTCAGAGAAGCACACCTCCGATTCTTCGTGTTCGAAGAGGGCGACACCATTTTCCTACGATGCTTCGACTTCAAACGAGCGAGTAATGTCAGACGCAGCTTCTAATTATCTTGCAATTCTCTTTCATGGATTTCTACTTGACCAATGCGACGCTCGTAATCCCGCAAGCTGCACTTAATGATAATCAAGTCAATATGATACACAGCATAACTAAGAGCTTTCCGGCACAAGCTCATCAGGGTGTGCTTGAGATTCATGCATTCCGAATCACGGAGTTCTGAAAAATTAGCGGACCCGACGCGACGGGTTCCGGCAAACAATTAAGTAGAATAGCACTTCAGGGGCCAGACGCGACACGGGCTAGAGCCGCCCATCGACAGATGACTTGTTTATGATGATAAGGTCCCAGGTAGGTGCCGGTGTTAAACGGCGCTCGTGAAAGCGCTGAGAATCCGCGGCTTAACGATGTGTAACGAAGTAGTCGAACGGAACGTCAATCGTCGTAAAGCATCGGAGGCGCGATCCTGACGCCTGGAACCGGTGTGTTGCAACGTTGCTAGCGAGCAGCGAACAAAAGTCGGTACGAGGTTGCACGTCGCTGGGAGCCAAATGAAAATTTCTCCCCGTTACACATAACGCGGGACCTGGCCGTTGGAACAAGCGGATGATCGTCTCGTGAGAGACGTTCCATTATCTCGATTGGCAGTTTTCGAGAGGATTAATCGCGCCGAGTGCCAGCGGAAGGACAACGACGTTGAATGCGCCGTGTCAAGCGGGAACTAAATTCCGATTGCAACGAACAAGGATGCATTGTGTTAGTTATACCATCCTCTAAGCCGGCGCGAAACCACCGCGGGGTTTCGCGGCCCGTGTCAATTTTAACGTTTCACCGTGATTGCTTCCTTGTACGGCAGCCGAGCCGACGCAGACTGGCCAACCGGTGAAACTCGAATTAAAATCATACTCGGCAGGATAATGATAACGAGCCGGCACTAATAGCTTGACAGCTGCGGATCATCGGTTCCCGAGCAGCAGAAGCCTGACTGAACGCCGACAGAATGGAGCCGGATCCTACACTTCATTCCCCGGGACGTGTCAAAGTGCAGAACAGCCTGAAAAGTGACTTCGCTCGATGATTCGAGCCTTTTTTTAAGCCGTACCGCTTTCTCCCGCAGCGATTCGATCAGCCGGGCGATAATTGTCGCAGTTTTTGCGCGGAATCTTTTACGCGGCTGGAGGATTGATTGCCTTTCAGAGGTAACAACTGGCGAGGGGAATGGTGGTAGATGCGAGCTAAAACGGTGAGAATTTTTATGCAACGCTTTTGGCAGTTTTATTTTCACAGACGGTCGCTTGGATTGGTCGTTTTCGCGCTGAATCTGCGAAATAAAAATGACAACGTTGTACGGTGAAGTGTCCAAATATGAACCACTTTTTGTTGATGTCATTTTATGATTATTCTCGAATGCTCTTTTTCGTCCAAAAAATTACCAGTTGTAGATGCATTTCCGCCCTACAATTCTGGGGTCAAGTTCGTTCAAAGATTAATACCATAATAGGCGACTGTACCATATTTCTTTAGATTTTGATATGTGGTGAATTTTAAAATATGAAACCGATCATTTGCCGATGATTAAACGTTGAGTTTGTCTAAAACAATGCTAGTTAATCGAATATCTAGATCGACCAAGAGGTTATTAAGACGTGATCAGCTGGGGGCTAATGCGATCCTCGTCGTATCCTCTTAATTGCTCGTTTTAATCGAAACTACCGTTGCATCACCGTCAGAAGCGTTTCTCGGCCGCGATCGGCCCGCGATCGAAACGAGAAGCGGCGTAAGTATCGAGTACAGTAATGGGATCACGATCGTTGAGGCGAATCGTTAGAAACAATCGACGGATCTATCTATCATGTTACAATCTACGCCGATCGATCATTTCATCGGTCTACGAAATCGGCGGTTTCGATTCGGCCGGGGAACACCCGGAGGGCTCCTTAAGCCGATTGTTATTGCGGCTTGCACCTGACACCGAATTACTTGTCATCCGGCTTTTTAATTTATCATCGAGGCCCGTGCCGGGTTCACGTGGATTTTTTCGATCGGTTGATTTGCGACTCGGGGTCGGCGGAGGTTAAAGAGAAATTTTTCGTCGAATATTTACGATCGGTCGTGCTTCATCCACTTAATTAGGCATAGGCAGCGAATGAGACGTTAGAAAGCGAACGACGAACACAATAAACCTCTGATTACTTCCTACCACGTATCACTTCTCGCTGGAAAAGTCTAAATCGCATGTGTAACATTGTCGGAAATGACAGTGAACCAACTTAATCCTTGTCCGTCATTAAACAGATTATAAGTCCAGTATGCGAAGTAATTGATGACCTATTGTAAAGAACAATTCACAAGTTGACTGCGAATACGTGTGTGATTTATATAAGACAGTTGTTAAAGTTCACCGAAGGAAAAGTGAATAAAATGTGTTCGGTTGTTACCACTGATTTGCAACATGAAGGAATTGGGAGCAGGACAAAGTAGCAATAGAAGTGGCATTCTCAATGGCAGCTGCATACAGATGAAAGAATTATTCAACACCCATTGTGATTGTGAGACTTCTTGTTTTTTTCTGAATCGAAAGGCGACAGTCTAGTAGGATCAGACCTGACCACTCAAGGTTTTCCAAGATGGAGGATGGCAACTGTTCACGGTTTATCTAATTTCCATTTATATCGACAGATTTTTCCATGCTCTTGGAAAGTGTCTATTAATCAAACGAACATGCGTGCGACGTTGCAACCGTGGCCGTCGTTTTTCCACGGCGGCGAGGTGAAAAATATCATCGAGCGGGAAATTGTAAATGTTACAGCCGCGGGTTTCCATATTGCGGCGAAAGATCTTGAAAAACAGGATTGCGTAAGCGACGAGTCCACTACGGCCGTTATTTATTTCGATCACTCGATCTTCGATATTAGCTATGATTAGGCTTCCAGTCTAACACATTCACGGGGATCTAGGACCAATAAATTGCAAAGTTGAAAATGTTTGCCTTGAACGCTCGAACTTTCGTGAACTTTCAAAGTGATGGAAGCCAACATCTTGAAACAGATTTGAGTTTCCATTAACAGTAACCGACTCCGACTCCATCTTATTCAACCGTAAAAATCGAGAGTCCCCCGGCCGTCGCATCAGTGAAAGATCTCCGAATCGATCAAGTTAGGGCGATCGAAGAATTCCAGGCCGTCACTCCGGAATCGTCACGAATGCCTGTGAAAACGAGTCGGATCGATAAATCACGTGGGGGCCGGGGATCGAGTTTCCAGGGCAGGGGCCGATAAAGCCCGCCACACGTGGCCGATCATTATGAATCCCGACAGCCACTTTATCCCAATCTGTGTGCGAGCCCGTGGGGCACTGGAAACGTCCATCAGGAAACATCGAAACCCGACGAGCAGCCGGTTGCGGGGGTGGTTACACCCTACGGGGCCAGAACGGTGGACCGGAGGATGGTGTAGAACCTGCACAGTCTACTTTTTTTCTGCGGTTGTTGAGCGGGCCGGATCGTGGACCGGGGCAGGCCGCGGTAGAATGATTGATAATCGATCGTGCCGAACTGGCCGGAGTCTCGCGCATCCAACGAAGATGAATTCGTTCTGCGCCGAGGCCTAATTGTGCGCAGTCAGTGGTCCACCGTGTGGACTTGCCAGGAGGTTCCACGCCTACGCTGGACGAGGATAGAAAAAAAATGAGGGTCTGGTAGGAAGAGGAACGAGGAGAGGCGAAAAAGGAGGGTTAGGATCACAATCGGTGGGGGAGGAAAAGGCAGGGAGAGCTAGTTAACTAACCTCAGCTTGACCCCCTATCGATATTTTCACCTGGTGTTTCATGACCCTCGGGGATCGCGTCCCTCCCCGTCTTCCTCGATATCGTGCAGCTCGGATTCTTCTTCGGGCAGTATCAAAGACTCTTCACCCTTTTTCTCCTTTCTCTCTCTCTCTCTCTCTGTTCTTTTCCGGGGATATCGCGGGGCCACCGCTCTCCTCCGAGCGGCGCATAAAACACATGGGGTTAATGCACCGCTATAAATATAACGCCGGCGAGCCCGTGGTTTGCGCGAAATTAATTACGCAACGTATTTACGCCGATGGGATGCCGTTAGGCGTGATCGAGGACCCCGTGCAGCGAAAATGAGACGAGACCGGGCCTCGGAGATAATGAATTATCGGACGCCTTCGCTCGACTCGACTCCACTCGACTCCACGCTCGAGACGCGTCCGACACCCTTTACCCTGCGATAATTCGATTCACTTTACGCCTGCCGCGTAAATAATTGTGTGTCTGCGTGTGTCGCCTTTTGGAGATAAACATCCCGGTTGTTAGGGAGAACGGTCCGCTGAAACGGACGGCCGTGGCTTTTCTCTCTCGCCGGTGCGGCGCGGCGCGGCGCGGCGGAGCTAATTTACCGGCGAAACGGCAGGAAAGGTTTAATTGGTCGCTGCTTTACGACTTTTCACGCGGTTTCTGTGATCGATCAATTAATTAGATAGTCATTAGCGGTTTTTAAGCGACCGGCTTTTTGCTGTTGCGGGACTGCGTGTGGCTTGGATAGCTGGACCGGTTGGTACGGCCATCTTTATGGTTTTAAATGAACCCTTTCTTTTATAATATTACTGCACGCTCGCGATCATTTTGAACAGGATCTTGTTTCTTCTATATTGAAACGTAGTTCTATTTCCACGTTGAAAATATTCAGTCATTAAAATTAATCTAGATATGCAATAGACAGTCGAACATAGATCCGCAGTCTGGTTGCAATCAACTCCGTGTTTTCTATTCTTATATTATCAAATAAGCTGTTACGATTTTATGTGACTTTTATGATCACTCCCGCGGCTGTCACCTAGTTGATTTATCGAAGTTTCAGGTAAAAGACGAGATAACAAACTTACAGACTGATTTATTCCACCATGGCGCACCTCCGCACCGTAGCCTTTATTTTTCACTAATCTCTGGTTTAACCGAGCGCCGGTAATGAACAGATAACCCAACGTGATTAAGGACTGAGTCCTATTAAATCCTCAACTTTGAGCGAGCATGTAGAACAAGTTCCCGTCGCAGCCAGTCCAAGTGCCGTCGCTCCTAATTTCTCAAAGGAGCGGGCGCATTCTATCACTGTCCCTCGTCGCGGTAATTATTAATTACGGCGCCAGTCGGGTTCGCGACACGCTTATCAGCGAACATCGTCGTTACACCGAGCCCCGAGTATTGCGAAGCTGTAGGAACGGTGCGTTGCGATTTTCCTGGCGACGCGATGATCACGACGAGGAGGAAACGGTGGATCCAGTGCGCGACGTTGCGCAATTATCAGAAGATCCATCCGCGTCCCTCGTCCCAGCCCCGCGGACCCGCGTTCCTCTCTTAAGATCACCGGGGAATCGAGACGTCGATGCGTGGATTGCTTTATTAAAATTTGCGCAACGCAAACGATTTTCCAGCGGCGCGACGGTCGGAGCGAGCGAACCGGCTATAAATCACCCGCTACAATGACATCGGCATGACGGTTCCAGCGGTACCCTCTCCAACCTCTAAGCATCTTCCTCTGTCTTTCTCGGCGAGTGCTTCTTTCCACGAGCTACGACCAATCCGCGCGTCGTTTACTTACGTAAATGCATTCTAACTTGACCAGCAGGTGACTGAGACACCGGCCAGAGTATTGTCGGTCCGCGATCGTTTCACGGGATCCGCTCGTGGCGCGATCGCTCGACGCTGATTGGCGGAGTCCCGGACACGCTGACGTCGGGTTAATTTCACGCGTCATTTTCCTTCGGCCGATCGCGGGGGCAACCAGCTGCAATTGCGGCATAATCATTTTTAGTTAACACTCCGGTGATTATTTCACGGGTTACGAAGCCTGCGTGTTGTTCGTTAGGGAAAGCTAATGATCCTTTATGTCATTATTAGACTGCGGATCTTTATGCAGCTACGGTGTACGTGGATATTTGTGAAATACAAGAAAGCATTTATTTCATCGGAGACTAACAACATTTTTGTTGTTGGGACAGTCTCTCTGTGGGAAGACTGTGCAAATGTCCACTCAGGTTAGCTGAAACCTTTGAGGCCCGATCCGACGCTTTGGTCTTCGGAGTCTCCGGGTGATGTTTAAGTCAGTCTCTTCCAGCGGAGCTATCATCCACATTCCAGTACAGGTGGTTCTCAACAATCGTGATAACCTCATGGGGACTGCGGGCCGAGGGTTTGTTGCGCATCAGTCTCGTCGGGTTGACCTTTCCGAAAGTCGGCGGGTTTTGACAGCGCCGATTGGTCAGTGAGGTTAGAAATTGGAAAGGCGAGACCGGTGTCGGGTAGCAATGGGTCCTCGCGAGCCATCGATAGAGTCGTCGCGCCTCCTTGAACACTGATAATAGTCAGGATTAATAAATCCGCTTTTCTACGGCCATCAATCGCCGCTTGCCGAGGCATGGATTGTTAACACGTTCCTGCATCGGTGTCGACGATAGAAATATCACTCTCCCAGGCGAGATACGGTAGGCGCGGGTCGCGTCTCGTCCCCTTCTTGCCCCCCTCTAGAAGGTAGCGCCTTCATCCTCGCCGATAATCCCGCGTTTAGACGCGATACTATACTCTCGGGGGCTCCCATCTCTCGCGCGCGCGCGCGCGCCTGACAAATGATCGGTTGCCAGTGTTCGATTCGTCGCCGTTTGCTTTCTATTTACGCTAGATAGTCGTCCGTTTGGTCATACGCTCTGACGTAATCGGTGAAACGAACGAAACACACGACAATGACGCCTCCGCGATCGCCGACACCCGGCTCACACCTTACGCCGTCGTAGGTACAGGTAAAATCGCGCTGACTCCGCGCGGGAGTTAGCCTATCGTGCGGGGGAGAGCTGGCCCATGGGAGTTACGTGTCGAACCAATGAACCAACTACAGTCGGCGATGAATTATTCCCAGGGGATAGCGTATCCGGCTGCGAAATTTTATACGAACACAGTGGCCGACGTTTTTCTACGAACGTATCCTCCTACAGTAGATCGCTGCTGAGACATCGTATCTTATCTGGCTCTTGCAAAGCTACCATAGATTTTGCCGTTCTAACGTCAGCATAAATAACTCTATTAGAATATTTTATATTCTACGGGATATTTGATTTCTGCGGGAAAGTTGAACGTCACGTCGGCGACAATTTTTACTAATCCGTTAGCCAACTTGATAAAATTAAATATTCAATTAAAATGCCAACTAGCTTCGATCGCGAAATATCTCGGTAAGAGCCAGAAAAGGTTCAAAGCACTGAACCGGAGTAAAAGGCGGTCCGTCTCGTAAGCGTCATTAGACCGAAAATAATCGCTAATTTTTAGACTCCCAGCACCCTATTCGCCAAGCTTCTAAAGTCGTTCGCATAATCACGTACCGCGTGCACGCATATAAAGAGCTACGTGGAACTGCGTCCGCAAACTGCTCTGCCTATTAGACAGCGACGATCACGGTATAATAGACGGCGCGGCCATTAAAAAGCTGTCAGAAACTCTTCTGTGAGCGGCCCGGCCGATAATGTCACCGTGAAATCTTTTTGCGCGGCGTGATGAGTTACGTGGGTAATTTCGGGAACGAGGCAATATAATAATCCGCCGCGAAAATACCGCCAATTCGCATACCGTATTTGCATACAGCCTGGTCGTTATCCCCGGAGAGTGGACGCGGACGCGGGGGCGGAGCTGCCAATTTCGAGCGTGGGGATCATCGCGGGCCCAGGGATCGGCGTCGGGCCCGGGCCTCGGCTCCGGGCCCGCGTAATCGCGATGGAAAAAAAGTGATTACGTTTTTTGCCGGGTCGTTCGAGATTAAAAACGGCCGACGGCGTTGTAATTGCGAGCGATAGTGGCGCGGCGCCCGGTGGCTGCTACCGGACATCAGGGGTTCCTTCTTCCCCTGTGTTCCCCAAGGGGAGAGGAATATCATTCCGTGAGGACGATGGGGCCGCGAAGAGGAGGGAGATCGCTCGCCGAATCCCCCGGGCACGACCGCACAAATTATAGACCGTCGGAGCCAACGGAAGCCGGCGGAAACGGCCGGCTACGTAGCGCGGAAGCTGGACGCTGCCTTTTCGTGTTCCTGCGAATTGCCACTTCGAGCCGAACCGATATACATACATTGATTCAGCATCGTCTCTCATATTGCATCATTGTAAACGGAATCATGAATTTTGCACGACCTCTATTTCTGAAGTGGCAAGTAAGCAATTTAATTACCTACGTTTTTAGGAAACACTCCGTTGAACTGACTCAAAAGCATAAGCGACACCCTAACGCGGGCCCCGGCAGTGTCGCCAGGCCAGGAAAATTGAGGGGAATACAGTTCCCATCTCTCTGTAATTACTGAAATATTCGCGTAGCAGGGGAAGGTCCGGTGGTAGTGGAACCGCCAGAGTAATGGTGGGAGTAGTGCAGCGACGCGGCGGGGAAGATGCCCTAACAGTTGCAAGTTTGTAAAATCCATAAAAACGACTCGTCATTTTATGCAGGAGATAAGGAAGTTACATTAATATCCTGTTAGTCTACTCATCGCCCCTCCTCTCCCCCCTCAACTGCTCTTTAACCTGGTTGTTTACTTGAGAGCACCAAGGCAAGCATAACCATCCGGCAATCTCTCCGATGCTCCGCCGTCATCGTGGCTACGCTCGTTCGCGGTTTAAGGGCGCCGGTATCATCTCTGGTTTCCCGATAATCGTGCATCGCAGCCGCATCTCCCGTGTCAAGGATCATTGACCGTTGATCGCGGCGTTTAATTAGCCACTCCCGGAAGAGCCGGGCCCGTACGAACCACAAGAATCCATCGTACGGCGAATCCCCCCGACGGAATTCCGCCGGGGTGGAAGTTGGCTTACGGGAGTTGCGGAAAGGAAGTCACGGAAAAGCTACGGAAGAATAGCGTCTGGGCAGATGCCGAGCGATGGATCGGTCGGCCATTAGGCGGTCCGTATCGGCAGCATAAGCGGCCGGGTATTGCCCGTACACGGGTACGTAGTCGCTCACGTAGCCGGGCTTTGATGTGCACCGCGCCGGTGCATTGTAGATGCATTATAATGCATACCCACTAAGAAGCTCTCGGGTATGTTGGTATTATGCCTGAGCGTGTCCCTCTCTCTCTCTCTCCCTCTCTTTCTTTCTCTTTCACTATAGCCGAGGTTCGATAATCAAAAGTGCCTTGCCCCCCTCCCTCTCTCTTTCATGCCTCTTCTCATGGTCCGCGGGAGAGCCTGTACACGCACGCGCACACGGCCAAGATTATATGAATAGAAAGGCGGCGTGATACGTGATGGGCGTGTGCAATTGAAAATCATATTACGTAAAAGAGCGGAGCAGCAACGAGCCGCGGTGAAAATTTGCCGTTTCTTTTCGCGGTCTCTTTTGCGACCCCCCACCCTCGCGGCCCGCCACTCCGAGCAAAACCTCCCCCGTCACTTCCGCCGCCTACACAGTGGAACCGTAGCGAAACGTCCGCGGCAACGTGTCGCGCTTGGAATGACGATGCACGCTGATCGACCGATAATCTCGAAATAAACGCGCTGGACATTGTAGACCTAGCCGCTGACTTGAATGACGATCGCACGCCCGATGCTGCGATCCGAGCCGACAGACCGCTTGGGGAACCCAGGGCGAGGCGTCTCCTCGCGTGCCAGCGGCTCCGTTCATGCTAATCCTCACTTTCGATGGTTTATTTATGAAAACGAAATTCATACACACGCGCCTCGCCGCTACGTCGGTCGCCTTTGCCGGCGATTTCTCTGTGGACTGGCCGAGTCACTCTGCAAACTGAATCTTGCGGACAACTTGCTTACTTAGTTAGAGTAAAATACCTTATAGAAAATTCTAAAGTGTATCGCATTTGATACCGCAATTAAACGACTTCCGAAATCTTACCCAATCTTTGCACCAGGACTCCGACTTCATCTCCGAAGTCTGAACACGCGATTCCTCCTCGATTCCCGCGAGAGCGAGGCAAAGTCCGAGGAAATATTTAATTTGTGGCACACAGGTGCGTCAGAGCATCAGCCAGCCGGAGGAACGTATCACTGGCTGGCGCGATCGCCCACTGTTCGGCAGCGGAACAAAAGGGATCCCGATCCGCGGCGCCCAGTGACCCAATACCATGCGTACCGATCGTCGCTGGGAAATGGTCGGCAGATACGATCCCGCGGAATTCGCACCGCGACGACGCGCGCCTCTTGGCGAGGATAGTTCCTTCGGAGGCTCGATTCAATCAGACGGTGGCGCCATGCTGCGAGGTAGGGGATGCTCGGCGAAAAAAGAAAAGGGAGAAAGAGAAAGGAGAAAGAGGACGCGTGCAAGGATCAATGGGGGAGGGAGAGAAGGAAGAGGGAGAAAGATAGAAAGGGAGAAACAGGGAGAGAGGGCCGGCGTGTAATGCGTTGGCGTCCGGCCTCATAATACGGTAGCGGTAGTGTATTGGCGAGCGGAGCGACGTGCAAGCGCACAACAATCACGAACAAAGGTAGAAAAAAGAAGGGAAGAAAGGGGAACGAAGCGGAGATAGGAGGAAGAAGAGAAATGGAGAAAGAAGGGAGGATGCGGGGGAGTGAAACGACGCGGAGCGAAACGAACGAATGAAATAACAATCCGTTCCGGCGGTCGGATCATCCCAGGCGGCGTGTGCTAACTAATGGCATTCAAAATTAGTCCTACCCGCGGCGAAATTATTGGATCCGATCCGCGGATGGTAAGCGAGATGGCTTCGACCGGCCACGGACCAAAGTTGTTCCGCGGGAACGCGGCCCACGGTAGCCGGGCTCGTCCTCGCGACCGCAATTGCGGGGCCCTCCCAGCTTCGATATTAGTTTTTGACCTCACGTCCTGCCTCATCTCCGCCACCAGACCTCGAGGACCGCCGCCAACCTCTTCCGTCGCGAAACGTTTAACTGGTTATTACGGTTACGGAGTACCGCGTCCGCGCATCCTCGCGATAATCTATATCCATTTTTGTTTCCGCTCCCCGGGGCCGTGATCTCTTTTTCTCTTCGCCGAACCCCCGACCCCGCCTCCTTCCTTTTTTCCCCGACTGCCGCTCCGGACGTCCCGCTCTCGCTCCCCTCGATTTCATGGTAATAACATCGAACGCAATCTCCGCGCTGCTGATAGAATCTGGGACCTGACGGCCGTCCCCTCCGCCTTCGTTTGTTCTCCCGCTGAATCGGCCGCAATCATTCTTCTAATGAACGTCTAACGATTTCGAGCTGCCTCTTCTGCCCGTCTTCGAAAATGGATCTTGCACAATTAACTTGATTCGATCAATAGAAATTGAAGGTTCGCCGAATTGTTTGTGAAATATTGTCGACGTTCAAATTGCTATAAACTCGTAGAAAAATCGTGCGACAGTTCACTTGACAATGAAGAGGTGTGACGTTTAACATTCACAAATTGCAAATTTAAACATCTCCGTCAACATTGAAGAATCTTTTTCGTAAAGATTGAATTCTCCCCCTTGTAACCACCCCTCAAAAAATTTTATCTATGGTCTTTCTTTGTCATTTTATTTGACGAAGACCTTTTGTTGAAAATAAGAGGTGACACTATTTATATCCATTGCAAAGTGCATTATATATCAGGAACAATGTGTCGTATTAATGCGAGAAACAGCTTCGAGTTAAACACGTTCGACCGGTTCTATAAGATCTATCGAGAGGTACGTTTAATAAAAATTGATGCCAGGCCAACACGTTACAGCCAAAAATACTATAGTATAATTACTGCGGCACCAAGTGCATAATTCACGGCGTTTCGCGAACACCGACTAGTCTTCCCAGTTAGAAGGTTAATGAACAGACAATTAGAGGCAACTATCGGTGTTAATGGTTATCCTACCGCAGTTATGATTCGTTCCAGGCTCGCCTCGCTCGCTTTTGATCCACGAGGAATAGCTGGATACGATCTATGCCCCTTTACCCTTAATCGCGTTCAAACGTGGTTACCTTCCTCTTGCTTCTTCTCTGCGTTCTTCGTTGCCTATCCCTTGTCCTAGCTCGTTTCGGTCTTCCGACAGCTCGCAGCGTTCTAAATGCCAGTGATGAGATCATTTATCATCGTACGAAAATGTGAATCCCTCCCCTGCCATGGCTGTTCATCTCGCATCACGCTTCCGTGCTTCGCGCGCCTCGTTCCCACGAGCTGCTACACGCAGGATCGGGACTTGAGGTCCATTCGACACGAATTTTATACCTGCCTTTGGCCCATGGCGAGGGAAATGTGGACACTTCATCTTATAGATACACCTACTTCATAATAAATCGTTTACTCATTCGGCTAATGCAGTGGTGCAAAAAGTGGTTAGGGTAATTTCGGGAGAGGTGCACCACATTTTGTTTTCTGCTGATAAAAATTTTATTAAGAAGAATTGAAAATGTAGACAGGCATAGTTGAATTCTTTATTTAAATCTGTTTCATAAGATATAACGTTACACGAGTAAAACTTTTATATTAATGTATTAATATACTGTTAATAAATAAATAGTTTAAAAAATCGTTCAGTATTGCCACAATAAAAACTGGTGCATCTCTCCCGAAATTACCTTAAATTGACATTTAACAACGTCATATCGTGATTAGGTAGAGCACTCGTGCACCGAGAACAATCTGCTGGACAAATGAACGTGTCTCTGCTAATTGCAGAATTAATACTCATCTTGCGGAGCGATTAAAAATGGTTCGAGGCACGTGCACGTCGCGTGCGTTCGCCGGCTCTCGTCCGCGGTTTCTAATTAGTAACACCCGCGCAGGTGTATCACGTTCGGCGAGCAACGTCGAACGGGTTGCCTGTCTCGAGGCTGTTTCGCTTGTTCGAGGAGAAAGCACGAGACTCGATCGCCGCGATTTCGCGGGCAAACGAATTCTAATAGCGGATGAAAATAGCTGACTGGTCTCGTCAAGCCCCGAGAGCCACGACGAAACGAATCGTTTTAATCTCATTCGAGCACGGGAACGTTGCCGCACAGCCGACGCAGGTCGTAGACAAACGGGATGAAAGGAAACGATTCTAGGGAACAGGTGTCTGTTAATGAGTGAACACACGGCGCTCGGAGATTTTATGGCTGCTAGGAAACTCGTCTCTTCTCGTTCGAATCTCATTGCCGTGGTCGTCACTTCGAAGACATAGAAACAGAAATAAATTAATGCTGCTGATAGGTTTCGTGTCGACGATCGTCTTTGTTAAGAGTCGCCCGAGTCGCGATTTATTTACGAGACTATATAACCAATCACCGGATTCGCAAATTGTAGATGAGTTCCCGGCGAGTGCGTTGCCTTCTCTCGTTTGCGGCTTTAGTACATAGTTTCTAGCTGGCACAACTTTATGATATAAATCATGCTTTAAAAATGTCGTTTTATTCGCGCTGTATATCCCGGTCTGACTTATAATGTTGATCGAGTCCGCTGCCATGTTTTATGCACAGCGTCGGCCGTGAGTCATAGAGTACTTACCCGGCTCGGTGAATGTGGGATAAAATTTATAAGATTTCAGTGAAATTCGCAGATTCATTCTCATCCATTTCCTTCGTAAGTTAATTCGCTGTTTATACCGGTATTTAAAATTACTTATGCCATGTGAATGTGTTATGGGTTCTTCCTGAATTTCTTTTTGAAAGTAGGGGGTTACGTTAGAAATTCTTCTATACGTTCTTCACAGTTTCGTTCCCATTTGAAAGAGAAAATTATTTCTGTCCCTCGCAGTCGACTCCGAGAACCTCTGTTTTGCAAAAAGATCCATTGATAAACCGCAGAAGCGAACAAGAAGCGGTGAAAGCAACAAAGTCTTTTGAATTCCGCAAATTGCCCGGCGCCCCAGAAAAACTAACGTCGTCGGTTCTAAATTTCTCGCGGATCGTCCGAGGCTTGTTTCTCGGACGGATTTCCCAGGAACCTCGCCGCGGCAACAATCACGAAACGTTAAGTAATCGGGCAAGAAATCCTCCACTTTCTCCGCAAGAGAAGCATACCATTTTTCAATTACGTCGACACCGTCGCGCGAGCCTGTCCCTGAGTTTGTCAGTGGTTTCCGCGGAAAAGGACGAGTCGCCGTGTGTCGGTGCTTGTTGTACGCCGCGAGCCGCCACCCACGCGACCCTCGAACAGTCGAATTTGTTTGAACGAATCCGACGGGAGCTCGAATGAGAACTACAAGTAGCGGGGCCAGGCCTGTGTCTCGCCCACGTCCGCCTGTTGAAGACGTCGAGCCTCGGCCGAGAGCGCTGCCGGGCTCGCTCGCGCCGCGAATTTGCATAATGCGGAATCGAATTAATGGATTTAGAGCTGACGTCGATAAATATACCCGTGGTTTTATTCGCGGCCGGGCATTCAGCCTCTGATTAGGATGAATGAGGGCATTGTTCCGCGGGTCCTTCGATTAACCCTGATGTATGATAATCGGCCGCAGATAAAAAAAAAACACAGGATTTTAGACGAACGCCAACAAAATCGATTCTCAACGACGGGGAGATCGATCGCTGCTAAAATGACTGATAGCCGAGTCGATGGCGACTATCAGATGCAAATCCTTTTGGAATTGAAAATCTTGATGTAAGCGCTGGACGAGTTCAGACATTGAAAACTGCGACTGTTGCACCAAAAAAAAATGGACTTGTCTTATTTTCACACCTAGATCGTGTCGCAAGATGACCGACTGTCTCCACTCCTTGATGAAGACTCGTCGAATCAACTAGGTTGGATGGAAAGTTCTGTAGTATTTTAAATAAACAGGTAAGTTTGCTTGAGAACGAAAAACACATGTTGCTAGTGAGTCATTGGGAAACAGGAATTGACAGGTTAGCCGAAAGATGGCAACAAGTTGTAACAAATAATGGAAATTGTATCATTGGATAATATTAAACATATAATTTTATAAATCGATTCAACCTAACAGCAGCAATGTTAGCGAAACGTTGGAATTCCGAAAGTCCCGATCGCAAAACGTGATGTGTGATGCCTGGACGCGAAGGCCTTAAATCCGCAATTAATTCCAATCAAGTTACCCAAATTCTAATCGACCACCTAAGTCACCGGGAGCATTAACATCAGAACGCTGTATTATTAAAGTTAGCGTCAGTCACGCGAACGTTTCAATTGGAACACCTGTTCGTCGATACTTAAAAAGGCCATTTAGATCCCCGGGAAGATAGTTCGCAGGCGAGATTTTCGAATAAACAAAGAAGAACTATTACAGAGACCGTTACTTCAGGCGTCCTTTTTCTGTCTCGTATGCGTAAACGCTGATTATGCCAATAAATAGGATGAAGGAGAAAAGAAGAAGAGGAGTCTTAACAGAGGCACCGATAGCCGAATATCCATGGCTATTAAACCGTCCGCTAATGCGTCTCGGACTATAAAGTTCCAAATACAGGCGGTAAATCAGCTCGGCAATAAATAGTCGGGTAGCCAGGTGGGGGATACCTTGGAAAAAAAGAGGAGCAGGAGGTCGCGGAGCAGTATAAGCGGAGAGTCCAGAAAGGTGGATATCGGTTCGATTCCGCTAGAGCGTTCTGAAGCGTAAAGGCCGCCATTACTTGTGTCCACAATGTCGAGGTATTAACCCGCTTCGGCTGAATAGCCGGCGTGCACGTCTCTATGCCGGCGATCCGCGTTGCAGAGAGGAGAGGAACGGCGACGAGGACCAAGAGCACGAGGACAGAGGAGGCAGCCGCCGCGTCGCGTCGCGTCGTGGAGGATGGAACAGGTATATATGTAGACGGGAACGACCACACTTCGCTTCACCTTGCTTCACCTTGCTTCCTTCGGCTCTCAGCATCGTGCGGCCCGCGAGAGTCGTGCCACTTGTCCTGGAATTCTCAGGGACAAGTGGCGTCCGCGAGTGGCTCAGCTCCGCTCGAGACTACGCTGAGCGGAGTGGAGCGGAGGCTCGTCGAGACCACGGCTTCCGCGTTCGCCGGATGCGCTCAAATTCTAGAGGCGTACTCCAGATGGAGTGTAAATAAGCCCGGCTCGAGGGCTCGCGACAATTCGAGCGATTCCGGCCACGTGCAACCACGTCCCCGACGACCGCTATTCCATTGGCTCGCGAGCCTCTTCTTTCGCGGATCTACTGGGTGGATGATGCAAAACCGAACTCCGCTTCTTCTCCAGGTTCGCGTTAACACATCTACCAACGATCATTCTATAATTTTTCGATGTTTTTTCCTCCTGATGTCGAAACTTGAATCATGCGCCAGTAACTCATCCTCAGCAACGTGACCTAATGATTTCGTTTGGGATTACCGCGCGAAGATTTCGATGCTTCCATTTGTTACAACAGATTGATTGGAGAGCCTATTCATAGGCTTCCTGTATCAATCGAGCTTTCTGTATAGAATATTACTGCACATTCGTTCGTTGGTTATGGGACGCTGTGTATAAGTAGGAGAACGCGAGTACGAACGATGCGTGAACTCCGCATGCCACATGGGTTGCGGAAAAATGTCGGCCAGTTTATTGGAATTCACTTTGTGTTACCGCACACGGCTGCCGATAACGATCGCTGGTGCTGGCTTGTGCCCACGATTTCTGTCGATCTTTCCGATAGTTCTGATCAATCTTCACTTTTCATTGGGCTCACAGTTTTATCTTGATTACTTCACAAAAGAACAATAGTTTGGAAACTGTCAGTAAACAGTTAACTAGATCCTATCATATCTGGTTGTCAAGTTATCCATTACCGGTTCGAAATAATCGTATTCTCATCTAGCAGCCATTTTCCTTACAATAATGAACAGATTCCATTTTAAACAAATCTGCATTGAACACCTACTTCGACTGAACTAGCTTCTTGTTATCAAAGAAACGCTCAGAAAATTGGAAAACATTTACAATCTCTACTAAAAACAACAAAATACTGACTAAATGATTTGTTGCTCTATCTCATCTTTTTCTATTTTTACTTAAAGAAGAAAGCAATTAGACCACGGTACAATGTTCCAGAATAAACAGTCCCAACTTAAAACTCAATTAAGCTCTGAACAGACGGAACCGATTAAATCGTTCGCCACAAAGACGAATCGTAACCCGTAACCCAGAAAGTGCTACTGATAATGGTCCAAGACTCTGTCGATCAATTCATAGCGGATCGGCTACTCGCATCCGTTTGATTGGTTTTTAATTGCTCTCGGTTCCCTTTGTTCCACCGCCGCTAGATTAATTTTCCAACGATGAAAGACATCGGGTCGATCCTCGATCCCGGCGTTCCCTTATTGATCCCGATGATAGAACGATATCCCGTGGTAGACACGCGGGTGCACATAGTACGACAATGAGTCTACACGCTGCCCACGCGCGCGCCTGCGCTTTCGCAACGCCGCCGATAATAAGGATAATAACTCGATTTTATTGCCCACCTTTGCCCTTCTCTTACTCTCTTTTCTTCGGTCCAGGAAGACATTTTCTAGCGTCCCGTTCCCCGCCGCGACGCCGTAGTCGCACAATGCCGGGCCTTTCGTGTCGTTCCACTTATGGTTGTAATACACCGTGGCATCGGTAAACGCATCTTTGCGATTTAATATCGGGTACCCGAACGCCTCGGCGAATTGGAGTAAAGAAATTAGTTTAGTTACGACTGTCCGTTCCTTCCGTGAAGCTCCTCAGGGAGTATTTAACACAACGAGTCATCCGCGTCGTAAAGTTTCTTCTCCCCCACCCTCTTTACCCCGTAAAAAGACATCTGTCTGCGATCGTAAAGGGTCCGCCAGCCCTTACAAAAATTGTAAAAGACCAGGCAATGTTTCAGCGACTAGGTTAATTGCCATCGTTCGCTTCTAATCCTCGCAGATTAACAAAATTGGCCAGAACGTTCATACTCGTGTCCTCTCGGTGTTTCAGATTCATATCGTTTTAGTCTTGCTCCAGTGTTTGTTCTTTCCACCAGGCTCTTGCTCCTTTGTGTCGGTGTTGCTTGTGCAAAGTTATCTGGACGTGGGTGGCAGGAATCGGAGGAGGAATTTCGAACACCGGTTACAAGCGGAAGGTGAGCTTGAAGTCTCGCGAACGTTCTGTCACGTGGGAAAATTGTATCGATCGAGGTGTATAAATAGAAAGTATCAGGACACCTAGCGACAATTGTCCCTTCGAGCTTTATTAACTCCGGAGCCTCTGAACATTTCCATTGTTCGTGATTAGACTGCTGATTTTATGCGTTTGACGAGTGTAATTTAAAACAGTGGACAGATTGAAGGAATTTAATTTATTTTCAACTTACAATGCTTTTCCAATACTTTTCCCAAGCTGTATTGATTTTTTAACAAACTTGACCCCAGAATCTTACGAGTGGTAATTTTTTGGACGAAAAAGAGCATTCCAAAATAATCAAAAAATGACATCAACAAAAAGTGGATCATATTTGGGCACTTTAGCCTAATTTCAATCGAATTGGAAATATCGAAGGAAGGTAGAAATTTGATGTACGTATTTTCGAGTTTAGGGAATTTTGATTTCGCAGAAGGATTCGCACTGATGTTCGTGCACGAAGTCGAGCGTGGTTCGAGCCGCTCGCGAGCGCCGAGGTGAAACCCGGACGGTACGGAAAGGGTCAAATAAGAGGCGCACGTCACACGTCAGCATTTACGATGACCCAACAATGCATTCTGTTACGGGCAAAGAGAGGCGTAAATATGCTGGCAGCATAAACCACCAACGACGAAGGAACGGCACAGCCGGCCATGCGAACCCGACCTCGATTTTCCAACGGCGCGCGGCGGACTTGCATCACCGCCGGAACATTTCCCTACCGTGACACTTTATAGCGCACTCAATCCGAATAAGTTCCACGGGATTTCCTCGAGGTACTTTGCCGCCCCCGACTGCTCGCGTATCGCCATCAATAACCCTCGCTCGCCGAAGGAAATACGGCGTTCTTACGCTGAATTGGCACAGTGTCTAGAAAATCGCGCACGCAACATTGTTTTATCGCTGGTACGGTTTCCAGGTCGAGTATTAAATTTCATCGGGGCGACTATTTTTCGACCCTCATATGTTCTCTTCAGATAAATTCGCTTTTATGATTATGTGCACAATTTTCTAATACTCATACGCCCTTTATCTTTTAATTACTCGCATATAATACTTACTATCTCACAAAATTTTAAAAATAAAAATTTATATTTATGTTGGAGTCACATAAAGTTCCATGTAACCAGATATGTATGGTGTTCGTCCATTTTACGAATCCTAAAGGGATTTATTTAGCGACCTAAATGTTGAGAAGTTAAAATGTAAGAATTCCGTTACCCGTGCGTGGGTACTCAGCGTGTTAAGGGATGGCCAAAGTACATTTTCGCCAGGCGTTAAACAGGAGTGTTGCACAGTGGATCTGGCCCAGGCGGGCTGATTTACCGAGGCCAATGTCGGAGGCTAGCGGGGGTGTAGGCGAGGGGTCTCGCGATCGTAAAAATAATGCGATTTGGTGGATCCGTGTTCGAGGGAAGATTTACGCCCCGGCTCGGAGCCTCTATAAGACACATAAATACCGGTAGAGGTGGAGGAAAGGCGAACAGCGTGTCGGTGCTAACTATGCCAGAGCGCGGCGTGCCCGAGGCCCGACGATAATGCCAACTTCACGAGTCCGCGGCCGTAAAATCGTGAATTATTAACGCTAATATGTAACAGCCTCGGTGGCGGCCGCGGCTTCGAGGAGCGCACAATCGCGTCGCGGAATCAGATTAAACAGGTTCTCTTGCCGATCCCCCCGCAGCGGCGCGCGAGCGCTCTATTGTTGCCCGTGTCACATATATTTTCGCAAAAGGCGGAAAAATCGACGGGACACGCGGAAATTTATCCCGTTAGGCCGCTTCGCAGTCCGATGGAACAGTGAAGCGGCGGCCGTGGTTTCGTAATTCGCGAGCCACGCGATCCAGCTCGCGTTCTACCCGACGGAGATTCCTCGGATTTCCGTTCGGACTTTCGATTCCCCCGACCATTAACATTCTCCTCGGATAACCGAATACGGTCTATACGCGAGCCGCGTATATTTAGATTTCTATTAATAAGCGGCGAACTGCCATCGATCTGCTATTTTTAAAATGAAGAACCAATTAAAAATTGAGAGGCAGCACAAAAAACACGAGGTCGCTATAAAACCGGAAGCCTCCAGTTGCTGGACTGCGAATCTCTGTGCTCTGACAGCAGGTGTCGCTGACTAAATAAAAGATAAAAATTTCATGTCTGTATTTTATTTTTACATAGCAATCAAATCGTGACGAATCGCGCGAGATCGTAGATGTCGCATTAGGACGAGGGTTAATCGATCGTAGGTGTGAATGGAGCGTTCCAAGTCGCGGGACGCGAGGCAAGTGCTGAAAAGGGACTCGCAGGGCCTGAATCGCGGAAAGAAACGCACTCGTGCAACCGTGAAACCCGATACACGGTCGATACGGAACGGTACTCGATATCGATCTCCTTACAATCGCCCCGGCGGAAAAGAATGATCCCACAAGCGAACCGTGAAACTCGTCTACGCGGCGAAACCGAGCGGAGGAGCGTGGGTGTCGACTTCCTCGGCGCGCGGAGCCGAGCGGGCGCGAGTGAAACGTGAACGGATACGTGGTCCGGTGAACAAGGAAAAATGCTAATTCGGAATCGTTGCTCGATTATTCATCGATCGACGTTCGTTATCCGGTTCGTTTGTTCTGCCGATTGATTTCAACGGATAGAGAACGCCGCCGGGCCCATTGTAATGTATCCACCCCCTCGTTCGCTGCCTGTTCGCTGCTCTACGATCACGTTACCTTTCTAGCCGATATAGAGGATCTTTCATAAACGTGTATTCATTATTTCAGTTCACTCCTAGTCGGTCTCTCTTCGCGCTGTTCCTCGGAAGTCGCCTCTTAAAATTCGTCTCGTTTTCCGGTAGTACAGTAAAAGCTACTTCGTCGTCCAAAGGCCGGGGGTTTGAGCGGATAACGAACGTGCCCGGACGCTATTTCTGATTTATGACTGCTGAAGAAACATTTTTATTAAAATCTGAGGTTCCAGGTACGAGTGACGAAGAAAAAAAAAGGCAAAAATTATGAAATGGCATAATAGAGTGTCCACAGGGCCGAGTGACCGCTTCGATGGCAAAGGTTCGCCTGGATATCGGCCAACGCGAGCTCATTGCGACAATCGAGGTAGATTACATCGCGACAAATCGCAGCTCCGGTTGCGACACGGTCCGCTTGGTCGGCGCGCGAGTCGATTAAAAGCAGATTTGTTGGGGTTCCGCGCGGTTTTCTGCCTGTTTCGGGCGAAAACGATTAAAGGTTGCGCCGCGGCTCGAGGCGAAGACACGCGCGGCTCGCACATTTATTTTGTTCGCCTCTGGAACCGCCTTTTCCCGTGATATGTCTGCCCCGACGCGCCGCCGCGCTGTTCACGCCGACGTCGCTTTCACCGTTGACTAACATTGTTTGTAATTGCTGAAATTACCGGCGTTTCGCGATAGCCCCGCTCGAGTTCCAGTTAGCGTTACTTAACACGTCGCCGGCCTCCGCGCCGCACCGCCGTGGAAGACCTGCGAGAGATCCTCCTTTCTTCGATATTGTTCAACCGTGTCGCATTGTTCCCAACGAACATGCCTCTCGCGAACCGGATCTAAGATCATCACAGGATTTTTCCCTTCGATCCTCAGAATTTTACGATCCTCGAAACAGAACAATGTATTTCTTAATGTTCTAATTAAACTGCAGATTTTACGTATTTCCATCAGGTTGAACTTAACAAGGAAAAATAAAAATTTGATTTAACTCTTGTTTCTTACAATAGATGCAGACAATTTTTATGTTGCATGACGATCCGCAGTCTAGTTGTACTAATGTGACTCTACGGAATCTCCCAGAGTACACTTCCGATGAAGGTTTACACAAATTCCTACAGTGAGCAACAATTCTGGAACCACGACAGGATCTAGAACATACTGACTGAGAAGCAAGCATTCAGAGAATTGGTCTCGAAGTCCGAGATTCGAAGGCGTGTGACCAGAGGACCGACAATTTTCACATCGAGCCGAGTGAATCATTTCGAATGATGGTTTGCACGCAGCTATTGAGATTTGATGAAAGGAGATGAAACGGGATAGATTAGAGTCGCAATTAGACAGAAACCGATTCCGTCTGTGCGGCCTTGGTTGTTTCTCAAGGTAGTCACCCCGATATTTCGAGGAGATTGCAGGTAGCTATGGCCCGAGGCTGTTCGCTGGCGCCTGGCCGGCGTTTCCTGGCCTGTCATTACCATACGCACTCATCCGTTGCACGCACGGGAGATCGTGCGTGAGCACGTGCACGCGTGGAAGTCGACGTCGACGTGTCTCGCGCGATCTTGCGGGAACCACGTGGCGGACGAACAACTTGTCATTTGCAGAATTCAACGGTAAAATTAAATTATATTTGCAATAATAATATTCATTAAACTAGTGTATTGATTCTAACTGACATGTTAGAAGTGCAACGATACGGAGTAATTTTTAGGATACTTCTAATCGTTTGGATGAGCAGAGTCGCTCGAAGGGTTTCGCAGGCGAAGTAAAAATCGCTGTCGAGCGTATTTCGGTCGGCGGTAAAATATTTTCGATCGTAATAGAGCGAGAGGGAAAGAGAGAGAGAGAGAGAGATCCCTCACGGATCGTTCTCTGCGTAAATCTAAATGCTTGAATTCCTTATTTAGAACTCGGTAGTAAAAGTTTGACGACGTTAATGGGTTAACACAGAGGCCATTGCCCAATGAATATACTTAGCTCCTCAAACGAGGAAACACACTTAAGCGAAACATAAGTGACAGTCGATGCCGATTGACCAGTTGTCCTTGCTCACCTCTCGAATCGACACGCGCAGAAATCAGCGCGCGCGGACACCGCACCGTTCAGATGGGCGACGAGTTCTCGGGGGCCCGACGCGATGATGCTCTCCGATATAATACCGTATCTCGGAACGGTTGAAAATTAATTACCCTCGGGTCGATACCGTTCGCCAATTAAATACACAACTGTTTAGATTCGCAGCCGGCGTATATACCCTTCGGTCCAATAACGTCTGGCCTCTCTCCCTCTCTCGGAGCAATGGCCATTAAGGCACGAACCGAGAGCGTCTTCCTACACCCTGACCGACCCGGTGTACACCTGAATGCAGGTGCATCCTCGGCGCGGTGAAAGGCCGCGGATGGCATTGCTCCTCGGCGACCGTGTCCAGTATACTTATTCGCCGTGGCACCGAGTGACACACTACTCGAGCCTCGTTGCATTCGAAAATCAACCGTAAATTATCGCGTCGAATTCTACCCGTGAAAGTTACATTTTTTCCTTTCACTGTCCAATAATTGGGTAACTAGACGCGCTGGCGGCTACTAGGTACATCCAACAATCCCGTACACGCTGGACAGATTTCATTTAACACTGGAGACACGGGTCATGTCGAAATGACCGCTTCTGATTCGTTTTTATTAATGTTTATCGGGACTGTAGAGTTGCATTGGCGGGGAATCATAAAATGAATTTATTCCATTGGTGAAAGTTGTAATTCTGGTCCCATTCAACTCAAAACTCAGTTCTTCAATTCGAACAAATCACTGAGATTTAATTCTCGAAGCAGTAGGGTAAAGTACGAAAAAAAAATTTATAAAAAGATACTATCAAATATCTAACCAAAAAAATATTTAACACGTGGGGACACAACTGGCGGAGGATCGATACTAAAATCTATAGAATGGTGCGATTGCGTAAACATGGTAAACTATTGTTTGAGGATTTTCTCACTAGAGTGCAACTTCTTCCTTACAAGATATAAGGTAGTGCCATAATAGGCGACTGTTCCATATTTGGGTACTTTGCCTTACCTTTACTCTCATTCAACTCAAAAATGAATTACGATCTCTCCTATTCGAAACATAACTTCAACTGCGCCAATTCTACAATTATGCAAATACATCGGTTAGGTCGGACGTCTTCGCTGGACGTCGGGAGCATAGCGTGAACGTCCACGGTGTTGGGACACAGGGTCTGAGGACAGCAGACAATGTCCGTCCTCAAAAAAATGCTTCATAAATCGCCGCGCTGTCGGTTCCGCGTGTTCCCGACATTCCATTCCGGCGGGTTTTCATCGACCGCGCGATGGACACCGCTTGCAGCCGCCGCTAATGGAGACGTACAAATGGTTATTGGCATTATTTTGCTGAATCTCGTCGCGGCTCGCGAACGACGCGAAACGACACGGCGTGTTATGCGGAGGTCGACGCGTGTACACAATGCGATACCCGGTTGCGGGTTGCGCAAAACCCGCAGCTCGAGAGAGCGCGAGCGCGCGCGTCTCATCGCGAGATCGCGAGATATCTCGCCGCTCGCTGCTCGGACGTCGAAATTTATCATCGGCTCGTTCGCTTTATCGATCGCGGACACGAGCGACCGTTCGAAAGGACAAACGATCCGCGAGCCGTTCATTTATCGTCCGCCTTGGGGAAAGCGAGGAGCTTTCCCGGGACCCGGACTACACGCCAGAAATCCGCAGAATGCTGCGATGCCGCGCGCGGCTACGTTGACAAAATGAAACAGCGGCCGCGAACCGGTACAACCGTCGGCAATTTATCAGGACGAATCGTTGCCGATCGCTCGAAATGAATTATACCAACCTTGGAAATTATGTTTTACTTCCAACAGATGAATTCTTGCTTTGATTAATCGACGAGTGAGAGATCGCCAGCTTTTTGTCCTGACATCGGATGCGTTTGCTTAACACCAAACCCACCACTGCCGGTCAAAAATGACCGGTTTTATATTTTCCATTTCACAATGATTGAAATTATAAAGTTGCTTACATGAAAATTGATTCGGTCAATTTCTTTATCCAAGCACGTATTGCAATGAAAGTGGAGCAAAATCTAAATAAATAGAGCCTTGTCATTTTTACAAGGTAAAACATTTTAATCGCTTTTAGCGCTCGGTAGCTTTAGCGATAATTAAATGTCGGTTAGGAGGCATTAAGACACGATTTTTGACGCCGTGTACTGGAATTTAGAATTACGGACGGTGTCTCGCTAATGACTCGACATGGTTTTTTAATTATCATCGAAAGTTACAGAAATTATTTGACTAAAAATTAATTTTATAAATTGATAGAAAAATCGTGTCACATGTGGCTGACGTGGTTAGAGTAGCATTGTCTAATGCGACGTCGTTATTCATTGTCTCTAAAGAGGCACTACATTGACGTCTGTGATTACGGGTTAGAAATCTTCTGCAAATATTCGGAAAATGATTTTTAGCGATGGCGCAACTTTATGGGCAATTACCGGCTATGAAATCGTCGGTTCTCCCAAAGCCGAGGTATCTTTGAAGACGTCCGCTTATCGCGGTCGTTCCCAGCGATCGTCCCACGGGAGGATATCGCCTGGGAGACGATCTCACCCTTCCTCGCGATTCGTCGCGGCTAATGCGCCCGGCCCGGTGCGTTACACGCCGTAATGTGTCTATTCCTCGAGTCCCGAAGACGAGACCGCCTTGCGGCCTTCCGGCACTCGACCCCGATCCTGAGGCGCTGTCAGCTTGCAACTCTCTCTCTCTCTCTCTCTCTCTGTCTCTCGAGCTTCCCCCTCCCCCTTTGTGTGTGTGTGTGTGTTGCTAGGACCCGTCGAATGGTCGTGCGAACGCTATCACGACGATTCGCACGATCGCGAAATGTGTTGGGGATCCGATCGCGCGACGTGGCCGCGTCTCTGCTGATTGACACGCTTCCGTTAGACACCGGCTGTCCCGCTTAATGGGCTACGCTCGTTGGAAACGTGGCCAAGATAACATCGTCGTCGGATGGTCCGCGAAACCTCCGCCGATCCGTCGACGGAACTAATGCGATTCGACCGCGCACGATTTCGAGAGGAGCTGAATCCACGCTGGATCCCGAGGAATCCACGATAAGCCGCGAGATTTATTCGAACGCTCCATCGATCGCCAACACTTGACACTGGCGTTCATCGTTTGTTATTGGAGTCGGCGTTATGCGGGATCCTTGCGAAATTGGTCAACGCTATGTCGTCGCTGCAAACGCTTCGAACGTACAAGTTAATAGATCGTGGTGTCATTCCTTGAAATAAATTGTTTAATGTATTGTAAAGTTGTATTGCCCTGCGACCAGTATACCCGGGGTCTCTTAAATGACACACAGAATTTTCTGTGTATCTCAAAATAATTATACACATGAAGTCTTAAGGTGGGATCTCCTTTGCGCGTGCGGACGCAGCGTTTTGTTATCCATACTGCATTCGTCGTAGCTCCCTGCTGAGCCTCTGGACGCACAAGTTTGCGTTCCTCTGATGCGATCTGGTATGTCTTTCCTTGTATTTCACTTGCGAAGAAAAGCGAAAGAACATCGCCCAAACTCAAACACGTGGTTGGACTGCTTCCGAGGCAGTCCAGACGCAGAGCCATGCGTTTGTCGACCCACTGCTTCAGAATACTTTTCGGACTACTGTTCGTTTGAATTTTTCGAAATCTTAAAAATTGTTGGTTTTACAGACGTGTCAAATAAAGCGTCAACATTTTTCCCATTAAATTATAATAGCTGAACTAGCAAACCGAGGAAAATCAGTTTTTCGGAGCTTATAGTGAAACCATAAGAGAGTATCTACTAAAAAAACTAGGAGATCCCACCTTAAATCTATGTGCTTGGAAGAGTTTCAAGAAATTTTTACAGAATTTTAGAATGATTTTTATGATAATTAAATAGATCTGAAATGTCAGGTCACGAGGCATTCTTGGACATTTCACGCTTTCTCGAAAATGTATATGGCGTTACGACGAGGAAGAGATTATCTGGCCCGATTTTTACGCACTCGGGTTTCCACTTCTAAATCAATAAGTATCGTTTCTACTTTCTCCACCTGTTCGCTCGCTTCGTCTTCGTGCTCGATTTTATAGCCGGAGCGGTTCGGCCGGAACAATGGTCGTAACGGCGAGCGAAAAATCGTCGGTTCGATCTGGGCAAAACGAAAGCGCTAACGGATTATTGAAAAGCGAGTGTCGGAAGAATGTTATTACTTCATAATTCTCGGTGGAAACTCGCCTGGTCGACACTTGGCCTAAGATTCATTAGACAAGAGGTTTGTAAACCACGGTTCATCGGAGAAACAAGCCCATAAGGAAGAGGGAAAAGAAAGGCCGCCGCGGCGGAGGGAGAGAGAGAGAGAGAGAGGAGCACGCGCGTTCCGAGGCAATAAAAATTCTACGAGCTCGCCGATATTTAAAATAGCGCCGTTCATAAAGATCGGAACGCCGACGGATAAATCGCGAGAGGCGATTCGCGAGGCGACCTCCATTAATTTCCCTCGCTAATGCTCGAAAGCTCGTAACCACCGGCGCGGCTAGAGGAAGCGGTTTAACGAGGCGTGTAAATCATTTTCTCCCCGGTGTCGAGAAAATTCGGCGAGCGTGTTCGAGCGGCCGGTACCTGCGCTCCGCGCTTAGACAACCGTGTACGTTTGCGACTTCGACGCGATCGAGTCGCAGAAATCCGCTCGCAGTTAGATCCGCGCACGATAATCTGTCGAGCAACCGCGATATGCGGGTTCATCTCTCTCTTGGCGGAGACGCGTAAAGGTCAGCCTCGACGTAAAGGCCTCCGCAGACGTTCCACATTACCGTGCCCGTTGCCATTTCTGGCAAATAGATCCATGGCTCTTCTCCTTTTTCTTTCGACAACAGCCTCGATCGGACGCGCCGCCGCCGCCGCCGCCGCCGCCGCTCGAGAAACTGTCTGCTCGAGATCGATTAAGTTCGCCGGCTCCAACATGTCTATGCTAATAATGTTGCCTTTACACCGTCATCCTGAACCACGTCATTTTACTCCTCCCTTAACCCCTTCCGTACACCAACCATTATTTTTTCAGCAACCCCGAAATACGAAGCTCTTGAGACTCGAGAATTTTGCTGCAAGAAGCTAAAAGACTGAATATATTTTTTCATTTACGTCATAATAAAAATAATATCGCCATTATTATACCATTAAGCATTAGAACAAATTACGTACAGATGAACCCAAATTCTTTGTTGTCGAATTGTAAGCCATTTATACTGCAAGCCATATTTTTTCTGCGACGTTTTCAATTCGCGTGACAGCTTCATCTATCCAGAAACTTGGAGTAAGTGCAATAATCTAGTTTGAAGTCGACCAGATTTATTTGTGTCTTGCTTGTATCCACCCGTATCTCTTAATCTCGTCGGAGGAGGAGAGTGGCCTTGAGTGTCCCATGTATTTTCATTGAAGCACTGTAAGCACGCTTGTGGCCTGGCACCATTCTACAGGATCGACCTGTTACGTTTCTCCACCCTTTACCGGACTGATACTCCTCCGGTGCTCCTCCTTCCCTAAATGTCGGATCGTCCTGCTCACGAGGACGAGCGAGAAAGCTGGACGAGGAAGCGGGACGGAGTCATGGAACCTCAGAGTCATTCATTTCTCCCTCTAGGCTCTAAGAACAATTGTTTCGTTTCACCGATCTGATCGATGCGCACGGCCGCGATGGGCGTGTACGCAAACGACGATGACTCTCGCGTTCTGCGCCGAGTATCTGTAACAATAAGACGCATCGTACCGGTCACGCTCGATCCTCCTCCCGCGGGGAACGATTTGTTGTAAAACGGAGCGTATTACGCAACGTTGCTCTATGTTTTGCAGTTTCGATACACCTTGCACTTTGGCTTTCGATGAGCCTGGAATGTCACACTTTCATTTTTCTTTAATATTTTCGGAAGTGCAACGTTTTTTTTACAGGAAAGGCAATCAACATTTTAAGTCGCTTTAATATTGGGTAAAGAAATTAATGGACAACATTAATATTAGCCTTTAGAAGCTGCAATGAAATATTATCAAATTTTCGCGAAAGAAAATGTCATTTAAAAATATGTTTAATTGCCCCCCACCCCGCTGAAATATAAATCAAAGAATAATTACAAGGAAATTAATGCACCCCTTAATCGGATTACCCTAAGAGATCGTTGCCGGACGATACGATCTCTAGATCACCGACACCTCGGGCAACATTTAAGTTGCAAATTGGCGGGTATTTTTCACTGAAATTGCCTCGAAATTGCCAAGCTCTTGAGGGCACCGTGGCCCATTAAAAATCGCAATTGCGACGATTAATCACGGGCGGGGAGGACGCGAAAAATGGAAATCCCGTATAACTCACTGTGCGATAATTACCGGAGAGCCTTTTGGAAATGTTGCAACGGAGAATTAAACTTGTTCGGCCGGTCGATTTTTCTTGGGCCGATCGGGTCGCCGGGGTTTCGGGGAGGCGGAGGATCGGACTTGACGATAACGCGGCGTAATAATGATAACGCGATCGGACGCATCGAATTAATTGCCACGTGTCCGCGCGAGCGATTTTCTGGTGCACGCCCATCAACGGCCGGCAGACCTGAAATTATTTTTCGGGGCGGCGCGGCTCGCCGTTACACTTAATTAACATGCGGTATAATGCGAACGGAAATAATTAACGCCGCGGGTAGATTGTGTACAGAGATACATATCGCGGGCCGGGGCTGTGTACACGGAGGGAATCGATTCGATTTACGCGAACACCGAGATGATATCTGCCGTTGTCGAGCCACTAAATGTCACCCGATAGAATCTCCGAAAAGGCGAAATCGAGAAATGGAAACGAACCATGTGGGGAGTCCGGACCATCGGGCCGGAGAAGAATCGTCCCACGACGTTTAATTAAAACAATGCGTCTTCATTAGAACCGGGGGGATCCACGCCTCTCTAAAAGAAAATCCCATTATGCAACGAGATATCTCGCGGGATCGGCAAATAAGTCCATTACTTGTTAAGCGTTAACAGGTTCTGCGGAGAGCAAATCAAGGTAAGAACACGACCGGCTATCAACGGGATCCTCGTGCTCACCTATGCCGAGACGCGGATCCCGGTGATACCTGCGATTGCCCAACCAATTCGCGGGAAAGGATCGAGGGATCCAAGCGGGGATCCAAGGGTGTGGAGGCGAAAGATGCCGCAGGAAAGTGGCCATTGTTCCACCTGTTTACTGGCTACGCGCTTGCACCGGCTGGAAACTAGGCCAAACCTCACAAATCTTTTTCGAAGATCAATATTATATCTCGTTGGAAAATGTACTTTGATCGCGACGTATTTTCTACACTGATCTTTGCAGAATATTTACTAAAAGGTTCGATCAAAATTATTTAAATTAACACTGGCCCATGATGAATAATGTTCGACTATTTCGTGCGACCTGGAAAGATTTCAGACTTTCAGACCTCTCTCGGCAATCCAGTATCGCCAACTGAAATTGCTAAATAGCCGGCAATTAGACGCGCGTCGGACTACGGGCCGAGCCTCGTAACACCGAGTAGGCACGTTTCCAAACGCAGAGCGACATCCATTTAGCAGATCGCGGGAGATCGCGGGTCGGGCAGACGAGAAGCGAAACGCTTGTAGTCGCGGCGAGGATAAAAAATCATTTACGGAAAGGGTCGAATTCGAAAGCAAACGGTGTGTCGAGTGCGGGTACACGCCGCCGATCGTGGAACGCTAAGTGGCGGGCTGAAGAAAACACGGGAGAGATCGATACATCGTCGAAAGTGAAAAGGCGATTACGAATAGAGAGAGAAAGCGATGGCACGCCACGCGTTTCGCGTGTTAGTGGTGGCGATAGCCGCCGTTACACTTGAAATTGCTCCGCTGGCTTCTCTAGCGAAGCAAAGCAAAGCAAAGCGGTGCGGAGCGGTGCGGAGCGGAGCGGCGTGCAGAAAAATGCGGCATTCGCGATCGGTTCTCGGGACGCGATCGGGCGCGGGCAACCCAGGCAAATGTCAGGTCGTGACTTTCATGCGGTCTACCACCTGCCATGGGATCGGTAAGTGCGTCGTTATTAATGGCGTCCCGATCCAATCGCATCCGGAATAGGCGTAGGTCTTCGATGCTCCTCGATTTTACACTTTCTATTATCGGACCTTTATCACCTACGTCCCTTCAATCGGTTTCGAAAATCGCGAGTATTCCTCCTCGATCATGCTGCTATCCCGTTTCGTCGAACAATGCTGTTTCCCAGAGTTTTGTGCATTATGTACTTCACCTGTGGTGTTTCGAGCAGTTCCTCCGGAGGAGATGATTGATTCTTCAAGTGGATAATGCTGTCGGTAGGTTGTTTTACTTGGTGTTCGTTAAGAGTCGTTTTGTTCGGAGAATGTGGAAACCCAGGGGAAAATTGATGCAATTCATTGTTGCACAGTTGTGTGCTAGTCGTTACATGAAATCGTGCACGCAAGAAATAAAAATTGCAAGTTCTCGAATAGAAGCAGATATCGCAAAATTTTTATTATGAAAAGTATTGGATTAATAACATTTTTGTTTTATTTTGATGAGGAGAGACACCTTCCAAGCCCAGCGCGAATTACATTGAACGACTGAATCAGAACTCGGTCGCGCAGACGCGAAACATTTCCCAGGCGAGCATGTCTAATGCTCGGCCGAGCAAAGTCCCTAGGATAAAATGCATAAAATTTTATTCAGTACCCGCAGCGTTCCGCAATCGTTTGAACGGGACTTTCGAAACCGTCGGGACACGGTTCGATATGTGCGCGTGATCGCGTATTGTTCATATCGGAGTATTTCACCGCGTCCCTCCTACGCGGCTGACCTGTTACGAATCCCGTGGCGAATAATAAGGGCCGCGCGGATTTTTACGGCCGGCCTCGGGTTGCCACGGATGATCCACGCACCGCACCCTGTTTCTCGAGATCCACCGATCTTTCCCGACAGCCTCCCCGTAGTCGTCGTTGCGTCACGTCATAACGGACCAAAAAAGGTGACACCCCGTTTTCTCTCCGAATCGAGAACAGCTCCGCCACGGTTCCGCGCGGAATCTTCGGCTCGAGGCGAGATTCGTCGCACGGCGAGCACGGCCGCGAACCGTGAATACCCTCGGCCGCGTGATATATCGATGACACGAGCGTGGGTGTACCGGAAAGTCGACCTCGAGGGAGATTAAAACGGCCTCGCCGAGGCGAGAGTCTCTCTTTCGCGCGCTCGCAAAAAATCCGCTCGGCCCGCGCACCCTCGATCTCCGAGCTGTCCGAAGATACGCTCCGCGAGACCGTCTCGCTTCCGACACGTGACAGACCCGATCAGCTCCGAGTAATCTCGTTTTTTGCCGAGCCGAGCCAGACAGGGAAGCGATTTACGCGATTTACGATTCGCTGCCCGCCGGATCCTGGATCCCGGCCAACCTGCCGCGCCAGTGCAACGACTGCTGGCGATGGCTAATGAATATTGAGGGGAGCACTGTTTTGTTACCGTTCTTCTAATTGTTAGTCATTTGGTTAGATAAATTATAAGTATCGACAATAAGAAAGGAAACATTGAACACGGGAACCTTGTAACTGTCAGTGTACAATGTATTCGAAAGTGATTCGAATCATTCCATCGATGTTCTTTACGTCCTAGACGTTTTCCAAGGGTTTGCTTATTTCATACAGCAGACTATTGTCGGTGCCACTGTTGGGAAATATGAGTATTTATAATGGTGTACGAGGAAAGTGTGGGCTGGGAATATTGAACGGTAAGTTTCGTTTTCGAAGAAAGTGATTTAAGCGGTCCGAGAACGGCGACATACTCGCCGCGCATTGAAATCACCGCACCGCGCGCAGCACGGCGCTTCTATTAACGTTGCGACTGGTACTCATATTATGTATCCGAATATCTTTACCCGTTCGATTTACGACTTGTTCCTTTATAGGTATCAGAGTATCAGGTTCCCCGCTGAAAATTATAAGCGTTGAGCGTTTGATACGCTATACGTATTACGATAACATTACATTAGAATACGTATGTTACGTGAGAAATGTAGCGGGAACTCGAAAATTTGAATCACCCAGTATCTCACGCCAAAAAAAAAAAAGAAAAACATTTTCAAACGGAGGAAAACATTCTCTACGAAGTTGGTTCAGAGGCAAATTCTCCAGTGTAGAGTACGTGTTGCACCACCCACAGATGATGAAGTAATTTAAATACTAAATAAACCTGTTCCCCAGTGATCAGACAGCAAAAACCGTGGGAATCTCGTCGTTTTAGGGACGAGTAGTGGAAGTTATCGTAGCCAAAGCTTGTCGAGAGCGCAGGTTCACCCTATCCGGGTCTGCAACCCCGTGCAGTGGGTTTTCAGCGTCACCGGATCGCTTCGAGGGGCAGATCTAGGGACAGAGGAGGGAACGTGGACGATTTTCAGGCTCGACACACGAATACCCCGATCGCTTATCTGCGGCGGAGCGAGCGTAGAGGAGGCCGGTCGTGGTCTGGGACGCGGAAGAAGACGGAAATCGTGCGATCGCGGAATACGTGTGCGGCACGAGAAGGATCTATCTGTTTCTCTTCCTCCTGTTCTTCTCGTTCTGCGGTGACTCTCTCGCTCGGTCGCGGGGTTCCTTCTTCTTTTTCCAGCTCCGGCGAAGCGGTTGCGATTCCGCGATTTACGATTCGTTCCCCGCCGTCGCGGATTCCCGAGGACAGGCAGCGCGACGCTTTATCGAGCGCTCCGCCGTAACCTTTCCATAACTATCGCGTCTGTTGCCGTAGATCAACGGTAACGCCGCGCCGCAGCGACCAATTTACCGAGCGACCTCTCGGCCGACCTCTTCCACCAGGCCTCCTCTCCGCAGGTAATACACGTACCTTGCAAATATATATCCATCGCGATGTATAATCCGTGCACGCGTATACATCGCCTAGCCTTCCCTCCGTGAACGGCGCGAGGAGATCCAGGTGACGCAATGGACACCGACCCTCGGTCCTACAAGAAGTCACTCCCTGGTCCGTTTTCATTGAATGTTCTCCACTACGTAGAACGACACTTTAATACTTCAACAAAATAATTTACATGTTCATCTCCTCTGTTCGGTATCGTTGCCGTCGCAGGGATACAAATAAGAGTACTTCTTTCTGTTTCATCATGGATCACCCTGACACTTAAGGTGCCGGTCAAATTGTTTGTCGATACGGTCAGGGTACACCGAGAACACCAGAACAACCGAACTTTCGGAACTAGCAAGACCGCATTTATTTAAACACTGCAGAGTTACTTTCGTGTATCCAGCAACCTGTCCACAGAAACATTAGAGTCTGAACGATTACACAATAAGAAATCCGAAAATCAGCATTTTCACAGATTCGGTAGTTCAAGTGTTAAGTGAATTCGTTGGATCTAGTGGTTCGAATCGCGCCAACTGATTCTCGTCATAAATGCATAAAACCCCCAGTCTAATAAAAGCATTCCGTGTCCAGTTGTAGTGCTAATCACACCGCAAAGTGTGATGCAGGCTGACGATCCTCGCGCAGTATCGGAAGCGCTCGGACGCAGAAGCGGTCGTCCGGCGTGTATGTTAATTGCTCGAAACCGACGAAACCGCGATCAGCATAATGAAACGGACAATCAGCGACGGCCGGCTCTCGGCAGTCGGTATGCCGTCACGATTTCACATTATAATGCCGCGGTCCGTCGTGCGAGAGAGGAGCCGTCTCTCGGCGCACCGGTGGGCCGTCCGCGCGTCCCTCGCCGGACGGATAGGCGAGTGCATTAGATCGGGTACACGTCGTCGCGGCATGTCGTGTGCTTTTTTTGTCCGTTGGCCGCACGAGAAAATCTCTGAGGCTGCCGGGGACCCGATCGAGACGTATGTACACATCGAGCTTTACGATTGCCCTCATACATTAATGTAAACGTTGCCGGCTACCGGCGAGCCTAGAGACCGGGCGGACGGAACATAGAATGAACCGGACAAAGACGGACAAACAGACAGAGAAGGAGAGCAAGAGAGAGAGAGAGTAACAGTGAGGAGATCGAACGGCAGAAGAGAGATCGAGAGGACGTCGCGTCGCGATCCGATTCGATTCGACCCCTCGCGATCCTCGCGGAGCGGAACAAAGAGGACGTCTCGCAGGATCCGCGGGAAAAGAGAGAAATCCTCGGTTAGAAAAACCACCGCTTGTTTTCCTCTAGTAGAATCGATTCGTCGCGTCGCACGCGATCGATCGAACCATCCATCGGGGTGGCTGCCAGCCTCGCGACGGATCCTGCAATTTTTAGTCATTTGGGTCTGCCTCGGCGCTTTCTCTGCCGAAGAAGTCATGAAGACTGCTTCAAAAGGAGAATACTTGGTATACAGGGTGATTCTGGGAACTGGGACTGGTGTCGCTGTTATTTTTCAATTAAAAATAGAGAAAACACGTCCTAACGCAACCCAATTTCTTTTGTTAAACCAATCGATTCCTTCTGTTATGCTGCGTATAAAAGTACTCGCCCGAGTTCATTGAAATATCGATACTTCAAGAGATATTTGAGAGAGAGAGAGAGAGTGACATCTTACATCCGAAACGTTTATTCAAAACATGAATTCCGATTTGGGACTATTATAGTACGTCATCAGAATCCTCGCGGGGCGAAGCGGAAACGGGTTTCGCAACGCGGAGGATCTTCGGAAAAAGAGAGAAATCCTCGGCAAGAAAAAGCGCGCTGATGAACGGTGAAACCGGGCGCGCGCGCGCGCGCGTGTTGTTTTCGTCCGGGTGGAATCGATTCGTCGCGTCGCACGCGATCGATCGGTCGGCTGGGAGGCCGGATCGATCGGTAGGTCGGTCTGTGTGTCGAAGCCACGTACCGGGATGGTACGGGATGGTTGCTTCGGCTCTCTCGGAAGCAATCGCACGCGAGTAACGACGATATCGCGGACGACAAGCGAGTCTCCTCGGCTCGGAGTCGCGTTTTGCGGAGTCCACGAGGCTTTCCCCCGCGGATCGAGATAGCTCCGCGCCGGCCGGAAGGAGATCTTGCCTTATGCGAATGCCTGTATACACGTACCGTGTGCGCCTCTATACGTACGTGTTATTCGTGTTAAACACAGAGGCTCGGGAAGAGGAAGAGAAACAGAGAGAGAGAGAGAGAGGACAGATAGAACGAGACCGAGTGTACACACGTATATGCAGGTACCGTGCAACTACAGAACGGGCTGACTTCGCGAGGAGACGCAGCCCTCGCGACCGGCCCATAAATCAGGCTCCGCTTCTTGCGCGCCGATCGTTTGCCATCGCCGTCGGGTCAGAGGGGAGCTTGTCGACGATTCTGCTCGGCCGTAGTCTTTCTGTTCGCGAGCCTGAACGGTTTCAAAGCTCCGGGACGCGGGATACTTTTTTTTTCTCTCTCTCTCTCTCCCTCCTGTCTTTCTCTCGGTTCGATCGTGTCCTCTCTTTCCGTCTTTCTTCCGAGCGGCTTCTTTCCCCGGATCGTCTCTGTTGCCCTCGGCTCAGCGCAGCGGCCTGCTCGTGTCCCTCGACGAACCATGTCTACCGGAGACATCGCGATGAACCGTTGCCACTGCGAGGGGAACACGATTAACGCGAGAGAAACGGCGCATTAATTAGAGGAAGTGGTTCAGGAGAAAATTATAGCCACCGCCGCGGCGCGCCGTGCCGTCCTAATGCGACCCCGCGATCGACCGGCCGCTGAAAGATCGCCGTACGGTTCTGTCATTGCGTTGCGTGAGTCGCGCACGCTGATCGATCCGAGAATTCCACTCCACCGATCGCTTTTATTACTACCTGCGGCTCGACGATTCTGATGCGAGACTTCATCCGAGTTCCTGGCTCATACTCGTCCACTAGGTCTATGTTACTGCTGCGTTCGATGACGGGTTGTTCACTGCTCTCGCGCAGGATTTGGTTTTTCAATCATTTTCGGGATCAGTAGGTTTTGAGAGAAAGAGATACGGCTTATTTTCTATAACCAAACTCACCTGTTACGATTTCTATTGTGGAATTGGTAGAATTACGTAAACTGTGACCAAAATCACACTCCAAACTGCAGCTGATTTTGAGGAAAGAAGATATGAAGTGTGCTTTGCAAATGAACCCCGAACTGACAGGAACGGAAATAAAAAGTTGACGAATGTGTAAAGTTTCCACAAATTTTCTAGGAATGCTATCTGAGATATGTTTAAAATTTTTTTAAATACACGGGGTTTAATTACCCCCCTGTACATTAACATTAGAATAGCAGTACACAGAGAGAAGATTAAACAAACTCACCAGTTACTTTTTTGACGGTAGGAGCTCGTAGCGAATAAAATTGGGCGGACCTGGGAAAAATGATGTACGCTGACCAAAGTAATTCCAGCACAGGTTGAGAACCCCGATGTCATCTTCCCGCGGCTCGGCGTAGCCGCGAAGAGGTCGCTTTCGAGAGTGGGGCTCTATGATCCCGTGCGCATAGCACAACCGGTTGTCTTTTCTTTTTTTCAATCCGCACTCTCACCCCGTATGGGTGCGCGTATGCGTGTGCACGATAACGGCCGAACACGCGGCTCAGCCGCGGCCGATTCGCACGCACAATGACTGGGATACTCGTAATTGCCGGTAATATTCATCATTTAATGGTCTCCCCGAGGTCAACGCATCTGGAGACCTCTGCGCAGAGAGAGAGAGAAGCCTTGCCCGGATTTTCGAGCAACAAGAATCAACGACCTGGCCGTGGGATTATTTCCGTAGAAAAACGTCCGTTTCTCGAACCGCTCGTCCATAGACCCATGGAAAATGAACATAGTTTTTCATCGATCCGCCAGACACGTGGAACATCCGTGGAATTTTAATTCCGACAAATTTATACGACACTCGCACGGAACTTTTTCAAGCGTAATCGAAACGACGCTGTCCGAGAACATCGACACGATAGCGAACGTTCCCGATAATGGTTTTCAATCTTTTACGAAACCAAATACTGAATTTTTTAAGAAACTATTAGCAGAGTTTTTTTGCGCTGCTTTTCGAGGAACGAGAAGATTTATATTCTCGATGGATTGTTCAACGATCTTCCGGTCTCTGTAAGAATTCCTGCGGCTCCGACCAGTTTTATGCTCGTAAAATCGTTGATTAGTACCCGGATAGAATGTTCGGAGGTGATGAAACTCCGGTATTGACGAAACACGGACCAAGGTAGACATCGATTAACATTCGGATGCTGCGACTTCGGTCTGTTTGGACTCAGGCTTAAGGTGCAAATACACTAGCGAGGACAGTTTCTTGCTCGTTAGCAAAGATTACAGATCTCAAAGAATTAGAAATTCGTAACATTCAACTATAAATTATAGGGGATGCGAGTTTGCGAAAATCCTCTTGCACGCATATTTTACAACAGTTATACTTAATGGGAATGCAAGAGAAATCGATTTATCGGAAGTGAAAAACCAGAAGACCCGTTTGATTATTCGCGGAGGCCGGCTCGCGCGACTCGTCGATCTCTCGATCAGCGGTCAAGGACACCTGACGAGTCTCCTACTCGTTGTGGATCTTCTGGTTACCGGTAGTCCCGCCGCTGAGGAACTGACCCCCGACCCGGGGCCCTCTTTCGTGTAAGTCGAGAACTGGTAAAGCGACGTAGTGGCCTCGGTTACGACAGGTCGTAAGACTACAAGCGTGTCTAATAGGTCGCGATAACGCGGCTCGATGATATCCTCCGGGTCGTATCGCCTTCGGTGTGGTCCACATAAGGTGCGCGATTAAATGCTCGAGACCTAGCCCTTGGCTCCGTTCACAAGGTGCAGCCGGCCGACGTAACAGCATACCTTTAAACTATTGACGAATCGAAATCGGATAAATATTACCATTTTACGACGAGGATCTATCCGCGTTACCCCGGCAACGGCGCAGGTCTCCTAACAGCTAATGCCGCGAACGGCTAATAAATTCTGCGACTTTGCTTGAGCAGAATCGACGGATAGAAATTAGGAAGCTGTAGAAACTTGTGTCGAGAGCGGGGAATTACTGCAAGGTTTTTTAATGTTGGAATTATTACTTCTACGTTTTGAAAGCGGGGACCTCGATTGAATTATAGCAATTCCAGAAGATCGTTGTACTATTTTCAACCCGCTAAAATTACTCAGAAAGCAAACAGGTGTCTACGCACCTACCGTATCTTGCAATTGATGTAGACAATTATGATGTTGCACAAGAGTCCGCAGTACTCGAGATTCTTCTCGGAGAATTTCCCCTACTCCTCGAAGAAAATCCGATTTCCATATAAAGTGCAGCTTTCTCGTACGACTGAAAGACCAGGTTGAAACGCAGAAGGACGTTTCTGCGACCGTAGAGTAACAAAACAGCGCGCGGGCCATAAAAGTTCTCAATAAATTTTCGAAATCGTTAAAAGAGCAACATTGAAGGCAATTGTAACAATCCGCGGGCAGTTCTCGGTAACGAGGCGACCAGGCATAATTTACAGCGCCTTATCATAATTACCATCGTATTAAACCGTGCAGCGCAGCGTAAACCTCGAAAATTATAACCATATTGAAAATTTACGAGGATGTTAAGACCGGTGGACATATTAATCGGTGTATTATACTTGCCGAATTAACGAGGGATACTTAACGGCACGCGGGATGATTTCCATCCGGGCTTGGCTGTACGTCGCGCGTGCACGAGGAATGAAATACGTCCGTTTCCTTCGACTTTATTCTCATTGTCGGCGCGTATCGAATTGTTTCTCGATAGCTATTCGTTCGGGCGGCTTTATGTCGGTTACCGAGGCATCCCGGGCGAAAGTAGCAACTGCCCCCGCGCGTCCCCCACCCCCGAGGATAGAAATTCGAAAGTTTCGCTTTAAAAGAAACGTAAAAGTTTACGAGGCGATCGCTGATAACGCCTGCGACATTTTTCCCGTGATCCCCGGGAGTGACCCCGGTGGACGTCGCGAGACGTCGTCACGTTAGAGCGGTCCCCTTTTTAACGACATCCAAGGGCCGCCGGTTTTGCGACCGTTGCCGGGGGCCTACGAGCTGTGCGAGCTCCGGCGTACTTTAAGCCCGATCGCTTCTGAAAATTCATTTCTCGCACGGCGATAATTTACCGGGGGCCATTATCATAAAATGTGGAAGGCCCCCGGGTCGGCGTTTTAAGTTATGAAAGCGACGCTCGCCGCCGGGCAGCATTAAAACACGCGGTTTAATCGCTCGGGACTCGCCGATCAATTGCCAAGATTATTTGGAACCGTATCGGGGACGCCGTGGACGGGACGCGATCCTGGCGCCCTCTGCGGCGCGTGGGTCGCCCCTGACCCGGCCGAAAGCTGCCCCTTTACTCCCGACTTCGTTACGACATTTCTGAGGCCGATGCCTTAATGCACCAACTATTTATTTGTTTATTTAGTTATTGATGCCGTAAACCATGCTTTTGGTTCATATAGCATACATTAGTGTAACATTAGTATACAGTAATAGTAGTATACGTTAGTATACATATTTGTATATTAAGTTAAAGAGGAGTAAGAGAAAAATTGGAAAAAATATACAGTTGACATTCTTATCCGACATCGATTCCTGATTCTGTAGCTTCTTTGACTAAGAAATCAGCCTTATTGTTTCCTGTTATACATAATGCATCAACTATTTAGTATTTTGCAAAAATGATGTGGCCCTTGTGGTTTCCATCGAAGTCTGTGCCGTCGTCTATCCAACGAAATAGGAAGAAACGATCTGACGAATTCGACAGCATCGATAAGGATTGAAGCGTGCGTTTTTCTTCGGCCTGGGAAAAGGAATGAAACCGAATGAGTTCGGGAAAAAAAGGAACGCCCGTCGAAACTTGTTTTCGCGTGTGACGAACGCACCTTGACACGTCGGGTCGCGCAGGAATTCGCTGCAATCGCGCGAGCGAAAAAGTCGCTTTTCCTATAATTGGCACGCGACCTGTGCGCCCGCGCGAGCTCGCCGAAGGCGTGGCGTGCGAAAGTGCCACGTGGCGTAACACCGGCACAATCATAATTGCTAACCCGCGTGGAAATAAAGCCTCGCGTGACACTCGCGACGCTTGCTTCCGAGGGGCTCGCCTGTATGCATAACCGTTCGTGTGCCTACTCCACGCTGAAGAAGATATCGATTTGCCCGAAAACGCGGACAAAAAAGAAAACGTTCTGGCGGTCTAATGTTCAGCTGCAAATCTTTCTAACATATTTCATTTCAACGTTAATCGTCAGGGGACTGCGGATTTCGTGCATTTATGTCAAGATTGTGAAAATGAACAGAAGATGATTGATGCATTACTTTCGATTTCCTAGAATGATTGATGCATGAAATTATTAGGTCGTTCGGAAAGGCATTTTGTTTTTTCAAAGAAAACGAAAGCCAATTTTTTGTCATTTAGAATAAGTTTTATGACATTTTATTCTATGATCTCTGAAGAAAAGATCCTCGGTCTAATTATCATAATTTAACTCTTTGTGGACTCAAATGTAAGAGGAAAGGAAAATGCGAATCTTGTGTTGTTTAAAGAATTAGGATAAAACTGTCGAGGATATGAATTTTTTGTGTAAATTGATTACAGTTTTTTACACGTTTTTCGACCTCTGCCCGAGAGCGTCTCGATCTCTTAACGACTCCCGAAAGCCGACCGGAGCGGGCACAATAATTCGCGGATTAAACCGCGGTCCCGATTACGTTTCGATTACACGGTCGCCGGTTCCGACTCTCCTCTTCGCCTCCATTTAATCCGGCGACGCGGGTTTAATCTTAACCGTCCGAGTGTCGGGTACTTAGGGTTCGTTATTTCGCTTCTGATAACTGAAACTTAATATTGAATGTACTCCCGGCGAATTGATGCAGCGTGCATCGTCGCCTCGAGCACCGATTGCCTGGCTCCGGAAGCTACTCCGAGGGAGATACATTTTTTAAAATAAGCGTCGTAAAGTTTCGGACCGAAGTATCCGCCGGTGATTGTTTCTTGGCGAAAGTGATTCCCCCGGGCGAAATACATACCCGCGGTAGCTGATCTCTTGTCTGATATACGATTCCACTCAGAGTCAGGTAATTGTAATAAAAATTGTAATAAGCGGCTCTGGCATCTCAGTTGCAGGAATGCTTTCCGGGGATCCTGTTTGTTTGCATTAACGGGAGTTTCGTTAGCAGGAAAAGACTCTAGCTCATCAATTCTAGACTGTCGTCCGTAAGTAATAACTCGACAGCGGATCTTTGTGCAAAATAAAAATTGTCTGCGTCGATTGCAATAGATAGAAACCCCAAATAGTTCAATGTTTAAAATTATTCAACTATTTTCAATTTCATCTACTCAATTTTACTATAAATGCATAAAAATCCGCTGTCTAGTAATAACTAATTCAATTGCACTCGGTTTGTAAAATGTATGTACGTCCTATATCAAAGCTGAATCCATTCATACGTTCCATAAAATCGAAGCAATTCATCGGATAGGATAGAAACTGAATTCTAACTCGTTATTACCTTTTCGATCCTCTTCACTCGTGGATTTGAACGGCTCGATAAGATGAAATGTTGGCGAGATACCATTTAAAAAGATAACAATCTTTTCTTCTACTCCGAATAACTGTATCAGTACTACCGTGGACGTTTATGCGAACTCACTCACGTCGAAAACAGTGGAGCAGAAATAATTTTATCTCCTGTGCTAATTTTATTCTGTTCATAAAAGTGTAATACGCGATACTAAAACTTATTGAAATCTTCATTTTATTGCGTACAGTCGCGCGGCAAGAAATGCTATAAAATAAACATCCGCAGCGAAGCAATTATATCGGTCTCGGCCAGCGTGTCTACTAATTATTTACCTTTTCTACTTATTATAGCTGTGCCACTCACATTCCTCGGTACTGTTTGACCCATGGCGAAACAGTAAGATTAAGATAAGTGCGGAAGGTTAATTAATTAAAAAATCGCAAAACGGCCAGAAATTCGTACAGCACTTGCGTCAGAATGGACCCAATGCGAACGAGCGAATTTCGGCGTACAAGATTGCAAGCAGCGATTTTTCGTCCGATCTTCGGGAAGAATCGAGCGCGGTGAATCGTGGACCCGAAGTCGCACGGCCCCGACCGAGGAAATTAAAGGGTACGGAGGGGGGAAGTCTACTTTTAAGTGGCACTTCTGATCGTCTCCCCCGTGGCGGAAAGGTGGCTCGAACGACTCCAATCGAATCGGTAACGAACGATTCGAGATACGGTCGAGGGCGTTATGTAGGACCACACACGAGGCGTCCGCGCTATCCTCGACCCGGTCCCACCAGGTAATGTTTCTTTTAAGTGCGAACACAAATTGTAACTGAGACGATGGGCTTTCGTCCTTCTCCCCTGCACGGGGCCATAGCCCGGGCCCCGGGTCGAGAAATATCTGGCGGATCCGATTTCAAAAGCCGTTCGTTTGGATTCACGATTGTACGAGGGCCCCGGAGCACGGAACGTGTCGCGGCATTGACCAACCAACCCTCGCCCCGTTCTCTTTCACCCTAAGACCGTAATCCCTTTTCCCCTGACGGTGTTACATAGGGGAACGGCATGGCGTGGCGGCGGGAACCGCGAAACTTGTCGCCAATTTATTCTCATGACCGTGAACGAGAGTAGACGACCGCTTGAGGAACCTCCAGCCACGAGGGTGGCTATTCATTTCACTTCGGGGACATCCGTCTGTTCAGTGCAGTCCGCTTAGTCGAAAGTCATTTATTCAATTCCTCTAATGAATTTATTACTGTTTTGTGTTTGATCTAACTACGATGTAAATGCACAGAATCAGTCTATCGATGAACACTGAACTTCGCCGATAGTTCATGAATAATTTTACGACTCCGCGTTTCCATGTCGACGGGTGCGGAGTAACTTTCCTCCCGCTCGATATTAATTTCTCTAGTTCGCCATTTATTATGCGTTTTTCTAACTCGGCTCGCCGCATGCCGACTGATAAAGGTCCTGGGACGATCGGCGGTTCACCGCGTTTCCGCGCGAACCCGGCGCCGCTGATCGATATACTCGCCGCGCAATAATTCGCGTCGCGGAATGCAATATGCGGGTTACGTGATATTTCAAACGACTACCCACTCGGAGCGTCGAACCCGCGTTTAAATCAAACGAACTCGGTCACGGAGCGAGTGATGTCATCCGAGAGAAGCGGACGCGTAGACAGCGTCGGCGTTGGTATTCCAGCTAGCGCGTCTCTCCGCTCCGATCTGCTCCTCTTTTGCGTCTTCTTCTTCTTCTTTTTCTCTTATCTTTATTCTCGGTCTGGTTCGCCGTGTCAACCTTGCCTTGCGCAAGCCTCTGGCGAGCGTCCCGGTTTTACGAAATTCACGTGAGTTGTAAATGAGCTCGACTAGATAAGTAATGGCCCTGCCGAAATCGGCTACGATTTGAATAATCCCGTCGATCTTCCAAGGGAACGGCTAGTTTTCCGTGAAATCTCGCATCGAGGTCGCTAGACTGTCCCTGGACCGTATTGATCAATTTCGGCAATAAAAATATTACGCCTAGACGAATAAAATGTATAATAATTTTTCAACTTGAGTCTGTCAGGAAGGTACGCGAAAAAATGTTTGAATCACTGTAGTAGATTTCCAAGAGACGATTCTTTGAAGAATTCATAAAATAAAAATATATCCACTAATGTGAAATAAGGTAATAAGTTCAAAATAACGTAGCTGCTTTCACCTACACCCATTTTTATTATAAACACGCAAAGTCCACAGTCTAGTGATGATACATGTTTCAACTTTCTCGTCCCAGTGTTCCTCTCCGAATGTCTGCAGCCTTCCCCAAGATGTAATTAAGATTAAAATCAGCTAACTTCCCACCTGAAATTCGTCCGGATCGAATCGTTTTCTCGGCCCGCATTCCCAAAGATTCCAAAGATGTCCTTTGGCAAGGTAGCCCGCGGCCACCTCCGCGCGATCGTTTACGCGCGTTTTTACGCGCCGAGCAGGCCCGGATTATTTACAATCGTGCGATATCGATCGAGATATAAACAGGCAGGAATGCCACGGGGAATTCGGCGGTGGAACTCGAACGCGCCCTGAGAGATCGCGTCCGAAATCTCAGTTTTATTTGCGACCCGTCCGGCGCTCGTAAAACTCGCGCGATCCGCGCGCGACAGGCCCCTAAACTCTTCTGTCGCTCGTTACACGGCCGAGTGCTCGCTGTTCCGGGGATAACAGACCTAATTGATGGCGGAATAACGGCGCGAAATCGCGGTCAAATTTCGCGGGCGTAATTGCCGCGAGAGCGTAATGGTCGCCGGTGTCGATAAACGCCTCCGATCCGCGATTAAAACCGCTCGTTGCGTTGCAACCCTTTTCGCAGAACCTCGGGGAGGTCCTGGTCCTCTTCTTCAGATAATGTCGTTGACTGTGATAGTGGGATTGGCCGGGGAATAATAAAAAATTAACTTCGTTTCATTTAGAAAGAAGGGCGGTGAATAAAATGACGGTGTTTCTACAATTTCTGCCCTTGTACGACCTTGAAAGTAATTTCGTTGTTGCGCCAAGACAAAAACGTGACATATGCTTTTCCCTCTTTCATTTGTTCCTAATATTTATTGTTTGCAGGAATTTCACAGGTAATGTCATAGGTAGTTAAAATATCACGGAGAATTTGTAGAAACGAATCGGAGATGAAACGGATTTCGTAATCAACTAGTTTTTCGCCGCCCCGCTGATCGGCAGAGGCGTCCGAGCGGAGAACGTGCTCGAGTTACTTCGAACCAATGGCTACTTTCTGCTCATCGCGGTTTTTGTCGACGAAGTAGGCTGTCCTTTCGCGGACAGAAGTCTTTTTCACGGGGCTTGATTGCTCGATACTTTTCTAAACGAGGGAGAGCTCGCAGCCGACCTCATTAAAACGCTCGACGCGGCGGCCGGCCGCGATCGTTTTCTTTTTCGAAGCGGTGCACATTGTTGACGTTCGTCCTGTTGCCTCTTCCGGTCGATTCGTCGGCCGTACGAACCGCTCGATGGGTTCGTTAAACTTCTGCCTTTTTAACCAGCTGCTTCGACGCTTCGTCTCGGTGACGTAACGGCTCGACGCTTCTCTTCTTTTTGGCCAGGCGCGGAACGACCAGCAGCTCCCTTCGTGAATTTTCGTTACTCCTTATTTGCCGAAAAGATGCTCCCTCGAACTTTCTCTTCTCGCCAGATACACCTAGACATTTATTATTTCGCCGAGGTTTTTACGCGGATGACTCGTCCGGGCTCGAAAAGGCGATCTGCGGGCGATCCGATCGTGCTAGTTTTTATTTCTCGGTGCTAAAAGTCTGTCCGAAACGTTTATTCGCGATGACTTTATAACTGCTGGGATTATTCCACTTACACCAGAAACTGCATGCTCCTCGTCCGAGACATATTTAGTATTGATGCTTTTTCGGTGTTTGTCGCTTTGATTGTAGAATATTTTTTCATACTTCTTCAGATTCTCTATTATAATAGATAACTGTTTACAATTATTGAGACTGTAAAGACATTTTTGTGGAAAAATTGTGCAATGTCTATAGTTCATTTCGACATTAATTTATTTTAGCAATTATACAATTATGAATCGACTCTGACTAGGAAGGAGAAGGGCTATACCGGCTGTTTCCATAGCCGGCGCCATTTCACTTCCACCGTGAATTCAGTGGAACAAAACGAGCGATTCCAGTAATTGCAATATTATATAAAGTGATGCGTTTTAAAATGGTACTTCGTAGCCGATAACGAGATCTTCATCGAGGCAGTAACGACCGCGAGTAACTTTGTAATCCAATATGGACCCTGTATCTCCATAACGACACCACGTTTCAACCTAACTCCCCGTGTCCCGGTTGCTTTAATATCCATTAAGATACACGTGGACAGGATGTCGAGACAGCACGCGTTTATTTCGAGTCGTTCGGCCTTCTTTTAGGTATAAAACCACCAAAATGTGTCCGAACGACGTGAAATGGCGCCCAAGTAAAGGACTGTTCACTCGCAGCATATAGAAGGTCTGAAGGAACAGTTGCGACTCTTTTGGTGGGCAATTAATCGTGTCAGACCATGATATTTAATACACACAGATCATTAATTAATTTCTTTCACAGAGAACATTAGCAACGGCGAAGAAGTTCTACTCGACTGTAAAAGAAATTGCAAAAACACAGGGTTGCAAGAATAATAACGCGATCCTACTTGTTTAATGGTAGGCGAGCAGATCGTCGACATATTTTACCTCGGAACGAGCAGATTCAGGGCACCGAGGACTCCTTTCGCAGTACCGCTGTTTCGCGGACACCCCACGACGACGCAGAAAAAGAGAAAAAGGAAGAAGCGGCTGGAAATGGAACGCGCGAGCGAGCGAGAGGAAAGACGATCCGCGCCGGTTTCGAAATCGAATTATTTATTCCCGTCGCGGTGCGATATTGGGACGGTCGATCGTAAAACTCGAGGCTCGCCTGATGGATCCCAGTGTCCTCGGGCTCTGGTAGAGGCCGTGGTCTGCTTCGGATAAGGCCGGAATTGATGGCGGAATAACGGCGCTAAATCGCGACCGAATCGCGTATAATTAGGCTGCGTTACCGCGCGTGTTCTCTTCGACGGGATATACGTGTCAGCCTCGCATAATCACGCACGCACGTCCACGTACACGCGCGCGCGAACTTGTCGCCACGGGTACACACAGACAGAGACGGACAGGTAACGCTCCGGCGAGACCGTCCTCGTGTCGGGCTCCGGGCAGCGCGAAGTAGAGATTAATAGCGAAATTATACCATTAAGTAGATTTTATACGTATCCAGTCGGCGTAAAAAAGTCGCCAGTTCATTTGCATGCCACGTGGGAATCCGTCCGGCGGATTATCGGCCGATTTATATGCCGCCATTAAAAAATCTCGGTCTGGTTCGGCACGGGACGAGCGAGCGAGCGAGCGAGCCGAGCGTCCTCTCGGATCCTCTCGTGTTTGCGAAACCGTGCCGAAAACGAGATCCACGCGAGACTGGCGTTACGTGCGAGAGAAATTGCCGCGCGACCAGACGACGTTATGGCCTTTTATCGCAGACGATTCTATCGTCGTGATGAACGGCTGCGCGGCCGGCAGAAATTAATCGAGCTTCGGGACGCGATCGCGGCTTCCGTGCGATTTTCGGCGTCCTCTCCTGCCAGGATCGTTCCGTTTCTTCTCGTTCCGTCTTCTTCCTCCGTTTCTTTCTTTCTTTCTCGCTCCCTCAAGACCGCAGCGACTAATTAGAATAAATCGTGCGGCTACCTTTTGCCAATTAACCCATTAATCACCGCGGGTGCATTCGTAACTCGGCGATCCCACTCGTGTACCACTTTTCGACCGATGATTAACGCTCGACGCGGAAAGGCGGACCGGTAATTTTTCGTCTCCGAACGGAACGACGCGTTGCCCGGCCTTTATCTCCATGCCGAGACACTTTTTACCGGCTCGTTATGTAAAGGCCTCGCGGCTAACTGTAATATTTTCTGACGGCCGGAATGCAAAATTCGTCTCTCAGCGGTCTTATTAAACCCCTGACTTATGGTGTCGTGAAAGTCCTGCTGCGAGGGTTTCGGACTTTGACAAATATGACCGTCATTTGCCTCCTCCGAGATGAAATTAAATAATTCTGTTCTGGTATCGGTATTTATACTTCAAATTCTTTTTTCCCTTATCGTACTTGTTCTTACTTGATTGGCGAAAGAAAATTAATTTTATTCGATTCTTCTTGTTTGACCGTCAACGAAGATTAACGTTATTCGTTTGCACGTGGGAAATGCTTATCAAGTATGTGTAGAAAACGAAACATAAAATTCCACTGTTTAATTTACGTTTCCGACGAACTTACGAATTTATTACGAAGAAAGTATCACTCACTCGATATGGTGTTAACTAATACCGTGTTTGTGTCTAAAGCGTCTGACTATGACGATCCGTTTCTACTTTGCATCGCGCGCGGTGCCAAATATATTCTGAACGAAAGATTTGATTATAAATTTATTATTTAACCATCTATTTGTAGTATAGTCGACACTGGAATAGCTTGGAAATTTATTGATGGACTTTTTAAATGCTGTTGCTATCAGGCAATTCCACAACTAGAAGATTCGAATGGACGCGTATCACAAGAATCTGCATGCATCCATTAGATCGATGTAAACGGAATGGCCGAACCCGCGGCAGTAACCTCGGAAAAATCAGCAGTTCCCATCATCGCGAGTAAAGCGTGGCTGCGCCGCATAAGCGGCGAGCGTTCTCCCGCGGCACGTCGAACGGAAATTCACCGTTCGCCGGCCACCGGCGCGACTTGCCGCGAGTTTACGTTCGCCGGGTTGCGGGACAGGTCTTCCTTCCTGTATCCTTTCATTAAGGACGCATCGGCCGATCTCCCGTACTCGGAAGAGATGGTAGATCCGCTGGTACTTGCGTGGTCGCGGCGCGGCGTCGTCGTCGGTCGGGCGAACGCGCGTCCAATTACCGACGGGACCGACGTGTAATACGAGCTTTAATGTCCGGAGGTAGCGGCTTATTAGCCGGTCGGAGCCGTCGAGGAGAGAAGGAGAGAGAGCGAGGGAGACCGGCCGCTGGATCCGTCGCGAGTTCGCGGGAGAGGCGACACGAAAGAACGGGAGAGAGAAGCCGGTCCGCGGAGGAGACACAAACGGCCGCGGGATCGGAGAGGCGAACGTATACAGCGGGCAGGAGAAGCCTTTCGGGAAAAAAGGGGAAGACGGTACGTGGCGCGGGACAAGGATCGACAGATCTATGGGACCGCTACTAGTTTTTCTCGTCGCGGCGGCCTCGATCTGACGCGATCTTGCCTTGACACCGGCTCTTTCCGCCCCGATCGGACCAGCCGCGCGGTGCTGCTTCAGGAGAGACCGGCCACCTTCCACCGCGACGGATCTTCGCCTTACGCATACCTGTACCCTGGCCACGGGCTTGTTTATCGCGTAATAAATTGCGCGAGCGCACGTGCGCAAGATACCTCCTGCGCCGCGCACACGGAGTCAGGTGTCGCTCGGGGTGTGATCGATCGCTCGGATCCCCGCCGCTGATCCTGTCCCTCGATTTTCCGACGACAAACCTTTCTTTGGCGATCGTCAGACTGCTGATGACCTTTTCGGATGATCCTTTGCCTCCCCGCGATCGATACAGGTTTTACATTCCAGATTCATCCTTACGCATGAGGCACGTCTTCCCGACGTCCGATTGCTCTGAAACTTTGGTTATATCATTTTTTCAGGAAAAGGAACAATATTGGGGAGAGGGGGATGTTGTGGGATTCATCTAACATCGTGTTCCTAAAATCGCGGTACAAGCGGGCGGTGACTCTGCATGCAGAAACAAGGCGGAAAGAAATAACATTTTTATTGACCTCCATATGTGCTAGACAATATTTCCTCCTCTATACCATGCAACTTTTGTATATGTCATTTTCTCATATTATTAGAAGTAACGGAAATATTTAAGGTGGACGCGAAGTACCAAAGTCTGTCGATACCAAATATCATATAGAATATATTTTCTTTCGCCAGTTTCTCATACCCCACATTAACCGAACCACTCCGAGCGGGCCGCAATTTAAATTCGCACTTGGCACCGGGGTATTCGGCAGGAGACCGGTCCGAAAAATTGCTACATCCCGCGTAATATATATCGCGGGGTATCGGTCGTCATCATCTTGGGGCTCGTCGAAAGCAGGGAAGCGAACGGCGGTTGATCGATAAATCAACGGGCGTGCTGGCAAATGTTCTCGTCGGTGAGGGTGTACGTAAATGCTCAACACACGGGTACGCACACACAGATACAGATCCTGGTTTCGCGAGCTGCTTCATATGAATCGGATCGTCGAAAGAGGCGCTCGTAAGTCGTGGCTCACGGTCGACGATACGAATCTGCTTCGATGTAATATTTAGCCCATCGGCGCTCCCCATATGCCGCCGACAGCAAGGCAGAAATGTATCGGGAAGCCGCGGGGAGCTGCGAGGGCAAAATAATGCAAAATAATGGCCAGGAAATCGTTCGTTCGACTAATCGTAAATTTAGCACCGACGTCCGAACCAGACGCCCGGAAGATTGATTGGTCCGCTTCTCCCTCACTCTCCCGCGCAGACGAAGAAGACGTCACTTCGACCTGCAAAATATTTTATTTATGAACGAGAGCCTCTGCCCCCGATTCCTCCGGCCCGATCTGTAGTCGTCAGACACTGTGCCAGTCGTTTTTCGAATCTCCGTTGAACATACGCCCACGGCGCTACCTCGACGTATTCAATTAAAGATTAACGATGCAGGAAAATGAAACAGGTTGATCGTTTGTTATTGTTGTTTTAATGGTCCGTCTTATGCACGCGAGTTAACGTCGAGCGTGCAAACAGTCTAACGTTCAATTTTATTCGCAATTAGCAGAGTCGCATCTTGCCTGTTAAGCGATACAGTATTTTTAATAGTGCGATTAATACACATCGTCGCGTATCTGCTTTTGATTTACTAACAAACTTGGGAATTACAAGCAGTTCTAAAATCGTGAACTGAAAGTAGTTTCTATTTAATTGCTGTTATCTGCATTTAGTTTCTACTTATTTGCTTCCTTATCGAGCAGCAAAGCATGCGCAAAGCTTCACTCTAAAATCTGAAAGAAATTTTTATGCAATCGATGTCTGTTCCTTTATTTATGCTAGCACTTAGGGACCATCTGCTTTCGCTTTCGCAGATTCGAACCGACCCGCGCAGCATCCAATCGTTTCTCCAGCAACCGGAAGCCAGAGGAACCGTGTCGAGGGTCGGTTTCATAAATCGTCGAATATCCGGCAACCCGGTCAGGCCGATAAGCTCGCGTTTACGATTGCGCTCGCGCCGGTGAAATATTAACACGTGACCGACCTGTTATCTGAGCCCGAGTTCGCCGGGGCCGGCTGTTAAGCGTGCTCGTAAATTTCAGATAATTAATTGCGTTTACGTATTAACCTGGCCGGCCACGTTCCGCATGTTCCCTCGGCTGATTAAGCCCGCGGACACCGGATCTAGTTGAGGAGGGTCCCCCTAGTTTCAACGTTTCATCCGCGAGAGGCGGTCTTCCCCTGGCGTATTATCTCGTTCGCGACGCGTTTCGCGCGCGCGGGCCCCGCAGATTTGCATCTGGCGCTTGTTAGCCGTAGCTCGAGAGCGATTTTCTTGCAACCGTGAAAAATCGATCTAATCTCCGTTGGGTGCCTTCCTCTCCGCTCGGTGCCCCGGACAAGGATCGCCATCTGCCACGTAAGTTACGACACCGAGCGCGAGCAAGAGCGCACGGGGGACGTCGTGCATGCATGAGGGACGTAGAAAGGACGACCACCGATCTTGCCACTCCGTGTGTTCCTGCCGAGGCTCTCTTGCCGAGGCGCATCGTAATGCATTGTATTTTACTTGCCTCGCGTGCACCGCCGCTCGGACCTCTTCCTCTCTTGTACCTTTATTCCGATTTTTCCAGCCGCTCCGCAATTATGATCGCTGCGCACCGTGATCTCCGGCGTACGGCCGTTCGTAAATCGCACAAATTAAATATTATGCGACCTGGGAGGTGAATTGATTGACTCTCGTGACGTCATTTTCTTCCCTGTTTAACGCTCGTCCGTCCCTCGTATCAATTCGATACGGCTTCCATTGATTCTCGAGATGGGTTTATCCATTGCGAACGACACGAATCATTTTACTTGAAACTTATCTCGATCTATCTTTGATTTTTCAATTGACTTCAGGCGGCGGAGGTTACTCAATTCTTTATTTACTTTCTTTTTCGTTTTATAATACCCCGTGCAATACTTAAATGTTTAGTAATCGATTACATACCAAACTATTTAATAACGTGAACAATAGTTTGAATCATGGTACAGCAATTTTTCGTGGCGACTCTGAATCACCACTCGAGTGCTAAGGGCTGAGTTGGGAGAACAAGGGGCAAGTGGTCCAACAGGAAAATTGTTTTTCTGTAGTGCGGAAAACATTGTTGAATTTCCAGATGGAATTCTACGCTCGACAGCAGAGAGATCAGAGGTCTAAACGAGGTAACGTTAAACGGTTTTGACGTTAGTGCCCGAGGTTTTGCTTCAGTATCATGTTTACATATGCAAACGAACCGGGAGACACGTAATACAAGAATGTTTAAGGTAATTCTTGGGGAATAAGGAAGGATAGTAGCTTAACCACGAATAGACACTAAGGAGCACGCGAAAAGAGAGTTTACGTGTCACGTGCAATAAGAAAATCGCCTCGCGTAAGGACTAACGCGGCGAACATGCTGACCTAGTTACTCAAGCTGCGTAAAAATTAAAATCCATAGACACCCTCGCAAAAATCATTTAAAATTGATCACAGTCCTTCCGGTCTATGATACCTCAAACATTTTCCCCCCACAATTCCACATCGGAAAAAAATTCGAGTCGAACCGATCGGGAAGTTCGATATCGCGGCAACGAAACAACGCAACGTTTTACCGTTTCCGTGTCAACGCTGCTGCGAGGATAGGGGCACACACACACACGCACACACACACACACAGGCGGTCGTGCAGAGAGGCGCATGCATTCGTCCGATAGCCGAGTCAGCCGCAATTAATTTGAAGTATTTTATGCCGGATAGGCGTGCAGTTTATTATGAATTTTAAGCAGAAGCGCATCGCGCGCGGCGCGGCGCAGGCGAGCATTACGATTGCAGCGGAGATGAATCGTGTTCCCACAAGACACGTAGAGGGATTATATAACCTTTGATCTTCCTTACAACGGTTCATCCATTGTACAGGTTCTTTCTTCGAGCCCGCCGCGGATCTAAATTATTGCCTAGAACTTACTTAAAGAGCGTAGATTATTATTTATCATCGTGATTTACGCAAATGACCGAACATTTCGAGCCACCAGATGTTTACGTTTAATAGTTACACGCTGGCATAAGCGACCGAAGACGATCCCGGGTCCCGCGCGACAACGCCGAGCGATTCCTCTCGCGTATCGGTCCTCCTCGCGACTCGTTATAATCGGCTAGATCGATATCGGATTGCACGCCTACACACGGCCGCGGCAACTTGTGTTTTAATTCACTCGTCGCCAGTGTAAATCACCTTTTTCGAATTCGCCGGCGTAAAGCATCGCCGGGGAACGCGATGCATCATCGGCGACTCCCGATACCCGCCGCCGTAATTCCATTCCGGCGATAGTTAATCCGCTGATACTGTATCAGGCTAGCTAGCCTCGCGGGTACGCCGCCGCCGCCGCCGCCGCCTGTCACGGAGCGCAGCGTTGAGAGCTGAAATTATGTCCGCCGACAGTGCATCGTATATTAATGATCGCCTCACCCGCGGGTAGACCGAGAATCGCCGGCCGACTAAAGACGCGTTAATGAGAACGTCGAATTGTGACAAATTGCCTCGCGCGCCACGACTTCGCCGAAACTTTCCAGGTGGAACCGTGGTCATCGAGTTACGTGACCATCCTCGTTTCTTCTCCGGTTCCTCGCGCGTCGCTGCTATTCCTCCGCGAAATTTATTATTGACCCTCGTTCCGGCTTCCCTGAAGTTTCTAAAATTTTTACAGAACTACATTGCTTTCCGAGAGACTTTCGACGCCGAAAAATCGGACGAGGTGTTAGGTAGATAATGGAGATTGCGTATGAGACGGTGAGAAGGGTTTCCCTGTCAAACGAGTATAAATAGAGTTGTGGAGCCGAAAGCTGTCAGTTGTTGAGGAGCCCCCGGGCGCGATGCAGCCCATGCAGGATGGATGGGATAGTCTTCGGCCTCGCCAACCACCCTATTTCACTGCGTTCATCCTCGCGGTCTACTTCTCGTCCTCTTTGATCGGGTTGGTCACCTTTGACCTTTCGGGTCGCTTTCCAGGCCTGGCTGATTCCGAGAGACTCGACTAGGAGCCTCTAGTGGCATGTTGTTCTCAACGATTAATATTCTTCTAGGAAATAAAAAATATTTGATTCTAGAGCATTGCTTGCGGTCCTTGTTGGTCTCAACATCAGTCTGCAGTGTCTTCTTCCAGAAATGAAATTGTGGGATAAGTCTAACAACAAATTCTCCAAGCACCACGTACTGTTGGACCATCGGCGAGACACCACGTCGAGCGGACGAGGGTATCGTTCTGGGCCGACCGGAACCGTGTGTTCAGGTTAATCGAGAGCAAAGGTCGTCTGATCTAGATGTGGAAAGCACGCGTCCCGGACACCTTTCATCATCGTCATCATCGCCGGAGCCGTATCTCGTATGGTTATCATCGGCGAGTCATCGATACCGGGGCCAGTCAGCGTTCGGATCCACTATGTGTTGGTGTAGATCGCCGCGAGTTCAGGAGACGTTCATTCGCCCGTGTGCCGCACACCTATCGGTACACCGATTGGTAAGCGGCTGATGACCTAGCCACGATCAGGCCATCACGTCCGCGGCGTGCTCTGGCCATCCGTCGACTCGCTCCATATAATTTGGAGCGCTCACGTGACCCTGGAACGACCAGGGTCAACGCCACATTTGTAATCTTCGAGACGCCGGCGCGACCTGTTCGCACGTTGTTCTCTCGATAGTTGCCGCGGCAGGTAGACGCCGATGACGATGGTCACCGAGGTGACGACGCTTCGACGGCGTTCCACTAGCTTCGTTTCCCCACGGTTTTCTCCTATGCCGATGCTGTCCCTCTTCGAAATTATTATTTTCTCCTGTCGCAGCTTTTCTAATATTTTTTACAGAACATTACACGCATGTGTCGAATAAAAGAGGAACATGTACATCCATGGTAAATACTGTGTCTTCAGAATATACTCTGAAAGTTGCCAGTCTGGTATTGGTAGATCATATCAACTCTTATGTCGATAGTCAAAATTTTATGCCTCGAATATAAAATAATCTGTGGTTATCAAAGAGAAATCTACAATCGTATTGTAATTTGTCTACAGAAATTTTAAACTTTGAAAAAGAAATTGGAAATGGGTACCCGGTTATTGGCATAAGGACGAAGTCTCCGACAAAGACGCGTCTAGAATACCTAACAGAAAGAAAACAGTTACGCACTCAGATAAATTGCTCGGCCCTTCCAGAATTAATGCCACCTGACATGACCCCGGTCGGAGCTGACCAAAGACAAAAGACTCATTCCCGAGGAGTCTCGATCAACCAAACTCTTGCGTCCGGAGTGAGCCCCGGAGACCATCAGTAAACAATATCTCGATCCGATCGGAGCCCGAGGTCCCAATACCGTCTCCCATTAACCACGGGTCAGTCTCGTTAAGTCGGATCGCGCCGGTTTCCCGGTAAAGAGATGCGTCGGATCCATCTGTCGCTTGGCTTGGGCAGCGTGTTTCGCGTTGGTGTGGATCCGGCAAGATGTACGAGGGTACGGCAGGGGCTGAAAGCGAGAGCAATTTGGTGGAAGGGCACAGGGGCACACGGGCGAGGGCGGTGGGCCCCGGCGCTGACATCTCATTTGACTCCGGCGAGTAAGCTATTTTATTTAATCCGTGATTTACGGATGCGAGAGAGGCGAGCGGGGTCCGCAGGGCGAAGGCATTCCGTGTCGGAGGGTTCCGCGCGCGGCTCACCGGGGCCATCTAAGTATATAAAGAGAAGATGCCCCGAAGATAAGTCCCCGGGGAGAGGGAGGGACCGACCGAGATGCATAACTTAACCGTCTACTCTCTCATTCTCTCTCTCTCCCTCTCTCGCGGTACGTAGGGAGAATTTAATCTCTGGTTGAGCGTGTCCGCGCGACCCCTTTCCTCCTCCACGGGTAAAATAAATAAATAGGACGCGTTCGAAATATGTCCCCCGTCCGGCTGATATATATATAGAGCGGACTACCTTCCAGCTGGAATTCCCGAGTGCCAGGGGATCTTTCCTCCGCGCTTTTGTTGTTCCGCACTGGCTCCGCCCCTCCCGTTTCCTCCGCGTCTCCGTTCATCTTTCTCTCTCCGTCTGTTTCGCTCGCTTCGTTCGCGTCGTGTTTCTTCGGGAAGATCGAGAATTCCACGCTAGCGCGAGATGCTTCACGGTGCGTCGCAAAACATTCACGCACCCGCGCGAGAGAGCTCGCGGGTACGTGCACGCCGAGCGACATGCGGCGGGTACCGTCCCGCGGAATTCCGGACCCGTTCCTTTACTTATCGGAAGGGATTCCTGCCCGTCGACTCACCCGCTGCGAGCAGACGATGTTGACACAGAGCGCAGCTGCGCGAGCGCGAGAGGATGGCAGGGGTAATTGGTTCGCGTGATTTACTGGACGATCGCGAACTCGCGATCCTGGGGATCATCGTGCTGTGACATTAGTAAGCTGACTAGCTGTATACCAGTTATGCTTGTTAAATAATCTTTGGTTGTCCATATTCCGTTCTATTAATTCTTGGTATTGTTTTTACTGAATATCATGGGATCCAGGCAACGATCAGCTGACCAATGTTTAAAAGATCAGCGTATCTCAATGTCTTCCTTGCTCAGAGCAAACGTGGATACCGAACGAACGTAGAATTGAAAAAACAAGGTAGCTCTGGAAAGACATTTGCAAAGAACCTGGGGGAGAGGGACCCGAGCAACTCGCGTTCGAATTACCCTCCTTCGCACCCTCTAAGAATTCCCAGCGATTCCACACACTCACACAGCGAGAGAGATTTGCAAGCGAGTCCCGGAGGGTTGTGCTGGTGTTGAAGCAAGGATGGACGCAACGCTGCACGAGTAGCGTGTAACCACGGGCTCGCGTAGCTCTTGTTGGCAGTCGAGGGGCCTTATGTTGCGCGGACGCCTCCGGGTACCCGCGAAGACCCTTCCACTCGGGCCCCGGTATCGGGACCCGGTGTAATTGGAGCGATCGGCACTTGTTTTCGCACGGCACGGCACGATCACGAACGCTGCCGCGGCTTGCTGCCTCGACCTCTCGCGGTACCGGTACTCATTACGCGGCTTCGACACTCCGTGCTGCCTTCTCGGACACCGGTGTGTGTGTGTGTGCGCGCGCGCCTATATAGCGTATCTCCGTTACGCTCGCTTGCCTCGATATTGAATATCCCGGGAGAGCACTTTGAGCGCCGAGCGCCGGTCTGCTCGAGAACGCCCGCCACTTTTAGGTCCCGGGTACTTTATTGCTCGCGGAGGTTCCGTGGGCTGATTAATGGCGGCGGTGCTCGTTTGTTTGTCGTGCGACCGGCCCGAGCGTTAGGAAACGCTTGCCATCGTATATTGTTTCTATTAAGAATAATTAGCACGGTATGACCTCATCCGACTGCGATTCGTTACTCTCCGCTAGCCCGTTCCCTAACGATCGATACAACCGCGAAGTTCTCGAATCGTCTCGGAAACGTGGCTCCGATACAAATGCTTCTCAAGGTAATTGGATCGTTATTAACAAGCCTCTATGATATTTCTTTCAGCGACAGTTTTCCAGCCTTTCTCGGTTGATACATTGTTTCTGAGAGATTTTACAACGCAGTGTAACATAAAGTGATTGTACAGTTTTCTGTAGAGCTGTTTGTATTTTTGCGCACGAGGGAGACTAATTTCCATTTATTTCCCATTAATATGCAGCCGAGTATTCTGGAGCAGTAACAGAGAGCGTGGAATATCCTTGCGATCAGGCTCTTTTCTCGCGAATGGAGAGATCAAACGGCGATACCGCACATTCATACACAACACGGTGAACAGTGAAGTCGAGAGGTAACCGTAAAGGATCTTCAGGGGCCGAAAGCCGAGTGGAAGAAGAAGGAAGCAGAACAAGGGGAAGGTTGTCGGGAGTTACGAGGTCGCGTTGTCGTAAAGATGAGGGCGCTTCCACTCGTGGCTGCTCCCTTAGTCCCAGGACGGCGTAACCGTCCAATTGACTCCCGTATACCACGATGCCAGGCATGATTCAGCCTGGCCGACTACCACGTTCGCTACCGACGCCAGCTCGTGATGCTCGTGACCCGAGAGAATCCCTCTGTATACGATCCAGGTTTTACGATCGATCGCATTGCCACCATCGTATCCCGGACATTAGGGAAACAGCCTGTCGGGAATGTCTGCTCGGTGGAGCTTCGTCCATTCCACCTTCGAGATCTGCTAGCGATTAGGCACTCTCATGACGGAGTTACCGATGGTAACTTGCTTCGATTAACACGAGTCGCAATGTTTGAAAGCTGAACAATTTAGCAAATCAAATTAAAACTGGGGAGAAATTTATTACAGCTGACTGGGAAACTTTTGGAATAGGAAGAGCATTTAGAACAAGTCGATAAATTGACTACGATCCAACGAGGATCTGTATATTAGCCTTTATCCGAGGCCAATAATTTCTAATTACCGCTCCAGTAGCCAGCTGCTTACCCGCTTTTATTTTATTCAATTATCAGGCAAATCGCTCTACACGTTCTCACTGTAATTAATTCATTGACAAAACGTTCTTTATGGCATTCCTTAAAGTCTGACCCGCAGAGTTCATTTCACTTAATTCCCCGGTCGACTTTCCCAGCGTGAAATTTCCCATCCAGAGCCCCGATTCAATGGTGAATAGTTGCGTTTATACTTCAGGAAACTAGGAACGGGTTGAACATTAATTCACTTCGATGAACCATAAATACTTCAGCGGCGGATAGCTCGGTTTCGATCGCATTCGCCGGTGCATTAGTTCGCGATCAGCGAACCATGAAGGCGCGGAGCTTATCTTCGGGTCGTAACCGTGAATTAAAAACGGATATTCAAAATCGATTTCAGTTTACAGTCGGTTTTAGAGGTTCCCAACGTATTTACGTTAACGGCGTATTACGGGGGAACCGGCGAGCCGCTCGTTTCCTGTCCCCACGATATCGAAAGAACCCGGTAATGGTACGAAAAGTGGTTGTAGCTCGTTGACATCGGACTTTAGTGGCCCGTATCTTTTTACTGCTCGACCGAAACGAAGATCTATACGTCCGTGACACGACACGGGGGATCGAAATACCTTCCAGCTTCAGAAATCCCGGGTCGCGATCCAGCAACTCCTGTTACTCGATTATTATTTTCGTCCTGGAACGTTCTCCATCCACTCTGCAGTTCTGTTTCGAACCTATTCCTCTCGTTCTTTTATCCCGGTATTTATTTAATAAGAAGTTGTGGAGAAGTTGTTCTTTAATGTATGCTTAACGGAAAATCTTAAGAGGTAAAATCCTGTCTCGTTCATTGTTCGTTAACAGGCTCGTTTTTCTTTTATGAGTTGATAAATGATTGGCCTGTCATGCAAATGGGTTTTTTCTTGCGCAACATGAAATATCGTTTCCTAATTACACTTTCCACGCTTCCTCAGAGATCTTCATTTCAGCGTTAAACTTTGTCGGTTATCGTTGTATCGAGCAAATCACTTCAGCGTGGCGAAGTGAATTTTCTCGAGGCAAGTATTTAACACTTTGCCTTCCGGGAATCTGCTGACGTGCTTCCGAATCGTTGTGCTGCAAGAAGACGTTTTCAAATAATAATCTCGATGGACATTGTTAGATTCTATAAAACACGATCTACCTCGTTTCCGATTAATTAACGAAACATCAATCACAAAAATGTACACGCGCATATCGAGCAGAGCACATTCGTAGAAAAAAGCCGGAATCCTTATGGTTTCGAGGCGGATCGTCCGCTCTGGAAACGGGTAAAAATGCGGGCAAGGTTCCGCGACGGTTCGCGAGGAGGAGAGGGTAGCCGCGCTGTGTTGAAAAATGAAAGGCGGCGGAAAGTGAGTTTCGCAATTTCGATTTCACTATCGAAAAAATCGTCATCGTTAAGCGGGGCTCGGTCATTAATTAAGCAAACGGGAGCCGGCTAATTGTGCGGGCCTCGGTAACGGGCCTGAGTCGGGCCCCTGGGCACGGCGTGGATGCGCTCGTCCACTGAGTCAGAAGACGCACGCATGCTCCTGGCATAAAAACGAACAGAGCGGTCCGTCTCATCCGACGGTTGCTCCTCTTTTCAGGTCATCCGCGATTGCACAACGTAGGGCCCCGACGACACGGTACGAATCGGTGAACACGTGTACGCCGGGGGCCCGATCCTGCTCGTTTTCGTTTTCCCCGCCTCGCCGCGGGCCTGACGCTCTTTCCGAACGTGGTCCGTATTCAGAAAAGCCTGGCCAGTATCTTAAAACTTTGCGATTTCCGGTTCGCAACAGTACAAACTAGCGTATAATATTAAAAAACGTTAGTTAAAAAATAAGTCCTTTTTAGAAGTTCAACATTTTTTGTGATACAATTTGATGTATTAATATCTAGTACAGGCCTGGCCAACACGCGGCCCGCCGGGCGATCTTATATTTCTATTGAAACTTTTGTTTCTCGCTGTATGTGTACAAAAGATATTATTGTAATTAACAATCATATTGATTGTCTCTCTCTACTTACGCAAATCAATTTCTCTGTACCCGAACATGTATTGAGAACTAGAGCAGGATTTCAAACACTTAAAGCCAGATCTACTTATGGATTAATTAATCCAATAGATCTCTCGCATTATTGTAGACTCTAGCACTCCCTATAATCGCATTGATTTTTTTATTGAGTCTTTGCACACTTTCAAAAAACAAAAATCTCAATAATCGAAGATTAATTAAATTATTATAATAATATTGCACTATACCACGAAGATTAACAGATGTATTCAATTCTATTATTCACGAATAAATGGAATCTTCAAGTGATACCGAGCTTCGTGCGAATGTATAGAAAACTCGAGCACTGTGCGTCGTGTCGCCATAAGCCTCGCATAAATGGCTCGTTACGGTCCGCTCGAGTCTCCGCCAGTAATTAGAACGAGCCGAGAGCTTCTCGGCAGCCGCGCGTATCGTCGTCGCCTTTTTCTCCGCCAGCCGCCTCTCCTCTTCCTCCTTTCCTTTTTTTCGCTTTTTTTTTTTCGATCTCGGTCAACCCGGTGCACCGCCGCCGCCACCTTTCCCCGTCGAACGACCTCGGTGACCTCCATCGCGTCGCCGCGCGAGAATACCGTCCTCCCTCAGGTGCAAGCCCCGATCCCGGATAATTAGCCGCCGCGATCGAATCCGACGCGTTGACGCGCGATACGTTCACGTAATCGATGCGGATCGCCGCCAGTAATGAACTTCTGGCCGCGTCGCGTCGGGCTCTCAAGGATGCAGTTCCACGGTTCTCGGGGCCTGCTAAGGAAATTGTAACACGATCGAGAAACGGAGCGCTGAAACCTCGCGCGTCGACCTGTTGCGGTTTTATTGGTCGCGCTTCTCGTATAATGGCGTTATTATTACCCGCAATTTAAATGCTGCAAACCGGGCCGAGATATTTATGGCAAAACTCGGTTCGAGACCGCTGCGCTGAGAATTCGCTCGCTGCACCTGCGGAGGAGGAATTTTATTCTAAATTCTAAACCGTTAGCCCTCCGAGCGCCACATCGATCATACGTGACCGATATGATTTTTCCGCCGAACTCGAAAATCGATTTTTACCACAGAAAGGTATTTATATATTCACCGAATAAGTCAACACCTCAAAGTTCCAATTCCATCGTCGACAATAATTGAAAAAGCTAAGCGAGAAGGAGATACAACTTTTATAGACCAGCTCGCGATTTGTGACCTAAATATTAAATTGGAAAAATATCCGCGTGCCGGTGAATTCTGGGCGCACCGGTTATTCATTCGACGTCTCCTGGGGTTTACAGAACCGTGCCCCTCCGCCCGTATAAACTAGTATCTCGGCACTAAATCTCGCGGAGATCGGCGAACAGCCGGGCACGCAATCGCGCGACTGTATCGGATCACCGGGGAGGTCAAAGAATTTCAGAAATGTCGGAGCACCGGCGATCAACTTACGGCGCGATGGGGATCGGTTGTTCCGAGAGCGGAGGCATCCCGGATCGGTTTCGTAACGTAATGAGGATCCACTCGAAAATCCGGGCTCCCTTTCCCAACGGTGGGATATCGTCGTGTTATGTTGCAACGCGCGAACGCAATACGGTCACCGTTCCTGATCGAATTTAATCGCGGCTTTAATCGCTGCGGTGTCCACAAGTTCCGTCGCCAATTACAGCTTGACATTTTCATAACGATATTCCCGCGGCTGAATAAAATCCGGTGGTTTCGTGAACCGTAAACAGAAGGAATTTCTACAGCGAGAGATATCGCGTATCGATCGTGGCAACCACCGCCGCTGGATTCGGCGAAATACGTCGATTTAATCGGTCGTCATCTCGAGAAGCTCGCTCGGCTAATTACGGCTCCGACGTTTCCAGACCGATCCGCGTGCAACTCCAGAGTGAAAAGGAAAGAAAAGAAACGCGAACGTCGCGCGGCATGTGCGGGGACGTCGAAGAATTTCGACAGAGAAATCAGTATTCGTCGGAGATGGTCGCGCGGCAATTTTCTTCGAAATTCCGTTTCGCGCCGAGCAATTATCGATAACGCGCCCCACCCGGCCGGCCAGCCGAGCACACGAGATCGCTAATTACTCCGGGCAATCGGAGACTGCCAATTACGGAGGCGTAATTGCGCGACGCGACCGGATCGCATCGCGACATTCGGGCCCCGTCGCTTTCGTGAACGCTCGAGGAAGGGAAGGTCCCGTTCGAGAGATTCGAATCTAACGGGACACCGGGATAATGACGCGCCGCTGATAACATCGATATTATGACGGGGAAGAACGTGACGCGCAGGTGGACACGGCTGATGAAATACGCGGGCGGCTACGCACGCGTGAAAGCAGCCCCCTCCCCTTTCTCCTCATCTCTCTCTCTCTCACTCTCTCTCTCTCTCTCTGTCCCCTCTTCTCCGCTTTCTGCTCCACCGAGATGCTAATGGACGTGGAAACAAATTACGAAAGCACCGGGCCCCGCGGTGCATAAAGCCGCCTCGTAAAACTGTAACGTTAATCATGCACGGAAGAGTTACGGGGCCCTAGCAATGGGTGTCACGAGGATCCACCGCGATCCAGATTCCATGGATTTTCATGGGCCGGCCACGTTGTTGTCGTTGTCGTGACACGCGTTTCCAAGCGTCTCCAGCTTAGGGTTATTAAGGCTGGTCGTTAAAATTGATTACTAGACTGGTCTCTCCCGTGTGGTCGCCACGCGAACCAAGTCCGTTACGACCGTGAGGCCTTTTTTCCGAATGTTATTGGATCTTAATTTGTGGGCCGCTCTTAACCACTGTGTTTTTTCATTAATTGGTTGTGCACGCAGTGCGCCGGCTGAGCCGTGTAATTAAAATCGAGATAGCAGAATCGAGGCCTCCAGCGAAATCAGATCAAACTATAAAAGAGTGGAAAAGGCGAGTGTTTTAGCATCGCCGGGTGAGGCTTTTCGTAACTCTGTCATAGATGTGGCTGGATCCGTGAAAATATTTAGACAGAGCGAGTTGTTCTTACTAATTCTTGAATATAGTCCTCGAGATCAATGCTATCCTTGGAATTAGCGTGAAAAGCAAGCGGTTGGATCTGGATACTAAAAATTTGGAATATTGGCGAACGTGTGCAATTCTGAGTCAAAATGGCACTTACGTGCGTCATGAATATTTTTATTTGAAAATTTTTTTGTCACCTTAAAAATTAAAAATTGATCAGTGAAGTAATTAGGTAAAAGATTGCCCAAGAGATTCGAAAAGTTTCCCAAAGATGTCACGTATTCTTTGAAGTCCGTGGCATAACGGTACAATTATCCATCAAACGGCTCACTTTTCTCCTTTGAAGCCGTCAGTCTCGTGCTCGAGAGCAAAGCGCTCGATCGGCCTGGCCCGATAACAGCAATTTATTATTTAAGGAGAGTCAGATACCACGCTCCCGATCAGCGCGAAGCCCGGTTTCCTTTTTTCGTTCTCCAATTTCTCATAATCGGCCACTGGCACGCTCCAATGAAGTCATAGCACTTGGATCTCTTTTATCCGTGTACCGCGCGTAGTACGCGATCGATCGGTGCCACGGTTCTCACAGTCCGCCGCGGGATCCCATTCGATCGAATATTTCATACACCCATTCCCATTCCGGCTTCCGCGGTCGATGCAGCTCACCGATGCGATGCAGCGGGCACCGATGCAGGATCGATGCAGCGCGCCGATGAAAGTGCACGCGCGCGTGGGCCCGTCGTGCACGCAGGAAATGCAAAGCACGCGGCGCGCCGCACCGTGCCTCTATCGCGAAACTCGCCGCGGTAAAAGTGTTCCCTCAACCTGATCCCCAAGGGACACATTTTGCGATACCGAGACGAGAAGCGTCGGAAAGATCGCCGACGCATTCCCCGGTAATTCTCGCTTTTCGCATCCACCGGTTATCATCGTGGGAATTCTCCATCGGCGTCATTAAACATCGCTGCGATCACACTAGATGTATATCGAACTGGTACATTCGCTATTTACGGTTCGTTACAGTTACAGTGATCGAAAACGTCTTTATCCCCAAAAATGTCCTCGAAGAGGAAAGAAGATTTATATTTCTTGTATGGCTACATTGATTTTAATGCTTAAATATCGATTTGTTAGACTTGGTTAAAATCTTCTCTGGACTCTAAAAACCTGGGTTAAACAAAAATTGTAGACAAATGAAATACTGATAAGTAGACTGCGGATCTCTATGCAAAATAAAAAACGTTTGCATTGATTGCAAGACACGGGAGCCAAATAAAAATTTAATTCTTCTTTTGATTATCTTGTTAAGGTGCAACTAATACACTGGTGGCCTTAAATGTTTTTAATACCTCCACTGTTTTAAATTGTACGTACCCATTCTTGTGTCATAAATGCATAAAATCCGCAGTCTACTGATAAGTGTATCAACTTATCGCGGTCTGTCCCTTTTCAAGAAGTACTTCGGATTGATTCGGAACAGTTGAATCCTGATTCGGGACTGGCGCGAGAGGTTGACGCGACAGGTAGGGTAGAAGGAAACAGATATGTATCCCCCGTGGCGGGCATCCGGATGATGAAGTGGCTCGTATATAGGACGAGACGGGGCCGGTCATAAGTCCGGCTAATTAAAAAATATGAATACGACGGCGTTCCGGGTTGCGACAGCCGGGGAGGGCTGATTTGCGTCCGTCGACGAAACGCCGGTCGTATTTTTCATCGGTCCCCTGGACCAGCCTCTCCGACGCTGGCGGATTGAACGAACTTTCTACGCGTCCTACGCGTGGGTGAGCGAAATCAGGTCCTCGGTTTTCTCCCGGGACGGTTTAATTGACGCGGCGGACGTTGCGAACGCGGTCAGAGGAACAGAGACAACCGGACGACGACGAGGCCGCGCCGCGCTGCCTCGACTCCTTAGGAATTATTGTCGAGTGTGTTTTCCCAGCGGGCCACAAAACGCCGAGTTTATTATCCTGCAGAGCCGCGAGGAAGGAATTTCTTTTTCCCTTCAGCCGATCACCGTCGCCGTTAAAAAACGACGGTGTTCTTTTCACTTATCGGTGACTCGGATGGCGCGACTTTCAACGACTGCAATGCGATTCCCGATCGGCCGATCTGCTTCGCGGAAGAGGACTTGCGAAGATAACATTGTCCTCTGCTTGGACTTCGCCAGCTGGTTTGCATATTACTTAATCACGCGGCGCTGCTTCGAGCGCCACAGGCTGCCCTAAATTCGTCTGTCTACAAGTCGCCGTTTCTACTTACCGAAAATACTAGAACTACTGACGCAAATGGCGTACCTGTAAGCCGAACATTCCAAGTTAATTCGACCCAGCGGGGATCTTTAATTGCCGTAGAATTTCATTCTTTATTGTTCGTGTCATTTCGCACATACCACGCAGAATCCCTTACGCAATAAAGTGAATTGATCGTTAAAATTTGGAACGATTCATCGGAAGCGGAGTCTCGCAGAGACGTACCCCGGTCGTTGAACTCGCGAACGAAAACGTTCGTCCGCCGGTCCGTTTCTTAATATCCAATCACGAGTCCCCGTACACCTTCGTTCGCGGAATGTCAAAGCGGTCTAACCGAATGGCTGCTCCGTGGCTCGTTTATTACACCTTTAAATCGAGCGAGCGTCGTTCCTACGTGGGTCCCCGGTTCGTTAATCGCGTCCCGCGAACGGAAGATTCGACGATTATGCTCGAATATACGATTGTATCGGGACACATGTCCGTCCGAATGGGATTCTAACTTGTAACTGCGGTTTTATGATGTTCCTGATTGCCGACCGGCTCATTTCCTTCCCCGGGACATTCAATTCGAAGAATAACCGGCCAGGAATCCGTGGAGCCCCGGGATCGTGAACTGCATTACGATCCATTTTTTGGTAATTAAGACAAATATTGATGGTAATTCCCCCGTGGAAACACAACGATACCGGTTGTCCGACAAATAGAGAGTACATGGAAAAGTTGCGCATAACTTACACGTGTACTTCGGATCGAGAATTCTCGAAAAAATACTTTTACGACATATTATATAGGTCTATTATCTGTCTATTTGTTCGAGCCGTAAGTCCAACAACATTTTTACGAAATAAAATCTCGCATACTAAACGAGAGGGTGTTCTGACAATAATTTCTTTTATGCCAACGAAACTATTGAGCTCTCTAGCTAAAAATATGAAAAAAATTGGAGATATTGTAGATGACAATACCGTATTATTAAATTAATTTTCAGGATGGTCGCTCTTAAGTTTCACTATGGGATCCGTATATTTTCTGGTTTTTCATTTTTTACAGCCAGGGTTTGCAACTGAAAAATCGGAAAAATTCTCGAATATGTGGCTCGATATGCTAAACGTGTCAGATTTTTATAAAAGAATTTTTAGCTGCCATTCAATGGGGAAAATTTGGCGAAAACTGGAGTTTTCTTAGGTCTCCGTAGCTACTCTTACAGATTAGGTATAGGCTGAAACTTGGTAGAGAGGTTTCTTTCGTGATAAGCTATCGAATGGCACATTTCCGATCAAAATCTAGACACAAGGAAGCTCGTCCGAGTCGGAGTAAAACACAGAACCGATCGACAGGAAAATCGAGATCTACACGGGTGGGACACCGGGGTAGAAGAACGAGGAAGATCTCGGAGGAAACAGAAAAGAATGGAGAGGGGAAAAAAGTGGACAATCGTAGGCACAGGGCAGCATACCAATTATAACAAACTGCCGTTTAATCGCCGCATCCCTGCGAGAGAACGAGATACGTCAGTTGCTCGTTAACGGCGCCCGTGGTCGGCCTTAACTCTGGTTCGCGCGGCACCGTCTCGTTTCCGGCACCGATAAGGAGGTCCGCGTTTAAACTCCGCGAGGAAACGAGCCTGAGCCAGGAATTATGGCCGCGAGCATAGCCTGCCGCGGATGCTTGTTCCACCCTCCGAAATAGCCGGCGAGGATTGAACCCGCGGGACCGAGCAATAACTTAGTTTACGAGGTCGTGGCCACGGGCTGATGGAACGAGGCTATCGTTAGATACGCAGCGGGCTCATTAAGAGGCGTGCAACGTTCGTACCGGCGAACTTTATACTCTTTCCCGGCCAAATACGCGCGATACCTGGCCAGGTTCCCGCGGCGAGCACCTGAAGATGCCCGGGAACTGCGAGAGCTCGCGATATATCCCGAGGTGGCTGAGAATGTGGAACGAAACGAGTTTGCTGTAGGTTTTCAACGCAATTTATTCCATCTTGCGATCGGACGTGTGGAAATTCAACAGTAACAACTGGAGCTGTTACTTTCCTGCGGAGATTGAAGATTTTGAAGCTTCGAAGGTGATGAGAATCGAAGTTTCGAAGTTCCCTTCGTTCCTTCGTATCTTTGGGAAAGTAACAACCCAATAAGCAGTACTAGGAACAGGGACTAACACACTGTTAAACACGAGACTCGCAAAACTCGTCCATTTGATGGGCGAATTAGATATGCAACCGTGATGTCAAATTCGTCCATGTCGTTGCAGGGCGACACGCAGCTCGGTCGACCAGCGCTTTGGCTCGGACGAAATCGTGCTGGGTCGATCGAAAAATTCGGTACGCACCTTTAATGACGCTCGAATCCGCGCGCGGTTTAAGTGCGCCCGATAAGGGGCTGGCTTTTGCGTTTACGAGCGCTATTAAAAAACTCGGATCCTCGAGACTGTCGAGCACCGAGCGCGTATCGCCGAGCGCGAACAGTGGGGTGCACGCGAGCAAGAGGAACAGAACGGAAAGGGCCCCGATTGAGACGACACGGTTCTCGACCTAGTAAGGGGGTTGTTTATGAGGCCATATAGCCGCTGATATTTACAATGATGTCGGTGGCGGCCGTTTAAAATCATCCCGCGCCGAACGACTCCCCACCGGCTTTACGCCCGTCACGCATCCTCCCGCCGCGCTCCTCTCCCCCCTCGTGCCTCCATAAATATCGTTCCGCGGATCGAGATTTAATTTTCGAGCCGACCTCCGATTGTTCGTTCGCAGATTTTACGGGATCCTCCTCCTGAAAATGGAGGAAACCAGCGGAGACCCGCCCGCAGATTTTGTCGTGTGGAAATAAGATCTTGTGCTTGCTTTGTGTTCTCTCGGTGCATTTGGACCGTTCGGAATTCGTAGTTTCTGTGCACAGAATTTGGTAAAATTGAACCACTTTGTGCGTGTTAAAAATCGAAATTAAATTTAAGTACTTGCATACGTGTGCCAATGGCCTCGATGTACGTTGATGGTACTAATAGGTGTCTAGATCATTCTAGGAACTCTGTACAGATTGTTCGGCAAGAGATGAGAGAAAATTTTAAGTATAATATCTCCGAGGCAAAACAATGATTTTGCCATTTTTATAACCTACACGCTGTAACATAACACGCATTCAAACATGAAAGTCGCCAGTCCAAATTATGCTGGAGTTCGAATATTCTTCTCTGACCGACTGTAAACAAGTTCGATCTACAAAGATTCGAAAGTGAGACATTTAGTATCCCGTAGCCGGAGTTTTGTAAATCCCATGACGGTGAAGATATTTATGATGCGGAGATCGCAGATCGCGTATTCTCCGTGCGATCTGTTTCTGCGCGTCAAGGTTCCGCGTCGGTTATCAAATAAAGAAACGTTGTTTCGCCAGCAGCACGCGCTAAACGAGCACAGCGATCTCTCTGATTACGATTCGAGGCAGACGTATACCGACCGGATAATCCCGCGGAACGAATTGTCTGGAAAAGGGCACGCAGAAGATCGGTGCCCTTGATCGGTGTGCGCGCTTTGATCCCAGTTCGCCGGCCTTCTCGTTCTGTGACGCGCGCGAACCGCAAAAAATCGGCAAGAAACTTCCGCCTGTCTCTAATGGCGGACTCTCCGAGGCTTACTCGGAATCGAGAGTCGATCGTGCTTATTCTCCGACCGCTGGAAGCTCGAATTGTTTAAACAAGATCCCGTTTCAATTGTTCATCAGCTTACAAGAACATTGCTAGTGGACTGCCTCGCCTTTCATTAAATTTATCAGTGCGTGTGGTAGAATGAAAAAATCACAACAGAAATATATTCTCGTAATTTTCACAAGGAATTCAGAGGAATCAAATTCTTGTGTTAATGATATTGCTTTTAAATCCACCTCTGTGTACAGCATCGTAAAAATCTGAAATTATCTACAGAAACAAAATAGGAGATGCACGCCGATAATACAAAGGATTGTTCGAGGTGGACGAATCAAGGCGAAGAGGATCCCGAGGAGGAACAGAGAACGAGTAGGAAGCCTGACCGGGGTGATGTACGTATTCCGAGTACCTGTACCAGTCGAGTAGCCGGAGAAAGAGAGAAATCCCGTGACAAGGAGAGAGGAAAGGAGCCACGTAGAGCCCGCGGTGGGTGAGAGCATGCACCGAACCAGGGGAGTGGGTAAGAATGTACTCCGAACTCTCAACATAACGGGTAGCAATGTAACCAGATCACGACCGGCGAGTACTGCGCCCGGTGAACAAGAAGAGAACCGGGGGTTATAAAGAGACACAAGGGGAAGCTGGGGAACGCATCCGCGACACGGCGCCCGTATTACGATTATTAACAATTACAATTGATTTCGTAGCATTCCTCCGCATTGTACTATTCAAATTTATTCAAATCAGCACACGGCAGACTGCACCGCGGAAATCCCAACGGAAACTCAACTTCACTGGCCATGACGGAGTCGTAGATTCTTTTCTTTAACTTATTTCTTTTCTTTTTTTACGGAGATAACTTTTACGGAGATATATCTGCTCCTGTGGAACTTTTATGAAAAAATGTTACCCGTTTTCAATCGTTTATAGCTCGTAAATCAATCTACCAATTTCGATGCAATTCTCAGCACGCATAAATGTATCTACAAAATACTTTCTTGAAATTTTCATTACAGGCCCAAATATAGAAAAGTTTGTAATTTTGCCAAAATTTTCATTGCATATCATCTAGTAAACTGATCTAGCCCCGTCTGTTTCTCATACGACTGATTGTAAAACTACTATATTCGAGATTTTATCGTTATCCACTACCATCGTACCTAGTAACATAGGGATGTTTCTCAAGAAAGATCTACGATGCATGGTTCACCCAGAACCTACCAAAAATGTCGCTTTTATCGGTGTCCGAGTGATAATGCACCAGGGCGATTCTCCTAAGTGCGCCGGTTGGCTCGATTAACGATCTCCTCCGCGGACATGAGTTCCAACTTCAAAATTGTATATTCACGAGCGGTCGTGGGTGGCGATCGTCGTCCTGGCTAGCAGGAAGTCTCGGCAACATAGCCGGCGGATGAATCGGGGGTACATCTACCTGCGGATCGGTGGCCGACGAGAAAATCCTCTCGCGGAGGTGTCGCGGACCGTTTCGGTCGTGGCTTATTAATTTGCATACGCATTTTTCACCGGCGAGTCGGCACGACCGTGCTCCCAACTCGTCCTCCCTATATGGCCGACGCAGGCCGCTACCGTTCGCGGCTACCGTTCCCGAACGATCTCTGCACGCTATACATCGAAACATACTTTATAACGTCAGTTCCCCACCCCCGCGACGCAATCTCAGAGACCGATTTCGTGTAATGATCGGGACGAGAAGAGAGGCTCATCTCTCTGCTTTCTCTTTCGCTGCCGGGTAAGGACAAAGCTTTTCATACGCGGACCGGGTCCTGGGCGCTCGTGATCCGGACACGTGTGACCGGCCGGCGACGGGAATTTAGGGCACGCGGGATCGTATTAAGATTTATTCGCCCCGAGCACGGCTAATTCGTGCACGGAATAAATACAGGTTACTGCTTGTTTTTAAAACGCCGCGGAATCGATCGTAATCGGACACGACGCGACGGTAATTACGGTCCTCAAGGAACATCGTGTAGACACGCTTTCTTCTTTTTTTGCGCGTCAGGTAGACGAATAGGCTCCTCCGTAATGGACGATTTAGAAGACTTTGTCTCGCACTTCCGTTAATCACCAGGTTCGCAAGTGAATAATGCTAGAAGATACCATAGGAAATCGTCTTTCGTGGCATTAACATAAAAAATCATTTGTATAATTTATAATACATATATGTAGTCTAAAAGCATATGATCTAAAATAATTCTTCGTATTTTATTAAATTTTTTAATGTCTGTTTTGATCCAGTATGTGTGTATCCATCTTCGTACAATTATGCTTCGTTCTTTTAGCAAAGGTAAAAATGTACAGGGTGTACAAAAAGTAATGGTCATCCGTTGTAGGGGTGAGTGTACACCTCTGGATCGGTGGACGTTTATAAAAGAAACTGATTCAATCGATTGATGAAGTTAATCGTCAATCGTTGATTACAAAAAGGATCGGTGGATATATCAAAAATTCTTGATAACCATCTACGTCTGTTTCTCACTGAAAACCATCACATTTCTGTCACTGAGAAATGCCACAACTTTTTCTGCAACCCCAGTACTTACGTTAGAATACTTAACGTCGCGATTGGTAATCCACGCCGGCGTGCTGTTTAACGGCTCCGACCTGGAAGAAGTTTCTCAGTCGGCCTATAAATTGCGCCTCACCCCATAAGGAAACATAATATTGGGCTAATAAAGATGCTGACAATGCTGCTGACATATTTGTCCGTTGCTCTCGTGAGAGCGGACATTGTTGACCAATATTTTTTTCACCGAGTGTTCTCGATAGATCGTAAAGATAAGAACGCCGGCAAGTGGACTTTTTACGACTGCGACTCTCCACCCCGATTCGGCGTTCGGTTCTTTTTCTCCGATGACGTAACTGGCGAAACACGAGATCGCATTTCTTTCTCTCCGGTGGAAAAGATCGCGAAAACCAGAAACGAAATGATGAGCGTTGGAACAATTTCTTCGACCGTTCATTGGAAGTTAATAGGGATATAGTAATAGGTTGGTACGCTGCGAAATAAAAGGCAACAGCGTCGAAGGTACAGCTCGGTAGGGACACAATCTGCCTTTCGGTTTAAAAGGCGATTGCGGTTAACGTTGGGGGGGGGGGAGCACAGCGTCCGTAATTTATCGCTACCATTTAAAGCGCTATATAATAATACGCTGGCGTACGACTATTTCTTAAGATCGCGGCGCGGCGGCGAACACGGCCGTGGAACAGGAAAGACGAAACTTGGGAGGAAAGCGGCGGATCTTTAAGGAAGCGAGGATCTTATAAAGTACGGACACGTTTGCATGATAATTACCGGGGAAAGTTATTCGAGAAGAAGATTACTTTGAGAAGATCTCCGTAGGAGGCGAACTTCACGGTTCTTTCGTTCGGACCTCCCTCGGGCCCCTCCTTTGAGCCAGTTACTGAAACGTTCAGGCCCATTTCTGTCCATTCGACGAGCTTACGAACAAGTTACTCGGCGACTGCAGGTGTGTACATAGTTCTCGTCTCAGATTCACAGGAGAATCTCGTTCATATGAACCAATTAATGCTAAACCGAAATTCAAACTACAATGAACATCCTATAAAACCTATACAACCTATAAAAAAAATAGATTGTGTAACAAAAGTTTCCTTTCTATTTTCTTGAGAAAAAAATTAACTACTAACATCATGGAAACAGTGTACAATTATGTCTAAAATTCGTTTTTCCCCTTCAGTGTCACCAGGGTGCAGACTATAGCGGCAATGTGCAGCGTTTAATGGTGACTCGAGCATCAACCGGCGAGTTCGGCCGATGACTCATTAATGAAGGTTGTGCATCTCGTATTGCGGCATACAGCACTCGCGAAGCACTTCTACGGCGCACACAGATGCGGTTAGGGTCGTTCGCAACACGGACACGTTCGCAGCCCGGTTCTCCGCACCTTTGGACGTACCGGCGGCGATTGGACAGTGGATACGTGCTAGACGACCGTGGGTAGATCGATACATTTGCCGATCTATGGTTGGCGATCGCGCGAGCGGCTACCGCGGTAAGTAGATCATGTTTCGAGTCCGCGAGCACATCTCGCGCCGATCGGGACGCGTGCAGGATCGAGGCTTATTCCCGGCTCGGGAACTGGTACCTGGTAATCGGTCCCTATCGCGATCGTGTCGCCGATGCTCTCCTTTGATGGGCCGCGATAGATCCAGATTCGATCGCGATCGCGACCGCGTAGATCGCTCGAAGCATCGCCTGCGCGGCATTGAAGTCTCTCGCGCGGCATTGAAGTCTCCGGCGTGCAACGGTCTTTCCCACCAGTTTATTAATCGTTTCCTATATCTCAGGAATGGCTTATAAGGATTATGGCAATCTGTTCGGTGTGGACAGACTTTGAAAGTAGGTCGCACACATTTTTTAATATTTTACCGATCACAGTTCAACTCCTTTGTTCGTGTTCTATGTTGCCTCCTCAGCTCAAAATATTTTCAGCTAAAAATTTTAGTAAGCAATTCATGGAGTACATGGAATTCTGAAGTTTTGATTTTTAGAAATATTTATTTAAAGATGTAGAGGGAGTTGTGTGAGGCAGTGTGATTTTAAAACAACCGAGACTTAAAAGTTGCGATTCGTGTTCCCCTTAAAAATTGGTAATATTCTCAAGAGCCTGCCGGATTTCTTAGCGGGTAATCCGTTTCACATTCTGCCATCGTTCATTTCCAGCGAGAGAGCATGCATCCGAGGATTTTTTAGAAGACGCAGAAAAATACGATGCTTTGTAGAAATTTATTCTACTCACCGTGGGCTTGCGTGTGTTAACGCGAGAATGATTGCATAATTAAGGCAGTAGAATTTCAATAAGTTTCTACTTCTCGTTGCCCCGGAGCGTGAAAGCGCAGACTGAAGCACATACAATATTTTATAAACGAAATCATGATTCTACATTCTGACCTATGATTTATTGCCGCAGAATGTGGTTGTATCGGTATTTTGACGCGATACTGGTATCGATCATACGGTAGTTTAGTAAAAGCTGCTTAGAATGCTACGTTTCGTTCACTTTTTCTGTCTATGAAAGGAAGAATGTGTACGCACGGTTGTGGGTTATACTTCGATCTCGAATCCTGTGATTTTTGTGAGAGTTGGAGATTTCTTATCTTATAACATTCTATAAAACTGATGGATCGTAATTTTTACATAATTATTTAATGGTGTATATTTGTTTATGAGAACTACTTTATTATTTTCTGTAAATTTTATCTCTCGATAAGCAAATCTTCGGACATAACTTAATACGACCATAATTTTAAACTTTCTACCCAAATGTCTCTACCCAAAAAAGCATTCCCAGTATTGATTCTGAATAGCCATTCTATTCTTCGAATCTTCGTAAATAATTCAGAACAACACCACCCTCGAATGTCTCTTTCCGAAAAGTGTACTCGGTGATAATTCCTAGGTGTCTCGAATATCGTAGATCTCTATCGGGAAAATATTCGTACATCAGACTGTCAGACACATTCTACTAGTATACCAGGCACGTCGGAGGATCGAGGGACCGAAGAAGGTGAACAAAAGAACGCGCGAACAAACGAACGATACGGAATCGTTGCTGTCAATGCTGCAGTAAAAAAATTTGCATAATCGCTCGATGTCGTCGATACGGATTTGCATAAAGAATTCGTTGTCGAACCAGTCGAAGGTGTCCGAGATATGCGCGCAACCATCTCCGCTGGAATTTGATTTCATTCATTTCGGACCAGGAGTGCCACCGGTCTTCTACAATGCGCGATGGTAATATTCATTTTACCTCTATAGCTTTGCCTTTTATGCACACGGTATTTTTAACGGCTTCCTTATAATAGATTTCTGTCTTGGAATATTCAAACAAGATGTCAATCCCATAACTAAATATTCGTCTTAAAACGCTGATCAAATTTTCCCAAATAGCTAAAATATATGAAATGGTAGAACAATGGCACCTTATTGAATTCGTCCCAAAAAAAGAACCCAAAAGATTACAAAATATAATTAAAAATGTAAAAAATATTTGCACCATACCATGTACTCGTTCTCAACAAGAAGCTAAAAGAATTTGGAAGATGAATTTTTTCGGCAGTCGAGTTGAAACGTTCGTATAATCCACGTTCGATAAAAATGAATTTCGCACGTTTCATTAAAGTCGGCCCAGAAAGCTATCACCGATCGTCACCTGCGGCGACGACAGCGCCGTGCGCGATGCCCTTAACCGAGGATACTTTCGCTCGTGGTTCCCCGGAGGGCCATTTCGTTGGTCCGGAGCCGGGGCTCCGTGCCGTGGCCCGATCCTCAGCGGGCAGAGGCGCGCGGCTGTTTCGGGGCCGCGACAAATTGGAAATTACCCTTCCGCGGCGCGGTCGCCTCGATTGAGATTAATTGATTTTTTCAACGGCCGTGGTGCGCGGTGCTCTCACCGGGGCCACGCTCGCCCCGGTTCGCCATTTTCGGACGAAACTGGCGCAGATCGGGATCGTGAGAACCGTGACGAACGATAGATCGCCTCGGGTGGAAGAAGCCCCGCGCCGAGGAAAGCTGACCGGGGAGCGTCTTACGTCACACCGAAAGTACCGGAGCAGTCCGGTCCCAAAGAGGCCCCGTGTGTCGATGATCGGGATAATCACGATAAGATGGCGTGCGCAGAAAAATGCGAAGAAAAAGATACCGGAGGGGTGGGCGCACACCATGACGTGCGCTCTCTCGACGCCTGTAATTGCTGTTCACCGAAATTGGACCTCCTCGCCGCGTCTACGAGGACAGGTTCGACCGTAAAGAATCACCGTACGCTCATTTCTCGGCGCGTCCGGGTAATTAAGATATCGTTTAAATTCCGTGCCGCGCGCGCGCGCGCGCGTATCTCGATCCCCGCGAATGCATCGACCGTCGTCGATTGCCCGCTGAAATTTTTCTGCCCGGTACACCCGTTTCTTGCCCGACCGGGAGAAAGTTCGGCGGGACGTTTTAGGAATGCCGGGGATCGTAATTAGCGTTTCTACGGGAGCAGCAAATTACTCAAATTCTTCACGTGGTGCAATCGTCCCGCGGGCTCGTTAAATTGCCGCCAGAAAATTGATTCGTAAAATCGTTCCCACAAAATCTGCGCCTCGGGTGTCTCCCCAATTAAATGTTACGCTGGTCCAACGAAACTTCTATTCCGCTTTCCCGGAAAAAATATACTATTTTTACCGCTGAACTTTTACATTATTACGTTTCATGCGAGCGGACGTCACACACGAATAAAACAGAAATTTAGAGACGAGGTCAAGTTAGCTGCAGTAAACGCGAATCCCCGGGTTTTGCGAAATCGGTAACACCATTTGCACGCAAGGTACGATCGTACAGAAGATCGTGGATCGCCGAAACTCTCGATTCCACGTAATTCCATCTCGGCTGGTCTTTTATTCGGCCGCGATTCCCGCTCGCCAATTAGAATTGCAGGTTGCGCTGGTCGGTTTTCCATCGTCCTTGATAAACGAAAGCGCCTCGCTCCGGAGCGACGTGATTCGCGTACGCTTCTCATCACCTTCGTCGTTAACCGAACAATCTGGTTAATAGTTATCGCCTGCGTTATTGCCGTCGTTGCTCATTACCTTGCTGCCGTGTTCGCGCGTTTACATCGCGCGCGAATAGGAGCGCGGCGATCGCCCGCGAAACCGGGGAGCATTCCATCCGCACGATGATGATTCACCCCGGATTTTCCTTCCTTCTTTTTTCGTCGTTCCTTCCTCCTCGCGCCGCGGCGTGATAATCATTTCACTACCCGGTTGAGCATGCCGCGACGGCGCCATTTATTACCCGCGACACAGATATTATTACGTTGAGTCAGGCACGGTTTCGCGAGCGGAATTCTCGTTTCTGTAGTAAAACCGTCTTCTTTCTTTACTCCGCGATCATTAACACGCTCTCAAGCCGGCGCTAAGAACACTCGTACCGAATAATTGAATTAAGACTCGCTCGAGACTCTCGAACAACGCGAAGCCACATGAATCGCCACCTGAAAAGAATGCTTTGATCGCATTCTCTTCGGAGAAACTCAGCTCTCCTATTTCGAGGAAACTGTCGCTCGATGTCTAAACAGTTTTCTTTCTCTTTCGTAGAATTTTTTACTGGGTTCGTAAGTCTTTTAATTTACGACTATCAAGGTCGTAAAGATACACGAGTCAGCATTCGGTGAAAAATTGTTGACTACATACTTTCGCGGGGCCTGAAATAATTAGTATTTGAAACGGGCAAGCGCATCCCGCGATGCAGGTCTTTCACTAACTGATTATATAAATTCCGCTTGCGGCAGGTAGGTAGAACATCCCGGTAGATTGAAACAATGTTACAGAATCCTCCGGTTCGATCGGGATCCCGTTACGGCCGATCTCGAATCGGCTGGCGTAGCAAGGATCCGCCGATCGGTCGTCCTCTTTTTTGCACCTGCTGCACCGGTCCCGGCGAGGCCTGCCAGCGTGTCCCTTCCCACGCAAACACGGTAAACATTAATTGAAATGTCACTCCCGCCGCGACATTTTCACCTGGCATTCGGCCGTAGCGGCGGTGAACACCGCGCTCGAGCGGCCACGGCCTCTCCGTGTCACTTCCTGGTGCACCTTATTAAACTGAAAATTAACATAGGCGGCTGATATGGTCGCTAAAGAAGCTCTCTCGAGCCGAGAGGTTCGGTCTGGATGCAACGGTGAGGGGACCGAGGGGAGTTGGAGGGTAACCGCGGCGAGGAGAGAGAGGAAAGAGAGCAGGGAAAGCGGGAGAAGGAAAGAGAGAGCGAGAGAGGTGGAATCGTGCAGAGCCAGGGGGAAATTTATCACCATAGAAGCAATTAATGGGATTTTTGTCGGGCCGGGCCGGCCCACGGCTCACGAGCACGGTCTCCGTTCCGTGCATCGTGGTCACGTCTCTGCTGCATACACGGCCCTCTCGGCTCGGTCTGTGTGCACGCGGCTTATGTAACGCTGGTCGTCCGGCTGATATTAAGGCCACGGCTGAGAACGCCCGTCGAAATCGTCCCCCGGTTCATTAGGGTGTCTGAATAAATGAGCGAGCCGTGGCTCTCTCGGTACCGGTGCGCGCGCTCTCGCCTGGACGCTCGTCACGGTGGATGAATTTCTTGCGTCGCGGGGCCAGCGATTCCGAGTCGTTTAATTGAGGCCTTCCAGTGACCCACACCAACGCTGATGGATTTTAACCTTTTCCCACCGAACGGATTTCTAACTCCGTCGCTAAGAATCCGCCGACAGACTGAACAGAGAATGCAAGCATTCCTGAGGGAGTCTCTTCTGATTTCAATTTTCTTGAATTTGCCTTTGAAAGCGAGTGTAGTTCGGTCTAGTTTGGTCTCGTTAAGTATAGCTCGCTCTAGCTTAGTCTAACTTGGTCTAGCTTGATGTACCAGCATGCAGTTAGATCCTCAGTTACGACTACTTTAATCTAGCTCGATATAGTCAAGTCTAGTTTGGTCTTGTTTGATCTAGCTTGGTCTAGCTTAGTCTAGTTAGGTCTCTAGTGATCTCTAGTTAGGTCTGCTCAGATTAGTATGGTCAAGTCTAATTTGATCCAGTGTAATACAGTCCGGCCCAATTCAAGGCCATCGCCAACGTCGCAAAGTCCATCCGCGAGTCCACACATTGTCGTCCAATCGTCACATCCCAAATGACGTGTTTACGCATTCACACGCGTGAGCGCCTGGAATTTACAATGAGCACGATTTAATAAAATCCGATGAAGCTTTTACCCCGTTTACAATCCGATGGTATGTTGATTACGGGGCAAATAAATTTGTGTTTGATAACAGGTTGTACAAATTAAGCCGGGAAAAAGAGATACGTTCATTTGCATAAACACCTGCAGTCCGCTAATTAGCGGCTTCGGAATAACGGTGGACTGTCTTGCAAATCTCCCGATCAAATCTCGTTTATGCAATTTGTTACGAGATGAGGGACGTACCCAACTACACCTCTTTAGGATACGATGGATATTATGCTCGTGTAATACATTGCCTTGATATTTAATAACGAGACCTCTGATTCGATGTTTCAAGTATTTAATTGTGTTCCTCTTTGCCTGACATCCTGTACTTTGGTGATGATTACATATATTTTTGCGTTGGTACGTCTAGGGTGGAGACGCGACAAACAACCCACGTGGAAACATGAAGAATCATAGTTCGAAGCAGCTCCTATGACCACAATCACGATTTTGCGGCTTGAAGAAACATCCCCTCGGTAAGTGGCATATAGGCGAAACCCCGCATTCCAGCTGGTCGCTTCCCTCGCTTATCAGAGACCAGCTCGAGGGATCCGTTGGCGAAGATGATGAAGCGTCGCGTGCATTCGCGAGAGGCCTGTGCCGTAGGATGCATCTCGACGCACGCAGAGGCAGGGGCGCGCAATCACCGGGCGCGATAACGGTCAGCGGCCGGTGCCGGCCGAGTTTGACGTTAATTGGCTGTAATTACGGGGCGAACCGCTTAATTAGGTGGGCCCCGGGTCGGCGGAGGCGCCGATTCCGAAATTTATCGATGCACGGGACACGGCTCGGCGGACCGGACGCTCGGAGGCTGTCGGGGTTGCCGTGCATCGCGGCGCATCGATCGCCGAGATCGGCGGAAGAAAAAACGAGGACGCCGAGGAGCGCATTAAAAGGGGGAAAAGAAAAACACCGAAGGGGGTAAAGGGAGAGGAAGAGAGGAACTCTCGCGGTCGGTCGGTAGAGCCGCTATCGTGATCTCGCGATCTCGGCCGGTGTTGCGCAGAGAGTGGAGAGGTGCTAGGAGAGTGCAAGGTAGCGCGCGGAGACGCTACCGGCCCGGCGTTAATTAAGCGACGCCACCGCTAGAGCGGCGGCACCTAGTTGCAGGCAAGGCCTCTCGGTTGCATTCGGCGAGCCGATCCCGTGCGATTTTTGCCCGCTCGCTGGCCGGCCGGCCGGCCCTCGCGATTTTTTTCGGGACAGACCCGACACCGACACCCGGGGCCCCTATCTGCCGCTCGGAATCGGAAGCGCCTCCTCGCTCTCGCGCTCGTTTCTACCCGCAGCAGGAAGAATTCGAGGCGCGCGTTCCTGCCGCGAAACCCCGTGCAGCCGTGCCAGCCCCTTGTACGGAGATAGCCGTATCGGGGCCGGCTAATCGCGCCGTGGCCGTGTCCACCCATCTGCACCCACTACCGGTTCACGCTCAAAGGTATCGGCCCGAGATCGGCCGCGAGCATCGACGCGATTTACCGGCGTCTCGCCGGGAAATTGCCCGTCTCTCGTGCCTCGGAGATCATCGGCACACGGAATCGTGAGAAATCTGCGTGCGACACTGCGAAACTACTCTCACCTGAGGATTCGTCCCCTCGCGAATCTTGAAAATGAAGTTGGACACTGTGAGAAGGTGACGGATCTGCTAGGCGAACAGCGAGCTTGGGATGAACGATGTGGGAGGACGACGCGGAACATGTACTATGTTCTGTTCTGCATGGTCATACCTGTGAATTATGCCATTCCGGACTACGTTCGATTCGAAGTCGCTGGAAACGATCGACTACCACATACCATCAGAATCCTGAACTGAATGACCCGGTGTCCAGGGACAGAACCCGGCTAAATGCCACTATGACGTTCACTTAATCGCGCGATCGGTTCACACGACCCATCCCGGTTTCGTTTCCATGGCCGGCTAACTGGTCTACGTCGTGATTATCGTCACGCGATCGTCCGGCAGCCGAGTTTGATGGTTGGCAACGGGTGCCAGGGAGTCATACCGGCAAACAAGTTCCTACAGAAAAGTCCGCCGTGCACTGAAACACCGGCGCAGCCTCCGTTGAAACGCCACGGAAACTCCGCCGCGAAGGCCGTCAAATCGCAATCAACGTTTAATGAGAAACGCCATTTAACGGCGCTGCCAGGCTCTCCTACAAAGTATTTGCTTTGCCGCGACCGGCGATTTTAATTGCACCGTCGACGAATTTCATCTCCCACGCGTCCTCCGCTTCGGTTTCTAAAGCCGGGTATGCATTGTTAGATACTAAAATGATCGGCCAGGAGCTTACCATCCGATCGAACTCTCAGAAGCTCTGTAGCAAAATATCGGAACACTAAATGGTGGACAGTCACTTGGCTCGTCAATGATTTACTTCGCTCATTCCACCCGGAAAGAAATGTTTCAATGCTTAGTCACCTTGCAGTAGTCTGATCCTTTAGAATCAACGATCCCCCTAACCGATCATAAGGGAGGACCATTCTCAAACATTGACGAACCATGCTCGCAATCATTCTCCACGCAACGTCCGCCTGCGTGCTCTTTAGAGCCAGCTCGCTATTCTCAAATGAACACCTAGCCTAAGGTCGTGCGATCTCGGTTCCTTCTGCCGATCGGCTCGCATACTGGCCCGTCCGCGGAAGAGACGAACTCGTGCACGTCGTGTAAAACGTCGGGACGTCATTCGTTTTGACGGTGTACAAGGCAACGCGCCGGTCCGGCCCGACCTGGACTCCAAACACGATCGGCGAGCCGCCGATCACGCCGATCGCGAGCACTGCTCGCAGTCACCACTCCTACAAGGTGACTCACTGACTCACCCGCTCGCTCACCACTCACCTCAGCTCACCTGGCAATCAGCGACGGTATCTCCTCCCGTTGACGAGGCTGTATGGAGGCGAGCGGAGGTGCGCGGGGCGACGGGGAAACGAAAAAATCAAGTGTTCTTCCCACGTCCCGAAACTCGTGTCTCGTCTCGTCTCGTCTCGATTCGACCCCGCCCCGGGCGATATCTCGTCTGTCGCTGGACCATAAATCGATTTCAATCGGACATCGCGGCTACGTCCGCGCCTCCGACCGAGGAAATATTTCAGAGCCCGCCGGCGGGCCACGGCTGATCCTTATCGGGAGATTTTATTGTTTCGCAGATAATAAGCCGACCGGCAGCTCCGGGATTCTGACGTGAGTTCTTTAACGCCTCGGTGATGCTTTCGTTAGGTCGAACATGCTCGAAGATGGCGATTTATTCTCTCTTTTCCTGGAGGTCTTTTTCTTCTTGGTTCGAGTGGATCGTAATGTTGAACAATGTTTTCAACCTGCTAGTTGTAACTCTGTTTAACGTGCTTATAGTAAACAATATCCTGTCTTTCACACGAGAAAGACGCAAGAGAGGAATACAGAAAAGATACAAAAAGAAGTGTATTTTCAAGGAAATTAAAAATGAAATTGAAATGAATTTAAAAATGAATGAGCGTGTAACCCATTATGTTTTTATGGTCACTACAAGCTACAAATATAAAGCCTCGAGCTAAAAATAAGTATACAACGATCCATAAGCACCTACCAAGGTATCTTAATAGTCTTTTAAAAACCGATGATTTAACAGCTAAGGATTTCTTAATAAATTTGTCAATGTCAGCAGCAATTATGATTGCGAATCAACGAGTCATCGCGAGAAATACGAACTCACCATTTTTCTGAGGACTCTTTTAAGCAACGCTGCCTTTTCTCAATGTTGCACCAAAATCCATCAATAATTACCATGTCTGTCGAGTATGAGACATTTAACAAAGATTCTAAAACAGTACTTTATAGTGCCCATGTTGTCATCGATCGAGTAAAAATTTTCAATTATAAATTCCGAGATCATTTTCCTGTTCATTTTATCGTTGTTGGAGTGGGTTAAAACAATCAATGGCTATCAATGAAAGATAAAATCATAGTTTATTAAAAAGTATTAGAAAAGAGCGGCGAGAGATGAACAGAAGAAAAACACCGATCAGATATACAGATATGAAGATTGTAAGATGAGCCGCACAGCGTTTTTAGAGTCCGTGTTTTTCTTCTAATGTTCGAACGAGCGGTTTCACAAGCGACTTACCCGGTCTCACAATTAAGTCCTAATGGTAGCGAACAATTACGCGATTTTTCATCGCGTGTCGGTTCGATCACGGTGGCGATTAACACGCGCGAGAAGACTAGCCGCGTTCCGATTGCTTTCCATATCGCGCTTATTAAAGGGATCACGGGAAACGGTCAAGGACCGAACGTTCTCTCAGGGCCGTGAAAGTTCCTTGACAGCCTAGACCCGAGAATGGCGCATCATGAGAAACTAACCGGAGTCCTTTCGGGATCGGGGGAATCGATTGTCGTCGACGATACGATTCCACCGGCTTCTCTATTGCACACCGTATCGCTTCATTCCGGGGAAGTTGGCAATGAATTACCGGTAATAGAGATCCGCCGGTTCGATACCGTGTGTACCAACTTTGTACTCGTATGTTCGATCGTGTCGATCGGCCACGATCGGCAATCAATTCCGCGATCCCCTTCGTTCCACCGAGTGCGATCATTTCACTCTAAAAACTCTTTATCAGTCGTTCTAAATCGATAAAAATATTTTAGAACAGTATTTCGGTAATATAGGTTGTCTCAAAATGACCTGACACTTTTTTTGTGGTGAACATAGAGTACCCATCTTTGACAATTGACATCAGAAAGTGTTGTGGTTTAGTCATGAAGAATAACACAGTCGAGCAACGCATAGAAGTTGTGAAAATTCACTACAAAAAATTGTGAAAATTTTTCAGAGATGTTTCGAAAAGTCCGCACGTCGTTTGGTCATCATAACGCACCATCTCGGAACACTGTGGTGTTGCAACACTAGTAAACGAGTTAATATGAACATGAATAGAGTTTTACAGTTAATCGTATTGACCTTTCACAAAAATCATTACACGAAAGATCATCTCGTAACTTTCATTCATTTTCGTTGATCTCCATTAATTTTCATTTTTTACTTAAACTCCACCAATTTTGTTTCATACATACTCTTATATATTTATATCATGATCATCAAAACAAATGAAGAATATGAGGAGGCGTGTGAGGATTGAAATAGACAAATGTCTAAAGAAGAAATTGTTGAGTGAACGTAGAGTGTAATTGTGTTTCAAGGATCAGCGCTGTCAGATTAATTCTTTCCGGACATAACGACGGTAATTTTTAATGGAAGCGATGATGCCCCTGTGAAAAATCGGATTACGCCGCGAGTGTGTGGGTAATGACCGCCTGCCGTGAAAAAGAATGAACGTTTTCATGGTGTACGGTGTTGCGGGCTATAATCACGGGTACGAGTACAATATAGATCTCTCTAGAATTACCTGAAAGAGTCGAGTACCGATTTTTATAACATTCACACTTTATCCTTGACGAGCATCGGATGGTGTAATTTGTGTCTGCTGCACGATATAGACCTCAAACGAGCCAAGATAGAGGTAAATTCATCACAATTATGTCATTTTATCGTAAACGTTGCGGGCAGGCTTCGCAACAGCCTCCTTATGAATTAGAAGAGCGGCTTGAATCGGCGCTCGCTAGTTTTTCTCACGATCCCGCGATAGACCTTGCTCGAAGGCAAGAATAACGCTACGCGGCGACCGAAAGAAGTTAGGAATCCCGTAATCCGCGGCATCTTTGCCGGCGAAAGGCCGGGGGTGGTGTTATACTCTTCGCTCCCAGGCCAACGATGCAAACGCAGCATCGGGGAACCCCGGCCAAGCCGAAACGAATGCGTTATACGCTCGCGAAACCATGCGAACCGTCGCGTCGTGTCAAAAAGCGAAACACGCTTTTAAAACCACCTCACGATCCGCAATCTACTCAACTTCATTTTTTACCTGCAGAAATCCCAAGTTGCACCCCTATTAATTCATGATTTTATTCTGAACTAAAATCTTTCACCAAGTTGAAAATTCATTAATACATACAGCCAGTCCCAACTTACTCCCCTCCGAGAACCGCAAGGTCCCCACCATTCGAACCTCTACCCACTACTACTTACTAGTCGTAAAGTTAGTGGGTGAGGCAGCAACGACGGCAATGGCGGCATGGGAGGGAACAGGGACGAAGTTCGACGGTTACAATGTATGCGTGTTCTACTATACATATGTATAACGATGAAGTCCAAGAGGCGGGAAGAACATGAGCGCGGTAGGTGCCGCGTATGACTCGCGAGCTACAAGTTGGAACTCCCTGCATTAATGGACTGTCGATTTTATGTATTTGTGACGAAACTTTGTGCAATTTAAAACAGGAAAAACATTATAGAAGCATCAATGTACTATCTTAAATCTTTTAAAATCATTAAAGAAAGATGTAACTGTTTATTTTACTTCTATGTTTGTGGTAACTGGTGAAGATAATTTTTATTCTGCATACAAATCCACAATTCATTAATTACTTCCGAGATGGAAGTAAATGCATCAGAACGATGGAAGTGTCCAAGATGGAGTAAATGCATCAGAATTGACGCAGACCATTTCGGAGAGTAAAATGCATTTTCGTTCTTCCATTGGATTTACGAACTCCATTGTAGGTACTCTCCGAGTACAATTTTACAAGCACGCGTCTTCCGCGTACCTTTCGTCCGATTCGCGTACGGTGAAAAACCCTGAACCGCCATTGACATCGATCGCGTCGCAGCCGAAGTTATGGGCGTCGGCTTGTTCGAGCCGGATTTTCCAGGGAGCCGTGCGGGTTTCTCGGAGCGCGCGTTTTCGCGAGGTTGCGAAACACGGCCGTGGATTTTTCTGGCGGCCGCGCGGCGCAGAACTTCCACGAAGCCGAAGACAAAAGGCGCGGTTGCGTAGAGCCGAGGTCGAGCCGCACGCATGTCAATGCTCCGGCAATTAAACCTTGTTTGGCGCGGACGCCGGCTCGTTTTGTTGCTCCCTTCGGTCGCGGTGGAGCCCTGGGCTGTCGACCTCACAACGGGAAAGTACTCGCAGAAGCGCCGCGCTGATTTATTTCCGCGCGTCCTGCTAAACCGCCGCTCCTCTTTTTTCCAGCAAAGATTTGTACGCGCTTGGGTCGCCGCCATCCTCGTCTTCGTCTGCGCCGTCGTCGTCGGTTCCGCGCGCGATCGTTTGTCCTCTCCGGCCGCAACCGCGGATGGTAAACTGGAGCAGCTTTTTGCCAAGTCAGAGGAAAGTCCCACGGATGCCTTTTACGTACCTGTCGCGACCGACCGACGGCGAGAGTGATATTTCTCTCTCTCTCTGTTCCTCTCTTTCCCGAGATAGCGACCGCTCGGCATGTCACCAGACTGTCGGTTCCTGTCGCGATTAAACGGCGATTTATCAGCTACATATTCTTGACAGTGATAAATGCCAACAGAACGTTGCGGTTCGAAATCGGGTCAGAAATCGAACCGACCGCGGAGTCAGCTGACTCGACCTGGCATTGAAGTCTCCGGGATTGCCCGGACGCTCTTCTGCGTTCGATGCTGTCTTCGACTTGTCTTGCCTTGAAGTGGCAAGAATTCGAAACTTGACTTTTATGGATGATCGTGTCTCGGCAGAGCCGAAGACAATGTGTCTGTTTGATTTGGGTAATAGCTTTGTACATAACGGTCTGTAAGATCACTCTCAATTTGATTCATCAATGCTTCTATTTTAACAGCTGATGATCCATTGAACTGCGGATTTGATGCATTTATAACGACAATGCCGTTGTGCAATTTGAAAATGTGGCCTGACAAAAGACGCGTGTTTGCAAGAGAATGTGGAACAGCATTCTCCGGAACTTTTTGTACGTGGCCGTACCAAGGGAGCATCCCGAAAATAATCGGGAAGGGAAATTTTAATATCGTTCAGAGTATCGAGTGTCGATCGTTGATCGGATAACCGTCGAAGCAATTGCCCTCGAATATTTCTGACAATCAAGATGGTGTTCCACCCCATTTAGCGCGAAGTACGTTCCCGGAATTTATGGGTTCCATGGGTGCACCGGCCCGTTCCTCACAAAATTCCATCGGGCCGGACCAGCTGGCAGGTGAGCGACTTTCAGGTGCGGGGCACCAATAAATTCCTTGCCCTGGGGTCACGTCATGCACCGGTTAGGGGTCGGATCGTGTTCTACATTGCATACCCTCCGCTTTGTGCCCCAAAAAAATTAACGCTTGCTCGGAATCGTGTAAAACATTGCCCCCTTAACATAAATTATCCCCATTCTAAAAATCGCTGGAGACACTTGTACATATAATTATTTTAATATTGGTAAGTTCGATTGAATAATTGAATTTTTCTCTTCGAAATCTGAAGTAATTGTAATGGAATGGACAGCTACCTGACGGCACAATGAAATGTTAGTGTTCCATCGATTTTCAGAGCGCTCGCAGATGATCGGTAACAATAGTTTATTGAAACGCTTGATGAATAATATTGCACTGTAAGACAGGAGAACGATCGCTCAAGTATTTCGAAAGCACACATATTGATTGATTCGCCGATCGCTGGCGGACACCGTGGCCCACAAAAAAGCGCGGATCATAATTATTCTACGACGCTGTAAAAATCTGGTGCACAGGCATTAACCTATCTCGGGATCGTGGTAGATTTATCGTTCGGCTCCGCTGTAATTAATTACCCGGTCGAAAATCGCCGGAATTAATTAATGATAATATTCTCTGGGAACTGCTGCGAGCCTTGCATAAATTTCACGTGCCACACTGTAAGTGGAACCATCGGCGATTGAGAGATCGAATCGCCGGTAACTGTCGATATAAGAATTAATTCGGCGAGTGCATTGACTTGTTCTATGGTTTCATTAATTTCTTCGACGGTCGGATACGACGTCCGCGATCTGTACGAGGTACAACTTAATTTCATGCGACTTGCATAAAACCGATTTTTTCCCGGGAAAAACGATTTCAACGCTGGGGGCTACTTTCGACGTATCAATCACTGCGTCGAAAAAAAAGGGATACCGATTAGTATTAAAGCTGCTGGTTTATCGGCGGTCACGATCGCCGGTAGAAAAAGAACGGAGAAAAAGCGCGCGCGAGTAAAGAGAAATCAAGCGTATCGCGATCCCACGCGTCTCGCGCTCGCTCGAACAAGAAAATGACACCGCGTCGATACCGGCAGTTCGATTTGACTCGTTAGCCGCGATTAAGCGTGACGGCCGGCTATCCCTGTCGATTTATATACTAATTACGCTAATTAATTTATCCGCCGGAAGCGGGGAAGCGACCGCGGCGAGCGAGCGAGTGGAGTAGAGTCGAGTCGAGCCGAGCGTTTTGCCGCGATTAGCACGATCGACGCGGTCAATTTGCGCCGGTTATTTTTCATGTCACGCCGACACACCGGAGCTCGTTTACGCGCCCGAGACCGAGATTATCGTACGTAATGCGATCGGTTTTTCTGCGTGGCCGCGCGCGCCCGTGTCGCTTCGTAATTAGAGGCTCCCGGTGCGTGTTAGGCGCGAGCAAGACCGGTAGTTAACAAGAGCATCGCCATCGTATATTACGCCGATGGATAAACGGCTCTTATCAACGCCTCCGTGATTACCCTTCCTGCTTTTTTCACCGTCTATAAACGCTACTAATTCAATCTCCCGGGGAGCACATGTTCTTCACGGGATGAGCGTCGCGCAAGCATACACATAAATGTTTCATTAATCTTCAAGTGGTGTGTGCTACGACCTTTTAAAATTCTTTATAAAATTTCTCGCGGTACCTCTAAGTATATAATTCAAGACTAACTGATCCAACTGTAACTAGAGAAGTTAAATAGTTCTTTTGCACTAGTTTATTCAGCCCTTGCCCGCGGTGCTCAAGACTGCATTTTTCACTCTGAGAGCACACTTTTCCCAACGATTTCTCGGTTCGATCTCCTAAATCGCACCCGAAAGACAACAAGTGAGACTTACTACAGCTGCAGGCCGGCAGCCTCGTATTTTCCCAGATTCCCAGAGCCGGTCGTTCTCATCTTCGAGCCTAATCGCGTATTCCGGCGCGGCCTTTCTCACAAGCGCGAACGGGGAAGTCGGCGTCGACGGCGATTCGTTCTACGCGTCGATGCCGAGAGGCGTCCCGGCGCGATGCGTTCCGATGCGGGGAATTGTGCCGGGATCATTACACGCGCGGATAACGTACAGGCACGCGTGTCATGCGCGTGATTAAGATTTTCTCATTACGCGGCATTTGTCCTCCCCAGTTAAAGGGGTAGGTCACTCTGAGGAAAAAGCCAAATTTCCTTTTCATTTCATTGTCTCAAAGTTTACAGTATTGGGTGATGGCAGCAGTTCCTGTTTGAAATTGAAACTTATGCTGGCACATTTTCAAATAACAGTAAGTAAATTTCTTTAATGCTATACTTGAAACTATATTTTTTTGTTCCAAAGAGAAAATACTCTGCACGAAGTATTCTGTAACGCAGCATGCGATTTTATCGATATCTCAGTTATTTAACGATTGTATTAATATTTAATCGTAACTGAAACGTAACGTGATGTAGTTGCTAACGACCCCATTGGATTAATGCGACTTTAAACATTTAATAATTATTATTTCATCGACGAAAAAATTCGAACGGTGAAAGCGGCTCGACAGAGACCCGATTCGGTATCGGAAGAAATCTTTTTCTTTTTTTTGGTGAAATTATATTCCGTATAATATGGGAGACCGCGAAGAGATTGACGGCTTCCTTAGCTTCGAAATCTGACTGAACCAGAATCTACTTTTCGAGAAAGTTGCTCCTTATTTAGAGGTTCTGGATTTTTTACACATTTATGTACGCTCCGGAAGGTATCGCAGATTTATATTTCAACTAAGAATAAATTCTTGCGTATCTGATTAGAATTGCATGTGGAATCAGTTAGTATGCATTTATTTCGAACGTTTTCATTCGTATGCGACGAGAGAGAAGTCAGAGAACATACAAACGAAATACAGCCAAGTTGTAAAAAAAACTTGTACGGTAAAACTACATTTACTTATCTATCACTTGAATCACTTTGTCGCTCGATCACTTTCTCCAAACTAATAAATATTGTCCTTATCGTAACCGTGAGTATATTAATACAAACGTGTTGGTTATTTAATTATGTATGCGTAGCCAGCTCTTTATAAATCATTATTCAGGTCCTGGTACCGTATAAGAAGAGTTACCATCGACCTGTATCAAAAAATTATTTCTCCTTGCAATAATTAAAAATTCTGAAGCAGTTTCGACTACCGTACACACGTTCCATAGTAATTCCTATAATTATTACAAAATCCCTGGACGTCGAATCATGTGCCACCAGAGAAATCACTCGCTCGGGTATTTGTAGCTCGTTTCACCACTTCCCACAAAAGCTGAGCCTCTCCCTCGCAGGAGATACGAACTTCACCGGCCATAAAGATCATCCAACGCGTGTCCTTCCCGCAGACAGCCGGGAAAAGGGTGCGATTACGAAATCATAGCGGGAACTCGGTCGTTCCGAGTCTCGTTCACAGCCGAGCGACGTATCAGCAATGAGAGGCGCCGTGGTCCGTTCGATAACGCGTGAGTCATGCTCTCTAATTAATGATGTTGAGCGAGCGCAGTAATTTGTGAGCCATTCGTAATACGTTTTTTCTTCCGTTTGCCGGATCGGCCCACGTTGAAACGACGCATATAAACCGCGCCGGCAACGCCACCGTTCCGATTCCACCGATCTAATGATCACCGGATTCCCTGGAAAGCATTAGGAGACGACGATCGGAGCGCGTCCTCAACAGCGACAAAAGATTGATCAGCCGATTACAAGACCCCTCGTATACGGCACAATCGAGACTCGGATTTCCTGGGAAATGTTGTTCGCAACTTCCTGGTCCTGTTCCCCGTGTCCGAACACACTCGATGCCATTTTTCCTCGACGTTTAACAGCCTATTATCGAGTCTATAGAAATGCAGAAGAGCCCCCTCGTACAGTTTCGTCTCGTAAAGTTGCTTTTACTTTTACAAGAGATTCCCCAGCGCACTAAACGTTTTCCAAGAATGAAATTCTTACAGGCATAAAATCTTCTTCAGCGAATTCCTCGCGAGATCGTGGCTATTGGATTAACATCCCTGTATGAGTCACGAATAATTGCATACTGGGTGGCTCGCTTGGAACCAACAACTAAATTATTACTATCTAATGGTCATCGAGGAAGGACATTCGACAATTCTTCTAGAAACAGTCAGATTTTTGGTTATTGTTTTATTGAAATTTGTTGTTCTACTTTCAATATGATTGCCTGTATAGATTGGGTTATACTAATTTCATTCGAAAACTGCACGAAAGAGTTGTTCCTCTTTGTACCATACCAATAACACTTTCTACAAAATTCAAAAAAATTATTTCTTCTTCCTAAGATTTTACGAGATCGATCCGTTTTAGAGACAATAGACCGTAATGGTCCAGCAGAGGACAGTTTACTGTCCGAATGGAGGACAGTTTTGAGGGAAAATGAATTTTGTGAACTGGGTAAAACCTCGGCGACAAGTGCGTCGCTAGGATGAACGCGGGCCGAGCGTCGTTTCTTGCGCAACGATCCAGCGATCCGTCTTCTGGGTGACGACGATCGATCGGTGCGCTCGTTCAATTACTCCGGCGTGCATTCTACGCGAGCGAAGGCAAGGTTCAAGGACGTGACTGAATGCGTTCCGCCGGCGCTGGATTCGCGAAGTTCCGGTATCGATGAGTCAGTCAGTCAGCGCTCACTGAATTATGTGGGTGATCTTTGGATAGGTTGCCTGCCGGAGAGTGGCAACAGTCGAACGTTTCGTCATGTTCGCGGCGTTATTGGCAACTGCTGTTAGGATCGTTACTCTATTTTAATAGCTCTCTTAACCGTAAACTCTAATTTTCGTGTCGCAATCCGCGCTACGCAACGCGAACGAAATGTAAATAAATCATTACCACAGGCTTCGCCTCTGCTATCTGGGCGTTGGAGATGTCTCTCAATTTTTTTTCAACGTAAAACACGTCTGGGAAGTGTATGGAGTTGAAAAAAAAACACTGGACAATCGCAGGAAGAGAATTGTCGGGTTACAAAGAAGTGGGGGAACAACGTGTCATGTGCAATTACAATGATAAAATGAAAGGACTCGTAAAATACGAATATAAATTGTGCGACTTAAACAGGATTGCATATGTGTGTATGGTTAATTGGCCACCTCTTTCACTTTTTTTAACCTTGATGTTTCATACATTCCTCATGTGAGAAATCAACCATTCTGTGTCTTTTAAACATCGGTCGCTGAATTAAGTATGAAGCAAAAATGGGTGAACATTAAAATCCTTTATGATGGTACTTACTTGTTAGGTCGTTCGAGCAATAATTTCGCTTTTCGCGTAGAGGTGACATTGCTGCCATTTGTTATTACTTAACTTTATTTTAACCAACTCCTAGTGTATATTGATAGCTGACATTTCGGACGTCACTTCCTGCCTTGCAGACCTTGTAGTTCTTTCTAACCTTTCAAGCATGTTTTTGCCATCGCATCAAACATGCAAAATCAAAGTACGCGTTGCATCACCTTTTGCTTTTTTATCACCGCAAGGGTAAAAATGCAGTGCACGAAAGAAAAAGTTGCGTGCTGTTTAAGCGGAGCATCGGATTACCATTTTTTTCGCTTTTTGAACATTTTTTACGCGGTGTAAATGTAATTTCAAATAGAGTCGTAGCAAGTCATGTAACTCAATTTTTTACTAATAAAAAACAGAAACTCTTTAAGTTGCCTGAAAAATTGCAAGAGATCGTAGAACAAAATGTCATAAATCTTATATATATATATTCTAAATGGTAAAAAATTGCCTTTCATTTTCTCTTGAAAAAACGAAATGACTATCCGAACGACCTAATACTATTCTGAAGAACGTGCAAGCGTTACATGATTACTGTTTTGTTTCTAGTATAGGAAACACATTGAAAGACAAAAAACAGAAAATCAGTGAGAAATATATTTGAAGCACACAATGCAGCAAATTCTTAAAAGTATATTTCCTCTAGTATACATAAATCGAATACCTAAGGAATATTTATAAAAATCAATATACAGCGGGGGCGAGGATCTCGATTTCTCTGACCGCGGTTTTAATTGTGTATAAAACTGGATGAAGCAGTTATAACGGGGACGGTGTTCGGCGACTTAACGAAGGTGCCGAGTCCAGGTATCGGCGCAGGAAACGGTGCTACCAAATTGAAACCAGGCGACGGAACCGGCCGGACACGATAAAACCTAATTGCAACGATCTGGTTCCGAAATAACAGTTTCACCGAAGACACAGTGCCTCGGCAAGCGATCCCGGGAATAATAAATGTTTGCTGCGCGCGGCACCGCTCCGCTCCGCGTGGATTAAGGGCGAACGGTACACACAGCGGACTGGGGCCTCGCGTGAACATCGTCTTGAAAAATGTGTAATACACGGCTCTTAGAGGATAAACCCGAGAAATCCGGCGTGGCGGCCCGGAGCGGTTACCCAGCGTGGAATTCGCGAATTACGAGCCGCCACGGTGTACGTCCGACGTATATTTCGACCCGGCACGACCGCCGATGGTATTGCGCAAGGTGAAGGCGGGTCAGCCGACCGACGTAGCCCTGCAGCCGCCGCAGACCCAGTTCTCATCTATTAATGCGCAATTACCGGCAAACAATGTGATTACGGCCGCGTTTAAGTAATTACGCGACGCTCGCGAGCCGCCTCCGAACCGCGCGCCCCGGCGCGGCGCTTCCTCTTCCCTCGTTTCGACATCCACCTCGGCCCTCCCGTTTCGCAGCTCATTCCCCTCCTTTTTCCATTAAATGTCCGGCATAATGAAATTTTAAGAACATTAATCTAATGGACATAATCGATCCCAATTCTAATTGAAACCGCGGATGGCCGTAGCGACATCTACCAGTAACCCAATAATTATTCAAACATTCTAGATCGAGTGTTTCACAGCGTCGCGAGGTGACAAGAGGATTTATGGCCGGCTTTAGCCGCGCCGATTCCCGCCGATTGAAAAAGCGCGTTAAGAAGATTGCTGCTCGGTCAAAGGAGTTTCGATGCCAGTTTTTATCGGCGCGTAACCTTTGCGTTTAATGGGTCAAACTGTCCGTAACGTTTATTAATGCTCGGCGTTAGACTGAGGCGTTCCATGTCAACGGGATGGAACGGTCCTCCTCCGATGACGCGTGAAAGTCACTCGAATTAGAACCGAACCACTTCCCATGATTAAACGATTCGATCGAGAGCGACCGGCGACGGGAGACCTTATATCGGTCTCGCGGCTGTCATTAACTCGGACATCTTCAGCGCCGGCAGAAAAGGTTGCCGGTTGGTTGTGACTTTTAAATCACTGGTTCCGAGCGGCCGACGACGTTCCGCCGCATGGCACTCGAACATACGCCGCCGCCGCCGCCGCCGCCGCGCCGTTGGAGCAGCGAAAAAAACCCATGACATCAAACGAGAGTAATCTATAAACATCGGATGGAAAAAAGGCGCGGTTGTTTTTCTAAACGTACGCCTGCCTGGCGGCCGAGCGAAATTGCACGCTTCGTAGTACAATGTAGGTGATTTATCGACGGCTAATGGATTTAAACGACGCGACGTCGGCGGAATTTTTTTGTTTTTGTTTGCAACCGTCGCCGCTACGACTGAATATGCAAACCAGTAGTCCTAATTGATCGTTAATCGTAACAAGGACTGAAACGGGATGGACCCCGCGCCGCTGCTTACGATTTATTGCGCGTCCTGCCATGCCAGCTCGCTTTGACTTCCTCGTTACGCTAATAAACTGCGGCAACGTTACGTGTCGCCAGAAATATTGATCGGCTTATTTCTAGTGAAAAGTATTGCGATGGAAACGCACACTTTTTCTAATTGATTGGAGGTACCCGATCCGGTGATTTATGCCTGAATTCCAAAGGATTCCTCGTGGTTGCGTCTTTCATACGTTCATCCGAGTTTTGCAACGTTTGCACACTATGCGGCACTATTTTCTAGATATTTATTATTAATTATTAGTCACGTGGCCAGGCCGTGGCGGAAGCGTGGGGGGATATCGCTGTAGAGGGGGAAGGTAGAGTAGGGAGAGAAGTCTTTAACGACTCTGAATGCATGTAGAATGGCTGTATTAATACCCTCGCAGGCTGTGGAAGAAAAATGCCGATCTAAGAATAGCGTGGACGTCAATGTTCCTTTCGTGCTCGAAGTAGAATTGATCACTGATAGCGACAACAGCATTGAAAATACCGCGCACCGGTCATCTCAATCCGTCATGCCGAGGAACACGACCGCAATCGGTTTCCCAGACGACCGATCGCGATCGCCTTGTTATTTTCAACGCTGCTAATGAGTAATAAACACTTTCCCCTATGAACTAATCGATTAAGAATCGGCACAGCCGAGGATCTCGCGCCGCTCGCAGCCATGACGCTGCCGAGCTTTTTCCCCTTTGTGCGAGACGATCGCCAAGGATCGTTCCAGGATCCTTGCTCTCTATTTTTCTTCTTTAATTGTCGACAGCCGTCTCGATCTTCCGAGTCGTTACTACCTCGCAATCACGGAACCTTGACTTGGCCTGATTCGATCTGACGAAAAAAAGAAAAAGAATGATCCAGGGAATCAAGGTCCCTGCTACGATCGGCTACTGGTTGCCATTTGCATAATTTCGGGTCAGCTCTGTTGATTCTAGCCAGTTCGAAACTCCTTCCATGAATCTGAACAGACACGCTTTGTTCCATTTCCGTTTCGATGGTTTCAATTACGAGACCTTCTGGGAACCACAATCGATCCACTTTGCTATTTTTTTAATCATTGCATAAGGACGTAGTTTCACAAAGAATCCGTTATGTAGACTTACTAATTAAACAATTAGTCATCGCTGTAGTTCCCCTCTTTCTGCGTGCACCCTCTTCTTCGACAAATTCGACGCGCTTCGTCTTAAAAATTATACTGATGTTCTTTGAAGCGACAAAAACCTTTAGAATGGTCCCACACCTCTTACCACTGTTTTTCTTCGCAACAAAGTTGAGCCATCGGATTGGAGCGGAAGGCAGGTAAGAAGGGGAAAATCATCGACGACGATCACGGGAAAGATCATCGCGATCTACGGAGCAGGATGAAAAAGGCTCGTAGATAAAGATCGGGAAAAGCGGTCGATCCCAGCCGGATCGACAGCGGCCTTGGGCATCCGTGAAATGCAAAGTAACTGGAGAACGATTCTAAAAAGTCGCGAGCAAAAATCCAAGGATACCGGACCGCAGGGAAAAAAGGATCGATGGTTCAAGGCGAGGCTCTAACGAGTCTTTACCTTTATTTTGATCTACAAAAGCGCGCGAGACCGCGGACGTCATCGCCGCCATCTTGTTTGTTTGACATTCACCTGGAATGCCGAAAAAACCGACAGTTCACGCGACCGATCGACTTCGTCGTGTCAGTGAATAATGATCAGTGCGTTGATCGACGTTAGCAGTAAACGCTCGCGAATTTGCAAGTTTAATTGGTCGGCGATGGCTGTTTGTCACTGACAATTCAGCTCTACAATGAGACCCTCCTTCGAGTAGAAGATTCCGCTCGCCGTAAAATCAGTTTATTAAGTCACCTCGTTCCTGTTGCATATTGCTTCGTCTTTTTTTTCGCGTCTGTGGCCACTCGTTTAGACATGATTAATCGTCCGAGTGTTAAACGATCGATCCTTGAACTTGGATTACCGGTGCTTTCATTTGCCCAGCCGATGTTTTGTGGCGCTTGCACAACGGTTTTAAAAATAATAGATAACGTATGCTCGAACGAAGTCAGGACTTTTGTACCGTGCTGTTCAATTCATGAGATGATTCAATGAATAGTATAACGAGCAGCCTGTGGATGCTCTGTACTGTAAGGAACAAAAGTTTTAACGAGATGTGATCCGGTCTTTTTCTATTTCTGACACGACGAGGCCATCAACAAGGGAGATCGGCTTCTCTTTGATCCTCCTTGCTGTACACGTTGAAAAATTCGAAATTTGTATAGCCATCCGAGCGATTAGTCTCCGTAATTTCGTCATTCAGCCCCGGTGATATAAAGCATCATCCCTGAACCAAATTATCTCGTTTTCCTTCACGGTCCCGCAGAAGACATTCGATTTCAAACAGGAAGGTGTGGATGACCGTGTGTCACCCACGGAGTCGAAGCTTCGCCGGTCGTCGTCACCTCGTCATTATCCCCCGGCGATGATTACAATTATTATTCCGATCGGGCAATAATCATGTCCCGTACGCCGTAACCAGTCGCGTACGATTGCGATCGGCGATCACGTAGCCGGTCCCGCTGTTTTGCACACTTTGTGGAACGGGAGAGATCTTCCCTTAGATTCGATTGCACGTTCCGCAAACTTTCGATGAACGGAACGTGAAACCTCTTTCGGACGGCCAATTTGTTCGTGGAAATACAACAGATATAGAGCTCAGCAGAATCGATCGTTGACAGCTGATTTTTTTACAGTGCTAGAAAAAGTTAATTCTTCTAATGAAAAGATTAAAGTACAGAATTGAATGACATGGGGATGGCATTTATTATACAGTAATCGCTCCTTCGTTGTCCTGAAGCGTGGGCACGATCGTTGTCCAGTGCCTACCCACTCCACTGCCTGTCGACGAGAAGATTAAGCCTATGTGGATCTGGTCGCCGAATATGGCAAGGAAAAAAGGAGTTTTCTAAAGCTGGACAGTTGACTGCTTTTGACTGCGAATACTTTTCTTTGTCATTCAACTAGCCGTTTCACTAAAGACGCAGTCGTAAATCAAAAATAGTGTTCGGGCACGGTCGTTGTCCGCTCAAACCCCCGGCCTTTGGACAACGAAGGAGCATTTACTGTGCATGGAAAATTCTTGTTGTTCGTTCTTATTTTATTGACAAAATGGGGGCCCCAAAATTGCGAGAATGGTCTCCGGAATGCAAGAGACGCCACTGCCGTGACTCGCGCAGCTGGTTCGCCTATCAAGTTACCATTATTAGGAGGCGGATTAACGAGGTTGGTCCACGGGACGGTTTTCAAGCAAGGATTCCCGTTCCGCTCGGTAAGACGAACCGCTTGAGTACGCGCGATGACGCGCCGCTACGATAGGACGCCGAGCGCGTCATGAGTCAGATATCCTCCAGGTTTCAGCGTGCCGGGTCAGGGGTCGATTGCATTTGCTCCTACCGCCCCCACCCTTCTTCCGTCTCCGTGTGTCTTGGAGTCCTTGATATTAGAATGGTCCAGGGGAACGCGCATCTAGTATAACCGTTACATGCTGCACCGGCGAGGTGCACACAGGATCCTCTTGATCGTCCACCGACGACGCCGCTTCATTATCGTCACGATAGGCTCCGCTAGACGAATCGGTTGGCCTCTCATAGTGTCTCTGATCGCGGGGGATATTAAGGATTCTCGCCTCGAGCTCCGGCCTCCGTTCATGGGAATCTGTTCCATCGATTTGTCCTCTTTCCATGTGGCCACCGATCCCCTCACAACCGCTGAACGTGTCCCTTTCTATTCTACAGAGATTGTCCCTTGACCATATCGATGTTTAACTTTTTTCGAACAAAACGCGGAGAAAAATATTTAGTCTGCGTGAACATGTCTGTCCAATTCTAATGATTTCAAAGAGTTGAGGAATTCGTAAAATCCTTCGAGCAATTGTGTAAACTATTACAAGCGCGCCGAAGTGTTATAGATTTCGAAGTCACCTGTCCAATGATCGTCGACCAGAATCATCGATCGCGTCTTAATCTCCGGACAAGACGGCCGTCGAATCGTTGTCAACTCCAATAGATTTTGACAGTAGAACTTTCCGCGGGAAAGACAGGAGGAACGGTTTATGAGACGGGGATTCCAATAAATTGAGGATCGGAGCGCTTCGTGAGCGTGGACAGGTGTCCGATGGAAGGTGCAGTTGAATAACACGACGAGTCTCGGTGGAACGAGCCGTTTAGCAACGGAGAGTCCTGAGAGCGGTCGAGCGACCCTGAGATTTCGATCCTATCGCGGCCGATCCTCGATCGAAGGACATCTCGATTGACCGAGTTGGAAAACAATGCACCGAAGAAGAGAGATAGAGGAGAGGGGTAGGACGATGGATGGCGAAGACCGCGTATTGCAAATTATCCTGCCGGTGTAATTACCCCGGCGAAACGACGATGCTTCTGATAGGCAAACGGGCACCGGCGACGATCGATGCCAGGTATCGAACGGTACGGAGGCGATTATGGTAACGTCGTTGCCCGTGCTGAGAACGCGAACGCTTCCTTGACACGGGGAGGCCTCCTCGAGATTCTCCGGTTGCGATTAAACTGATCCATCCGTTCGTATCGGTACACGGTCCAGGATTCCTCCTCGGCGACGCAACGGGTAACTGGTGCAAATTATTGCGCCATTAATTGAATATCTTCATGCCCCCGCAATATTACAATTTCCAGAGCTTGCGAACGTTCGAAACGTATGTAAACATTCGCTGGCCAAACAACTTTTCTACAACACGCGTATGTTGTCATTCAATATAATTTCAGGACCATGAAAAATTTGTCAAGTTCGACCCAGTTTCCGATCGAACACGTGTAACCCCTTAACAAGGTTCGGAGCTGTCGCAGGGTCCTCCCAGCAAGGACCTCGCATCCTTCCCTTCTTGTTACCCATTCGTTGTACCAAGATCGGTGACCAGCGAGCCAGCCTGCGCCCACGAGCAAGAGGTCCTTGTAGGGCACAATCTTTGAACCGGCCCTCATGCCTTTGCGCGCATCTCGAGCACTCATTCGGCGAGTCTTAATTTTCTCCAATTACGTGCGCCTACGATTCGCCATTAACATGTATATACGAGAGGGGAATTGTAATACGCTTATTACAGGACGAGCCGACCGAGATGCGAATCGCCGACCGGAAACGAGCCGCGCGTGCGATCCTAGATCCCAGCTCAGACCGATTTATTTTAGATCGCGCGGACAAACTCGATCTTCGAGATCTGCGGAATTCAGTGAGCTCGGACGTTCTCTGGTAAGTGGACGAGCTGGAAGGTTCAGTTATATTACACTGCTTCTATAGTGCAGTTCCAGTAGTGAAAATAGGTTATTTATCGGAGCTTAAACTTAATATTTAATTAAACGTGTTCTCACGATCGTCGGACTATGTTCATGCTCTGCAATTCTCTGGTAAGTGAATGGACTGGGACGACAGTTATGGTATTCCGTCTTCCTAAGTACATGTCCAGTGGAAAAATTCAATTGCAATGTCGAAGCTCTGAGAGAACCACCGTCCAAGGAACTGCCCTTTCGCGTTTTTCAGTTTCATATTTGTGAACAGGCTTCAATTGTCGCTCGCAATTGACAGACGACTGTTAGGAGTAACGAACGCAAGCGACTGAATGGCGCAAGTTCCCTCAGCTCGAAGTCAACAATCGACTGTGAACGCGTGTTCACTGGATCGAGCCGTGAATCGGGCCTGCGTGTCAGGAAAGTGGTACGAGTCGATCTTGGAAACGTGTTTAGCGTGAAGACGCATTATTTGTTTGACAGCTGGGAGTATTACGACGCAACGAACGTGACTACTCTTCTGAGAATAGATCGAGATTCCCTGGGAGACACGGGAAGCGTTCTTCTGAACTTCCGGGGAAGATCGAGCGAGTTCGAAGACCGAATACAAACTCTGTGAAAAGAATTTTCATAGCTAAAATCTTCCTTAATTTTATGCATTTTATCGTTGATTGTAGACTGAGAATTTCTCTTAACAAATTACTCATGTTTTAATAAGTAGACTGCAGTTCTGTATGCAATGGAAAAATGATCTGCATGAATAAATAGGAGACAAATGGAAATGTCTTTCTTTAATTATCTTATAAAATTCACATAAATATATCGGCGATATTGATCCCCAAGAATGGGGTACAAAAACATGTAAAGAAAGTTTACGTAAAAGGATCTGTATGGATTTAGTTATGGTTGTCGTAAAATCGTCTACAGCCTTCGGCTCGAGAGGATTAAGTTAGCAGAGGGCGTGTAAAAATCTATTCTCGTCGAGTTTCTTGAGCAGGACAGCTCGAAGAGGTCTGCGCCCGTGTAGATACGCGCTATCTTAATTACGCTTTAAGCATTACGCTCGCGTCGTTTATTTTCCGCAATTTCTTCGCCTCCGCGTGCATCAATCGCCCGACGCCAGGCGTCATTAACACGCCTCTTGATTTATTGCGCGAAAAAGAGCACCAGTGCTCTCTGGATTTCGGTGCGCGTCGATAATTCCGTGGCTAATAACCGAGCCGAGCGTGATTGTTCCGAGTAGAGGGGAATTAAGAGTCTTCATCGGTGAATTGGCAATGAAAGGGGAACGTAAACTGTGACGAACGCAATCTCGTGTACGCCGCTAACTCAATTTCGTCGAAAGTTTACCAGGAATAACTTACGAGCTATCGACCATTTATGCAATGTATTCCAACAATAATATGCAAATTAAATGCAAATAATCTTTTGATCTTGCTCTCCGAAGATCACATCTAGAAAATTTTAAATCCTTAAATTCGTAACCTTAGACAATCTAATCTTGTAAAATTTAAGCGGGGCAATTGTTTTCCGATTTGGCTTCTAGAGCTGTCTAGAAGTTTATTCAATGTATTTATTTCATGTTGAGTTCAAATCTAATCTAAATAATCTAATAAAATCAAGCTGGAACGGCACTGTAAATATCCTCAGTCCACTCGTAACACGGTGTTCCAGCTAGAAAAGTGAAACGAGTGCACAAGTGCACAGGAACGATGTCGAAATGGATTCTGAGCGGGAAAAGAAGGGGCATTCCTCACAGACGACTAAATAATTGTATTAAAATATTCGAAGCTTCCAGGTACCTTCCGAAGAAGTAGCTTCATCAGCGATGCAGCGTACCGGCCGTGTCCCGGGGACTCCTCTGTCTAGATCGATATAAGGATCAGAAAACGACCGAGAGGAAGCCGCAATTGAGTATTCCGCTGGAATTCGATCAGGGTCAGACGTTACAGGATTCCCCGGAGCGTGGATTCGCGAACCCGCGGGAGTGGTTTTGCTAGTCGTCGCACGTCGGATGTCACCATCATGGGACGACCTTAGGCGAGCGCACCAGGGCCACGCACGAAGAACGCGCGCCGCCGGATTGTGGCTCGCTTTTAAACCGTCGAATTAGCCGGCACGGATCGCCTTAAAATCGACCACTGTGGCCGTCTTCGGACGTCCCAGGCTCGATCAAGGCCGATACACGTACGTGCGAATTGCACGATCTGCCGAGCTTCAAAACATTGCCCAACCGGAACTCCACAGGTTCGGTATGGGAAAGCCTCGGGCACTAAACATCGGAGGAAACGTTGGAGCTCTTGGGAGAAGAATTCATGTAGAGAAGATGAGGTTCAGACCCCTTGGAACCTGTGTTAGGGCACGAAGTCCCTCAAAGCGATCACATGACGTCACGTGTCGAGAATTGCCCCAGCAATAGTGGGGGTATCCAGTGGCGTCACCCTCTGAATCGCGACGTCTGGGTTAGACTACACTTCGTGACGTCACTCAGGTTCTGACTACAGCAATTCCCCCACTATTTATCCTTGGAATCTCTCGATTCGGTAACACACTCTTCTCAAATATAAAATTGTGACGAGAAAGGATTTTATACGATCGTAGATATGAAACACTGATTCGTCTGTCTTGAAAATGCCAAAATTCTCAAAAACCAAACCGGACCAAAGATCGAACAGAGAGGGAAGGAAATATCAGTTTTATTACCACTTTGCGTCGGATTAGTTCGCGGACGAGCATAAAGTGTCGACCTGTTCCATCTTCTCCGAAGAGCATCCTCCCCGAGCATCGCCTCGCAATTCCGCTTACGTTATTATCGTGGAGCTCGCGAAAAAAGCGAACGCCGCGGGTACAACATGGTCGTATGCAAAAGCGGTCACGCGATAAAATCAAACCCCGCGTGAGTGACAGGTCGGCTTCGTCACCGCGGGATGCGGCAGATAAAAGCTGGAGCGCATAACAAGGTGGCTGCGAAACCGCACGTTCGTGCGAGCATGTTCCCGTGTACGTCTCCCCCTCGTGTCATACCTATTCGAGCAGCCGCGATACAATTATCCGTCGCGACTATTCACAGCGACTCCCGACTATCTTGGTCGAGTGGGTGCTCGAGATGACGACCGCCGAGCGGGCAATCGGAGCGGAATCGAGATGAAAGTAACGGGGATGATGTAAGGAGCGATCGCTCGCTCGACGATCGGTCGCCTCGGGTGGATCAAGGTTGATCTTTACAGCTGGCATCTCCCTTTTCGGGTAAAAGGTACTGTCAATGCAATCTGTTATCAAGCGTCACATACAGTGTATCGCGTTTCTATTCAGGAGATCTACCAAAAAGATTATAGAAAGACAATTTTTATTTTGCATGGAGATCCGCATTGCACTGGTGACGCAGTGTTTTAGCTGGAAAAATAATGATGTGATTATTCATCTAGGCAGTTAATGATAAATATCACTCATCATGGAAAACTGAAACGTACACGTGCTTCTATAATTTAACAACTAAAGCCTGTGTGAAAATAGAAGAATAAAACTTGTAAGATTTACGGTCAAATTGCTATTTTAAGTGGATTGATGGTTTCCGCTAGACTCGCGTACACGGGAGCTCTAAAATCATAGTTGCGCAAGGAAGTCGACACGTGGAAGACGAGACCGTCTTGCAATCGGAAACGGGGAATTAGCGATTCAGTGACAAAGTGTCCCTTCCCCGAAGTCGCAGTGGCGAGACGATTGAATTTTCACGAGCGGCCCCGAGGTGCAATAAAAATCGTTTCACGAACCGTTCGCGACTGGCGATGAAAATTTATACCGCTGGGAGGGACAGGAAGTGGTCGCGTTTGGGATTCTTGAATTCACCGCGATGAATAAAGCCCGATGAGACAGAACATCGCTTCTCGTTCCGTTCGTCGAACGTACGGGGGATCGGGATGTCGCTCACGTCCACCTGCATTTGCATTCGACCCATTGTCTCCTCGTCCCTCTGGTCTGGCCGTCTCGCTTCATCGGCAAAACCGAGAGAGGCCTTCGCTCTTGAACTCTCCCCGATTCGCTTTCAACGTTATTTTTGTACGCGTCTCGTTGTCATCGCCGGCGCATCTAAGGCCGCCCCGATTTATACGACGCCGTGCAACGGCGCTTCGCGCGACGATTAACAGCCATTACGTATGCAAAGTGCAAGGAAAACACCGGCTGACGCCATCGTCGCGAACTTTAATTTATGGTCTCACGCACTCTCCGTGCATGCGTGTCGCGACTCGGTAGACGCGAATTCTAATACCTGACGACCCGCGATTACTACCGCCGTTTAGTGCCTGCCTCGGTAGTACGTACATTGTGTTCGACTATGCTCGATCGCGATCACGACGCCGGTATGGAAATCAAGACTTACGAATGAGAAATGCTGCCTAGCGATCGATGAAGTTGCTCTCGTTTCAATGGCACGCGGCTACCGAACGATCAGCTGTCGAGATTTCTTCACGGGCGTACGCGTTATGCTAAACGCACTTCACTTTCGGAGATTATTGCAGGATAACGAGCAGTTTTTACAATTATTAACGAATTTAACTGAACGTGGATCATCATTAATGTCTGTACGACCATGTTTAAATAGACCAACCTATTTTTTTACCATTGCATATGAAGGAGCACTGCCTCCTAACACGTTCACCATATCATCAAAAATTTCCTTTCCGCTTAATCCTTTTTTATATAAATACTCAATAACTGCACGATTTCTCAAGTTTCCTATTCTTCTAAACAAAGCGAACACGTCTTCTTTAATCAGCTGCCTGAAGCAAGCTATGCGACAGATCGATTTGGGATGTTTTCAACAACGTTTTTGCTGCTACCAATATCATCTATGTGTCAGGCTACGAACTTTCTGAATGACTAAGTTGACTTGCGATAGGTTGCTGCATGTGAAATGTGCGAGGACGGTCTTGCCAAAATCTTGCGGTCTCGAACGTCTTCCGGCCATTTCCCACCACTATCCCCTTTGCCGGAGCGATGTCCATCCCTCTGCCTCCCGACGAACGTCCGAGGGTGTCAGCTACGGCAACGGATCCCTTGGAGGCCGGTGAGGGCACGGGTTAAGAGGTTGGTCCTCATCTCGGTACGTGTGTATGCATTCCGGCTCTCGCGATATAACCGTGCTCGCGCACGTATAATACGTACATACGGAGTCGCGTATATAATATGTATATATGCACATGGAGCAGTTATATATGCATATAAATACGTGGGTACAAATAACGAACACGCGGCCGTGTCTCGGGGCCGGAGCTCGTTGGAGGCGCGCTCCGGAGAGCTGAACCAGAGAAATGTTTTAAGCGAGCCACTCACGGCGCCCACGCTCGTCCGCGCCAACAGACGCGCCGACACGCGCGCGCACACGCCGGGCCCTTATTTCAACCATAAATTAATGTTCTGTCTTCCGCGGATGCATAATTGTGCGAGCCGCGCTAGCCGACCCGGCTTTTCGTGTCCGCGCCGCGGTTACGAGCGGACAGGAGGACGACGCCGAAGCCGCTCCGCGCAAGGACCAAGACGATGGCCCCCTGATATCGCCGGCAATGACACCTAACGAGCCTTCTAATGGCTCCGCAAACACTGCCGGTGTCTGTAATACCCGCGGCACCCAACAGCCTCCGCCAAGGACCGTTTACCGAACGTGTCGAATTCCGAGGGATCCGATTAGGTGAAAAGGTGAGGGGACCCGCGGGCTGATCACTGCTTGCCTGACCCACTTTGCTAGGGAGCATTTAGCAGAAGCCGTCGCATCGGTACGAGTGCAGCGGGAATCGAGGCGGAAGTGCTCGAGAGCTGTGTGCTGCCAGTTGCATCTGCGAAGGTCGCTGCCAGCCCAGTTAATGGGCTTAGATGTCGACTTGTTCCTGAATCGATCCTGAAGAATTTCATAGAATTCGGAAATTGTGAAATGGTAATGAAAGAAGGTGTAGGTGTAGGTATTTATTGGGACAGATCTGAAATTTAAAAAAATATGGCACACTATATATCATAAGATTAATAATTAGTTGAGGACAATTACAATCGACGTGCTTCAAGTCGAAACCATACGAGCAAAATATAATTTCTCATCATCCTCAATAGAAATATCGCGTAAGTTCGAGCTCATTAACCACAAAATTAGTGAAATGAAAGTATATGAAAGGAAGCTACGCGCGATTACTATGGTATTGCAAGAGTGACGTTTTTACGGGAGTTCAAGCATACTTTCCTGTCCGACGAATGTGTAAATTATCAATACGTTGGCCAGCAGAAGTAAAATTAAAGGAGAAAGGAAATATACGCGAAGTGGATTCAGGAAAGTTTCGGTCGGCAAAAATCGCGATGAAATATGAGAAACGAAAGAACCTGGAGGACATGGGGAAGAGGAAGTGAGAAGACGGAGGGAAAAAGGTATAACTAGGAGAGTAGGAAGAAATAAAAAGGGAAGAAGGAGCGTGAAGGTGGTAGAGAAGGACGGGTGGGTGGCGGTGAAACAGAGACAGTCGGAGTCCACGGAGCGGACGATTAATAACCGAGGTGTTTCGAATAAATTAAAGCACTTACTTATCTCGCGCTCGCGCGAAACACCGATAGCGAGCGGCCCCGTGGTCTTTGTCGTAACACGACGGACATATTCGTTGGATTCGTTCTCACCTATTCACTTGGCACGCCGTCTCGGGGATTGGTTACACACGGCTACCTGGGTGGTTCCGCGTGTCCCAGGAATAAGGGAGGACGACGCTCGAATCTTCGCCAGTTTTCGCCAGACTGAGTCTCTCGCTCCCATTTACCATGATTCTACAATTTAATCTCTACCTAATTCAATCTTTTCTCATTCTATACTTTTTTATTACCTGCTGGCCTTTCTATTAGCGCTCGAAATATTTCCGATTAAATCAAACTTCGTTGGGCTGAATATCATGGAATGGTAATAATCGAAAGAATTTTCAAAAATGAATGTTCGTTACTTCAACAATTACCTCTGCTTAAAATTTTGTGGAGTTCACCGATTTGTCAAACGAGCGGTCGAGCAACACACCGAATATAATACGCCACGGCAACAAAAATATTCCAGTATCGTTTACGTACGATCCACGCGGCGACTCGCCGTGGCTGAAAGGTTAAACTGAATCAAGGAGCAATACTCCACATGTCGCACCCTGTGAACAACATTCCCTCGCTGTAGCCACCAGGTAGGACTCGATCAGCGGCAAAGGCAGTCGCCGTAGGATCCGTTCTCTCGTCGTTACCCGCAACAACGTGTCGCCACGAGGAGTCAGGTGGATTAGATCGAACACGAAGAGGATCAAGAACGAACGAAGTGGAAGACGACCGGGCTGTAACCATCCTTAGCCTGCCCGGAGCGATGTTCACACGTGATCGGAGTGGAGGAAGCTTTCTGGGCCAGATATCGGCGTAACGACGACGGCGACAACGACGACGATGGAAGAAGTCCTCCGCCGAGGGCGCAGGAGCGAGGACGGGTCGTGATCTAGCGCGCAAACCTTGCTTAGAGGGGGCGGAGGGGGGACGACGGTGGGATCTTTTGCTTTCTAATCATCCTCAAGGTTAAACCCTGGTGAACCTGCCGGCTCCCGCACGACGTGGGTTCAAGCCTCTCGTCCATCTCCTTTCTCCCTCGCCCCCCCCCGTGCCCCCTGCCGTTGCATTATATACAACACCGTCGCGTATAAGGGTACGACCTTAGCCGCGGGAATAAGACGTCGTCGACCTGCTCCCCCCGGGTTCCCCGCGATTGTCTCTGTCGGGGCCCGAGTGGCGAAGATATTTCTATACCGTTAAGCGATCGGAACGCCTCGTTCCATTGTCTTTCCCCGGCGCGCAGCGGTCTCCTCCGCGCCGCACCGCGGCCCTCTCCACTACGTGCACAAGGTGCACACGCGTGTGCACCCGATCCACGGCCTCCACTCGCGCGGGGCTCTCCTTCTCCTTTATGGGTTAATTACCATCGGCCGATGGACTCGCAAGCCGCGAGCACGGCGAGCACCGCGCGTCGCAACCCGGTCGATCGATCGATGAGAGAATCTTGAACCCGACCGACACTCGATGAAGCAACCGGACCGGGGATTCGATTCCGCGGAACGATGGGAATTCGAGATAAAACGCCGGCACCACTCATTTTCCGAAGACGGCGAGCGTTGAACGCGAATGGAGAATGGTATTGTGGTTCGGGTGAACCAATGTGCAGAAGCTGACCACCCAGAATGGTAAGCGTGCCTTGTCTTGGCCCCTATCCAGTAGCCGGCCTTCCTCAAAATAAATTGAAATGTTATCTGGAAAGTGAAAGGTCTGATATAAAGGAAACAAGAACAGTCGTTAAGTGACTAGGAGAATCGTTGGTTCTCTGAAAAATTGGCATTCTTCAAGACCACGTTACTCTATGTACACAATCCCCGTTCACTGTGGCGCGTTAAACAATCGATCGGTTCGCGACGTTGTTGCGGCAGCTGGCATAAATCGGGCCTGGCTACCGGTAATTACCGGCTACGGGAATCATTCGGCATAATTGATGGTTTCTCGTGGGCGGCTCGAGTCGCAAAGAGCAGTGATCGCGAGAGCCCGCTCCGATCCAGCTTCTGTATCCTGCACGACTTACTACGTTTCTGATCCCGGAGATGCTCCAGAAGCATTTTCTCACGGAAGTCGAGCTGAAAGTATTTCGACGCAGCAACCGAAAACGTTCGGTGCACCCTCGTTTCAAAACCGTAACAACTAGACCACGAGCTTTCATGCGGCCCTCCATTTTCGGAAATGATTTCACACGTAGTATTGTTAATATGTAGATTAAGGACGTAAAGAGAATATTTTTTAATCCCAAATGATATTTGATTAATAGATTGCGGATTGTATGCATGTCACCGTCGAACACCAACGTTTCGATTCGTTGTTTCTGTCTGTTCTCGATCGTTTTACGCATTCCTTTTACCTCGCGCGAAATAATGCTGTTGCCTTCGCGCTTTTGTTCCTCGCCGCTCTTTTACGCTTCGTGTTCCACGTTCGAAATCGTGTCGGCGGATCGAGCCACGTCGGCGGTGGTCCCCGAGGCCTCTGGCACCGAAAAATCATCTCTGTCGAGAGCTTATCGGACAGCCGTGGAAGGGTTGAGTGAGAAAAAGAAACGGCGGGGGACCAGGTTCGTGGCAGGATCGAGGCAAACGAGGCGATTTAAATGTATCGAGAATCTGCGACGGACGCGCGCGCGAAACGATCGCAATCGGTCACGACGCCTCCACCTGCATTCCGATCTCGACGCAATACGTCGGAGAGATTCCTTTGTCGCGTCGCGTCGTTCCCCTCGACGCGTATGAAACGTGGAAGAATCATTCTACGTTCCCGTTGATTGGCGGCGCTCGTTTTGCAACAAGTGGACGTAGGTGGAAAATGTTGCGGGAACGTGTACTCTTCGCGAACTCCTTAAGTTCACCTCTATCCTGCGATATATTAATTAGAAACGTTCCACGGAATAAAGGTGAACCTCCTTTACCGTTTTGATTGAACGTCAAACACTTTATCGATCTTTATGCGAAATGAAAATTGTTTACGTCAATTGTGAGGTACCGGAGTTACATGAAAATTTATCTCATCCTTTAACCCCTTGAATTATGATTTATTGGCGATTACAGTGATCAGAACTTCTTTGTCGGTCATATCTTCTTAGGAGAAGGAAGTGTTATTATTAGACTGCGGATCTTAAGAAATTGGTTGAGTGAAATATAAAACAATAACAGATTATAACGATTTAAGAATGTTGTAACGTTGGTTTCACTGCAACAGAATCATTACGGGATGAAATCAATTTTTACATTACTCCTGTTGCCCATAATCAATGCAGAACATTTTTATTTTGCATAAAGATCCGCAGTCTAGTTATTATAAATTTCGGTTTAATGGAAATCTTCGTCGAGAGTCTGTGCTCGATGTTGTATTGCAAATTGAAAATAATTTAATAATATCCTCAAATTCCGATTGTCTTCACAGTTCCGTATTCAACCTATTAATTTTCTTCTTAATTCCCAGTCTACCGATCAGTGGAAATCAGAACCGAAAGGATTCTGCGAAGATTTCAGTGGTATTAGCGATACTGATAGCACACGTCGATGCCTGGCAATGTGCGTTAAAAGTTTAAACTCTCCGGTGCCTAGCAGTCACAGAATGTTCCCTCGAGTCAAAGTCCAAGAAACTTCTCCGAGATTTCGATGCCTGATTGCGACAACGCTGCTTGGAGACTTCAATGCCTGGTGGTCTATGTTCCTGCTACGGACTTCGATATTGACTAACGGTGGGAGGAAACTTCCTGGAGATTCCAATGAACGATAGCAGATAAACCGCTAGGAGACTTCGGTTCTCGGTGGTGGCACTTCTTTGATAATGTCAGGGTTTTTGTTGCAGCATCGCTGCATCAGGTTGTAGGAACTGTTGGAAGACGACGATGGAACCAATTAGTTTCGCTACTATCTTTTCAGGCATTTCTTGCGCGTGGAATCCCTCGGATTCTTGGAAAAATACGAAATTGACTGACATACAATGCAATTTGTTTTACTTTTAATTCGTTGAAATTAATAATGATAAGAATTGAACTTTCTTAGGCCTCTACTCTTTTATGTATTTTTTCTAAATTTGTATTTTATTGTAAATACTCGTATATGATTATTTCGTCGTAAAGTAACAATTGGAGATTTTCAGTATTTCAGCATCGGGCGTCCTAAAATCGTTCCCACACTTTAGCGAGCGGCTCCGTCCTCCCACAATTGTCTCTTCGTTAAACGCAGGCATATAGCATTGTTCGTCGTCGGTTCGCAGCCCGGCCCGCGTGTTCATATATCACCGCGATGCTGGCCAACAGGCTGAAACTATCGACGACACGATCGAACCATAATTTCTTCCCGGGCTTGTTAATCACATCGTCCGCGGTATCGTTCGTGTTGATCACTCATAGTTACAAGTAGCAGGGAGCCGGCGTGCGTGACACTCGTGACGTCCTCGGTTAGGTTTTTAAAGCGGCTTATCGGCACGATCGCGAGCGCTCCCGTAACGTTCGACCGAGAAACGAATCCACCTGTCGACAGGTACGCCCTTATCGCGCGCTCGAATCGGCTCCTTTGATTTAATAAGACCTCCGCGCGATGACGTGGTCTTGACAAGCCGCGAGCCGGTCCCCGACGACGACGTCTTCTTGGCCCGGTCCGACACGAATTTCTGGCCGCGATCGCACGCGGGGTCGATCGGCGTCTCATTTGAATTCCGACCCGGTATCGGACCATCGGAGGACCCCGCTCGGTATGCGAGCCCCTCCGGAGCATCGCGTTTCACGATTTCGCTGCCGTTCCAGTCCGTTTTTCCCGCGCGATCGATACACTATCGCGATCCGAGGATCTTCCCGACCCAGCCGCTTATCTGGATCCCGGTTGGACGAGCAGCGTTTCGGGAATTCTTGCTGCTAAATTACGCGCAATCTAGGTATAGAATGCTAAGCGTCGGAACGCGAATGAAGATCTCCACCACGATCAGACAAATGGCCCCCCCTTTACCCTGAAACGCTACCCACTTCCACGGTCATCCGAATCGCTCGAATAATTCCCGAGCTTTTTAATTAGTCTTCGGTATTCTACGTTACTTTGTATTTGTTCCGAGGGGCTCTGATGGCTGTTTCAACCTTACGGATGGTCTGACAGACAATTATGTTGATCGAAACATTTCATAGAATTCTTATGGCAACATGCACTTGAATGAAGAACTACAAATTTTCTTCACGAATTTGCAATTTTTGTAGACGAATTTTAAGAAAGTGGAATCCAATAAAATCGTATTTTTAATGGTAGTAAACTTCGTAGATCTGAAATAAATTAAATTTCTACTACATTCGATCGAATTTTATATTCTAGCATTTTTTGGAAATTTCTCCAGCAATAATCTGCAGTACTTCCGTGTCACGCGAATGTTTAGAAGGCTTCCTTGATTTTACTTGGCGACTGGTAACTTTCAGTTTAGAATAATCATAGTCTGCACACAGGAGACATAATATCGCAAACGTATGTATCTCGTCGGAGAATTTTCTGAGATAGCGAGGAATGGAGGATCGGCCGACGATTCGCACAAAGCAAATTAGGCAGTGTCGAAGATAACAACGACAGTCCCCCAGTTTCCGGCGGGAGTTCTAGAACAAGCACACGCGAAATCGTTATCTTCCGTGCGTGGGTGTGCCGTTTGGGGCGTGCATTATCCCGCTGTCGTCGGCCGTCGAGGCTGACTAATGAGAGAAAAAGTGCAAGGCTGACGGTGGCGAGCACCCTGGCTGCATCCTACATGCAGGGTCCTTACGAGCGTGTAATAAGTTCCTCGCGAGGATAAGCACGTCGTTAAGGAGGGAAGGGAAAGAACGACCCGATCCAAACACGAAACGCAATTCAGATACTTTCGAGAAGAGCCATCCGAATGTTTCTTTCCTTTGTAACGGTCTCCGAAAAAGTTTTCAACACAAACGTGTCCCTTGTCACACTGGCACATTGCAGTTGTGGGAGGGCCTTCAAATTATTTTAGCCATTTGAACTCTGTACCGCCCATTTCTAAATTCTTCATTTTTAGGTGAACCGGTGTATTACAATGGTGAACCATAAAGCCAGACGCAATCCACAATAATTTTATTTGAAAAAGCAAATACGAAAATGAAACTTAAATAATAATTGTATACCGCTCGCGTTATAATTGGATTCAATAAAACCCGGTCGGATGTCGGTGAAGATCTATTAGAATAATGGCAGGAGCGCATCTCGCGGAAGTAATATTCGTGTTTTGCGACAATAAATTGTTTGCCACGGAGCCAGTGGAAAAATTCTGCGGTCGATCGATATTAAGTTAGAGGATATTCTTCTTGTGGGATCGTTCGCGCGAAACGATCCAGCTGTAACGATGATCGTCTTTCTATTCTTAGACGAGCACCAATTATCATTACCGCTTGTTTTAACGTCCCGGCTTAATGCTCGATTACTATTCTTATCAAGGATCTCTCGGGGAAGAGGCGATGTCACTGATACATCGCGTCATATCGCATTACCGTGCGTTGAAATCACCCGCGTTCGCTGATACTGCCATATAGCAATAGAAACAACGTTTAAAATAACTGCATAAAACACATATTATTTGCGTTACTTCTCACAAATATTCGAGCATTTATTTCACTTTTAGCGAGCTCCTAGGACTAACTATACTTGAGGTTGACACTCTTCGGCAAGTGAAAGTGTAAAATTCACTCCTACTACTTTTATAGTCTCTCCTATAGACTAACATTATCTCAAATTACGTAGAATTACGTTAATATTTGTATCGTCGGTGAACAAAATGCTTGAAATTGCACAGGGTTTAACACTTTTAATCGATTAGCAATGGCAAAATATTCTTCAATCACTTTTATTGTCTGCGCTGTAGACTATCATTAGGTTAAATTATATAGAATTACATTATTCGCGTAACAATCGCGTTTTTAGTGGAAAATGTCCGTTAGTATCGTAGAATAGCGGATAACATTTCCAACACGAGTGAAATTGATAGAGCCCATTGGTACAGTCACTTTATTTAATTAATGATTTTAGTGCATACCTAAAAGTGTTTTTGCGACCGTAATCAATTTTTCCGCGGAGAGAAATTCTGAATATCAAGTTGTCCCGGTAGAGAGGGGATCGCGTAGAAGAGAAAAATTGCTCTCGCGCACGCTCGTTGGCTCGGGGAATCAAATTGCCGGGGTGGAGTTGTTTCATGAAATCGTCAATCCCTTAAAGATCTCCGTGATCGATCCCCTGGAACCGTCCCAAATTGCTGCGGCTCGGGTTCGGAATCAAGATACCAGGGCCGAAGGAAAGGGAGAAGAAATCGGTGCCCGAGGGGGTCGAAAAGGGGCGAGCGTGGAGAACGAGGGGGCGGAGGGCGTCTTAGAGAACGCGAGGACGGTTTGGCGAGATCCCACGACGCGTACCGGCGTGATTACAGGCTCAGTAATTAATATATTGAGCGGTAATTAATATATTGGCCGGGCGAGGCCGGCAACGTGTTATTAGGGGGATCCTGTTTAGGGGGCCAGAGGGTGGCCGGTCCTCTTTGCGGCGACAGATTCGGGGTTCCATGGCTGCAGGGGTCACGCAGCTGCCCCTTCCGCTTCCTCGTCCTCCCGAGAGGATCGTGACTCAATTAATCACTGATAATTTGCGCAGTACGAATCCATCGTTGTCGCGAATAAACGTCCGCGAAGTTATTACCGCGCGACGGTGGCAGACACGCCGCTCGATCGGGAACACGCATCGTCCTTACCCGCTGCCTTTCATATGCTTGACTGTAATTTATCGATCGGATGCCTCCGATAACTTGTCCCCTTCCCACCTCTCTATCCATATTCTCTCTCACTCTCTCTCTCTCTCTTTCTTTCTTTCGCGTCCTTTCTCCGTCTCGTCCTTCTCGCGCGTGCACCACGGGACGCGAGTTAGTAAATTACCGAGATGCCGGACGCGATGATTCGGGGAAACCCGATCGGCGTCGATGGAATTTTTAACGAGAGATCGGGTGTCTCCCGACGGTCGACACTATCGCCGGGAATCTCGGCGAATTACAAGTTAATCGAAGATCTGGAGATTGTACAGTCAACGCGAGGAGACCCTGCGCAGGGCGCGTCGCCGCTGCTGTAAGTGTACCGAGCACCTGCACGAATTTTCTGTTCGGCTCAAATTTAATTTGTATTTAAAATGAGGGCTCAGCTTCGAAGAAGTATTATTCTAGATTGCCTCCACAATATTTTAACGAAGTCCTGCGAATTAATAGCTCAAGGACTCCGTCATTTGAAACAAGAAATAGAAGGACTTACTGGATGAGCTAGTCTAGATTTATAAAATTAGTAAACTAGTAAAACTAGATTATAGTATTGCGACCAATCGAAAAGGAGAAAGGTCGTCGCTCTTTCTTACTCGACTTCGCGAATTAATTGCAAAATTTCATGCATTTGTAATAGACGCAATAACCTCTAATATATTGGAAAAGTGAGTTTCTATTTAATTCTAGCATCCCGAAAATTGGCCATAAACTTCGGAACCCAGAGAAGTTTCCTCAATTTATAGGATTTGATTGACCGATTAAATGAAAATTACCGGAGACTTTCTACCGTGCGTATGTAAGAAATCATTACCATGAAATAAAATTCCATTCTTTCGTGATCAATATTTAAGCATTACGGTAAAGGTAGACATGCAATTAATATAAATTTTCTTCACCCATTGGAGAAGACAACACATCACCTATCGGAAGTCTGCCTAGTATTTCTAAGTAGTATCGGTGGTCCATGCACAGACGCGTCAGACGAATTTTCCAGTGAAACAAAATCCTATATTCTCGACTTACTTTCTCATGCAGAATCGCCCTCTGCACCATCACTACTGAGACACCTTGTACAATGTGATAAAAGTAATGTGAAAAAAATCGTATTAAGGATTGTCTGTATCTACCGAGGATAAAATCTAGTCAACGTTGGAGCGTGCTTGCGAATCGCTTGAACCCGTTGCTATCAGGTGCAAGGTAGCAGGAGCGATCGTCGGCTAATTCGCCGAGCGTTATTGTCGCGAGCAGGTTCACCGTCTCGCCACACCGAAATGTCGCCGTGCTGACCTTTCGAGCCGACACGACACGGTTTCCGCGATTTCTCGAGCCGCGTTTCTAGACGACATCGGACGACACAGCTCTTCCTCCGCACTCGCTCCGAATCGAATCGAATCGGCAATCGATGTATATCTGGGAGAAGGATCGCGCGCGCCTCTCCGATTGTCAGGGAATTTCTCCTATTCTGGGCGCGCAGGCATCCGCGCAGACGCTTCCAGCTCTCGGACTCGCCGCGAGTCCTCTCTAAATAAGGGGCTGCCGGCGGTGTTGTAAGGAAATAATCGATGGACCGGATAATTTATTCTGGCCGGCGAGCTCGCGCTCGCATTTAAATGGAAAACCCTCGGACAGACGGACGACGCAGTCCCCGCGATTTCGATCTCGCTAAAATCGAGCCGATCGGACGCCGTACGATCGTCGGCCAGATCGATTTCCGATGAAAACGAGCCGGTGAAACGAGCCTGTTCGACCATACTCGATTCTAATACCCCGGCGATCAACTCTCCCACGTGAATAATTGCGCCCGTGGATACGAGAAGCGCGTCATTGTCTGTGACAATCGTCGATTTCTACGAAAACCTCTGCAAACGTTTCTGATCGCAGATCATGAATACTCGCCGTTATCATTTATTCACACATGGCTATGTATATTTATTAACACGTTGTTTTAACCCTCATCCGTCCCTCATTTCGCGAGCCGAATCTGTCCCTCGGTGTCAAATTGACACAGTGATAGAAAATCGACAAAATAACAGGGCAAACAGTTATTTTCCGATGTTTCGCATTTAAAAATATAAAAGTCACGAAGTTTCAGGAAAATTTACCTACAAATAACAGTATAACTTATTTCGGTAAAACTGTCTACAACAACTTATGGGTCCAGTGAAAAGCGTTCACTAGTGCATTTAATTATATACGGCGGTATCTCTGGTGTATTTAAACACACCACCAAGGCAGACGCACCACTGAAATATAGTGCTGTTTAATGGCATTGCTGAACCTAGCCCCTTCGGATATGTTCCTAATAAATTCACCTGCCGTTGTAATTATTTACTGTTATTGTCTTGATATTATTATTATCCCCGCGCGTCTTTACTGCGAGAATAATATGCCGTTAATTTAGTAGAACGTACACAGTAAGAAAATAATAAAATTGTATGGCCGGCGGAGGCGAGGCACGGCCACAAGCTGTTATTAGCCTAATCTTAAACGCGCGTACGAGATGGATTGATTAATGGAGAGGTGCGCAAGATATTTTCATTAGTTTAAGGGGAGGGATACACGTTGTCCGGAAAACTTCAGGCTGTGTTTCCCTGTCATCAAAATCTAGAATGATAAAATAAAGACAATAATTAAGTTTCCATTCAGCCGGAGATCTGTTAAGAAATAATAAACTGCTGGTACCTCCGGCGAACGATCGCGAAACTCCCGAGTCATCTCATTCATCAGAGCGCCGGGTATTAATTAAAAGTGCATATAGAATCGAAATCGTACGATTGCTTTCACATAAATCACTGGACATGCGCATTGTGGCGGCGAGGATCCATTTGTCGGGGCCCGGATCCGCGGGATCGAGAGTGGCGTTCGCGTGCATAGATCGGGGGAGCTGTCTCGTTGCCGGGTTCGAAGGTGCCGAATGATGAAATACAGTCGTTGATCTGCGCGCAGTCTCGTCCATCAGCGAAATGACGTGGAATTAGTAGTTTGAAGATTGGTATAGCGGCAGCGAATTTGAATTTCATCGGAGAGCGCGAGGCGCGCGGCACGGCGCGTGCACGCGCTATATCGCGGCGGCTTTACCATTAGCGCGCCTCGGTGAAAGGCATCGAGGACAGTGCGATATTATTTGTACCTTTTTACACTTTTCTTACGTCGAAACGTTGAATCATTCTCTGGGAGTACTCGTTACCCGTCGGGCCGGCGAGCGGTGCGATTGTAATTCGCGACGCACCTGGAGCTATCGATGCCTATTCACCAACCTGTTCGAAAGGTTGCGCTGATTGCGGCTGTTTACTCTCGTACGTACCGTCCCGGCATTATTTTGCCTCGCGGTGCGATTCGCAGATATTAAAAACTCCATCCGCTGCACCGTGCCGATGAAAAAAGATAATCTGCGCGGAGGTCTCTGATCCCTGGAATCCATCGACTCATCATGCTCGCCCCTCTGTCACTTCCTCGTAACCTTAAGGCAGGCCTCTTTACTTTTATTACCTCGAAGACACTTTTACTCCTCAAGACTTGGCGATGCGTGATGTAAAATTTTTCGAGATCGTTTAACTCTTTTCCCTATAATGTTCAGCAATGGCTCGTGATGCAGTCTCATGATTAATGGCACACGCTTTAAATCAGAATGACCTTTTTTTATAAATACACTGAACGACTTCAGTTTTTCTGCCAAGATAAGGTAGATTAGATCACTTGGTGACAAATATTGAACATTTTGGAAAAATTACGCTTCTGAGAACCCACAGTGGCTTCTGTCGGTGCTCAATAAAAATGCGAAGTGGGTCACGGATCCACACAGCAGCTGGGTCGTTGGAACGCGTGTATCTTCTTAATCACCGGAAACGCGTCATTGGTAAAGCCCGGTAGAAAGCAGGCAGACAGGAGCTACCGCGATAACAGGTAATCCGTGATTAGCAACGCGTCGATTGCCTCGTATCGTTGATCGGTAGTCCGATCCCGGCGATATTTCAAGCTGATCGGGACCGTGGACGGTGAAACTCGATCTCGGGGATCGAGCGCACGGGATCCCCCATCGGGAAAGCCTCCTTTGAGAAGCCGGCAGAGCTCTCCGCGGACGTACTGCTGGCCTCCGCTCCGGTTGAGTGATATAAAACCGGCATCCGCGAATAAATACTCCATTGCGGGAGTACCGGGGGCCCTAAATATTCATGGGGCAGAGGCTCGCTCTCCTTAGTGTCCTCCGTCCTCGTTCAGTCCCTACCGTTTTAACCTCTTCGACGATGGCCGTGGCAACGTCACGTTCGCTACGACCGACCGCGGGAGGACTTTACCATTGGAAATCGGTCGAAGGCTTTGTATCGCTCTGATCCGATCGATGCGACGATCACGTTACGAAACGTTCATTCTTGTACGATGTCCTTCTTCCCCGATTCCGTGCTCTGGATCATAGCTTCATCCCGCGATATCCATCCGTCATGCTGATTCGAGGACAGCTCTGAAAATCTATAAGTATTAACCCTTTGCAGTCGAGGTTATTTTCACTCGAAAATTAAACATTTTTTCCGACCCAGAATAATTCCATTGTATATGATTTTTTTCATTTTAATGATGGAAAATTAATATAATACATTAATTTGTACATTGATTGTACACTAACATATTTAATAATGTAAACAATATTGTGAATAATGGTACAGCAATTTTTGTGGTGATTTTGAGTCATCACTCGAGTGCTAAGGGTTGAACCAATTTCTGACTACCAGTATAACCTGATTGTGAGGTAGGGGAAACAATAGTCATATTAGGTGTCATATTAGGGACTCAAGGTGTACCATATTAAGAACCCTTTCCGCTGGAACCTGCAAATGACACACCACAAAAAAAATTTTGTTCCCGAGCTGTATTAATTTTTTAAGAAACTTGACCCCAGAATCTTATAGAGAGGAAATGCATCTACAACTGGTAATTGTTTTGTCGAAAAAGAGCATTCTAAAATAATCAAGGAATGACATCAACAAAAAGTAGTTCGTACTTGGGCCCTTTACCCTACACAATTCTAATGCGAAGAATGCATTTTTATCTTGGTAAGTAATTATATAATTTGTCTAATATAAATGATTTATATAAAATTTTCTCACGGGAGAATATGCTACTTTCGCGAAACGGACCGCGGTTCCGTTTTCTCACGGTGCGCGTTGCAATTTTATCGATCTCTTCTTAATCCCGGACAGTGTTGCTCTGTTCAGTAGTTCGTCCGCGGGTTCAATTTTTCAATGGAGTCGTGACGGGGTGATTACCGACCCGCTGACACTCGGGAATTAAACTATCATCGAGACGTCGGTAAATATAGAGATATCTCCTGGGCATTTCTTACATAAAACATCAGGATCGATAGTTAATTAAGTTGCAAACCTAGGAAACGTACTTACAAACCGTTCTGGCAGACTTCATCGATACGTAATAACGTTTTCACTTCGGCCCCGTAAGTCATCGTTAACCCTCCGACGTGTATCGTCAATTTTCCCCATTATCTTAATACCTTCCATCGTCTCTGCACTTCCTCCATTATCCACTCACGTTTGACTCCGCGAATCGAGATTGCAGATTAACCGTCGAAAGCGGCGTTTAGCGTTAAAACGATCTTTAATTCGCGTTATCCTGGAAGAGAAACCTCGGACGATTGTGTTGTACGCAGTCAATGCAGATCATACAGGAATCATCCGTTCCTTTCAGTCGGGAGATGTATGCCATCTTCATTAGAATATAATCATTGTTACAAACGAGGCGGCACATTAAATTGTTACGGTGATACACCAGCTGGAAAATAGAGACACGCGACTATTAAAAATCCAACTTCTTGCTTTCGATTTTTATCATTCTCTGATTCAGCAAACGAACTTTAACCTGGTAGTCGAGGATGACAAATTAACTTGTCATTCACGTACAATACGGCCTTTCCTAACTTCTCACTTTCTTCTTAATTCAATAAATAATTCCTTCAATTCATTGCCAGATAGCGTCCCACGATTAGACTGCGGTTCTTCATGCAAAGTAAAAATGTTCCACTACACTGTTATTACACGAACCACAGAAAAACCGTTAATTTTTACTTGTTTTATCGTGCTGACGACTCAAAAATATGTAGAAAACGGTCTTCTGCCCAAAGGTGGCGAGTATTGAGAAAATAGAGGAATATTGGCATAATGAAATCGTAATGAACAGGACCATAAGGCGTCGAACAGTTTCGTGTTAACCGCTTTTTCTCGATGCGTCGAATGGCGTCGGCGCGGCGCGGCTGGTCGATCCGTCATAAAGGTAACTCAATTGCGCACCGTAAAAATGGCCCCGCGGGCCGTAAAGATCGATGATCGGACGTCGAAGTTGCCGCGCTTTGTCTTCACGCATGAGCCGGCCGGATCGGAGTAGATTAAACGCGGCTAAGGTGACGGACACGACGACGGACACAGACGGGCGAGAAAGAAAAGCGAGGAGAAACGACGACCTCGGGTCGCAAGCGTCGACTCTCCGATCCGGCGAACTTAATTACGCGGCAGAACGGAACGCTCGTCGTCGTTGCTCGCCCGCAGGGTTCCGCCGCGCCGGGTTAATTTATTAGCGGCCGCCTTCGAAATCGGGAACGATTGCACGTCAACGTCCCGCGCTAACGAGTCGCGACAGCAAATTGTTTCGTGCGATCTTACCGCGCGCCATTGTCAGCCATTCAATTACCGCCGCGGACGATTTCTACCGGATTAATTGACCGATTGTGTCACCACTCTCCCGGATCGACTCCGGTTTGCAAAATCGAGTCTGACATTCGAAACGGTACGATAGAATTTTTCTGTCGTAGTAGTAAAGTAAAGTAGGCTGAATTCTGAAGAATTAGGAGTTTTCGGGAAAGTGTATATAAATATCTTTAATATTTTTACTGAAGCACTAATTTCACCAATGACCAATTTATAAACACTGTATACGGAGTTATAAAGGAGTTATCAAGCTTAATTAGATGTCAATCACCGACCGGTGTAATTCGCAAAACGCTAATGTCACAATTACCCGTGCAGCATCATTATTCAAATGGACCGGTCTGCGTGCAGGAATTTAATAAAATTCCGCCGAACACTCGGCACGAAGTGTCGCTAATAGATGCTCGGAGTGTGTTATAATCTAACGAAAGCCCGCGGGGCAGAGATAAAAGGTGCGAGATAAACAGGGAATACCGGAGTCCGGGGCGCAACATTGTGACTAAATCGGGTTATTTTGAGATCATCGTCGGTCCGAGGGATCGCCGGTAGCCTGTAATCGCGTTGATATCGGAGTAGATCCGATTATAGCCACAGGCTAGCAATACGGATTCCGCTAACGGACTTCCTTCGGTATAGTAGCTCTCGCAGAAGACGCGTCGAATTTCTCCGCTCTCGTGTTCGCGAGTGTGCGCGCGCACAGGCGCTCGTGTGTTTACGCCGATTTACCCACGGAGCCTTGTTGCCTTTTTTCCCGTGGGCCACCGGGAATGGTCATCGAGCACGCAACCAGTAGCACACGCGACGCATTAATTCCGGCATTTTTCTGGCGTCCCGGCATTAACCTTTAAAGTATACGCGTGATCGCCCGCAATCACGCGTGTGCCACCGTTAAAGCCGCCTATCGTTCCACTTTTGCGGCCGCCGATACGTTCGTCTTCGTTGCCGAGTGTTTTGCCTCGGTCGATGCCGATCTCCCCGACGCGATGCGACGACCGGGATCAAACCACTTCGCGGCCCGGAGATATTCATGACGATCTTGTTGACAACCCGAAGACATTCAACCGCCCGGCGGAATGGTAAGTGCGCCGTGTCACGCGGACCTACGCTTATATTTCTGTGTCGCTTTTTGCCAGCTGCCGGTTCGTCTAAACGGCTTCGACGAGTCTCTTAATAATACCCCGATGAGCCGGAACCGTCCCATCGGTCATCCCGGGGAACTTGATCCTTTAGGTTCGACAAGTGCGCGCACAGTTTTCCTCCGGGCGCGTTTCACTGCCAACACGCAACTCGGCAAATGATCGTGCCACTAAAAACTTGAAGTTGCTCTTTACAACAGAATATTTTCTGACGAAGTTCGTATAAGGACAATAGCAAACATTTGAACCGATGATCGATCATAACATATCGCAAACATAATCAATATACCAAGTCAACAACCGGCACGAATCAACGCAACCTCGCAGTAACACGAGGTTCGCAAATCCAGTACCGATCGACGAGTCGCACGATATCGCGTCGCGCGAACCGAACGCGACGGGGAACCGGCGTGAAATCGAAGTTGCGTTCCGGGATCGTTAGCGTCGAAATTACGAGCCGTTCTACCAGAGGTGGACGCATGTAACTTTGTAAGTCGGCCGGGTCGGGCTGGCGACTTACGAGCCGCGTAAATCGCGGGTCGAGCGGATCCAATCCTCTAAGTCATTACATGGGAACTTACGACCGTCAAAACTCCGCTCCACGCACGGCGCCGTTCGTGAAACCCGCACGGTCTCCTCGCGAGTCGTCGCGCGTGGAATCGATATACATGCGAACCGCTCGCGGCCAAATGATTTGCGAATTGCGAATTTATGAACTATTAAACGGCGTGCAGCTTAGAATCGCCCGCGAGACGCGATCGATCGTGCTGCTCGAGGAATGCTTGTTCGTCAAATCGATTTTTCTCGATTTTCGAAATATTCTTATTTAAGCCACCCTGCGTGTAATCACTTTTTCGAGAACAAACGAGCAATCCTAATAAGGAGCGGGTTCGTGGAATGAGATGGGCTTCGGAAAAACATCGAAAATTCGCCGGCGAGGATGGCAAACAAATTCCCGTGCGCTCGATTACGTTCGCAGGGTCCGCGCGGAGTCTCGGCGCGAGAACCGTATTCGTTCCGCGGCGATAATATCGCCGGGATATATCCTCTATCTCACGAAATATCTGCTGATAGTATCTGTACAAGTGCTCGCACACCCCCATGGATCGTGGACAGCGCACACCTTGCGCCGTGGCTCGGCGTATACACGAGCATTACCCTATAGAGGCGTATGAGCTCGGCCCTAAGTGTATCTATATGCATCGCGGCCAGTGCATCCCGAGCGCCTGTTATGGGTTGCGCTGGCGTTGCACCATAATATTATTAGATAAACGGCGCGCTGCTAGATAGTGTGTGCTTCTATATGGTTTACATAAGCGGCTGTGACCCCTCGCCTCGCGAGGGCCTCTTCTTCTTCTTCTCGCTCTTCCTCCGCCTCCTCCTTCTTCTTCCTCGCCTCTTTCTCCTCCGCCCTCCTGCTTTCATTCTCCTCTCCTTCTTACCTTCGGTTCATGCGGTTCGAGCCAACTATGTAGAACCTCGGCGCATCTCCACGCGATGCAACACACCGGACGAACCTGGCAAGCGACAAGTGCGATCTTCCACGTCCTCCCCTCTGATCCTCCTCGCGCCTGTCCGTCCTTATCCCTCCTCGGAGACCGTCCCACCACCTTGCTCCCTGCCTCTTCGTCGTTCATCTCCGAAGGGTTAATGGGGTTTCAGGGAAATTGCCTCGCGCCTAGCGACGGATCAGAACTGCTCTCGAACCTTCGGCAAACTCTCCGTCGCGCAGCCGGACAAATGGGAAACCTAGGTGGAGAAAAGTGATATATCAGGATATAAATGTATCTTATATTTATTCTTGTTCCGGAATGTTGACTGCGATAAAGTTGTACAAACACAATGAAAACATACAACAAATCGAAAAATTCGGTTAAACAAAATGTTCTACATGATCTGCGAACTTTTAAAATTGCGGAATGAGTTTCATAGCCGAGGGGCTAGATCACTGCTGCTCCCAGCGAAGTAATAATTACAAATCGCATTCCACGAGCAGATATAACAAGTCTCATCGCGCCTAATTGATTCCCAGTTTTTAACCGCCATCTAACGACGCATAACTTTTCCGGGAACGATCCCCAGGTATTCCGATACTAAATAGGTACAAGATCGTTGACAATTATTGTGATGCCAAGTTGAACATTCAGCATCGATTAAACGGTACCTGGCCACGAACGTGAACTGACTAATTCCCTTTCGAACGCGCTGGCTTGGTTCACGGAAGAGGCAAACGGGAAAACGCGTGTCCGTGGCTGCTTACCAGTGACAGAGGTTAACGAGCGACGAATTCGAGCGGTTTACGAAAAATATTGCGTTGTCAGGCGCCGAATAGAAATGTCCCGTTTGATTAGCGCCACCAGTACCGATAACGATCCTTATCGCGGGTCTGGCATCTACCTGGCCCCCGGGGCCCTCTAAACCATTCGTCCTCTCGATTCCGGAAAATCAACCTCCAGAGCGGGTAACGTTTCGAGGAGTCGCACGAGGGCCGCGTTTCCCTCGATGATAAAGCGCGCGTCTTCGATTTCCACGCGATATACCACGCACACGCGGACGCACAGGTCGAATCGCCGGATCAGGAAAAGGAGCGGAGAAGGATGAAGAATGTTCCGGCCGGGGCCGTCGGGTCCTTCGGATCTTCATTAATAATTACTCCTCTCCTCCGCCGGGATCAAGTTTCTCTGCGTGTACGCGCCTCCGGACGGTCGCGTTCCTCGTTCCTTCGATCAGAAAGTAACCAGATGCTGCTACCACCGAACCAGCCGGCCGGCCAAGCTGCGTGAAAGCCTGATGAAGACGTCCGCTGCGGACGCTGCGCATGCACCCGACACTGTCGTTAACAAATTCATAAGGAAACTCAATTAGCTGCGGGAGGACGACTTCGTACTATGTAGTTGACAATCGCTAGGATCATCCACAGCTCCGTTCTGACATTTTTCAGTCACTGAATTTAACTTGAATGGTCGCTTTTCTATTTCACAACCTGGCAGGTACATAAACAAGGGGAACATTTAATTTGATGGAACATTCCGCAGAGTCTCACGTACAGCGTCATCTTAAACAAAAATCCTCAAAAGAGTATACTTCATCCTTCGAGCCCTACGTAATTACGAACACGAGTGCACATTTTCGCACGAATAGAAATTACATCACACGCTGCGAAATAGTGTAAAATTGTAAGGTCAAAAAAATCTGCAGTCCAGTTCTAATCGTTGCAGCTGTGCAGAAGATTGATCGAATTAGAGAGGGTGTTTTCGGCGACGTGAAACGATGTGAACGGTAGCATCCCGGCACGCGTCCCGCAATCGAAACGGTTGTTTCGTGTCCCCTCCTCGTCCTTCTTCCTCGCCACGATTCTCGTTCCCGGCTGTGCCTCGGGTTTCGTAAGAGAACGTCGAGCGAGTTGGCCGGCGTGATCGTTATGTCTGCGGCCGGTTTGCACCCGTTGACAAATTTGACAAGACACGCAATCGATCGCTCTTAACCGGCGCTAATCGATACAGCGATCGGTTCATTAGGCGGATCAGGCTCGTTTCTCCCTGCGGCCGGGATCGAGCGCAACAGATATTGGCTTTTCGATCACGTCGGCTCTCACGGAAATCTCCCGGCTACGTTCCGCTCCGCTCCGCGCCGCTCCGAGCCACCGACGTTCGCGGGCTTCCTTCTTCGCCGATCTCGCGCCTCGATCGATCCCCCTCGGATCGCGATTCGTCCGCGCTCACGGTAGCCGTTTTCCGGCTATCTTCGATCTCGAAACAAGGTCGCGTCGTCGTTCGAGCGACCGCAGAAAAAGCATCGACGCGATTGGGGCTCGATTACTCGATCAGGCGAAAGCTCGTTGCTCTTTCGGCGATTTCACCGCTCGTCTTACTTTTCTATCCACGAGATCGAACAAATAATAAATACTCCTCGTTGAAATGGGGACATCCTAATGCGTGAAGTTTGTGTACGCAGAACATAGCTAGTTTTCCATAAACACTTAAAAATAATGTGTATTAACGTAGTGGAAACAATTTAGAATGATTGGTTTCATCTAAAATTAACGTAAATTAAGCTTGTCCCATACTTGTAGCATTTTTAACAACCTGGAAACATTAGCATCAATTGGATACTGTTCTTCCTCGATCCCATCATCATCTAAATTACTTCAATAAGTAATTATTGTGAAATGTTCCCACAGCAACATCGTAGCCTTATCCACATATTTTATGGCCGCGTACCTCCTAAAAAGGACTTCATTAAACAAAGAATATTTATAGCCGCAAAATGATGCAAATTTGAACTTCGACTAACAAAGCTATTGGTTCGATCTTCAGTCAATAAACCGAACAACGATCTCCTCGCTCCAGAAACCTAACAGCACCGCGGGCTCTCTCTCTCTCTCTCTAAATCAGACTCCCTATCGCACCTGGCCTTCAAATCGCTCTAGCGATTAGCCGAACGAGCGTATCCGGCAGAGAAGGTGGCAATCTCGCCGAAAAATTCGCGTCGGGAGCGTAACGTCGTAATAAGCCGTTCCATTTCCTCCCGAGTAAAACTAAGTGCCAGGTTGTGGTATCGGGAGCATACCGGTCAGCTTGCGCGCGCTTCTTCCGACGATCGTCTGCTGGATCAGCGATTTACGATCACCGAAGGGTGCTAAGAGCGACGTAGCAGTCCCGGTCGGCTTGAAACGTGATCCCCGCGACGTCCTCCTCTTTCTGTGCGTTCCCCGGTGCACACACATCGAAATGCGCCAAAAGGAAGGTCCAGCGAGCAACACTCGGTGCGGCCCAATTACTTTAAATTGAGTTATAACCGGATCAAATTGCCGATAATTGGCGACTGCATAGGTTTAAAAGGGTGCCACCCCCTCCGCGTCTCCTCCCACGTGTTCTCCTCGTGGCTGCTCTTCATCATCTCGGCACTCTATCGCCTCTCGGCCGTGGCTCGTATGAAGTTATTCCGTAAAGTGGAGGATCGAGTGGAGGAGCGAGAGACAGAGATAGAGAGAGAGAGAGAAAAGATAGTGACTAGCAAAGGCAAGAAGAGGGAACGAAGGGGCTAACGAGAGAAAAGAGGGATTCCGTCGTCCATAGAGAGCAGCCTTATCCTTCAACAATACAAATTGCTGATTATGCGCCCGGCTTTTACGTGCCTTCTAATTGGGCCGCCTCGGCTCTTGGGAAAGATCGACCGATCGCACGATCGGCCCTCGTTAACCCCTAACGCTCTCGGTGCACGCCACGGTTCCGCTCTTCGGCTCTCCTCTCCCTCTCGAAACCGAAGAGAGTGTGCTCTCCCGATCCTCTCCTCTCCTCTCCACGTCTGTTCTCGTTCGGTTTCCAGCCAGCTGGGCGCGTATATGGGCATGCAGGAAGTCGTACCACGCGTTGGACCAGTTCCGAGTGTCGTCCCTTTTGACTATCGAAATCTGGATCGAGGGCCGAGCGTCTCGTCGCCGCGCCGATTCCGCCGGCGTCGATCGCTCTTTATGGGACGCGTTCCCGAGCGGGAACACCGCGCTTTCACCGCGGATTTTATCCGGCGGATGCGACCGTTGCGACCGTGCTCGATGCTCCAGCACCACACCGTCCTCCGGGACACTCGTATCTCGAACCGTATAAACGAGGCGCGCGCGATTCGCTCTTGCCGGAGAGCTCGCTCGCCGAGTCCGCGCCATTAGGATAATTTTATTGGGCAATTACGGCCGGTACGGTAGTGCCGGTCTCGTTCCAACCGATTCCTGCGCTTGTATTTCGTCCAAGAATCGCTTTCGGACTCCTCGCGACCACTCGGCGATCAGTCTGGTCGCCGATAGTCATTGTTTCGTTTGTTACGGTAGCCTTTCCGTGGAGACACTGCTCCGGTGTGCAGTGTCCACTAGTGAACGGTATATTAGATGGTTGCAGATGTTTCTGCCCGATTTGAAAATAAAATAGCAGTCCAATCGCCAGCAATTTACATTCCAGTGGTTTGACCGAAAATCGGTCAGCGTTTACGTACATACACGCCGGCGTGTGTTGCGTTTTCGTGGTGGTGAGACTGCCCATCCAATCGTTTTCACGATCTGCGAGCTACGTCCTTCTTAAAAAACAAAGGCCCGTTTTGAATATTAACGCGAGATCCGTCGATCCTCTAGCGATTCGCGAACGCTTCAACTCACCGGACCATCGATACATCGCGTGAGCGGACGCTATCAGGCCTCTCATTTTACTTTTTCGGGCGCCGCGCCGACTCGCTACAGGATGCTGTCGCGTAAACATTTCAGAGCGTCCGAGGCTATCCTTCGAATCGCAGGTGGCTGGCGCACTTTATGAATTAATAATCGCGCGAAGACGCGGCTCATTACTCACCGGTCTAGCAGCCGGTGGTTACGCGTGTACGCGTACGGTGTAATCAATTAAAGCTCATTACGGTTGTCCTTCTCTCTCTTCTCGTGGTCGTTAATTCGTTCGACCCGACGACAGAGAGTGGAAGGAGAAGGTAGAGAAAAAATAGGGGACAGACAGGAGGCTGTGTTCTACGAGGTGACTTCTTATTCGATCCGCGTAGGATAGTAAGTAAGTAGTCGATCATTGGCTCTGCGTGTCCGCGTTCGGGGCCCGCGCTGGGTCCCGATAGTCTCCCAGGTCCCCGGAGAGCTGTTGACGTCGAGCATTCGGTGCGCTATGTTCGCCGGTGCTCGTATTTTATACAGAAAGAGAAAAGGCATCCCGAACGGTATTGGCCAAGATATCTCGTTTGCCAGTCTCCTGGCGGTTCTCAAAGGACTTCCGGAAGTCGCCGATCGGCATGCCAACAATGCCGTGAGCCGGCTGCCCTGTGCAGTTTTTGTTTTGTGCAAATGAACCTATCAACGTCGGCGCGCAGCCTCGTTTGGCTAATGCAAGGGCATCTCTCCGGCTTTAAAGCTTCTCGCATAATTCCGCCTTGAAACCTGCCTATGGTAATTTTACGCTAGGTCTAAGCGGTTTTCGGCGAAGTCCGTCGGCGAAGTTCGATTGATTCAGACGCCATGCAAATGAATTATTAATTGAGATAATGTTTACCTTAATTACACGAACCTGTAGATTTTATTATACACCTGTTTTGCACATGTTCCGTTTACGGTTCGAGAAGTAACACTGAGATGCCAGTGATATCAGAAAGGATAATCATCGAATAGCGTATTAAGCGCGGGATATTGCCATTGAACTGCTTCTGATTCTGATTGAAACGACGCATAAATGATCCGACGCGTCAGAATAAATTAACAGTGGAATAAATTAATTTTACGTAAGGATGAGTTGCACCCGTAATTATGAAACTGGTCCAAGTTATATGTTTCTTGTTTCGAGATATTTAAAGGAAAAGACAGAAGTTGTCAACCTTTTACACAGCATCAATTTTGTTCGCATACAAGTTCAGATGCGCCATACAATTCTAGCACTTTTTCTACCTTCTTACGTTGGAAAATAGAAAGAGGGGTAAAATCTACTTCGCTTAAAATTTCGACTTACACCTCTTTCATAATTACATGAAACGAGTACGAGGCACATTAACGATCCTGTGCGTGTGAGAATATAAAATTGTTTCGGTACGCGCACGACCATTCGCCAAATTAAAATCGTTTGATGTGGACTCTGCGAGTCATTGGATCCAGATCTGCGGATCGAAGAGGTACGGCTGGATCGTTGTACGGCCGGGTAGGAATCACGAAGGAGCTCTCGTCGAAGGAGGTCCGCTCGATCGAGATCGCTCCAGTTTCTCCCGCAGAGCGGATCAAGCGGCCGACGTCGATCTCTCGAACCCTAACCGGTAACCCCGGGCCCGGCGATATTTCACTCGGCGAGAGGCCGAGGGAACGCTTACCGGGCGAAATCGCGTCCTGCGTACGAGCTAGACTATACCAGTGTATACGAGTATCGTACTCCAGCGTTGCCCAACTCATGCATAGAGTCATGACGAGTCTAAGCGATTGCTTATTGCTCGGGTGGTGCAACCAGTCGCCGCGGACTGACGCATTGGTCCGAGTCTCGCCCGTTTGTTATCCTGGATAGCCTGTGTAACCGTGTACACACGATACCAACGAGTCGGTACGTGAGCCTCTGCGAGTGTAGCTCTCTTTTCCGCTCGGCGAATGCGATCCGCGTTCGGTCCATGTACGTGCGCGTACTCCGCGGACTCGCTTAAGGGCACCTTTACACCGGCTACGATCCTCCGTAACGACCGGCCGACAGGAAAGGGATGATTTTAATGAAGCGACCTGCCGGAGAGAATTATAACTTACTGCCGCCAATGGTGGGGGCCGGCAATGAGAACCTGGATCGTTCGCATTAGAACCTTAACTTCGTTTAATTAATTCTTTCCACTAACGTAGATCCAATGAAGGAATGAATGTTCACCTCAAATAAATCGATTCAAAACAGTGTAAAAAAATGGTTACACATACCAGTCCGCATGAATGTACCTACGCGAGGTTAAATATCTTTTGTGCGAACACGCATAATCAGACCGGCGAGCTTCATATCCACGAATTAGCGTGTTCCTATACCTTCAAAGCCTAAATCTCTCTCTCTCTCTCTCTCAAATCCGTAGATTACATCCCGCTAAGAACCACAACACAGCGCTGCAATTTCAACCTCACATCAAACCTGCTAAAACCCTCAATTCCGTAAACAAACTACAACTTCCTGTCAGTTTCCATAGCACAGCTCACAAAAACTTAGCACAATGTCTCCTTTCACCGGGTAGCAAGATTCAAATCTCTTAGCAGATTCATATTAATTAAACGTTACTTCACGAACCACCGTGTTAATTGTGCCTGCATGAACATTCATGGCCCGGCTAGACCAGGTAACAGGTCAAGCTTAGACCCCCGAACACAGGCAGATGTACGGCAGCGCGACCCTGGATCGTAGCAGTGTAGACGCACCCTAATCGGACCACACGGACCGTCGACGAATCGATCTATGCCGTTCGTAGCATCGATTTTTCAGGGCGTACCAGTCTTTTTCCGAGCGATACCTACCGCGCGCGGAACGGGGCCCCACGTCCCGTATGCATTACGCGCGAAATGAATGATTCGATATATGGGCCGTGATACGGTGAATGATGGGCCGTAATGAAACCCGGGTCCCGATGAGGGTTTCGTGTCAGGCGGCGATGGCCGATCGTTGATCGCGATTCACACGGGAATCCGACGGCGAGACCCGGCTGTTTCCGGTCTCTCGCGGAGCTTACGTAAAGTTATTATCGCGCCGCGAATAATGCCACGCGTGATTAGCATCGATAATCGACGGGAGGACGTGTCACGTGGATCCAGCACGGAGGACAGATACGGGACGTGCATCGTTCCCGCATGATCCGGACGTGGAAGGAACGATCGACTTGCCAAGATTAACCGCGTGGGATGATCGGGTACCAGAGTTACGGAGCTGAACGATTTTACGACGTTCTCGCGCTTCCCGTTGCGATTAATGCCGGTTGCCGAGCACCTTTCATCGTGTGCGGGATTGCATTGGCGTCTCCGATGCGTTCTCGACTTTAAAGCATTAAATGGACCCTCTGAGATCTGATCGGGGCTTAAAAGGGCGTAAAAGTTGAGCGATAATCTTCTTTTACGGGCAGTGTTGCCTCTTCTGGTTTATCATTATATTTTCGTATGGATCTGCTCATTTTCATGTGGCTGTAATCTTGGTTGTTACTACCAGAATGTTAATATCATTCTATCTGTTCAAGCTTTTGGATGAGCATTGATTCGATTTCATTCGATTTAACCATCGGTTTTTTATTTTATTGGAAGAATGTTTACTTAATTCTCTGGGATTCGTCTTCGGACGAATACTTAGATTATAATACAAAATTAGAATACAAAGATTATAATACTTACCAATAATTTTCTTCGGATCTCCTCTTCGCAACACGTCGATGCTGGGTGCACAAGGAGGGGTACGATAGTAACAGACACAATATGCAGAGTAGATTAAACAAAAATATTTAATTCCGCGTTATGTGTAGGTACTGGCCGCTCGGGTTCACCGCTTATATGCTACTATGTACAAAAAGGGAAGGAAAGAAGCTCCGTCGATAGAACAGTATGGAGAGGGAAAACGGAGAAAAAAGAGAGAAAACAAATATATTTACATTCGCCTGTCACGCCAGCCGAGAGGTCGTACACCAAGCGGAAATACAGAAGCAGCATTCTGATTCGCAGGTGAAGTCCTGCCCCCACGCCCCTCGCGAATTTACTAGATGCACGGTCGTTCTCGACGTCGAACTGACGTCACTCCTCCCGTGCGTTTCATTTACTGGCCTCTATCGTCGGCGACGGAGTCACGGACACGCGAGGAACGCCGTTTCCGCGTTTCAACGCGCACGTCTCGCCTAGCAGGATGGATGTGCAGTACAACCTCGCTCGTTGAACGAAATCGGAGAATACGTGCAAAGATGCAGATCGAGCGCGATCTGATTTTTCCACTTTTCCACCCCGTTTTCCCCCACCATTCTAGAACTTGCTAGGAATCGCCAGGTTGCAACGAGCGAGGTTCTACTGTAGTATAGTACTATATAGTACTATAATAGTGTAGTATAGTAATGCCCGGTTAAATTTACACGAGTGAGCTTCGCTCTTTTGCCACAGGTAGCTTCTCGGTGCTTTGAGCTCGGCGAAGCTGTCATGGTAATATGGATCTGACGTAAATTTAACTGAACACTACTGCGAAAGAAGATCACACTAGCCGAGCGATCGCGCGGCTATCTAGGCGCGACTGTCCTAAAACGGGCCGGCATTCTACGTACATATATACACAAAGAATATTTCTATAAATATATTATGTTAAGGCACTCTCCGCTACTGGCCGGTATATCCGCGACTCTCCCGGGTTTCTTTGAACAGCACTCGCATGCTCGCGTATTTGTCAGTTGTCCGTGCGTATATAGAGGCGGCACGACTTGGGACGGAAGAACCTCTACATGTCAGAATTAAGGAGTTAAGTGAAATCAACGATTAAGTCGACTGTCTCGCTCGCTTTCTAGCCGCTGCCGTAATAAATTAATCTCGACTCTTGGATCGATTCGACGCACACCTATGTACAGATTTGAACACATTCTCGCAATTTCCACGCCGTTACTCCGGAACGTTGGTCCACCGTGGAGTGGATACTTCGACCCTGCGTCGCAGTCAGTCCCATCAGTCTCCCACTTTCCTGGAGAGACTCGTTTCCATCGATTCTCTCGAAGCCGTCGTCAGTCCAACTGTGATCCTCCTTGAACGAGGATTCACCCGCACCGGACGGTGCGTCAGAGCTCGGGACCAGCCCGTCTTGGGCCTGCAAGGACACCCGGAGCTTCACAACGACAGAGGTAGCTCCGTCGGCCTCTTCACTCCCAAGGTCAAGTCCAATGGTTTGCTCTTGGTTGTCGCCTCCTCTTTCGCCGGGCTCTCGCGGTCGCAGACATTGTCGACCGACCTGTTGTCCTCCTCGGACGATTGACTGGGTCTCGGGGAGCTTCTGCTAGACCGGACGCTGAGATCGATCGGTTCGTCCTGCTCGACAGCTAGGCCGCCTGGACTGGGGCTAACTAACAGCAGATCGCCGCCTCTAGGCGAGTGTTGCGACGCTGCTGGGGTTACTAAGCCAGGTGGTGGATAGACCAGGCCTAGAGTATGATGAGGATGATACCCTGTCGTCAGGGTAACGGTGGCGTTGATCTTCCTGGGCGGGAAGTCTCTCTCGGAGAGGGTCGGGGACGCTGCGCTTGCCTTGAAGTAACTCAGCGCTGAATTGCTCCTGGATTCGGTGTCCTGTCCGTCACCGCCGTCGACCGACGACGCTCCGCTATCGCTGGGGGTGTCCGCCGCCCTCTTGTACGTTGGGAGGAAGGGTCTGAAGACGTCGGACGGACTGGACGGCACGCAGACGTCCTTTTGAGCAAAGTTCATGGGAAACATTGGCGACGATGAGTGCTGCTGCTGTTTGTAGAAAGGTGGAGGAGTGGTGTCCCTTGGGGGTGTTGTAGGGGGTTGTTGGGGATTGCTGCCGATCCTCTCGCGCTCCTTCTGCCACGCTAAAAGACGTAATTGGTTTTGCAGGGCGACGTCGCCCGGGTGCGGCGATTTGTTGTTCCGTTCGCGCTCCTGCTTCAGCATCGCCACGTGTAGAAGGTGCGATTGGAGGGCTATGTCCTCCTGACTAGGTGAAGCACGGTCCTTTTCGTTCTTGTACGCGCCGCTGCCCTGCTGTCCCTGAGCTTGAGGCAGGAAACCAGGTATGAATCCTGGGCCGAACGGCGATCCAGCGCCAGGTGTCACGCTCACGTTCTGGCTCCCGTTGGTCTGCTCCTGCAGGAGGCAATGGATTTTGAACCAATTCGACCTGCGACCATATCGCGATCCGCTCTTCGACATCCCGACGAACAGGCACTTGCGCAAGCGACACGCTTTGCACGCGGTGCGGTTCTTCTTGTTGATCACACACACTCCGCCGTTCTTGCATTCCGAGATGCTGCTCAGGTTGTTGTAGGTCCGCCCAAAGAATGACTGTAATCAGAAGAGAGACCAGATTGGTGACCACTGCTAGCGTGTAGATAAGATAATACATCGGATCGTACATATCTAACTGCAGATGTCGTAAACGTACGCGAATCTCCTTCGACGTTCTCGCGGGTGGTATTCCTATCGAGACGGGCGAACGACGTTCGTTTATTGAGCATAAAATTCATAGCGACTTTTTCGAACCACGGCGAGCGCGATCGAAGAAAATTCTTATTGCCGGTGGTTGAATCGTTTAGACAGCGATTTACCGCCTTGCTAATCATGTTTTTCATAGCCCGCCTCTTATCATTCGACGCATACCGAATGATTTCTTCTACTCGCCACTAATAGACTAGCCGGGCATGCTTCTGGGAAGCCGGGTGCCGTTTATGACCTCCAATCGTGTTGCGTTCATTAATGGCTACCGGTGCCGGGTAACGAGACTGCTCTGTCCCGTGATTATGATAATATCATCTTCGTTTTGGTTAATTACCAGCTACGCCGGGAAAATCCCTCGTTTCCTGCGACAGATTTCACACACGAGAAACCGTGTGCTGCGGTCTGTCACGAATCTATTGCTCTTGCATTCGAGTACATAAAATATTTGTCTTTCAAGAATTTCTTTACGCTTACATTTTATCTAGATCACAGGCTAACGCTAACTGATTATACGACAGGAGAGCAAAGACAGTTCTCGTTCGATTAAGCCTGCAGATTCCCAAATCGTTTTCCTAAAACGGTAAAAAATCCTCGCCAGAAGCAGCTCTACCGATGACAATACATTTCCTCCGGAGATCAACGGTGTGGTGAGTTATTGCTACAAATTTTTGCCACGGTTTCTGCGAAAGGCAAGTCATCCCGGTAACTTCCTTACGGGGACAGCGAGTGGAAGCAAATAGCGAATCGCGCGGCACAGAATCCGCCGTTCTTTTCGTCGAGGACTCTGCAGGCTATACAAGGTGTCACGAAACTAATGGTAGAAGCCAGTGGCCAGGAACTAGATCGAAATGAATTCGATAACTTCGTAATCTTGAAAAATGTAATAATGCAGTTTTGTTTCACGGAACGGATTTTATTAAACACCGTGTATATCTAGGACGAAGGATAGCCCGTTCGATATAAAGGGCCGCGTTTTCTACCGGATTAAACGTCAGAGGTTAATGTTACGCACGTCACGAGAATTAGCATGCCTAGAAGAAGAGGCAACGTCGAGGGGGTGGCAGGATAGTGCATGAGATTGAGCACACGGCCGCTCGTAAAGTTAGACGCCTGTCGGCCGACAATAAAACCGCCTCGAAACCGACGAGCATCGAGTTCTAATTTACGACGATACTCTCCCGCGTCTTGGGAACCATCTTATTCTTTCGAGGATGCTCATAGTGGCGATCAACTTCTTTCATCGCGGCCTGGGAGCATATAAAGTATCGCGTATACGTTCGTCAGCTTCTTTTTCAGTTACTTTGTCGAGCGCACCTCTACCGAACTGTGTTTATCAAATCTTCCACGTTAATGTTGTTACGTTAAACCTCGTTTCCTTCTCCTGAATCTGTCCAGAATAAATTTTTTTTCCAGAATTCTAAAGGGAGAATTCTAAGAGAGAAGAGAGAGAGAGAGAGAGAGAGAGAGAGAGAGAGAGAGAGAGAGAAGATTGAGAGAATCTGTTACAAGTAATACATACTTACTTCGGTTAATTAATTCTCGGTCTGTCAGATATCAAATACAATCGATATGAATCCAACTAGAATTTAAAGGCACTCCGGCATAAGCGATCTCGATCGATATTATCAAGCGCATCGAATGCAGAGAGACTATAAAACACGAAACCAACCAGTCATTCTCCGTGCGTCCATATTTCATCGCTCACCGGAAACGCTCGGATTCTGGATTTCACCTGACGCATCCGCGTGGGTGGCGCGATAACGGTCCGAACCATCCAAAGAATGACTAAAGGTATACCTCGAATGAGAGAGGCAAATCATCCGGCAAATTCGAAAAAATGATCGATCAATCACATCGCGTAGCCGTCAGAATAATTAATCACGTAGGTGCTTAACGTGGAGAACATTCTCAGTAATGATAACCAAAGGATGTCCCACACCGTATGTTGATAACTGTTCCTCCTGCGCTACTTACAATGCGGTTTTATTCTGCCGCAAAGCAGACATCGCACTTGAAACGTAAAAGAAGCGAGTACGTAACAACAAGGAAGATTTTGATTGTTGGTCGGTATGCAAATAATTGCTCGGTGATTCGAATTGGCTAATGCGCAGGGCAGTCGTGAGAAACGGGCTCGTTGCTCGGCAATTAGAATGGCCGGACGGTCCGCGGGGATACACTTGTTTATTAGCGGTGCGAGTCTCGTGGAAGCGGGGAGCTCGAACGCGGAGATTCGTGCGTCAGCTAGAGCGCACGGTGGCGTTGATTAATCGATGTCACGGGTATCTGAGAAAGAGCGCCGGAAGGTTGACAAACTGGTAATGATCGCGAGATGCGAGCTCGGATCGGTGGACCAGCACAGCGGCGGCGGTGATAATCTCCCGGCAACGATCTTAGATCTGCGCGCTCGGTCGGACGCGTTGGAAATGGCTCCCGTACGCCAGATGATCCTTGGCTGTCACCGCGACTGTGTGAAAGAGGTCACGGTGCCGTCTATGCGCACGCGAAAACCGGCACGGCCTCGGGACCCGATCGCTTCCGCCTACGAAACGCTCATTGTCCGCGCTGCAATATGATCTAGTGTACACGCGTGTCGGCTTATAGCATCGGCGGCGGTCCGGCTGCGAGAGCGGGACTTTCGCGGTGTACGGAATATTATATAGGCTCGCTCGTGTGTCTGTTACAGTACGTATACTTGTGCAGCCTGTCGGGGATGGAGGGAAGCAGAGGCGGACAGCGTGAGTCCAAGAGCGTTCCGTTAGAAAGCGTTTTCTTTGCGATCGGAATCGCCGCGATGGTTTAAATCCTACCGATACCCGGTTTCTGGTTTTATGGAGAAACTCTGCTATGGGACTCGTGAGCGGCCCAGCTAGATTGATTATTTTGATTAATGCTTCAATGGGAGATCCCGAGACGCCGATAGTTCCTGCCGGAGCTGCACGCTCCCGCGGAAAATGCGGAGTTTTATGGGCCCAGCCATTGAACTATGAACCTGAATTTCACTCGAACCCGTTCCGAGCCGATGTGCATCAATGGGAGTCAAGATCGGAACCAGGTTTAATTGTGCTCCAAGGAAATGTTAATATATGTATACCATGATGAATTCACTGGCAGCAGATTTGGAGACTCTCGAACAGTTCAATGCGTGGCGAGAGATATCTTTTAGAGATTTTAGTCCATGGTATAAGAACTATGTTTCGGAGATTTCAATGCGTGGAAATACATGTTTCTCGAAGACTCCAATACGTAAGGTGTGTCTTTTGAAGATTTCAATGCATGGCAAGAGATGACTCTTTCGGAGACTTCGACGCGTGCTAAGAGCTATCTTTCGGAAACTTCAATGCATGGTGAAAGGTATCTTGTAGAGGCTTCAATGCGTGGTAAAAGCAATTTTTCGGAAACTTCAATGCGTGGCAAGCGACGTTCTTTGGAGACCTTAATGCACCACGGTAAGAGCTATCTTTCACTGGATTCAATGCGTGATAGAAGCTATCTTTCAATGATTTCTATGCCTGGCAATGTTGATTATCGGCAAGAGCTATCCTTCAGTGATTTCAATGCGTGATGAGTACCATCATTATACACTTTTAATATGCGCTATTTGTCAATAATTACTCAATATCAACTCACACTTTTGCCAACGATACTGCTTCTATTAATTTCCTTTAAATCGAAATCAAATTCTTTGTTGTCAATACACACAATCATTCTTCTAAGAAATTATGAATAACAATAAAGTTCGAATCACTGCAAACGTAAGGGCTAGAATAGTGTTATCAAATTGGTTGGGAAAGATATTGTTTACGAAGTGAAACGCGCCGACGGAACGTGAAGCTGCCGCGCGTACAATCGGGTTCGCGTTCGCGATTGCGTCGCCGGAGTCGGTCAGCTGTGCGTATCTTGACCGTAGACAGAAAACAAGGTGGACAACGGGATTCGCGTGATTGCGTAAGAGCGTGCGAGCGCGTGTTCCTCGGCTTTTCAAGTTTTTGCCGGTCCTCGTCCGGTCGCGAATCACGTACCGGCAGCAACGCAGTCCACGGAATCAAACCGCCGCGCGTCGCGTCGCGTCGCGAGCAGAAAATTCTCAGCGGCTGAAACGCGAGCCATTTAGGGCTGGTCGGCCGCGACAAATCCGTCATGGACGCCGGAGATTATCACAAATCAGCCGGCATGCCCGGAATCCCGGACTGATTTGCAACGCCATATAAAACGCCAGCGGGGAAATCGTTGTCCGTGATCGTGAAGCGGCAATCGCCGCGGGAAAGTTTGACAAATTGTCGACGGCTTTGTACAAGAACACATCATGCCATAGTTAGGCCGCGAAAAAACCGCTCGTGAAAATTCATACCGTATCCTTCCGACTTCGATTGTCTGTTTCACCGTGCACCATTTCAGCGTTTTCGTATCAATCATTTTCGCATCAATCTATCGGCTCTGTTGGCTCGAGAATTTGACTTACTATCTGACCTTGTATTCTATTGTGATCACTAGACTGCGGGTGTTTATGCAAAATAGAAATGGTCTGCATCAATTGTGTTAGAAACTATTAGGACAGAAAAAGGAGAATACTCTCGTTTCCTCTTACAACTAACTTCTATACTAGTTGTCTATACTAATTGTCAGCTACTTCTTGAATCAAATTACTGTAACATCAGATCGTCTTTACAGATATGTATACATTTCCAAGAGTACACTCGGACTATTTTCCTTATTACTTGGTTCTATGTAACTGTCAGCTATTTCTCGAATCAAATTACTGTAACATCAGGTCGTATTAATAGACACAATGTCTTCTTGGAACATCGAGACAAACCGAACTACCGTTCGCATCTAATTAAGCAAGCGAAACCGCAAAGTGTCGTCATTCGCAGCGTGTTAATTCGCGATGAACTAACATCGAGCAAAACCGAATGAAAATCGGCTGTGGATCGTTGTATTTTGCTCGAGAAGTGAGAGAAGAGAATCGGAATGGGCGTTCGAGGAATTGATTAATTTCGCGCGGATGGGGTCACAGCGCCGAACACGGTCATTTCTTCGACCCGGCGTCGGGAATGCGATTGGCACGATGTTTGCTAAGCTCGCGCGCGTTGCGGGAACAATTTCCTCGTGGAAAGGGCGAGCGAGAGAGGCCCGAAGAGACAGAGAGATAGAGAGAGAAGGGGAGAGGGGGTGGGAGAGAGGGACAGTTGAAAAAAAAACCCGAGCTCGCCGATAGTTTCCCGCACGTGACAGGAATTCGAGGCGCGGGCAATCGACGCTGTCTCAAGCGAGCTGAAACGGATTGTAAATGGTCAACGCGATCGTTGGGCACGGATCGGCGCACGCTTCGTTCCGGGAAAACGTGAACTGCGAACGTCGCTTGTCGCGGAGAACGAGCAAATTTTCGTCAGCTCCGCGATTCGACGATTCCGCGAATTCGCGCACGACCTTTGTCCGCGCGACACCGGCTAAATGCTCCGGCAAACACGGGTTTCGCGGCCGACAGACGCGGATGACGTTGCGAGTTAACGCGATTAGAGGGGACAACCGCCTCGAGGTTGAAATAATTTTCACTCGTGACAATCGCGAAACCCGCGGACGCGCTCCCGCCGAACAATGGGAGCCGCGTGCGCGGCCGTACACGCCTCGCGATTACGTAAAACGGAAGACGCTCCGATCAGATGCCGGCCTGCCCGCTTCTAATTGAGGATCACGATCGCGCAGCCAGCGTGAAAATTGGGGGAAACACCGCGAACTCGGAATTCCTCGAAGTGAATCAGAATTTGATCGTTCCCCGTTTCCTCCTTTAATCATGACAACAAAGTGGAGTAGCTGTTAGGGAAGATTTAAATGAAACCGTAATCGGTTTCATCCCATTGAAATGGGATCATGATTGAAGTGAGGAATCTTTCACTGCGTCTTCGGAGATGCATTTTGCAGCAAAAATGAATTGGCGTGTTTCTTGTTGAGATAGCTGATTGAATCAGGATGAAGGAATAATTAGCTCAAAGTCAGCTGCGCGGCGCGCAACAGACGGGTTTGACACACAATGTTGCTCTCTCGAGACCGTACCGCGGGCTTCTACAGTCTAGCTGGACAGGTCATTTCACATTCCCACGTCCTTAATATAGATTCTTGATACGCGAGCGAGTAAGAGGCGCGCGGAACAAGGACGCGAAAGGTAAATGAAAAGGACGAGGATACGAGGAAGACCGTTCCAAGAGGTAGAAGGAGGCCACAGGCGAGAATAAACGAAAACGGATGGATAAAGGCTGCGGGACTAGGAGAGGGAGAAAGAGAGAGACGTGGCTACGTGGGTGCGACAGCGAGGGCACTGGTCTCACAGGTGTCTCAGCTGATTGTGTAGAAACAGCATAGAACCGGGGAACGTGTTCTGTTCGCTATTTTTAAAGAGACAATACGAGTGAAAAATTGTACTTCCTCCTGAAGAAAGAGGTAATATATTAATAGCATTGAAGACATTCGTAAAGAAACCATCGCGGATTCGATACTTCCGAGTTTGAAGCGGACGAGACTGGTACAAAGCGACAATGCAGGAATGTAGAACGTTTTTACGTAAGTATTCCTTAAAGACAGGCAACTAGTGCCACTTAGATACAAGCAATTCGAACAATTTTTTTTCAGAAGTCAGCACTAACGCATATGGAAACGATGCAGAAATGTAGAGTGTTTTTATGCAACAATTTTTTAAAGACAGGCAATTAGCGCCACAAATTAGATACAAGTTGAGATAAATAACTGGTCTAGAATCATCAATTTCGAAATGGAAAAATTGAAATGTTAGCCGAGAGTTAATAGTCTAGCGCTGGTGATTTCAATGCCTGGAAGTAGTATCGCCCCGGAGATTTCAACGCGTGGCAGTAGTATCATTACTCACAGCCAAGGCACCAGTGCTTAAATTCATTTTACCAGGCAATATACTTAACACTAAAAGCGCCCTGTATTCTGCAACTGTTTCAGGCTATAAACGAGTACACTAGCGTCACGATTACGGTGCAGGTTCACAAACCAGAATATACAGGGTGCTCGCGATTTTTACCAGAGAACGATCATGCTCGGAGAATAATACAAATGTACCTAACAACAACAAACCGATGTTTTCTCGATAGTCATACATTTGTTGTAAATGTCCCATCTTGATGAACATATTATAATTTCGTCAATAAACATTTTCCTCTTCTGTGTTCTACTCTTGTGCTTTTAAAGATCTCGATCAGCTATGAACGTACGAAGATCGTGAGTCTAATCACTACACACTGCGGATGTTTATGCAATTTCCTATTAGTACAATTTACAAGCGCGCTCTACACCAAAGGAGAATTAAAAATTTTATTTTAGATAACAATCTTGGAAAGAACGATAAGATCGCGTTCCTGACGGTGTGATTTATTTTTTAATCTATTAACCAGCCACGGGTTAGTTAAATGCAAATTATGCTCGTAGATCTCCGATCAAAATTCGCTGGGAAAGCCCAGAATGCAACGTGTGTGGTGCAGTTGCTGCACCGGGGATCGGAGAACCGGTCGCGGATGCGTCAACCGACGTTGCCCACCAATTTCCCGGACGGCGGTCCGCGAAGCGCGTGACTAGGACGCGCGTCGGCGCGTCATGACCCTGATACGCGCTCGATTCAGGCTCGCCGATGTTCGCGGAACGCGCGTCATCATCCTCGTTCCAGCGAATCCGCTAGCTGGCTGGCTGACTCGCTGGCTCGCTCGCGTTTCCTTCCTCCCGTGACTTTCCCATCGGGGATGACTCGGCGATGCTCGGAGATCTGAATTCCGTGTCCTGGCACAACGTGGTACCAGCTGCTCCGCTCGCGGTAATAATCGGTCACGCCGGTTTTCGTGACGTCTTGCCGGGAAATCATTTTCCCCGTGTGCGCTGCCATGCCGTCGTGCGACCGGCACCGCTCTGCGCGCCGATTGACGCATGATGGGAGGACGGACGAGTGTGAATCGTTAACGAGCCCGTTCCACGTAATGACTTATCTAGATCTGCCCAGCTATTTCTAGACTGTCGCTGGCGGCCACCGCGCGAGACCAGCACGTTCCAGTCTCGCGATTTTACTCGGCTTTTCGCGATCCCGTGGCGCCGCGCATGACTGGCCACAAGGTATGATCGATATTCACCCGATTCACTACGAACGCTGAAGGCAGTTCCTTTTTCCGCGTATACCTTTTCCTTCGGATATCGAGACCACGAGTGGCGGTTGTTCGGCCTCTACCCGGGGTCACTACCCTTTCCGAAATGGAAAGTGCACCGGTGGAGAGATGATTTCTGCGATCCGTTCGCCGCGAACGGAGAACATTTGGCCGCGATCCAAGGGAACTCTGCTGAAACGGGATCGCTGAAAACCGACGCGCTGACGTCACCGCGATGCGGAGACCTTGGCTGATGCGCGCGGCCTGCATGCCGAACAAGAGAACCGAGCCACTCTCGTTTTCGTTTCGGATTTTTAACCGTGCTACGTGTGCTGCCTTTGTAGACCGTGCCTCTCTCGCTCGATTCCCTGCATATCGGATCGATGTAATCAGGATAGCTTTCCGAGCGTAATTGTCGACGATGCGACCGACAGGATCGCCGGAGCACGCAGAGTTCACCGGTGGTCCCCGCGCCTAGCGTTTTAGTGCCGTGTCATTCGAGTTCGCGCGGTTTAACGCACTTTTATGACGCGGGATGCTTCCATGTTCTACGTACGCCGCCGATTGAATTGCAGATCGCCGCGGGGACAGCTCCTAACTGCGGGAACAATGAACGACGGTCATTGTATGCTGATTCCACATCGCGATTTTGTAAGTTCGTTTCTCCGGCGCTACGTGCGGGGAAATGGTGTTTGTCGCTCGGTGAAATCGATTTTCGTTTTCGCCCTCCACGGAAACCACCGGACTCTGTAATTGCTCGAACCACTTGGGAAATCCAGTGAAATCAACTTTTGGAGAAATTAGTCCTGGTGATTTCAATGCTAACGACGGTCTCTTGGTAGAGTCTTGTAAAAATACTTCAGACGTTTGTACAGCCATTGTAAATTTCGATATGAAATTAAAAAAAGCTCCAATAAATTTCTTCTGACTTTGTCAAACGTCCACAACAAATTTCTAGCACGTGTCTTTCAATTTTTTAACGTGCGAAACATTTTGAACAGCCTCTAAGCGCTTCCTCGTCAAGTCCAATCAATGTCCATCTTGAACCGACCGACAACGCGCAGGAAAACATGGAACTCGAGAATTGTTCTGGTGGTTAGCTTCGAAAAGCGTTCGAGGCGGCCAGGCTCGTCTTGATTTTGGCGGCTCGCACGTTTCTACTAATGCCCTATCCAAATATTTTCGAGGAGCGGGTTCGAGCGTCGCTGTTCGAGCGTCCCGATCAGGAAGTCATCGATCTTCCCGCGGCGAGACGAGCCCGTGTTTCAGTCGGCGTGCCGCAAGCTCTAGTCCTCCGCTTGCGTCTGACTGGCGCTTTATGGTCGCGGACAAGATCGTACGTCAGCGATTTTTCCGGCGGCCCGATATGGTCGCGGGGAATTTGTCTGCGCGCGAGCAATTTGCTTACATTAGTCGGTCGCGATCCGCGCCGCGGAGGAGCCGCTCAGTCTATCGCGAAGGGACACCGTACGACGAACTACGTGTTCCGTGGATCCTTCCTCGGATAGCCTAGCATGCCGGGATTGATGCGCGGCTGAGGATTCACGCTCGAAGATGCCTGCTGGACGATAGACAAGTTGCGCGCCCGGTGCATGCGCTGGCCGCACAAAGTTCGGATGTAGGCAACTCCGTTTCAGCGTTTCGGACGAAATTCCTGTTAAAAATAATTTGTACGAACGTACTTTAACATTAACCCTTTGCACTCGGATCTATTTCAATTCGAATACCGGACATCTCTTACGACCGAGAATATGTCCATTCTATATATTTGTAATTTTATGTGTATGAAACTGATGCAATTGACTCACACAGTACTGCATTAAATATAATCAAATGTATGAGATCCCCGTTTGGAACAGTACAACTGCTGAAAATCTTAGGATTCCGGTAGGTATTGAGCTAAAATAAATGAAATCTATAGGAAAGTGCTGTATTGCCGGGAGCACCTTCCAAACTTTCAACCGATAGTGTACAGGTGTTCCTCGCGGAAAAGGGTACGTGTCTGCGTCGGTACGTGAGAAAAGCGCGGGACAAGAGAAGAAACCATCGGATCGATCGGCGGATACCGAAGAATTATTTCTTCAGGTTGGTTATCGGGCTGCGAGAAAATGCTGCTGGTTGGACGAGGGGCCTCGGATGGAAAAGTTATGGTCGGACACGAGCGATCGCGGAGTGTGCGTGTGTATTATATCTGTATGCACGTGTGCGTTTCACTCAGCTGCTCGTCCTTTTCCCGTGGCGCGCAATCGGCCGGTCGAATCTATCCTCGCGGTGAGACCGATTCAATTGGATACAATCGGGCATCTCGGCCGATGATCACGATGCTCGAGAGTTTCACCTGTGTACCCCGTGTTTCGTGGCCTCGCGGTATTACCAAAGTCGGGACACGGAAACCGTTCGGACTCGTCGGAAAAGTCTGCTCTCCCCCGAAACGGACCGAGAGGCATCGACGCTCCAGCATCGGCGAAAGAGAGGTTGCTCTCGCCGCGAGGATCGAGCGTGATCGATCGCTTAGGACCGGTGATTTATTCGTTGCGTGCGCCGGGAAAATGTCTTGCCGCGTGGATGTCGCCGCGCAAAGGCCGCGCATACCATTTAGCTACCGCGAGATGGATTTAATTGCTCGATCATATTCAAACGCGTAGAAGGGGAGGGTAAGAGAAAGAAAAAGAAAAAGAGAGAGAGGGGGGGAGCGACGCAGAGGGAAAATGTCGAACGATCGACGGAGAGCCGTGGTTTCGCAAGCAGTCGATAAATTGTTCGGCGACTGCCACCGATTGTTTATCGAACCGCTACCGAACCGTTGCTTAATCGAGGCGTAATCTGCGATCGGTCGCTGCCTACGTTCCCTATTATGTCCTCGGGGAAAAGAATCTCCCGCGGATCAAATTTCTTGATTGAACGGACGGACACCGGCGGAGAACAACCCCACGCCGTGTTGTAAAACAAACATGAATACATATTATTAAAAGGATCCTCGTCGCTCGGACTCGGATGATAAATTCGCTGCTTTCACTCTTCGCCGAGCAAGAATGAACGCGAAGACGACGACGACGAGCACCTGGCGGAGGAGCGCGCTAATTTTCGAGAATCGAGAGATGGCTGCAGCCGACGATAACGTGTCGCGATACGCGAAGTACCGAGAAAACAATACCGCGTTTCCTCGTTACGCGAGAGAGGCCGGGCACGAGGCAGCAGGACCGTTCCTTCGCGACCTTACTCAATCCGAAAGATCATCCGCGATGCACGCCACCGCACCGTCCCATGCTGCTGCCTTGCCTCGCGTCTCCGCCATGGGATCTACGGATGCCTGCAAGAAGACGGGTCACGTGAATCCGATTCCCGCGTGATAATCTGTTCGACGAACGCTTTCCACGGCTGCCTCGCGTTCGATATTTCATCCCGGGCCGGCTCGCGTGACTAACTGTGGCCTCGGCCGCCTCGTTTGCGAACCAGGAACGACGACGATTGTCTCGCGGACAGACAGACAGATTTAGCAGACAACGGGCCGCGCCGCCAACGTAGACACCCCGAGAAACGCGCACGCTTATTTACGAGCCTGACGAACGGCAGACACGCGCCTCGTTTCCGGTGAAAGCTGGCCAACACGAATTTTCGATCATGCCGGGACCCATTTGTCGAAGACTCGAATTGCCTCTAAACCGCTCGGAGATGCTGCGGAGTTCGATTCAGTCCCTGCGATCGAGGAATCCTAGATGAGCACGGTGGGAATCCTTCTGATCTCGAGCACGAAGCAAGTGAGGGGAAAACTAATTACTGGATCGTAATCGTAGCTTGTTTGGTCACAAGTTTCGTATAGAACATTTTACTATTGATAGGATTATGTAAGTTGTACGATTAAGAAACTCAGATGTTTCATCAAGAAAACCAGAAAGTCGTAGGTTGAGAGAACTGAAGAAGCGAGAGGAACTGTTCGAGAGTATCCCTAATTTCCCAAAGTGTCGACAGCCAATGCAAATGCGAGCACGTGCCACGCAATCCTCGGCTAAGGTATTCAGCGACCGAAATGTTGGGCTGATTTCACGCGCAACTCATTACTCACGAGCTCCTGTGTTCCCAGCGAGTTGCTTCTACGCCAGTTTTCGACGTATCTCCTTTGAAAACGCGCGGCCCGTAATTCCGCATTCATAACCTCCCGGAGCCTCTTTTTCCCGAGAATTGGATGCGGTCTGGGTGATTCCAAGAGCGGTCGGTTTCGCGAGAATTCGCCGAGTTGCGTCAAGTCTCTGTGTGTGTCAGGCTCTGGGTTTGCGCAAGCCCGATCGTTCTGAAAAGATCGGTCGCGGACGTGAGCTCGGACGTCGCGACGCCGCCGCCATCGTCGGTTGCGACGGGGAACCACCGTCTTCTGAATGTTAAACACTTGTACTCAAGGGCGCCGACGCTGTGGCAAGAGGACATGAACGCTCCGGGCGTGAACTGGGCCATCTTGACCATCCTTTCGCTCCAGCTTTTGCCGGGTCGTCCAACGATTCTATTCTCTCTTGACACATTGCCTCTGCCGGCGAATATTTTATAATTTTTAAAAGTTCACAATCGCTATTGTGAACCAACAAGTCACCCCCACTGATCTAATAATTTACTAATTTCCACCATTAGTGATTGTTGAGGTGAACATTTCTCAAGAATCTACGGTTTAGCCTGGTATAACGCGAGGAATCAATGGGCACTGAACGATATTAAACACATGACGAGTCCGATTCCAAATAGTGGAAAGTAATTGCAAATATAACGTTCGCAGGAACTTTGACAGTCTAATGTTTCCAACAGAGATTGGACTCCAGGTCGTTCGCGAGGGGGCGACCGATCCTAATTCGAGAAACAGTCGTAAATTATGCTGGCGCGTTAAATTATGTCACGGATGTTACGGTTTCGCCGGTGGATCCGTTCAGGAGGAAAGGGTGCACCTAGCTCGCGCGGACCGGAGCGGGCTGGTTCGGGCCGCGGCGTCGGGATCGATAGATCGCGATTTATTGGCTCGTAAAACGGAGCGTAAAGCGGACGTCGCGGTGCCGCGATTTGGCCCACATACGAGCAAGGTGCTTGCCGTCGCGCGTTTCCGCGCTGGGCACCCTGTCCGCTCGTAAATCGCAGCTTTATACGAGCGACGCATTGTGGTCCGCGGTTTCCTCCCCTCTGTCACGTTTTACGCTCCTCCGGGCTAAACATCGGCCAGGCTCAACCTCACCGAATGGCAAATGTTCCATGGGAAGCGTCGCCGAGGAATTTTTCCGCCGTTTTTATTCGACTCTCGTAACCTGCACTTTTTTCTGCTCTTGCAAAATCGAGACCGCGGTGCTCAAGATGTAAAGTGCTTCGATAATGCTATGTATATGATTGCAGAAGTTCGTGCTCGATTTAAAATTAAATACAAGTTATATAAGGTTACATTTTCAAATAACAGGTTTACTGGTGAATTATATACTCGTCTATATTTTCTATAATTGTCTAATCTAATTTTGGTGGAAAGTGCGCGAAATGTCTTTAAAGCGGTCTCGAGCATTTTTGAAATAATGCTAATCAAATTTTTATGAAATACGACATTTATTCCTTCAATTAATTCTTACATGTAGCTTTTACATGACGCAAAGTTTAGAAGAAATAATCCTCGGCCGAAAAGGTAAATTGTATTTCTAATATGAGAGTAAATGCGTCAAAAAAAATTCGAGTTCACAACCAGAATTAGACTAGAAGCCTAAGAGTAATCGTTTGAGGGAAAAAGGCTGGAGGTCAAACCTTTGGGATGCCTAAAATTTAGAACGCCGTGTAGATTCGCAGGCACGAGAAGCCGCCGGAGGATTTATTTGCGAGCGTGCGGGAAGAGCAAAGCAGGGAATGGAAGGCACGATTGAAAACCGCCGAACATTTCGCGTTCGCCTAGTTCCCAGTTCAAGCGGGGGCAATCGTCAGGAAATATCTCAGCGGTGTCGGCACCGAAATGCCGACGGAAGATGCACGGCCGGTGCATCGGTACAGCCGTGGCGACCTCTCGAACCTGCCCGGCTCGCGGCGAAGTCGAACGCAGGTGACACGGAAACTCGGTGCCCGCTCTTTGCCCGCTTACGTTTACGCTCGCGGGACCGAGTACTTAGGCTTTTAGCCGTGGCGCGCTCGCCTCGAACATCGCCGTAAACTCGATTATAGAGGCAATCTCCGCGCGATATCTCCGCGGCTTGGCCGGCCGGCACAATTAGCTCTCTCATAAAGCCGACGTTAGGCAGGCAATAAGGTGGCGCGTGTTAACACACGCGGAGAATCCGAGAGCGATTCCAGCGGCGCGCTCTTCCGCCTCCTCCTCCTCCTCTCCCCTTCATCCTCATCCTCCTCTCCCCTTCATCCTCATCCTCCTCCGCCTCCATCGACTTTGCTCTTTTCCGCGGCTTCCTTTTCTACGCTCGGCCGCAATCCGCAGGCGATTCGGTTGGCAACTTCGTCGGCGCGACTCGCTCCTTAACTGCTGCGATTACGTCGCCTAATTGCCGGCCATTTAAATACCGCCGCTGCAAATAGATCCTCGCGATAAACGGAGGCAGCGATCCACCGTGCCGGATGTCGCGGAACGAACCGACGCGAGCGTCGAACTTGCTGTTCCCTTTCGAAAAACACTTTGACATTTTTCTCGCGACTTATCGGGAAAATAAACGGCGGTAGCAAATACTTTTCTCGAATAAAACAGGTGATCGCTTTCTCGGTCCAAATGCATATTCACTCCAAAAGAGTAACATTCATCCGTAGTAATTTTCCTTCGTTAAAATGGAGGAAACAATGATTGTGCTTATTTAAGTCCCCCTCAATGTACACTGTACACAGCTTACAAATTATTCATGAGAACGAATGAATTTCTACCATAGATAGCTACAAAGTGTTGTCGCTTAACAAATAGAAACGCGTTACACACAGTAGAAACTCGCACTGCGTTTAACACATTCGCTCTATTAGCCAATTCAATTCATACGGACGTTTTTACTAAAACTCTCGACTTTTATCACCGGTGACAACATAAATGCAAAAGATAATATTCGATCAAAGTTGTAACAAGGTCATTAAGGAAACGTAAACCCTGTTCCAGTGATTTCAACGGGCGACAGACAGGCAATATCAGAGAACAGTTCCAGAATTGCAACATATTCAAGAACCCGGTTGAGAATTTCAAATCGCAGGCTAATAATGTGTCTACGTTCCACGCAACGAGATCAGGAAAGCGCTATTATCGCGAGTCCGGCGATTTCAGATCGTGATAGACAGCCAATGTCAGCCAAGAATTCCGAACTTCCAATGCGTTTAAGAAACCGAGCAGGAATACCGAATTCCAGCCTAATAACGAGGAAACGTTCCGCGCGGTAAGATCGGGAAAATAAAGTTGTCTCTAACAATGATTCCAATCCGCCGTGATAGCTTCATCAGGCTGACAGTTTCAATTTAGTGATTAAACCGATGTAAAAACCGTACTCGGACAGCTCGGGTAAGAGTTTTCGAAAACGCTGGGCGTTGGAGACGCGTCGTCGCCGGCAATTCATTTACGTCCGTCCGCGAGGCCACTGGCGGTTTCGCAAACCGCTCCGCAGTCGTCGACGATACAATTGCAATGGGTTCGCCGCGGTTCGTCGAAAGTCGCCTGCGTTCCAGGTTTTGCGTAACCGCGCCGTTGCCTCTCGCGTATGTTGCCCGCGGAATCGTTACGATTTGCGACGAGTTCGCTAGCGTAACGAAAGCAGACCGATTCCACGCCATGCTGTGCTGGCCGTGCGCGCGTGCTCTCGCTGCGGTGCGGTACGGCGGCTCGTATAAAATACGGGACGTGACAGTTCTGTCTAAGGGACTCCGCAGTCGATATATTCTGCCGCGAGTCGGGCTGGACACTCCCAGCGAAGCCAATAAAGCGCCGCGGCAAAAAACGAACCGGTCGACTAATCTGTCGATCGTGACGGGAAACGGTAATCGAGGCTCGCGAAATCGTCCGGCCGTTTGTGGAAATCGGCCTAAACGGTTTCTCTAAAACGGTCTTGGTGCGTCTGTCCGTCCCCGTTCCTCTCTCTTTCCCTTTCTTCCTCGCCGTTCTTTCGCCGTGGTCCCGTGGCATTGTGCGTCTCGCGAGCGCGCCTCTATCCAGCTCGACGGAATAAGTGTTCTTGTTGCACGGACGGACGCGCGTGTGGCTCGCTGCGTTGCATAAAGTGCTCCGGTAATCTACATCGATATTCCGCGGCTTCCCATTTCTGACGTAACGATCGACGAGAGCCAGCGCTACTGCCATCGCAAAATGGCCGATCACATATGCGTACTTCTATCATCCTCGAGGAAGTCCCATTCTGGTCGACTACTCGTACCTTCAAAAATTCCAACTGACTCTTGTGGAAACGCTTTTCGCACCCTCTATTTCTCAGAATTATTATATCTATCGTTCCTCTCATATTTCGTTAGTTCACCGAGGGTCTTCGTGCATCCTTATTCATAGCATCTGCAGCATGATGTTCAGCGATTTTATAGTATCTTCTTCCGGGTTGCTAGAGCATCCAGGTCTGTGTTCTTTAAATACTCTCGAGAACTGCGTCTCAGAACGAGCACAATTATCGCGTACATTATTTATCGTCACGCTTTCCTGCGACCAGTTCGACCAGAAAATCGGCGTCTTATCGGAGGAAACAGTGTTAGCAGCTCCTATCGCGAACAAAGCCAATTGTTTCTAAGCGAACGTGTTCCAACTTTTCCGGCACGTGCGCTCCACCACTTCCGACAAGCTCGGAGCTGCACTTCTAGCTCCTGATGCAACGGCACCGGACCGGAAAACCCGACACTTCCATCGGGGCTAAGTGCCTTTCCAGATCCTCCCGCCGGAAGTAGCCCGGATTCCAGGCTGAGGCTGTTCTTCGCGAAACAACTCGACAAGACCGGGTCGAGAGGCGCGAAAATCGAGCCCCGGGCTGCTTTCTTTCTTCACCGCCGTGTCCTCGATCCATTCGACATCATTGTCGCGCGATGAATAACTCGCCCTGTGAATCATGCTGGTCCCCGAAAAATGTTCGCGATGTCGGTCGCGCATAATCGCCTCGCGGAAGACAATGGTCCTCGACGGGGCCATTTGCATCGCAACGCGCCGCGAATCCACGAAATCTTCGCTCCCCCTTGTTCCTTTCGAGACCAGTTCGCATAACGAGCGCGTCGAGCCTTGCAAATTGGTGCAACGGAGAAGGGGGCGGCAGCCCAGGTCACGTTAATATTCATACGTCAGGCGCAGCAGGATCCAACGCTGGATCTCTTCGATCGGCCTTCGAGCGACCGTTCCCGCCTTTTTTTCGCTCATTTTGCCACCTAGCGGCCGCCGGAATCCAAGCGCTGCTAGAAGAAGAATCGTAAAAGAGGGTGGAGGTCTGGATTCCTACGTGCTAGTGTTAGACTTCTATTTTTGGACCCCGGGAACTAGTTTGCAAGAAGAGCCTGCGCGCACGGCTGCGCCCGAAATGTTGATTAACCTCTTGCGGACCGGGCTTTAAATCGCTAGAATGCCGGTTCAAAGTTACCCGGAGTTGCTTCAAATATCGACGATACGTTTATCTATGGAGTATGAACGAGGAAAAATGTTTGCCCGTGGATTTTCCAGAATAGAATTACTCGGTCACGTCAAATCAAGATAGCCGCAGACTGACCGGCGCAAAGTAAGACTTCACGATCCCGGATTTTCAACGGAAAACAGCGTTTAGCATTTCGCGAATTCCCGGGATCGTCAATCGAGTCGAGATTGAAGACAGGTTTCGAAGGAACGCGGTGTCGCCAGAAATGGGATGAGGCTCGAACGACAAAGGGGGACAGAAAGGACGGAGAAGGAGGGTGGGGAGATCAGAGCGGGATGGCTCCTCCTCAATGTTACGCGGGGAATTCAAGGCAGTCGTTAGTATGCTAATGAGTGTCCCCGGGCCTCTCAGCCCGCTCCCGTAATGCACGGGCCCGTTGAATTATTTCGAATATTTCCCGAACGTCTACCGCGCGCCGGACCATCTTCGAACGGCGAGGCGCGCCGTGAGAATGGAGTCCCCGGTCCGAGGTCCGAATCGAGTCGCAGTAAAACCGAAGGAACCGCTTACACGGGATTCTTTCGACTGGTATCATAACTCCTAGCATTCTTCTCACTTTCCGAACACGATCCTTTTTCCCCTGGCCCGATCTCTCTCGATCATCGGGACAGAAACGCGCCCGTTCGCTCGCGCGTCCAATTACATCATCGCACGGTCGAGAGAACGTTCTGCCGGGAATTTTTGCGAGAACGGCGAACCGTTAGCGAGATCCGAGGCGGCGAACAGTTCTGTCGAGATGTTCCCGGGACCTTTTTTCCGCCCCTGATCCTGCATCGATCAAGCAGCAGCACGCCTGGCGAAGCTGAAACAGTGCGGACCGGTGCGGAGCGCAACGCAAAATTTCTCATACGAATTGAATGTTTAATTAATGATCGCGGATCGCCGCGACGCGACGGGGTCGGATGAAAGACGATACGGTCAGCCACGGGAATTAATATTATCATCTCCGTGCCCGTGTACACGTCGCTCCGCGGCGTAACTATGTGCTCGCGAGGCCCCGAGAGAGCCCGGTACGTTGCTCTCACGGCGTTTCGATGTTATCGCGGGATATATAACGGCGCCATCGCATCGGGTCTTGATATCGAAAGCCGCCACGAAAGTCCAGAGGTGAGAATTAAAGGCAGTCGACCCGGCGACCGATCTTTCATCCCACACCGACACGCACCAGCACAGATCCCTGACGAACGCCTCGAAAAACCGCCTCGCTCCTCGGCTTCTTCAACGGAACACCTTATCGGGAGGGCCGCTCGGACAGGCATTAGCTCCGTGAACGAGGGTGATCCTTATGTAACCAACAGGTAATTATAATGAACTTTTTGTTACGATGAAAACGAACGCGCGCGTGATAACTATATATACGGATTTCTACTTTACTGGAAGTAGACTCGGCCAAGAATGTTATTTTCCCTGTTGGCATGTTGATTGCTTCAGGGTGATGGAAAAAAAAGCTTCTAGAAGCTACAAATGTGTTAAAATACTTACGCATTCTGAAGCATGAGAAAACTGGCGATGTTCTTTCGATATATCGAAAGGTTTAGTAACCACCAATGGATGAGAAACAGACGGCGAAGATCTCCCGTACGGTCCCGAAAACGTTCAGACCGCTTTCGACGAAGTTTTGGACACTTTCACCACTCTGTGCGTTCGGAGGAACTCTGTTACAAATCATCCGGTTCAAACCGACATTCAGTCTACCCTCGACCTTAAGAAACTCATGAGCACTGTCCCTTATCGCCAAGGTACTCAGAATAGTGGGGCAACGACGGGAAAAGGCGCTCGGCTGTAGAGAACGCTAGAAAATCCGGTCTCGGAGGAGGATGCCTTCGAAGGCAGCGCAGATATACGGACATAAATCTGTATGGCGTAGACCCGCGGCCGTATTTTCCCCGGAGCCGATCCTAGTCCACAAAGAGAGAGTCTAATTTACCTAAAACGCGTTATCTGGCGGCTCGGTCTCTCCGGGAAACCGAACGAACGAACGTAGGAATGAACGCACGCGGCAGAACAGAGACAGCCCCGTGGGCCCCGTTGTTGCCTTAATGAGGTCCAATTACTATCGGATGGGTCACTTAGTATGCGGTACCGATATTCCACGGTGTACCACATTAGTGGGACGAGAGACGAGAGCAAGGGTCAACACCCTTCGGCCAACTAAACGCGGCCTAACGAGACTCGGGGATCGTCCTGTCGGGCCCGAGTTGTATACGCGTTCGCCGAGAGCTCGCGTGCGCCCCACGGAAAGCCCGCCGATTGAATATTATTTGCGTCCTTATCGATCGATCCCGCGACCGGCGAACCGGCGAAGGACATCGCGATGAAAGCGCGGTCCCCGCTTTGCTGTCCCCGCGAATACCCGATCGCTGCGGACGTTACGAATCGACGTCGAAGATGAAAGGACGGCTCCCCAGGGCACGCCGGAGCCTCTACGTCTTGGGAAACATTGTTCGAGCCGAGATATGGGCCATAATTTCAGATCGTAACGCTACAAATGCCAGACTTCCCGGTCGGACGCCAATCTTATACGCGAACAGGCGTTTTCGATGCGCGAACTATGCGAATTTATTTAACGAAAATTATTAGCTCCGCGTGCAAGCTGCTTCGCATGTTCCGGGATAGTAATGCTCGAAGTTTTAATGAGTTGCTCTGTTCAAGATTTAGAGAACCATAGCTGATTACGCGAATTAACTCGAAGCAGAATTTGTTCAGGTGTGTTAGAGTGTGAATTTATTCAATGAACTCTGTAATTTTCATATACGATCTCCGTTGCTGGTACTCAATAATTCGAAGTGAAGAAGAGCTGGAGAATTGTTATAAATTGTCTGTTAATGTACCCCGCATTGATGATGAAACCACGAAGTCAGGTTTCTCCGGATTTTCAACTCCGTCGCATCGGCAACGAATCCATCCCTGCAGGAGGACGATCCGAGACAATCGATTCGTCTCGCTCGATTTTTCCATCCACTTACGGATTCGCATCGGGCAAGCTTTTTTCCTTTGCACGCTCCGCTCGTCAGTCCATCAAGACCGGACTTCCTCGCCTTCTTCATCGATCGTACGTGCCGGTCGTTTCTGTTCGCGATTCGTCACGGCTTATTAACCCTCTCTCTTTCCTTTAAACCGGAGCAGACAACGCGGATTCGTTTCAGACGGCGACGAGCTCTCGCGCGTGTATCGCGATCGCCCCGACCGTTCGGCCAATGATTTCGACGCGTGTAAAGCAGCGTCGCGCGGGAAAGGGAACTACAAGCGCAACACACGGCCTTAATTAATTCGTCGATACATGATTTACGCGAACGAGTCCGGCGACACTACCTCGTAGTTGACGCGTGTTGCAATGCGGAACGGAGTATCCTGTCAAACACGAAAACGATTTTCTTGTTGAAGAACGCCGTACGCGGAAAACCGTTGCAGATCTTGCTGAAGTCATCGTTGCAGCAGATTTAATTCTTAGGAAATGTGTTCTACTAGTAATTATTATTGAATGTGAAATATTTTAAAGTGCACAGCTCTCCTTAACTCTGTGTAGCATTATGTTCTTCGAGGATACAATGACTGGAACTTTATCTATAATAATGTACCCGGTCTTTCAACGATCCCTATACAGGGTGCCAAAAACTATCGTACCTCGACAAAGCCGCGGAAAACATGTTTACAAAGGAAAAAGTTATTTCATATGGTCTTAGATACACCATTTTTGGAACACTTCAGATATCCCAGCCTGGTAGGTAGCCTTACTTGACCAGTCCTCTAGCAGGCCCAGGACGAAACGCTCTCTTTCCTTGTCCTCCTCCTCCTCACGCACACACTCGCATACACACATTTACAGCCGCCGCCAAAAAACGCAGCGGTTAAAGGGGTCAAGTACTACGTATCCAAGGGACGATTAAACGGATTCCTTACCTTGCAGCCCTCGCACGTGAACGCTCCGAAATGAAATCCAGCCGCCGGCTCGCCGCAGACCTTGCACTGTTGGTTCATCTGCAATTATAGAAATTATGTTATCCGAGACGGATAGTGGATGCGTCAGTTTAGTCCGGCTCATCCTTGGAAAGATAAAGGAGACGGAGCGGTCTATTGGCGCGGGTGGAGCGACGCGGAGAGGGAGTGACGAACCGGTTTCCCGGTGTTCGCTTCGATTTTTATTCCTCCCACAATATCTTACGGATGTTCGAATGCTATTTGGATTACCAGGAATGAGAGAGCTTGAAAAATTATTCCTCGTCTTTTTTTTTTTTACGGCCAGTATCGCCCCTGACACGGTTCACTGGCGTGTAGTAATGCTTCAGGCATCCGAGAGCATCGCAACCCGATCGATTCCGTTCGTTTCTCGACGCCGTATCCGACTCTTGTCTCGATCGTTAACTTCGGGAACAGATTTGTCCAGGCTGCGACGCGTTTCCCTTTTTTTTTTCACCCGTAGCCAATTAATAAATTAATGTCACGCCGCCGAAGGATCGACAGACCATTAGGCCCTTTCCGGACGCAGCGAAGTGTCTTTTTCTGTTCTAGGGTCCCACTCGAAGGAGGGAATCGTAAATCAACGCTATCTACGGAAAAACCACCATCTGACGCAGGCCGGTGTCGGGGAAACGGCTTTTCTCCGGTAAACGGGAATCAAATTAGACCATCGATGATCCGATAAAACGGGTCGTCCGAAAACTCGAGTGAACCGTAGGAATTAATTAATTAATAGGAGTTAATTATGGCTGACAGCTTTGAGATCCTTGTGAAACGATAATAGCGTTTACAATTAGTAGACAGCGGATCTTTATGCAAAATACAAGTTTTCTACCTGCATTGTAACAAAGAAGAGTGCATTAGAAATTTATTTTCCTTCAAAATATGTTTAACAGATTGAAAACAATATAACACACGGTAGTTTTAAATTCTTCTAATGTTTTCACTATTTTAATTTACACCTACTCATTTTTTCCATAGATGCATAAAATCTGCTGTTTAATAATTAGACTTGAACGATAAAAACGAAATAAATTTAAACTTTCAGACGTAAAGCGTAGCGGAACAAGAATAAGAATTAATCTGTTTTTTAGAATCGAATAAATTCATCGAACAAAGATCAACAAAGCTGAAGACACCTGGTCAAACGTCGTTCTAACCGATTACTGTCGCGCATAATTTACTGAGGCGAGATCTCTGATAAATGCAACTTCCTTCGTCTAAACATATGTATCATCGCTGCATAACGAACGCGCAGCTGGTTCTAACGAATAATTTCAGTCTCTCGGAACGATTCACGCTCGCTCCAGTTTCTACCGCTTTCAAATCTCGATTTAAAATGCTACCTTGTAACTTCGTTTCCGATGAATGCCGTTAAATACGGAGTTCAATGTACCGTGCGAGGGTGTCAGCCACCGCATAGGTGCCCGTGTTAAGGCGCCATTAACGCCTTAACGAGAATTTAAAGCGAGTATAATTATGTCGCGATTGAACGCGGAGCCCTTCTAATCGTTCCCCCGCGATTGTTCTTGAAAAGGAAACGATCTGACGCCAGTGGCCTGTCGTATTAACCGGCCACGACGAGGACAGAGCAACAAGAGAACCACACAAGGGGAACAAAGACGAAAGACCAGTGGAGCCGCAAGTTCGTTAAGGTTTCTGAGTTTTTTCTCGACCCAGTTGTTTGACGCCCGCTCTTTCTTCATTCCGCTTGCTTATGAGGCCAGGTTATCCTCTTTTCCCTCCAAAGAACCGGACAACAGGTATCTAACTCTCCTTCTTCCACGTCCATCTCACTCCCTTTCCGACCAACCTTCGTACAATGACACGGTTGTCTTTTCTACAGATTCTCGAGCCACTTTGCCTTTCGTTCGCTTCTAAACGCTGCGCTGGAGACTTCGATGCTACACGCTGCATTATGGTCTACTGTATGTAGAACATGATCCTCGTTCGCTCCTTTTTGTTTCTCTCTTTCCGAGTTCAATTTATAGACTTCCCGGTTGATATTGTGCAAGATAAAATTTACTAAATAATTAAAACCGAATCGCGGGGTATTAATAATTCAAGACTGTGATCGCCACGACCTTAACAGCCGCTGGAACATGACAATGAAATCAAGTGAAACAACGTTAAAAATGTTCGCACGGTTATCTTTCCCAGGGAATCGCCTAAGAAAAATGTTTGAGGGTGCAGTCTACGAAAACAGAGCTCGGATAGTCGAACACCGGCGTGGAATCGTGAAAATTCACCTAAAAGCAAAGGTTCGTTCGCGTGAGAATCGAGCGGGAGGTTCTGGATCGCGTTGGCAAGCGCGCAAAGCGGGCCGGAAAGGACGCGGCCGTAGGAAAGGTTAATCGGCGTAAAAACGGGGCGCGGAGCTAATATCGGGACGTTGTTTCCATCGATGCACATAGTCGGAACCGGCGGAATACATATATTCGAGATCAGGCCGGCGAGCGGCGCGGCACGCGGGTCGACGTTGATTAAGAGTGGTCTCGCGATTAACAGTAAATCACGGAGCGCTTCGATTCAACCTTCGTAACCGTATCCGCGGGGCCGTAGCCGATCTCGCGACCGGTGACTATAACCAGCGAACGGCACCATTTAAGTAGCCGAGCCTATTGATTTTACAAAGGATCGGGTTAGACGTGCGGCTAAAGGAGACTGATATCGGATGCTATCCCACGAAGGTTAATTCGGGCCAAGGCTGGATCGACTGCATCGCCGGCGAGAGATCGATTTCTCTGCCCTAAACTGTCCTCCGATCCGTGAAATCGGCTACCGACGCCGCCGCCATTTCCGCCGCGGTTTCACCTCTAATCGGAATCTTTTAACTCGTGGCCGTTTATATATATCCTTTTCCCCCTCTCACTCTGTCTCCCCCTCCCCAACACGATCAATTATTTCGAGGAACACACGCTCACAATCGTTTCTGGTTTCCGTAATCGGATTTCGATACGAAACCCCCCCGTGATTAATAGCGCTTTCTGAATATTCATGCGCCTTAACTGGCCGGGGATAGAGAGGTTCGTGTTACGGCAACGGGCTCGTCGCGTTTCCAATTCGACGATAGGAATTCGATCCGTTCGTGAAACTAAGAAGGCGTGCGCGCAGCCACCGCGCGTCGGACTCGATAGAGAGAGAGAGAGAGAGACTCGAATATTGAGGAGCGTGTAAAGAGTCCCGGCTCGGCGTACGCCTCGTTAGATCACGTGTATTCCACCGTTTCTCGTTTCCGATGAACGGGTAGCCCGTTTTACGGGACATTCCAGCCGAGCACCGAATTCCCGTTCCCAAGCGGGCTTAGACACGGTTCTCGGAGCGGCGGCCATTGCAGTTTCACCGCAACCGAGACGCTTATCACGGGGCACGAAGCATCAGATAACGCGGCGACTACCAGACCGGCAGCCGCGCTAGCGCACCTCTTCCATTGATATGCAAAAAATGCCTGTGAAGCCTGAACAACGGAGCTCTCGGCTCTCTATAATCGGCTCATGAGGATACCGGGCCAAGACAGAGAGAAAGACCAACACTGGAGAGGGCACAGGGCAGCCTCGTGTACACGCGTGTGCACCTCGTACCCCAGTTTCCAGAGTCAATATTTGCCACGGGACGCGTTAATGAAGTCGATCGACCTGCTCCAAATATCGGCTTACACCGCTCCAACGCCTCGGCCCAGCCAAAACGACCAGGACAGACGAGGATCGGCCGAGGGGGGACCAAAAGGCCCCGTAAACCCCTCCTGTCATCGTTCCGCTCCTTCCTAGCGCGCGCGTGTTCACCGGGTCCAGGGGCACGTCGAACTTTACGCGCCATTAAACTCGAGTCCCGTCTGACGTTTATCCCTTTATGAGCGTTTTTTCCCGAGATCCTCACCGGCTGCCCCGCCATTGTACTACAGCACCCCGGCAACCCTTTCCCTACCGGCGACTTCTTAGGAACCCTTCCGATTCTAACATGGAGGGGGCAGGAACGATCGAGATCGTAGGGTGCGCAGACGAGGTCCGAAGAAGATTTCGGGAAGATAGGACCGCATTGTGAACCCGGCCTGCCGGAGAATGTGGGACAGGCGTTAAAAAGGCCCTAGGGCAGTGAGAAAGAAACCGACTCGGCACACTGTCGACGATGTAGTCGGATGTACCAGGTTCGGGAGCTTCGAAATTGTCGAAATCAACCCACAATTTAGTTAATCTGAAAGTTTGAAAGTTGAACGCTAATAAATTTGAAATCTAGTAATCTGGAAACCTAAAAGCGAACAAAATGAAGATAGAACTTCTGTTCACAAACCATAAAAGCGTAATAGTGACCAATCTGCAGTCTGCTGGCCCAAAGAAAGTATAACAGAATAATCTTTCTACGTTCCCGCTCGAGAATCTTCAAAGACGTTAAGAACTCGTGTAAATCAGGTGGGTTTTAAGAGAGCCAGTTACGCGTAGGAATCCCCAGGTAGTTTCCACACCCCCGGAATAATATAATCCGGAGATCGGCGAGCGATCGTGTTGCAGGCTGGCGCGCGCGGCGCACAATTACAATCGGGACGAGGCGCCCTCGCGGTCCGTTCATTTTCTCTAATTGGCGATAAACGGTTGTAATCGTCCGCATATTTTAAACCCTGTTACAGGCAAAACGCTCTCGCGCGAGTCCGAGCGCGTAACTACGCGACGATAAGATCGCGACCGGTGGTCGGTTAACTTTCGTGCGAAGAAATTCCCTTGACGCGGCGTTACACACCGGTGATATATCGACTCCCTCTTTCGAGTAGATTCATTAACTCATTAACTTAGCGAGAAAAATCGTCGACCGTATATCACGGGGGTTCCCGGCCGGGTAATCAAGCGGTCATTCTTAATGCGGCCATAAATTCGCGAATTAATATACCGCCAATTAATTAAATCGCGCAACGCTTTCTCTAACGCTGAGAAGCAAAGCCGAGAGATCGAGTCGGGACCAGGCGCGATCGGGGGGGTCCGGGGGAATTGTAACAATCGCTGCCGGACTTGCCCTGTCAACCGAGTAATTGCGGTTAACGCGCTCGTGAATCGCCGCCAAGCGCGGCAGAGAACTCGTTTTGCGCCGACCGGCTCGCTCGCGGCGGAAACTCTCCTCCATCGACGAAAGATTATTCGAACCGTTTAATTGGACGATTATCTCTCACTCGGTTTTTCGTCTTGATGCTTTTTGTCCTACGAAGGGACTGCCCACGGTTTGTCGCGCGATTCCCCGCGCGTGACTGCGTCTCCTTCTCGGTTCATCTCCGTAATTAATTATCGAGCAGTCCGACATGAATGAAACCGGTCCGCTATTTTCCGATGGAATGATAATCGTATGACCGTTCTACGCGATCGACGCAATCTTCGATTGAGGGTGGTAAACGGTGTCAATGTCGACCATCCGAGAACCTCGCGGATCTTCATGGCAGACTTGTTTCGTAAATATTGACTCGGCTGCGAACAGATCCTTCGGCAATTTCACCATCGTGCCAAATGGTAAACATTCTACCAACGACTACGGAATTGTTTACCGACGATTTTTTTCATTCACTTTTCTAGAATATTTGAGTTATCGATGGTTTAGGAATAATATTATTATAATGGGTGGTTCGGGAAATATACGAATATTCTACAATCTACGATTGACAACATTATGGGCAGGCATTATGTGCCCTCATCAATGAAATGGCTAATCGAATTTTATCAAATTCCTGTCGATAACATTTTAGAACTACTGACCATTCTATGTTTGAAGGAAACGTGGAGGCACTGTATTGTCCACGCCATTCGCGGAGGAGTGAAATATAGGAGCCAATATATTTTCGACCAAAGTGGCCGGAGGAAGAAAATCGGCGTGAATCGTTCGAGCACGGTCCCTCGGAACAAGATAAAAAGAGGATTGCAGGACGTCGGGGGACACCGGTAAAAAGGTGACCCGGCTAGACAGCCATGGTTACTTGCGAATTCCTTTGTGATCCATTTCCCGCCATGGGGTCTAAAAAGCGAGACAGCGAGGCTGTCTCTGTCGCCGAGGACCCGAGACGCCCGCTCATTGCCCAGTCGCCGCGGGTCGTCGTCAACCCGGCAAAAGCGGACGAGTCGAGCAGGGGTGAGAGGCAAAGATTTAGGGAAAGCTCGAAAGGGAAACTGGAGTGCCGTTTCGAGAACGCGGCTGGGTATACAGGTCGCGCAATTTGTATCGGGCCTGGATGCGTTTTTAACGATCGGTTTGATGGATGATGGCTGGGCGAGGCGCGGCGCGGCGCGGCGCGTCGATCGAGACCTTGAAAAATGATGCTCCAGATCGTTGTATACGGCAGACACTCGAGAATATGGTCGGGCGTCACGGTCGGGACCGATCTCGCAACACCGACGATTCGACGGGGCATATGCGCCCGGGGGTAGACGACGGCAGCTCCTTTTCGGTTAATATGTTTTCGCGATCCACAAAGCGCCCGGTTGGGAGTCAAAGACAATTAATAACCCTCCGTAGGATCATTTATCGCGACAGTTTAGCCCCACGAAGGCGAACCAGGTTTCTCGCCGCGCCTTTACACACGCTCGCACATACACACGCGCACCACCTGTGACCCGCGCGCGATCGTCCTCCGGCGAACCGATCTTCGGCATTGTTCGGCTCCTCGGCCCGTGACCGATCCAATTTTTAACTGTGACGATCCCCTCCCCCCTTCTACACGCACCATTTTCCTCAGCCACTCCAAGTTAATCGAGGTCGACCAACGGCAACCCTTGCCACTTGTGGGAATCCGCCGCGGGATTCGCTATGCCCGCGAACACTTAGGGGAAGCAACACTCTTCCCGTGACTGCCGATGAAGAAATCAAAGATTCGGTTAGAGACCCACGAATTTTGCAGTTGACCGAACTTCGAAAGCTGCCAACAGAACCACGCGCGTGTCGTTCGATTTATCTAGTCCACTTCAGCTCGAGAGAGTCTGCGAGACACTGCGAGGGAACGCGTCGCTCTAATCCACGTTTCCGACACGCAGTCGCGCCAGTACAAAGTTTTATTATTGTCCCGGCGGTGAGGTGGCACGAAAAATAAAACCGGACAATATCGAGCATCGATCATAAATTACGCGTAATCTAGAACGACAAGCTCGTTTTTGCTCGGTCGGTTAGATCGAGGTGGCGAACGCGTCGCGGCCTCGTTTGCGGCGTCCACCGTCGCAAAACACTAATAACTATTCACTGTATTACGAGCGCATCGTTCGCAAAAAGTGGGTTTCTCAAACGCCTTTTTACGGGCGGCAAGGGTTAACATCGTAACTCACCGCGGCGGACGTATTCCGACGATTCGCAGACGCGTGGTATCGGGATTTGGGAAATACCCAGTCGTATTTTATGCACGAATAAATTGCCCTGTTCCGATAATTCCGCTTTAATTACGCGTTCCGGTGATTTACAAGTCGTCGGTTCCGAACCACCGCGCCGCACCGCGCGGATTTATACCCCGCGCGTTGTTCCCGCGAGGAGAGCCGAGCGGATTTTATGCGCGCGCTTATTTTCCGCCGGCTCGGCCCGCTCGCGGCGTACCGGCCGTCGCGCGATTTAATCTCCATTTAGACGACGATTAAATGCGTCACCGTAGATTTATAATATCGTAAACCGGCGGGGATATCGACCAGCGAATCGGACTCTCGGTTTCATGTTCTCATTCAAATCGGCTGGAGAGAATTCGGAAATAAAAGAATCCCTAAGCCGTCGTATATCTTCCGGCCTGTCGCCTTCGAACCCCTCTCTTCGCAAGACCAGCAGCGTCGAAATTGCCAACCAGTGGCTCGTCTCTTATTTTCTTCCCAGTCGTCCGAGTCTCCAGAAAATGGAACGGACCCTCTCTTCACCCCAACTTTTGCTTTTCTACACTGTACGATAATTGAAAATATCAAGTTTCTTTGATTTCTTTAGAACATTATTATTTAGCCTTAAATCGAGGGCAGTTGAGTTATGATTTTTCAATTCCTTGGTTGATCGACCTTTGTAAGGCTGCGAGAGTGAATCATATAAATCTCCACAGAAAAAATTTATACCTAAATTGGTCACGTGATTTCTGTCCGGCGGAAAATTTATTAACAATAACGTACCTCTAGCGAGCGTGATTACCAAACAAATCCTAAGGCGAGGGGTCAAGTATATGGAAATTCTAGTTCTTGCAACGTTAATTCCTTATTTCTTGCAGCGAGATGAAGCGAATGTTCTCTTCTAGAATGATAATTGCCATGCTGCTCATGCAGTATGCTGACGGCGTAACGAATACTTTTTATCCAGCCGATTCTTGGTAAAACGGACGAGCGTTCGATGAACAAAAATGTAACTCGTGTACTTCCCGGTTGCAATAAAATGCTAAGAGTTATTTTCGAAATCAACGGAGTGTCTACTATCTGGAACAACAAAAGACGTGGACACTGCAAATGCCAATTGACTACAAAACACGTTGCAATGCACTACGCGATACCGAGGAAGCTAGAAACCAAATGTTCGAGACTGACAAAACAATATTTAACTGTACGGAAAATCAAATTTATGACAAAACAACGATATAGACTTCGAATCTTTATGCATTGCAAATCAGATTGTTACAAAACGCTTGTTTTTTATTAAGCAACCTGTAAGAACTGGATATTGCATAAAGGTCAGCTACCAGCAATTCGAAATAATTCTGAATAACAAATGATGCAGCGATTTCCTTAAAAGGGGAGATAAGATTGTCTAAAGAAGTTCGATCGGCGAAGCATGTCGAAGACACGCAGCTCGTTTCCCCGGAAACCGCGAACGGAAGGAAGCATGTCGGAGTGTGGTTCCTTGTATTTCGCGACTAATCGGGGCCCGAAGCGGCTCGCATCGGTTCAGATTAGAAAAGTAACGGATCCGTGGGGGCCCGTGTACCGTTAAAAGCATGTCTCGCAGGACGTTGCATCGAGATAAAGCTCGACTGGAAAACCTGGCGTCTCCGCGAGCACCGTTTTTCGCGAACATCGATTGGAACTCGGTCGTGGAACAGGTCTCGACCCGGCGTGACCCGATGGGCCCGACAGGCCCCCATCGCGGGGACCGCTCAACCGACGACGCTTCCGTTTCCCGCCAGGTATCGTAAAAGCCGAGATAATACGCGTATTTGCCGGGAGTTTTACGATTCCTGGGGCCCCGCGTCGAAGGGTGAAACAGCAAAAAGGCGTTAAGTCAGAGTCCTCGGGGCCCGGGGTCCGCGAGGGTTAATATGCAAATCGGGACCGACGATTCTTCAGGCCGGCTCGCCAGAGAAACCGAGTGGGGACGAAGGGTTCCTAGCCGTTGATTATTCGACAGATACAAACGAGAGTTTCGAAACTGCACTCGCAGTTCGGATGAAGGTTAATTAAACGGCCGCCGATTCTCTAGGAGAAGCGTCTTCTTATCGATGCTAATTCAAAGCTATTCTTCGTGTCCACGCTTTCTCCAGCAAAGTAATCCTTTTCGAGGTTGGCCCGTGCGCGGACGTCGTGGATTTTCGTCGACTTTCTCCTAAAATTAGTTGATAGACCGTGTAATCTTCCAAATTGCCTATCGGGCCGGATCCACGAGGAATATTTATTCGAGTGTCTGGCGGAGAAATCGGCGCGGACGAGCGGGTCTGCTACCATTTTACACGTCGGAAAGGGATGGGTGGACACGTTTCTCGAAGGCCCCGGGGCCTCCGACGACGTACAAGTGGGTAATAACCGTATGAAAGGGCAACAATGGTAGCTGACACACCGCAACCAGGCTAAAAAAGAGAGAGGTGACGGGGTGAAAGGTGGGGGGCAATAAATATATTTTGACATGGGAGAAGCCGGTCGGGCAGCTATGCATAATAATTGTAACGCTTCGTCCCGGCTATCCCTCTCTCTTTTTCTCTCTCTCTCTCTCCCTCCTTCCACGTCGCACACGTGCGTGTGTATGCTCTGGCTTCCGTGACTCTTGCTCGCCTTTATGCGACGACAAAAGTGCGGGCCTTTGTGCGGCCCGAATTACGGCACTGTCTACCAGTAGGCAAATATTATAGCAACAGGCGGCCGCGAGGGGTGACGATAATGTTTTCATTTGCGACCGACCCCACGATCAACCGCACCATTCGTAGGGTCGCGTAGTTGTACTCGAGAATCCGCGGAAAAAGACGCCTAGAATTGCTGTGACACCGGGCAATGCGAGACGCGGCCGCCGATCGTATATTGGCCGGGGACGACGGACGTTCTCGCGAACGCTTCTTCGTCGCGGGAAGAGTCTTTTCTCCGGAGGAATTCGTGAAAGCGTCGAACTTCGGCGTAAAAAGCTAACTCCGTGTTGATCGTATAATGGAAACGTCTCGATCTCGCGAGACCATTTGAATTACTAATGGTCTCGGACGGAGCCGAAGAATGCAAGGTGACAGATTTCGTCGCAGCTCCCCGGAGATAAGGACTTTCCCGGCACGGACAACAACGGTGCAACGGCCCCGTAATTATATTCCAATCGAAATTTATTAGCCGGTGGGGCATTTTTAATGGGCACGCGGGGCCCGCGCCGCAATTACGACGCATTATCAATTTCACGCCGCGAGTATAATCGCGAGCAAACGCGGCCACTTCGGATGTAGACATTAATTTACGAGGGATAAATGGAGCGGTGAATGGGCTGTAAGATTGACGAAACGCCGTTGATTACCGCCTGAACGCGAGTGATTTATTCTCTAGTTTTTATAACCATCATTAGCCGGTCTTTTTCATCCCCTCGATCCTTTCACGTGCGCTGCCGCGCATTGTGACCAGAATTTCCGTCACTTTCTTTCGCTTGCGTCATAGGAACTCGCGCGCGAAGAGGTGCACGTCGGTCCGAGGGGTCAACGACACTGTCAATGACGTTCGTTTAACAATTCGGTGGCGGCGACGTTGGGAGACGGCAGCCCGAGCGACGACCAGAGACACCGACGCCCGCGCAGGAAAGGTCGTCGGGGAGGTTAATAATAAAACTAGTCCACTCACCTTCGTAATCAGACGATATCCAAATCAAACTGGCCAACCGTTGTCTGTCCGCACCATAAACTTAATATCAACCTTCAGCTCCGGAACAAACTGATCGTCCAAGTCCTAGTGTCACACGTTACACACCATACCCAAACGTTTCTGCTACCTCGGCGAGCAATAACTTCGATCGTAAGAAATCGTCCGATCCCCGGCACACACTGTTCGAATAGATTAGTCCTGTGTTGCGTGGTCACGTGGCGTGGTACACCGCGACCTCGCGCATACCCGGAAATGTCAACGTAGCCGCGAATAATCGTTCACCTCGGTCTCGACTGGGCGTATCTCAACCCCTCGAAGGACACTGGTGCACCGTTCCCTTCAATGCAGATTCGTTGAGTGCCCCCGAGTGGTTTGATCACTTTAACGATACACGCGAGTTCCGGCAGATGGTGTCCCCTTCTATCTTTCCGGGTCTCTGTCCCTCTCTCTCCACGCAGAGCCGTCCTCGTTCCCCGACCAAATTTTTCCTCAGCCTTCAACTGACTGACTAAATGTCTATTTATCTGTCTGTCTGTCTCTGTCGAACATCCACGAGTCACGGTGCGGCCACGTCGATGGACGGGAGAGGACTGGCGCTTCGCGATCGCTGCGACCTGTTCGACTGCATCGAAGGCGCCTAAGGAGAGCCACGGCTTACCGACGGGATCCGATTTTCCGCCGTGTGGCAGGGAGCCACCTGGTACTTCCCATCGGTCCACGCCTTCCTGCGCAACAGCCAATCCGTCCTGATCGGGCCCGATCGCCCGACCAATCGCGCGCCGCTCGGTCCCAGAACGCTGGCCAGACAAGTGCCACCCATTCGTCCCCTACTCCGCCAGACTTCTCGGTCCTCCACTCCGCGCTATCTCCCGGTGTTCCTCGTGTATCTGTAGATAGATTCTGTACCGGCGAAACCCCCGTTGGGAGCCGATCGCCGGCTGCGCACCGATTGCTGCCCATCTTCCCTGAGAAACCTCGGATTCGCCTCTTGCGGTGACCCTGGGCATGGGAACCTTTGTTTACCTTTCCTTCCTATTGTTTTCTGCTCCTTTTTCGGGCGGAGATTCAACCGACTTCTTTGACGGACTCCGAAGTTCATTCGATTGTATGTTCACCCCTATTTTATTACCCTCCGTAATCCGAATTCTTTTTGTAAATATAGGAAAACTCGTGTGTATCTTGGAACTTATAAATATTGATGTCCAGGCACGAATTTTTGGTTACTGGATGTAAATACACGTTTATTAGTATTGGATATTCGTGTATGTTAATTTTGTCAATGTCGTGTACTTATAAATTACACGCGTATCGTAATACACGGTGACATATAGTAGTGTCGAACAAGTTCACCGTGAATTTATTAGTCTGTGTCCCCACATTTGTTTCAATGAAGCCTCTCAACATACTCGAACCTTGTCAGCCCCAATATCTTTTCCAAATTTTCCCGAGCATCTCTGGCCCAAATCCCGGGGAACAAATAAATCCTGGGCCCGACAACAGTCTGCACGCGTACGCCAAAGTACGTGGCGCATCGGCCAGGCGTAGTGGCTCGCCCATATAATTTAGTTGCTGGCCTGGAAGACGTAAGCGCTGGTAATGATAGCTATTACCTGCTCGCTGGTTCAATTAACGTACAGATCCGATAAACACGCGGCGCGGGGAAACCGAGTCGGACGGAGGCGCGGAACCGTCGATCTTGTCGCTTCCACTGGCGGCTGCTGGGAACGGTATTCGACCTTGCGAAATCACGAGTAATTAGACAGAGCCAACTGCGAGTGGAGGACGCGACTTAGAAGCCGGGAAAGGTGGGCAGAGGTGAGTCCGTCGATTGGATCGCGTCTAATTTCCAGCCAAAGTGGCGTTTCCGAGCAGATCCCGACGAGTTAGAGAAACTGGTCGACCCAATAAAATGTCGAAAGGCGTCCGCAGAGCAGAGTAGGAGGGCAGGAAGGACGGGGTTGGACGGCGCCATAAATTAAAGAAGATGTCCACCCGTAAAAATTAAACCATAGAAACTGGTTTCGAACGTAAAACGCTTCTTCTTCTTCTCCTCCTGCTCTCAATCCTTCTCCTCTCGCCCCCGTCCCCGCCAGGCCCACCACCTTGCTTTTCGTTTCGTTTCGAGTCCCCACCCAGCCTCATGACCCTATGAATCCTCCCGAAGCCCGGTGCTTTTTGTGGTGGCGTGTCTCCTCTTTCTCTCTCGGCTCCTCTCGCTTCCTCGTTTAACGACCGATTTCATTTTATCGAGATAATGCCCGGAGAAGAAGCGGCTACAAATCTGGGAAAGTCCGCTACGTTCGACCCGATCCTACGGTTCTTTTTCTCTTTTCTTTCTTCCTTTTCTTTCTTTCTCTCGCCGCTTCTCTCTTTAACTGTCGCTCGTTTTTTACGAGCCAGATAGCCGATGATGATGGTGTCGGTTGACCCGGCACGATACTCGATACACACACCTTGGAATCGGGAATCGTAAGAATTGCGTCACTCTAACGCTCCATCCTCCAATTCCTCGGCCGGCCGTCATCGATCGAAACCATCGTCCGACTCGTAATGGATCGTAAAGGCGATCGGAACCTTGTTCCACCGCGGCGAAATTTATTCTATTAAAGGTTCATGTAAATTTATGTCTCTGCGGCCGATAAAATATCGGGTTGAGTAACCTCCTCTAAATAAACACTAATGTTTCTACATCGCTGATTCGTATTGCTGCGCGCCGTCCTCGTTCTATCCGTGACAAAAAATGCGGGTCGAGAAACTGAATTGATATCGTAGCATCAATCATTCCCTTTTTTCGCATGTATTCGTCTAAACGTGTTCCTCTTGTCTCTTTTAGAGAAGTCATTGGATTTAGTTTAATTGCTGCATTAACTCGCTGATCTACGCTGTTTCATCTCGCCTCTCGTATTTATGTATGCGCTTCTTCTCTCGCTTTTTACGCCCACCTATTGCCTCGTCATTGTTTTTTAAATCCTCTAAGCTTTGTTTCAGTCTGTTCCATTCTAGAGACAATTAATATTGCGGAATGATGTACGATTGCCATTAGACTGCGGGGATATTTATGCAAAATTAAAATTGTCTGCATCGACGAGAAACGGCAGGGTTTAAATAAATATGTATTTATTCCGTCTCGGAATAATTTTAATTTCCACCTGGTGGTTTATCTGCTTTGTGTGTGCGTCATTAATCTTTGTCATAAATACATATAACTCCTAGTTTTTCAGAGAAAATATACATCCTTGTGTAGAGTGGCAGGGTTTTCCCAAGATAGAACAAAACGTGTAAGATGAAGATATGCTTTATTACTACTATCTGTCGAGTAAGAACGCTAACTGTTCTTAAGAAACGGTTGCATCGGGTCGGAAGCCTGGGTGTCCGCGGTTTTTGTACGTATTTGGCCTTCGTTGAGAGCGCCAGTCGTCGTTGGTCAGCTGTTTGTCCTGTGACGTTGATATGGGGCGACGACCGCGCTTCATAATATTATTCGAGGTACATACAATACTTTTTCTTCGCGTAACAGCGTACTCAGTGTTCCTTTTACAATTGAAAGGTGTATTCCAGAAAGATCCAATGAAAGAGAGAGAGAGAGAATCTCACAACCAACAATCCTGAAGCAACAAAATTCTACTCCATCCGCCTCGAATCACTTTGTACATCGTGCCAGAAAATATCGACAGATTCCGTTCGCTCATACTTCTCGTGGCTATAAATAATTTCCTCGACTTTCGGCAGTACGTGAAAAAGCTCTACGGTGTGTCCGTCGGTGTGTAGCAAACATGAGAGGCGCGGCAAGCGTCGTCAGATTCGTGATCAATTGGCCGAACGTAATCCGGGTGTATTTACGTTTGCGAGTCCGTCGATCCGCTGGTCCTTCTCGTTTTGTCTGTCGCCGTGTCGTCCTTGTGTGCATGCTCGTTCATGCAGAAGCCCTCCGCCGAGGAGGCAGATGGGGCTAATATGAACTCGATTCTGCCCCCGAAGATATGAACTTATTCTTTCGAGTGCACGAAGGTGTCTGCCCATCGACACGGAAGGAAACAAGATTTATCGTCCTCTCGACGGTGAACGGTCACCTCTCTCTTATACGGTGAAACGGCTCCTTCCAACGATCTCGAGTGGCCGGGGTCGTTGCTGCTGTCAACGCGAACTTTTCTTCCCCATCGTAATTCTGCTAATGAAAGATTCAGGGCATTGTCATAGTCTCAGCTGGACCGGAGGATCGGGGATTATGCAGGATCAAAGCTGGACATTTTTTTTACAGACACTGGGATGTTAGACTGCGGATTTTATGCATTTATCACAAAAATGGGTAGCTGCAATTTAAAACAGACAGATTTCAAAAATTTAAGAACATGAATGTGTTAGTTGCAGCTTATGAACATTATTAAAGAATGAAAGAAATTATTACTCGGACCTTGTCTGTTGCAGTTGATGCATACAATTTTTAATGATGTAATGATGAATGAAATAGGTAATCAGTAGACTGCGGATCTTCATGCAGAATAAAAAATGTCTACGTCTATTCCAAGACACGGAGGTTGCACAAAAATTTCTTTCTTGAATAGTACGTAATTTAAATAGTACGTACCAATTTTTGTTATACGAGTGTTTATAGAGAGACATTTCAACCGATAAAATTGTATCGTTCACCACGTATTACTTTCGATTTGGTAAAAGTGCGAATAAAAAAAAAGAAAGAAATTGTAAGTGGCTGCCGTGTCTGCAAGATTTTAATTTCGCATGAAGATGTCTAGACAGCAGAGTGGACCCGTCTGCTTGGAAACTTGAACTGCAACACGGACGGAGCCTGGTTCAGGCCGTGAGATCTTCCGCAGAGTTTACGCAGCGAGAACTCGCGTCTCGTCCCGTGTCCCTTTGACCTCCTCGCGAGTGCGATGCGTTTTCTTCGCTCGTGGGTAGCTGGACGCTTAATAATCCGGCCGTGGTAATCGATTACCGGTGACGACGAACGGACGTCGCGGGGTCGGCGACGGCGGCTTTTCGCATATACATACGCGGCCGACGACGACGACGATTCGCACTGAGAAACACCGTTCGCGCCGCTTGCACCGCCGCGCCGCGCCGGCTCTTACGACATTCCGCTGCGCTTTCGATTAATGAGATTGAGTGCCAGTTTTCAGCGCTGCCGGCGGATCGGCCCGCGGAATTCAATTAATCGTCCCCGCGTTCCTGAAACCTCGCGAATACCTAAGCGATCCCCGCTCGACCCAGGATCGAACGTCATAATTCAGTTCCGCGGATAGCCTGAATTTCAACGGACTGTAATCCTCCCGCGAAGATTGATGGCGGCGCGGCCTCATGAGAGATCGACTGCGGCGTCGATTGTCTGCCTTGTTGCTCCAGGCGATCTCCCCGCGATTTTAAAATCGCTAATCCGGTATGAAAATTCAGGCTAATTATTGAAAAAACCGGCCTAGTCACCGATTTTAATCACCTCGAAATATGTTGGTACACAATGATGACCTTGACAGCATATTTCGAGGACATCAAAATATCAGTGAGGAGGATCCTTTTGCAAATACTTACCTGCATAGAATTTTTATATTCGACGATTCAACAAAAACGTCGGGAACGTCGGAAAATTAACCAAAAAATGAACTGGCTGAAAATTGTCAAGTAATATTTATTGTGAACTAATTGAGGAATAGTGGTGATCATTAGAAAGAGAAGATCGGAACACATTCCGAGCAAGCAGAAACAAGGGTGGCATGGTCCGGGATGAAAAATGGTCCGGTGGTAATGGTCCGTTTCCCAAGAAAAGGATGCCCGGGAACATCCTCGAAACGCGTTTATCATATTGTGGGCAAACATCGTTTAGTCACCGAACGACCCAGCTCTCAAGTGACCATTCACGCAGGACACCTACCGTTGCGGAGGTCCTGCGCGAAAGGACCCTTTTTCACCGGGTCACGAGTCCAGTCGCAAAAATGGTCAGGCTGTTTGCTCGATCTCGACTAACGACGTTTTGACCGGAATCCCCTCCGAGTTCTTAAAGGAATTCCGTGCCAGTACGAATCCTATTAGGGCTCGTTAAAGCGTCTTTTTCATCGTGCTGTCAGTTGACAGCGTTTTCTGTGCGAAACGTTCCCGCAAATCGCCGCGTAACGGATACTTTGGCTTACCGACTGTGACTGAGAGGTGGCGGTGGCTTAGAATTCGCTGTGTCCTGTCGACTGTGAACTACTGATCTTCTTTCTTGGCAAATCTTCGGGTTTCTGTGTTGTGCAGTTTCTGTGGGGGCAGCTTATGCACGGTGAAATTTGTTTAATCCGCTAGACCAGTAATCTGCGCGCTGGGTGACTTAGCAAAGGGTGCATCTTCGGTTACCATTTTTTAACGGAGGCTCCGTCTCTTCAAGAACTTGTAAAACGATTTAAGATAAAATAGACCTAATTTACATACAGCATACTGCAAATATATCTACCACATTTAATTGAACAAACCGAAACTTGCTTCAGGTCTGAAAATACAAGACTCTAATTGTTGTGTGAAGTCTCAAAATCAGTTCACAGAAATACGTTTTCTTGCTAACGTAATTCTATAGATAATTCCGGAGTGATTACGATAATTGTGCCATAGGTTTCACAACTCAGCCACGTGTGGATCACATACACGAGCCAGAAGCTCGACCACAAAGCACTTTACAGCAACAGCAGGCTGTCCGAACACTTTCCGAAGCAGTACATACCATTTTCAAATAGCAGTAGCGTTCCAACAGGTGCAAAAACCAGTACTATATTTTAAAATCCCGTAGCTACTCGATCGCGCAATTGCCTCGATAGCAGAGCTCCGGTTTCTATCGGCCCGTATCAGCGTGCATTCTAAAAGGAGCAAGAGGATGGCGATAGTAATGCTTGGTGTAGTAAGGCTCGAGGCCTGTTCCCAGCAGCGCGAGCTTCGCTATCAGCCGGCGACAGTGCGCGATCGGCAGAGTTATCGGTCACCGTTGCACCCCCGAGGAATAATTCTTCTGTCAGTGGGGAAAAAGGAGGAAGAGAAGGGAAGAAGGCCTAACGTTAGCGGGCGTCGTGCATCGGCTGGTATCGATTTCACCGTGGACAACGACGAATTATTTCGAGTGATCCGCTGGAAACAGGATCTCGAACGTACGCGTGTCCTTCGGCAAGGATCCTTCCGCGGGAAAGGGCGTAGGCGAATCTTCGATCTCGAAAGCAACTGGAAGTCAACCGGCGGCCATATACGACCGGCACGACCCCACGGGAACTGGGAGTGCACCGTGTGCCGGTATCTCGAATCTACTTTGTGTCCTTCCAACGGGCACGCCGAAGAAGCAAGAGAGAAGGTGGGCACAGGTACTACACCCCGCGCGCGATCCGTGGGATATACGTTTCAATGATCTACGGCACGGTTGGATCGAATCCTCTCGCTGAAACCGTGCAGGATTCCGTGGACTCGCTGAATCCTTTTACCGATATCCCGCAGACACCCCGGCTTTCGGCCACAACCGAGTCGGAGCCGAGCCGGGATTTTGTTTCTCTTAACCGCGATGATGGATACCGATTAAACCGTGATTGATTCCGGACCTCGCGCCCCGACGATGTGGATTAAATTAATTGCGATTACCGGGATTATTTCTTGCCCAGCTGGCGAACGCTTACGTATAAACTGCGGATCTTCTCCGGCCCTTACTCGAGCCGACTGAACAATCCAGTCCTTGCTTCGTGAGAATTCAACCCTTCAAATTCCGAGTAGACTGCGGATCCCGTGAACATTTTTATTTTGGCGGACCATTCTTAACAATGATTAAGACTCCCAATAACGTAGAAACTTCCTTAATTTTTTCCAAGAAATATTCTTAAATATTCGCGCAGAATAGACGAGAGGATTCGAGGACTGGAAAAATGTATTGTTGTCGTTGACGAACCGAATCGAACGGGCGAGTGCCATTTTCCCTGCGCGGAACGAAGTGGCACTCGACGCAGAATGACTCGCAGGGTATCGATTCCCCGCGTTCAGATGACGAATCAACAATGATCAGCGATGATTAACATCGATCGTGACAGTGGAGTGTCGGTGACAAAGTGGCCCGGGGCCTAACTAGGCCCCCGACATCTGTTCGATTTGTCACGGGACGGTTTTCCGTGCAGTAGATCGGCCGGCGGCGCGCAGCCGTCCTCGAGGTCGCCTCTGTGAATAATTGTTGAATACCGCTAATGAGAGTCTAGTGGTGAGAGACGCGCGATGCGCTCTCAAAGCGCGTCGAATCGGTGCGCGTCTTGCATCGAATCGGCGAACTGCTTGCGCTCGTGAGAACACTGTTTGGGTAACCGTGGATTCGATCGTTTCGATACGCGTAACTACTCGCTTCACCACTGTGTATTGCGCCTCTAATCAGTGGATATTTATGGTCGGCGAGGGTGCGAGCCGATGAATCGGGACGGAATTGGTTGTAGTGACCCCTTTGATCGTTCTGTACAAGTTTGTTGCGAGTTGATTATGGATCTTCATGCGTCTTCCGCTTGCTGAAATTGTCAACTAACAGTAAAGAGTTCAGTTTCGTGCAGAATGATTCACTTCATTCCGCTTGTTATACTGTGATTAAAAAATGTTAGTGGTTCAATTGTCGACTTCGATGTAGAAGAGTTGAAGTATTCACAGGAAAGCACTGCTCTGGCGATTTCAATGCATGGTAGAAAATGTTTGGCTTCAACATAACATTCGACTTATACTACTACGGTCCCGTCCATGAATCACCGGACACTTACTTATCTTCAACAAAACGGATATTGAAGAATACGAGCTTCTAACTTGGTTTTATTGTTTTGTTTTGGTTAGATGTAGCTATTGTACGTGGAATGATTATGGACAGCTCTAGAAGCCAAATTGGAAGACAATTACCCCACTTAAATTAAAAAAATTTGAAAATATGAGAATAATAATTAAAATTTAGAGAATAACGGATATTTCGGTCAGATTTGATTTACATGATCTCTACGTTCGAAAAGATCAGTAAGTACAATTTTTATTTACCATAATATAGGTCATAACGGTAGTGTGCCTCACGGTATTCCCAGCAATTTTCCAAAATCTTACAGCAAGTTATCAGGGAAGCAGAAAATCTTCATCATGCTTAGAGCTGAAATAAAAATTACAGTGAGATATGCGAGAACGGTTTCCGATTTCACCGTGGCAGCGTTCGGTTCACGGTCGCAGGACCTTTTACAGCGGGCATGATGTGATTTATAAGCACCTACTATTTTGATCGATCCAGAGAGATTCACGACCGCCGAGGACAGTGTAGCGAGCGGCCCGCTTTCCTGACGACAGGAAGCAATGACCCGTCCTGCCGGTGACGAGAAACCCCTGCGTCTAAATACGCTTAATGGATGACAACTATAAACTGCCGCGCCAGTACATAACACGGAACCACACGGTGAATATCGTTCCGCACGATTGAACGTTCCTCCGGTACGAAGGGGGGCCCCACGGTGCTCCTTCGCTTTCAACCGATCAGCCTCTCTCCGCTATCATTTCGCTCCCCCATTGTTTCTTCCCGGTACAAAATGCACCCTGTAGCGGCTTCCTAGCGACCCTCCGTGCAACCACGCTGCACCGTCATGAATATTTTCCCGGCGATAACGAGGCCCATCCAAGGAGGAACTGACACTGTCTCAACGGTGATCGCGTTGGTCACGCAAAAATGATTGGGTACATCATCCTGCTAGAGGAGAAAAATTACTATGTTCACCGCAGCAGCGAATATTTCCTAGTAAAGTGTTCGATAGAGACCCCTATTTTTGCAAGTTTCAGAGAAAACAAATCTTGAAATTACTAGGAAAGCAATCTCAAGAGTGGAGCTCCATTTTCATGACATAGTTGCCGAACTAATTAACCAATTTATAAAAATCTTCTGCAAGGCTGAACTCCATCTTCATAAAATATTAAACGTTGGAAACCTTCTCCGTATATATTCTTGTGATAAAAACATCACTTAAAATTGTGTTCTCATTGCCAACGTTAAGATCACAGGGGATCGATGAAGATTTACGAGATGGTACCAAGCTGAAAACAAGAGCGTCGATACAGAATCGCGGTGGGACCGGCACGAGCCTTGAAATGCAATCCGCCGGTGTTCAGGGGACTACCAGACCCTATCTGAAATTTAATATCGCGTCCTCGCGGTTTTCGCGATAAATCGACTGCCCACCGCCTACCGCCCACTCGCGGGGCCCGGCATATTTAATTACAGAAAATCGCTCGACCTTCACGCTCGGACCTCCCCACGCGTCTATGGGTTTATGCTTGCCCGTGAACCATCTTTCAGAATCCGCTGTCCGTGAACCCCGTCGCGAACAAAGAGGCTTAATGAATTCCCGCAAAGGATCACCGAACGCGAACGAATCGATAATTACCGCTTTCGATCGGCGAGACCGGTGTACTCGTCGGCTCGACGTCGAACTCAATTTCATCGCAGCGTTCTCTCGTTCCCAGAGCAAAGCTCCCGATCATTTCTCCTCGGACTAATGTGTGGCATCATTGACAAATACATTTTGGAGCACTCTATCGCAGATACTTCGTCTTCCTGAAAGACCTTGACCAATCAGGATGGCTTAGAAAGTTCTATAACAGAATCGTATTTTCACTAATCAAGTCTCTTTTCATGTTTTATGCCAACGTTTCCTTGTTCTACTTTTTATGCTTCTTATCGAGATGAAGATTTTAAACAGAGTCTAACAAATATGAATGTTACGCCTTTCTTTCTAAATGAAATATAATTTACGACATGTTTGGGGATAAAGACTGTGACAATCACTGCAACTGTAAAGAACACCTAACGGCGAGGGGTTAAAGCTATCTGTTTTTTGAAGTTATGCAGTACCACATCCATTATGTATCTCTTCTTACAAATGGCTCTGTTATAACTGACACAAAAATCAATTTTTAAGGCGCATTTTAAGGAATTGAAAAATCCTGGGTTTTCTAGAGGAACGTAACCAGCGTTAATGGTGCAAGGGCTTAAGCCGTGGAGTAAAGAGAAGAACCGGTCGAAGCCGGTGGATGGATTGCGAAGTTGAGTCGTACGCGTGTTCATAAGCCGGCTGGCAGCTCGTCGTATACAATCCGTAAAGTGGCATCGATGGCAGCGCGAACAGATTCCCAGCAACGGTAATCCGAGGAAATTATCGAGTCGTGGGGAGCACAGTGAGCCACGGTGGCCCGTGCTCGGTAATTGCCATGGCTTTTGGCGCGCGGAGGGCCCTTTTCATCCTGCGGGACAAAACCGCAACAGCCACAAATCTAACCGCATGGACGCGCCGGCGTTGAACCGGCGACACGTCGTTCGATAAATCTGCTTCGAGAACGCTAACGCGGCCGAATGAATGGCGTTACGGGCCGACGAGCATGCTGAATGAGGGTACGCCGGCTCGTTGACACGGTAGTCAAAATATTGGGGGAGTTGCCCGGTCTGCTGGATCTCCTCTCCTTCTTTCCTATTCTACCTTTTTTCACAATTCGCTATCGGACGGGCCGCAGCTTTCACGAGTTGCATGAACCACCGATTCCTCGAATTGACCGAGAGTCTGCTCCCTGGAGAATCGTTTCGAAAATTCTGGGAAGTTTTATCTGCTGTTCAATCGGCGAATCCGTGTAAAGAAGCCTTAATGCGCTTATTGTCGATTAGGGGCATTGGTCAATCTCAGTTTGCTAGGTATACTTTTGTAAAGTTGTACAATTCTGAAGCTGTATACGATAAGGCATATTCACCCTATCGAGTTTTAGCAGACTCAAGGTGAGGATAACTACGTCCTCCATTTTCTAATTGCTGCATTTATATTTTTATTCGGGAGCGATTGCTACCAACTGCAGCTGCTGCTAACAACCCTTGTTCGCAGCAAGGTGAAACGGCTATAACCATTATATATATATTCCAGTGCTCGCAATCATGCTGAATTGCAACCTGTATGAATAAAATTGCACTTAACTTGCATACAACGTTTCCAACAATTAGAAACGAATCCAATGCAAATGATTTGCTTTATATGCAGCATATAAGTGTACAAGATCTGTGATCTCGTATTGCGAGCAATTTTGACCCGCATTCGGTAACCCCCATCATTGGAACGTTCGATGCCTCAGGCTTGGAATGTATAATGTACTGTATTACTTTAATTGGTAATGAGTCCTGTTGTTTGAATAATGTGTCGAGGAACATTGTGAATGCATAAACTCATTTTATTAAGTTAGATTTCGATATAGATTAGAACACAGAAAACCAATAAAAGAAATTTATTTCCAACTTTTTCATCCGAGAATAAAATTGATGGATTCTTGAGCTTCGCTTCACCAATTGAATGTGTCGATGGCGTAACCTAATGTTCGATGTGTGAACATTTAGGAGTTCCATTTGTTGAGATTCTCTGATTGACTATATGTATGTTGAAGTTGAGAAACTGCTGAACGTCACAGGACCTCTGAATTCACGAGAAACTGTTCGCAGACGTAACTGCCTTGTTTCCGGTAGATTTACTACGGTATTAACTACGACATATATCAATTAATATCTATTTCTATCAACTATTGATACTAAACGGCCGGCCCGCGACTCGGACGAACAAAAGCCCGGAGCGTCGGTAGCCGTTGCTATCGTTATTTAACAACCGAGCAACACTACACAAGCCCGCATAAATTTAAATAATACCTGGATAATCCCAAAGGCAACAAAACTGTCCCATAAATCGTACGCGTTAGGCGATAAATCCGACACCTGCTTATCAATAAAACTCGCGAGTTGAAACACGAACGCCGCGTACACAAAAAAAAGCCAGCGTTGGCGAGAAACGGGGGTGTGGCGGGGTGGGGGGTCGCGGGGGTCTCCGAAGAGAAATTAAGAAAAAAAATGAATCAACACGCGTTGGACCCGAGTAATATAATTGCTTTTACGATTGCGAGTACACCGAGCAGATAATTAACGGAACATCCAGAACCACTTTTACGAGGTACAAGCGCCGGGATCCCCCTGCCCCCACCGAAAACTGTTAAATACGATTTCCGTCTGAAAACGAAAACACTGAGGCCCGGCGTGCGTCCCGGTGTTTAATAGTGACAGGCCGTTGTTCCCGGCGTTTTATACGGACACGATGGAAATCATAAAAATGCCGGGGAGTGTCCTCGCGACGCGACTGGCCGAAACGGTTTTAACGACACCGTCGAACTCTGGGGAATCGGAACCCGTGGACTGTTCCGGCTAGCGATGGGACCAACTCCAACATTTTCACCTCCGGCATCTGATCTGGCTTTGAATACCCTAGACGAAGTTTCCTTCATCGAATAAAATCATTTTTATTACGTACATATTTAGACGATCCACTGTTTGCCGTTATTCTGAGAGAATCTCTTCTTCGGCAGATATTGACTGAAATAATATGTAAGGCTTCGATGGACGTCTTCATTTGGACTAGAATAAAATTATAATAAAACTAGCTGTGATAGTGCTTATTAACAGGAGGATAGGAAGATTGTCTGGACTGTATTATGTTTAAGACAATCTTGAAATAAATGTGTGACAGATTGACATGTAAAACACGAGAATTGTCATCATGCTAGCACAATCCACGATATTACATGTTCGCTTACAATTGAAAATCCATAAGCAGAAACCGTGTGCACACAAAAGATCTGAATAAAGTCCAGAAAGTATTCGAGTCCAATTAAAGATCGGTAAGCACAAACGATATGCATACAAAAGAGCCGAGTGAGGTCCGCAAAGTATTGCAATCCTGGACGAACACAAAGACGAAACGAATAAATGTTTGTACGCCTGGCATGCTTATTTAGGCAGAGAATTTGCATGAACACAGCAGAACGGAGCTCGTCCGCTTTCACAGGTACAAGCTCATCGAGGCACACGTGGTTCCGATACCGTTCGCGATGTTTTTGGACCCATCGCTAGCTGGAACACACGAATTCGTTCGGATCGACCGGGACAGGTCGAAGCGGGGTTAGGGGGGCGGAAGATGGACGGGCAGAGGTGAAAAGAGAAGATGGAGAAGAGCGCTCGTTACCTCTGGCGAGAGGACTCGTCCAGGCGCTTTATGCGAAGGTCGTAAAAAAGGCACGGCGATTTATAAGGCGAGCCACCATAGAAATTGGGCCAGCTTACGACAGACGCCCGAGGAAGACACCAGGCCCAGGACGTATCGCTTCGAGGAACAGCCGTGAGGAGGCCGAGAGAATCGCGTTAACGGGACGCACCTGTGTGCGTGAATTGCCCAAGCATTGATACCTCTTCTTCTTCCTCCTCCTACTTCTCTTCGTCTTCGCTCGAACTTCGCGGAGATGTATTTTCGCTAGGTGTCGGAGAAACGCTCCTAGCACTCGATTAATCCCGAGATCGTATCGATAAGTTGGAAGTGGGGTTGGGATGCGAGTGTCGCAACGAGCGCGTGGTTCCCTTTAAGAGACTGCCAGACACCGTCTCTCAGACCGCGGTCGTTTGTATCCGGTGGCTCTCTTTTCACGCGACGAATTCCATGCCAAAGATGGTCACGCGGGAACGGGAGAAACTGGACGGAAGATGGACGATGTGAACGCATTCCTCTCGGCGATAGAGTATGAGCGGTTATGTAGACGCCGTGTCGAGCTCGTGTTTTCTCAAGGAGAATGGGCCCCCTTGACTTCAATTGGACACCTAGTCCCCTTGTAGTCACCGATTTCTTCCGACTCGGCCAGCTCGTATTATCTCGAACTCTGTGTTGTCCACTCCTCGACAACTTCGACGAATTCTTATTCTAGCCTTAGACTCTAGGACTGTTGGACTCCATTCTCGCTCGGAATAATGAAGAAACTATTACAATAAATTTTAGGCAGTTTAGAACACCTCAGTTGGACATCTGGAACCCTTGTAGATGCTTATTTCTTCGGACTCGACAAACTCGAATTATTCCAAACTACGTGTTCTTCAATTTTTGACTACTTCGGCGAATTTAGGTACACGCTCTCAATTTTCTATCTTTAAATTGGACAAGTTTACTCTTTTACAGAAAAATTATTTTAGGAGATTTTGGGCATTGTAGAAGACCTCAATTGGATTTCTGGACCGCTTGTAGACACGTATTTCGTTGGACTCGACGAGTTCGAATTATTCGAAACTGTAGGTCATCCACTTCTCGATTACTTCGATGGGTTCCCATGACCTCAATTTTCTATCCTCGAATTATAAAGTTGTAACCTATTTCGACAAGATTTGGAAACTACTTTAGTAGATTTTGGGAATTTTAATAGTCCTCAATTGGACATTTAGTTTCCTTGTAGACCCCTTTTTTTCTCGGACCGAGCTCGAGCACAAATTATTCCAAGTTATACATCACAGGCTCGGGCATTACCGAAACAAATTGTTTCAAAAGTAATCGTTAAGATAATATATGATCTTATTTGGCAACATGTCATGTGAAATAATCATATGTTAATTTATTTAAACGGCCAAATAATTTTTTAAAAATTATTTTATTTTTCAGTCGATCAAATAATTGCTACTCTCCAAAATTCTATTTATTTCGTGTCCTGACTACCTTTCCCATATTCCCAATTTTCTGTCTTTGAACAGCAAAATCTCACTTTTGTTCAAAATGTAAAAAAGCAATTTTGATGACAAATTCTAAGTCGCTAAATGGGATCTTATTAAGTAGTTTTCTATTTCTAAATTGTAGAGCTTCTACATTTTAATCAGGCAAAGTGAAAGAGCTGCTTTGGTAGCCACAAAGTTGTCCAAGAACGTCTCTTGGACTATGCTTCATTCGTGTGCCGTAATAAACTATACCAGGCATTTGCAAATCAGCCACACTGGAAGGTGGAGAAATCATTGTGGCTAATCCGATTTATCAAAACTAGCAATCCTACGGGTATCTAATAAATCTAACCAGATTATCATCTATTTAAAAAATTTCACTCGTTCCCAGGATACACGCCCAACTAATTAAGGAACAACGAATAACAAGCTATCAGATAGTATAGCAATAATTGTCTAATATTTTCTGGCGACTTGTTAATATTCAAGCGAGAAGTTCCATATCTTCAAGCATTCGTCTCGTTATCGAGAAGACGTCAGCCATTCTCAAGGTACAAGTCCAGGTTCAAACGGGGTCTCAAGAACATTTCCGCAAATTCGAAAATTATTCATCTGTTTACATCAGATTTCACGATAACCGGATTACTTTCGAAAGTGGAATACCGAGAAACACGACCGTCCTTTTAACACCTAATTCTGACCCGCACCTAACGTCCTATCTGATTCACGAATGTCTGTTGAATTCGTGAGAGAGCTCAGGCTGATACTTCTGGGAGTTGAATGAAACATCTCGACGAAAATAGGCGGGCTCTGCGGTTATGTTTCAAATTACCAATGTTTGCAAACATTTCCATTAAACCCCTTCAGCTTATTCAATGTATCGACATTGCGTAATGAGTCTGAACTAATTCCTCGTCGAGATGTTCCTCCCACAAGTTGGCGGGAATGTAGTAAAAGGATTAGCCGGGCGGTTCAATAGGGAAATCCGGTTATTGCCATCTCTTCCCCCGAGACCGTGCTAATCCGCTTCGTCTGCCTTCGACTTGACCAGCACTTTCTCGAATTTCCATTGTCGTCGTTTGCAGTAGCTATCGCACGATTCATTTCGAAACGATGCTCAATCCTCGAGCGACTGCGTTCGACTGCTCGACTATAAATCACATCGGTACTTCGTGGTCTTGAATCGACTACTCAAGCGTCGAGAGTCTCCTTGCTTCGCAATTTTACTGCGCGGGAGTAATCACGTCACCTTCTGCGTCGTATCATCTCTAAAATTATAACAACCGCGTCGCTGGCTCTCGTTCGCACGTCGCGTCGGCTTGTTCCGGTTCGCGGAATTTTAATTTCGCCTGTCGAGGAAGATTTCGTTGTGGTGTCCTCGGTAGCACGCGGTCGCCCAAATACTGTCAAGTGGCGAGTCCTGCCGTAAATTAAGGGAACGTAGGGAAGGTAAAGGGTGAAATTGACCGTCAGAACGGTTGAAAATACCGAAAGAGGTAAAAGGCGCGGGTTGGCTCGGCAGACGGCGTAAATGTTTTGAAAACCTTGGCGACCTTGTGGGTGGAGCCGGAACACGACCGAACCCAATATACAATTGTCCCATTCTGCGAATTCGGTCTCATCCTCGTTACGGAAATCAGAATTCCCGTTTTTGCATCTACCTGTGTTTCCAACTTCTTCTCCTTCATCCAAACTCTCGATTGCTACTGTCACTTAATTATTTTTACAAGTGATCTTTTTAAAGCGACCTTTTTATTAATTTTGCGGCAGCTTTCGCGATGATTCAGGCTGTGGTTGGACATATAATTTCTTTACATCCTGTACAGTAGAAGTTTGTTTACATGAACCTGTCGGGAGACAAGTAGAAATGAATGTCTATGTGGCTCTCCTGTATTTGGCAATTAATGCTGACGAAATTCGCTGTCTAACGAATCTTTATTTCTCAGTTGGATCACTTGTGGATGAGAGTGAAAAGAATGTCCGATAAGATAAATTTCTTGGACAAGTGACACCTTCCCTTTTTAAACGAGCCCGGTCAGAAGAATGGGACTCTATGAGCATTGATTCGCTTAGGCAGCCCCCGTGAGGCGTCGCAGCCCTTAATCCTGGTCCTGGCGATGTTATCCATTTATTTCGGATCGTAGGCGTGCGGTATCGCAAGCGGAATCTTATCTCGGAGACTTTAACCAGCAATCTGGTTAGCCGGCACGCTGGTCTGCCGTTAATCCGCGGATTGACCGTAGCGAAACCGAGTAATCCTTGCTCGCCACGGGGTGCTGAGGCCACCCTCTCATCTACCGCACCGAAAGCAAATATTGCAAAATTTGTCGTTGCCCCGGGGCCTCCTTTTTCTCCGTCGACGACGCGGAAAGGTGCAGCCACGTTAATCCCAATTTAAATGGGATCCATCTGTGCCGGACAAAAGTCCCACGGGAGGAGTAGAAAAGTGGGCGTGTGCGCTGCGGCCTAAACGAAAATCTGCAAAAGAGGATCCTGGGATGCTGGGCCACCGTGAAATTGTCAACACAGAAGGCAAGCCGATGCTCGGGTCTTCGGAGACGGTACTGGTCGTTCCGCACGAGCTCATGATTTCTAGCTTTGTTTTCGTCTGCTCGAGCGAACTTCGGGAACTTGCAATTGAAAAATCTGTCGGGGCTCTAAGCCGCGCTGAAAGAGATACTTTGGAAATTATTCCCAGTAATAATGAGACGCTAGAAAGACCTGTTGGGTCTTCAGTTAATAGTCTCACAGGGTGAACAGATATTGTTTTCATTATTGTCACAGATACTCCACAAGTATTGAATTTATACTTGTACTTCTCATAGTTATTGTACGACGACATAGATTTTCATTTCATCAAGATGAGATTGGAAGAAAATGGATCCTCGAAGGATCGCCTGGAAGGAAATTCTAAAAGGCTCGTGCTAAAATCAGGCGACCAACGCCATTATTCGAAACAAGCCACAGTTAATAACGACATAAAGAGAGCCGAGGCGAATAATCAAGAGATACGGTCGGTCGTTACGGGTCGCGATGACGGAGTACGCAAAGCGGAAACGCTTTAATGTACATACAGGACGCTGGAAACGAGCGACCGGTCGCGATCGTAATTGCAAGGATTGCGAAGTGGTAGATCAGGGGAAGCAGCGAAGTAGAGAACCGTGTCCCCCATCGTCGATATCGCAATCGCTTGTCGCCAAGGCTTGGCGAAATCGCGTCCACCTCAGGAGATTTCAACGCTTCCCAGAACCCGTTGACGACCGGCCGCGACCCGTATGACAGTATACGATCGCCGATTCACCGCCGCGCCGGTTCGTGTCGCGAATACAATTACAGTTCGCGGAAAACGCCGCGCGAAACGCAAAGCCGCCGCAAAAGTTTCCCGGACAACCCCTGACCCGTGACCCGAAGAATTTTACGCACCTTTCTCCGCGATGACCGCGCTATGAATCTCGCATACTGATTTTACTGCTTGCGGTCGGCTTGCTGTGAATATTAGATTCGCACGGTTCGGTTGGAAATAAAGTATATTACCCTGCTGCCATTCTTAGAAAATTATAAGCCGGTTTATACATGCAGATTTTAACGAACATTCAGAGAAGTTCTGTTTTAGTTCGTAGATTATGCTCGACCTTGTTAATTTCTCACGAAGTTGTTTCAATGAATGCGTTCAATAAATTAGAATAGACTTCGTTTTTTGCTCGTAGTTTTGTTTCTTGTTAGAAGTCGTTTAATTATTGTATGTACATAGTAAAGAGCTGCCAGTGAATACGTAAATTCAAATCGGAGGGGACTAACGTTCCCCAGGGACTAGTTCAACTTTAAATTTTCCGGCCGTAACTGCAACTGTTTCGCATTCTCCCGCGAAACAACCGCGTTGCCCGAATATTCTTCTGCGGCAATTATAACGGTACGCGGTTTAAGACCATCGATTGGCTGCTCCGAGAGCGAAGTATTTCGAGACCGAGACGTACAATAACCATAGTGAACGAACAAACGCACCCTTAAGGGCTGTGTTTCGAGGGGTGCACCGGCTGGACACGTCATTCACCCTTCCGGGTTCTCGGGTTTTATGGTTTGGAACTACGGAAAAAGGGGCGTGTCCAAAGCGTGCTACAGCAATAATTTCGGCAAATGGGATTATCCTAATACTGGTAAATACGCCGAGAAATTCTGGGGCCTTGCCTGCCGGTAGAACAAGGAGTCCGCTCGGTCCAGGATGACCACTGTCAACCCTTTTTCGCATAAAACTCTTATATGATACCGGGCAAGGGTTTTATGGCCACTCCTATTTCTAGACTGCTTTCTAACCTTTTTCTTTTAAACACCACCCATAATAGCAGAAAATGATCGTATTCAAATGTCAACGAAATCTTAAATCCTTTGATTAATTGATACCTAATACCGTTTCATAACGAATATAAGCATATTGGAAACAGCAACAATGAAATTGAAAAATTTCTCGTCCGCGAAGGTACAAACTATTTTCATTTGATACAGTATACTAATATCGTTATTATTAACGTTCAACGAATCCCGGTGTCGAGCGCATTTGCACAAGAGAGGCATACGTGGATTACAAAAAAGTACAGAAAGTACGTCGACTTCTTTAAGAGGAACTTTAGTATGCAAATCGTATATCCCTCGTCCACGCGGACATTGCGTGCGGTATAATATCTTTCCAAGAAAGTTTTCCAATATTTTCTGTCGATTCCGAGAACTCGCTACCTGAAACACAGTTTTCTGCTTTATCTGCTGCATCTCTGGAACAGAAAGTAGCGGCCCGTGCTCGGTCACGCAAAAAATCGACGTTCGACTTTCGAACTTTTCACTGACAGAATGTTAAACGGAATTCAACGAAGCTGAGAGAGAAAAAAAATGAGGAGTCACGAGCTTCCGTTTTAAAGAAGTTTGTTTCAGAGAAACGTTCTTGAAGTCAAACGGAGTGCTACCAACTAGCTTCGAGTCGAGAATCGGCTAACCTAACAACGAATCGTAAAACTGCTGGCTGCGCACCCTACGAGAGAGCCCATTATGCCGGCAAATGCTGGTCAAATTTTATTAAGGGCTGTCTTCGTCGGAGAAAGGGAGTAGAATCGGAGAGAAAGAACGGGAGAGTCGGAGAGCAGCACCAGGTACAACACTTTGTCGGAACGGGAGAACACTAGGAAGTCTTCAAGAGGTGGACCGTAACTCTCGCGGTTTCGGCTTGCTAATTTCCGCCGTAAATTTATTTATGGCACTTGCAAAGCGCGTGTCTCGTCCATCTGCCTTACCGATTCCAATTACAGCCGGCGTTCTCGAAAATCGTGAACCCTATGCCCATTTTCCGAACACGCCCTCCTCCACGTTCTGCGAAACACCCTGCAATCTCGTGAAGTCGTTGTTGAACTGTGCACTTCACTCATTTATGTGAACAATGTAAGCATTGTCTAAATTAATTTGCAAAATTGCTAGTGTTTCATCATTGATCATATTAATTACTAAAATTACGATCGAAAAACATCAACCAGTACCTTAATTTCTTTGTTTCGCGATCGATTGCCCAAGGGAGAACCGCATGGAAGTGGGGCTAAAAAAGTCACATCATCCGCATCCCCAAAAGTCACATCAACCGCGGGAACACTGAATACAGTCGGTCACAAAAATATTGGGACACAAATATTATTGAGAAAATTTATTTTCACATCCTATAGTAAACTAATTGCTCTTGCTTTCCAAAAAAGTTCAAATCGCATGGTCCAATATTAAAAAAGTTATCGTCTTTTTAAGTGTCCCAATATTTTTGTGACCGACTGTGTGTACGCAGAGTGATGGTTGTGTTAACATTAATGCAAGAACCCTTAGAAATGTTTTTCCAGAAAAGAAGAATATTTTATACCTGACAAAAATTTGTAAAACAGAAAGTTCAGAACTTTAATACTCAGAACAGAAGACTGACCACCATAGAATGTTATGAGAAAATTATACGACTAATATTATAGACAATATTATGTAAGCTCGCGTGAGATTTCAATGCCCGACGTTGTGAACGCACCGGTAACTTCAAGTCTTGGCACAGCGATGTTTTATAATGCTCGGCCTATGCCATCGATGTATATCATCAGTTTCAACATTTATAATTTCGTCAATAATCGCCCCAACCGCAGTGACTTTCGCCGAAACTAAAAAACAATTAGACGAGCTCCACGAATTTCACTCTAATGAATAATAATTAATTTCTGGGAGGAGCGCCTGGTAATAACGGCGCCCATTAGGCGCTCCGTTTCGACAAATTGATTTCACTTTCCTAAGTGAATATTACCATTTAAATGATGATAGGTTTGCGTGTGTTTAAACTTTTTTTTCCTCGCCGACTGGCCTTAATCCCAGGCGTTCATAAACGTTAATACGCGTTTCGTCGATGAAATATTGGAATACTCTGTCATATTGCGTGATTCGGTTGTTTTTTTTTCTGGTTCGAGTGTTTCGAACAGGTGTGCAATACATCAACGTCCCGGGCGTCTATCGACGAATTGTTTGCAATTGATATTGGAATCAATGTATTGTTGGTAGTACGGCTTGTCAGACGGCTCGACGATAAAATATGTAACGTCGATGGGCCTAGGATGCCTTGGAGGTTGTTATCAAAGCCCCCGACAAGCCTTCGGGCTTTAAATCTTCGGAGAAAGTCGCGCCGCTCGAAGAATACATGTCCGGTTTCTCTAATACAAGCGATATTTTTAGACGGACACGGAAAGATAACGAAGCGTCGGGACGCGTTCTAAAAATCCCGTAGAAATTTGTCACGCGATGCGCGAACCGTGTTTCCGTGGCTTCAGACAAATTAATTTGCCGCCGTCGGCTTACGTGTACACGTATCGTGATATCTAAAACGATTTTTTCCGACGCCCAAAACCGGCCGATTCTGTCCGCGCGTTAAGTAGGCTGGAATAGAACCTTGTCCACGCGTCATTGTCGATGATTCCGGATGTAGATGGATCACCTGCGGATTCACAGCGATGCTGCCCGTATTCTTCGTGAATGCGTGCTATCGCAGCGGTATATTGCACCTCGTTTCAACGGTTTCCCGAGGGGCTTTTAACTGAAAATTACCGATACCGGGAACCGCCACGCGTTGATCCTCCAGACTCGTACGCCGCGAAGATGGATGACGGCTGATGGACAATTTATTAAGATCGATACACGGTTCGCACGTCGTTCTGTTTACCACGCGGATGTGCGCCTGCGTCTGACAACCGATCCAGAAAGATCGAGCGATCGTGCCGGCACCAATCGGGAAACGGGAAATATGAAACTAAAACTCGTCGGGGATAGATTTCGTAACTGTTCGTTCGGGGAACATTCTGGGAATCCGTGTAAAACTGCTAAAAAACTCACCACTAACAGCGTTTCCTTAATTTAGAACACGCCATTTGCATTTCATGTATTTTCACAATACAATTAATTCGTATTCGTGTTGAAACACGCTATCAGAATATAAATAGAGACAACAGTACCTGGCCGACCAAACGAGGTTTCGAAACGCAGGACCTTACACCCAATCCGGGACTCACAATCCCCTGTGGTTCCTATAACCGCAAATCGTGTGGCGCGGGTAGGACCGGACGTAACCTCAAGAAAACGGAGCACTAACCGGCGGAACAAGGGGCAGAGGACTGTGTAAGCAGGACATACAAAATGAAACTGGGGCACGTCCTTGAGTGGGGGCACTGAACAGGTAAAAGAAGAGGGGGGCTACTAGAAACCAGCGAAGGATGAGGGGTATCAATTTGACGCAGCTTGACCTTTGCTCGGCTGCTCGCGATAGGACTCGGTCCCGGTGCGCTTTCCGCGGCTGTTGCTCGCTGGTTCTAGGCCCGGTTGTTGTTGTTGTTGTTGTTAGGGACCCGGGTACCAACCAGAGAGGAACGTTTACTTTACTGCCGTCACGTCGCTGCTCGGGCCGAGCACGGCGTAGAACACGCCGGAGGAACGATCATGTCTACGAGCGCTCTGTTAGCTACCAGCGACTGCTGCGGTAGCTACCAGCTCCGCAAGCGCACACACGAGGCTAGTTAAGATAGCGATCCGACGGCGGGCTGGCGAACAATGCCGTAAAGAAGCGGCGCTGCCAGTGAATCAGCCCTTATGGCGAAAACGTGAACGATTAGTGGCCGGCCGTGTTAACACGGAGCCGAGAGACGCCGCCCTCCGCCCTCTCCTTATCGTCCAGCCCCTGGACCCTACGCGACAGACTCCCCCGACGATTTCTTTATACGCCGTAATTGAGAAATAGAGACGACAGTCCACCCAGACCGGTGTCAGCCCGCTGCTCGTGCAGGGTGGTCCACGAGCTTTTTTCCCATTCCTCGGATCGTTGAACGCGTCCACGCGGTTTAGCGCGACGTGATGACTACCGGCCGCCAACGACGACATCGTTCCGACGACGTTATTGGATTTAAGACTGGACGATAACCCTATCGAACGTTGTATCGCCGGATTATTGGTTGTCAAGGTCGGGGTCGACGCCGGATCGATGGGATATCGGAACGGGATTGAATTATTGCGGAAGATGCAGTCTTCTTGCGTGGTAGGGATGTCTCAAGATGTCAGCGTGTTGAAATTTCTTCTGACACTTTAGCTGATAGATTTCGTCACTGTGAATTGTACGAAGTTTGTTAATCTCCTGTGGACATGATTGATCGTTTCGTAGTCGCATTAGGAGAAACCGACTAGTAATTAAGGAGGCAACTTTTTATGCAGCACTGTCGAGCTGTCCTCTGGGCAGTTAGCGCGAACGTTCATTATTTATGCTCGTTTAAGAATGTCGCTGCGAGTGTCTTTCGTATGCAATTATAGCGAATAGATGAAACCAGCCGGAGAACGCAGCATCATCTCAAGCTGAGGGACGTGCGGAAAAGTCTCCCAACAGCCAACGATCGGGACAAACTCGCACGAAGGTTCGATGCCGTGTTTCCGGCGGATCCTGCGCGGGTCTGTTAATCCTAACAAATCGAATTCAACCGTCGCGAGGCCACGCGCGCTCCGGGGTAAGAAGGTAAAAGAAGCGGGAACGGTGGTGTATGATAGCGGTAGACGAGTCATAGGGAAGCAACGAACTTGGCGAGGGGGGTGCGACGTCAAATATACGAGGAAGTAAGCGAGCGCGAGAGAGAGAGAGAGGGAGACTTGGTTGGAAAAAAAAGGGAATAATAAAGCGAGTCAGTGCCAGGTGCCCGGTTCGCATAAGAAGGCGTCCAAAAGCAGTGCGTGTCATTAGAGACCGTGAAAGACGTGACAAATGACAGTCTGTCTCGTCTTGAATGCACATTGGCGCCCCCTATCGCTGCCATTCGTTTGTTTGCGGTCACACATTGTCGTGCTGCGCCGGAGAGACCGAGAGACCCGGTCTCTCTTCTTCGTTCATCGTGGAACCTCCGCCTCGTTGATGTGCTGCGACTCCGCTGTGAGAATGTGATTCGCCATGGATCCTTGGGGATGTTTTGACGGCCGGTTGACGAGCGATTGTCCTTTCGACTTCTGCTGCCCTTCCGAGTGCCGCTTCATCGACCTTTTTTCCCTGCTTCTCTCTCCCTTTACGCCTGCTGGCTTCCTTTTCCGATGTCTCGAGTGGCCGCGATTAACGAGCACGCTTTTTTTGCGTCGATGCTCGTGATGGATTCCAAGGAATATGAATCGGAACCGACCAATGGAAAGCGACGGAATGCTTCAACGAGGATATTGATGGATTGAACCTCGGGGATGATGAATCTGACTACCAAAATCGCCATGCGATCAGAGGATTCTCGAAGAGGTTGCGAAGTTGAAGTGGCCCGGAGTGGCTCCATAAACTTGATATCCGTATGTTAACGAAAATTAAGGAATTAAATGACCATTTCGATACTTCGAGCGAAAATAGACCCGAAATCGGCCGTCGGAGGGTTGATAGGGCCGAACAGTTAAATTTTAGCAGCATCCAGCAGTTTCTCCTCTTTCTCCCGCCTTTCATTACACGTGAATGATCATGTAATAAAGTCGTATATCAAAGAGGAGAGTTATCTGCGTTACATAGAGCAGAAAGGTCCGAACACTCCCGTTCCAGTTTCCCAGGCGAGGTGTTCGGTAGTCGCATGGAAGAACGCGGGATGCTCGGATCGGGCATTAAACGAAGATCATTGTACCTCTAACGATCCGTTCACCCTCGATTATAAATCGCGGCTAGATTTACCGTCGACGATGTAGCTGGCTCCTCGGGCCGGTGTTCCGCGGCGATCCGAAAGCCCTGAAACTCGCGGGCACACCGTAGAAAACACTTGCCACGTCGCTTATCCGGCGATCGTACGAAACGAATTACAGACACGCCGTGATTCGAGCTTCGTCGGTGGAACGTTATCCCCTTCGCACGCCTCTTCCTTGCTGCTCCTATGATTTAACCGCGTGCAACGCAGCCGTACCGCTCCGCGCCGCACCGCGTTGTATCGTTCTGCACCGCGTTGGAACGCGTTGCATCGGTCTGTACCGCGAGTCGGTGTGCTCGTAGCGCGTTGCTGCGCCTTCTTCTTCTTCTTCTTCTTCCCGGCCAGTCGGCATGATTTAAACTCATTGGGTGCCACATCCGTGCGCTTAAGTCCGACACGCGCGTTCACGCATACTGCCCGCGGATTCTACACCCGTAGAATGCACTCTGCACTCGTGGGTCGACGTTGCCGCGCTACGTTCGTGCGCAGGACCATATCCCGGTTGCCACGCAACCTGCCTCATGGCACCACCCACTCATCAGGTAGCCGAATATCTTCACAGTGGTCCCTTTTTCGTGGGACCACCGACGCTATACTGATCCCGAGCTGGCTCTTTCCTCGCGATAGAGGTCGGTTCTGAATCTGAGGCGTTTCTACTGGGTCCGTTCTACTTGACCTCTGTAACGTGACCTGGCAACGTTTACATCAGAGTTGGGCATTAATCGATTAAAATTTTAATCATGATTGATTGATTAATGTGCACGATTAGACAAAGAAATCATCGAAAAATCGACGATTGATTCAATCGATTGATGAAGTTAATCGTCAATCGTCGATTAAAAGAAGAGATCATCGAAAAAAAGCATAAAAGCACGTAAACAGAGTTTGTATACGCCTAATACACATACAATCATCCGATTGACGATTAATAAGATAAAATAATAACTAACGATTAATAAGTAGAAATTTAGACGTCAATCGTTGATTCAATTTTTGCCCAACTCTGGTTTACGTACTATTACATATTATCATTACATTACTGTTCCCCAATGTATTGTTCTCATCGTCAGGAAATATTTTAAATACCTTTTAAGCAAAGAGTTCGGATATATTTTATTCTATGTTTTAGATTAGCAAAATAAAAATATTTTATTTCGTGTTTTAGATGATCGAAATTAAAATATTTGATTTGAATTGTGAAACAGCGGTATTGCTAAAGATATTATTTGAAATATTTTTCCTGAAAATGTTTACACAGCTCCGTTCGGTGCACAAGCTCGATTGTTGCACTATTTCGCGAAGTACCTCGAGCAGTTCGGGATCGCATTTGAATACGAGAGCCGTCCAGGCCAGAAAAGGAGCAGACGGAAAGGGCAACGGATGCTCATCATCGTCTAACCCGTGACGCATGTGCTCTCGAGCAGTCGTGTAGCGAACGAGGATCGTCTATCAAACGACGACTAGAACAATGGCCCGTGACTTAGTAGGAGCGCCTCCGCGACATGACACGGCGTGTATACCGCATGCGAGCAGAAGAAAGCGGGCGCCTCGCTGTTCTAGCTTCCATTCTGTAATGATCTACACAAATCTGAGCCGGACGTTTCCTGCCCCGGTGATCCTGCCTCGTCTTCCGATCGGCTCGCCCACGCGTTTCTTTTCGATCGTCCCGGTGACCGGCCTTGTTCCATCGACCGAATGCTCTTCGGGGATCCCGTGTAATGGACACGGGTCTACGAGGGTACAAGAGCTCCATTGTTTCACCGTCGTGTACGAAAAAAAAAGAAGATGATAATGATCGGATAGTGGGTGCACCAGGTATCAAACTTGTGATGCTTCGGATTCCAGGTGGTTGTTTTGATTAGTGACGACCTGGAGCTGTTCGTCTTTGCATTCGGTTAGCGTTGAGGATGTTGGCTCACGATTCAGATTGTTACTGCTATTTTGAACAATCTATTCAAAAGATCCTTAATTATAGACGTTGAAAAACTATGAACTATCGTTGGTAGGTAATCTGTAATGTAATTATGAATGCCACCGTAGCGGCGTTAATGAAATGCAAAAGTTGAATGCAAAGGTTAATCTTTCTGGTGTTTTCGTGGACAGAAATGAAGTAAACCACTACGTTCTCATGGATTATTCTTTTCCTGTCCGTTCCCGGAATTAACATTTTTTGTTATAGAGGTAACTCGTCTGCCATCTTACACGAACAGTATCGACGTCGCGACATAACACACGTCCATGAGAACGAACTGGTTAATTAGAATTGTTTGAAGGTATCAGTTCGAAGGTATTCAGCTGCCTCTTGCTGCAGCGGGGAATGTCTTCGAAGGCACACCGGGTGGCATTAAAGTCTTCGAAGTCTCCGAGTAGATCTGTGGTCGCGAAGGGAGGATCGGGGTCTTAAATAGAAGTCCATTCCGGGTCCGAAATAAAACGCGTATTCGACGCTCGGTATTAGAGAGGCGGGCGTTGGATTCCCGTGAAACTCGATATCCGTTTATCAAGGATCCACTTTGCTCCCAGGACCCGGTGAATTGCTCCCGGTTTCTTGTCGCCGATCGGAACGTAAAGCAGCCACGTACACGCACTCCGACGTCCGTGAACGCGAACCCGGATAGTTTTATGGCGGCCCTCTGCCTTCCCGTAAAGCGTTTCGCTAAGAACTCCCGTGTGTGCGCGCGAACGAGAGAGGACGAAAAGAAGAATAGGGGGGCAGGGGAGGACGGTAAAGGGGGGTTGCGGCGGTGGCGGCAGAACGACGGAGCCAGTGACTTAGTCCTGAGGAGCGAGGAGAGACCAGCGAACGAACGAGAAGAAAGGGAGGACAGAATGGTCTTAATATCCTTTGATTTATCTCGGCTGGGTCACGGCTCCTTCGCTCCCTCTTTCATCCTCTCCTCGTGGCCCTCCCTCTTGGACCAGCCACCCCCCGCGCAAACCGCAACGCATGGGCGGGCCAATAAGTTTTTAAATAACCATAACTCCTGGTTTTATGGGCGAAACGGCGCGCGATGGCCCACGGCCGATCTTCTCGCGTCCGCCATGCGGTCAAACTGTAGCGAGCAACTTGTTTGCTTTATCCCCCGTACCCCATCTCCCTCCCCCACGTCCCCCCTTTATATTCGATTTGTTGCGGGGCCGCGATAGGTCCACCAACCTGTCGGCGATCGTACAATGAATCCTTGGCCCCATCGCGCCCCGATGCCTTTTTCTCCCTTTGGAAACTTGTTGCCGAGAGCTACCTGCGCGAGCAATTTGTAAACACAAGAGGATGCCTTCTAATCACTCCGCTGAAAAATCTTTGGCCATCCGGTAGATGAAGCTTCACATTGTGCGCGGCTAATTGCCATGGTTGTAGAAATTCTCTGCAGTTGTGTCCGAAATGGACAAATAATTCGAGAAACTTTGTCACAATAATACATCTGATAAAATCGGGTCACCTCTTATTTTATTTTTGTTTAGTCGAAATCTGTATGTTTAGAAATCGTAGTAATAATGTAAACGCTACGGACATTTGTTCCACGATATTCGAAATTATAGCAAACGGGCACTAAGTTGCCAATAAAAGGGTTAAAGCAGCTCCCAGCACATTTCCATGCAGAAATACAAATCCACACGAACACCCTCAATTAATCAATCTCGTTCTCAAGAAGCTCTCGAAACAGAAAAATTAGCGTTCTTTCTCACCGAGACGACCCGACCAGACTCTCGGCAGCACGTTTTCCCAGCGCCATGTTTTCCCAGCGGACTCCGTACCGGAAAAAAGCAACACGGCGAACTTCTTTCAGGAAAATCGATCAATTCTGCCGTGGTAAAACGTCCCGGTTCATGTCGCACGCTCGTTCACGAGTAATTACACGGGAGAGTCGAGCGGATCGGCGCGGCGCGCAGAGCGGTGCGGGGCCGAGTCGCGGCCGTTTAGGATCGAAGTCGAGGGGGCTCGATCTCGCGCACGTACGCGGCCATTATTAATGAGTGCATCTCAATCCAGTAATTTTTCCACGTCGTAGCTGGTAATGCACAAACCGCGGGGGGCGAGCAGGCTATATTGCCCGATCAATCAAAATGGACCGAGGCCTGGCAACCGGCGCGGCGGTTTTCTGACGGGCCCTGCTCACGAATCCGGGCCGCCTTTTCTCTGGCTCTCGAGAGCAATGCTGAAAATCCTCGACCGTGATCCTCGCGCGTCCTTCACGGATGAAGGACGACAAGGAGCGTGGCCAGAAGTTGCACGATGGAGCAGACGGCATCCGAGTCAGCGATCCGACACGAAGTGGTTCAAACGCGAGAAAAATCAATTTTGTGGAATACTCTGTTTGAGAAAAAAAAAAATTTTACTTTCATACGAATTTCTACATTGATCAATTTTCATCTTCGATTTGGAGATTTTTGGGCCATTGCGACGCCTCGTCGACCATTCAGCATTGTTCGAATACGCCCGGGGAATCGTTAAGACGCACTTGCGACCACGAATATATCATTCAGACTTTTATTGACGTGGCTATCCGCGCCTCGCTGCGCCGTAATTCGATCTGTCCTATATTTTCCTTTCGTCCGGAAAGCAATGACAAGTCGGATGGGATTCGTACCGAGCGTAAATAAGCCGCGTCGCCGGAAAAATTCGTCGCGCGGGTAATCATTCGGGTCGTAAATTTTGCCGGTGAAATGTCTAGGAATGTCTGGAATTTATTTTATTCCCCGAGCCTCAAGCGGAATCGTAATTGTAAATTTCCGAGGGTTGCTTGGATCGATGACTGTCCGCTTCGTTTCTACTTAAAAATCCGCATTCTCTTCGTTATTCTTTGGAGCTCAGATCAACCCTTGCTCGATCCTCAAAAATAGGTGCATAAAGGATCCTCGGCTGATTTGCTTCACACATTCCCGCGTCCGAGGACTAACTTTAAATTTTAAATCGAGCATTGTCTAGTAAAGCCTTCATCTAAGAAAAACCGTCAGGTCCATGCTGTTTCTTAGGTCGTGTAGTTCTACTATTTTATGTGACCTCGCCGACCGCGCCGAACGTGATTTTGAGCTTTCGGTGCAAGAAGATCGATTGGAATTCGTAATAATTTCTCGAGAACGTTTCCCCGGGTGGGTACAGCGTTCCGGCGAAAAGCTGGCGTATTCGCGCGGAAAACGGCCAGGTTCAAGCCGGGTTTCTATTCATTTTAATCGCGCGATTTAAATCACGCGGCCTGTTCCCGCTCGCGCTCACGCTCACGCTATTACGCGCATTACTAGCACGACATTAATATCACCGGGTAAGCTGCTTCCAAGCATCAACGTTTTACACGCGTGTAAATGACCGCGTACACCGACGCTCCGCAGGAGAAAGTACGACATTACGCGGTAATTATCCTTCCCTCACTTTTGACTCCGTTTGACTTCTCGACACTTGCCGTGTAAATTATTTTATTGCGCGCGGGGATCGTTCGTCGCGGTATTCGCGGGGCCGATCTTTGTCACGGATCGGTTGAGAAACGATCGAGAGGACTGCCTCCGCGAGACTACATCGGAAAATCATCCGAAGGATCCCCTTTGTTTCCATCGCTCTAACCCTGAATCGAACTGCTACACCGCTGTTGCTAGATCGTAGATCATTGATAATGCGGGTTATATTTATTACAAACATCATTTTAATGGCGTTACTTGTTCGGGAGTACTTAATAAATTCATCCGGCCGCTTCGCTCGAGATTCATCGCATTTGCTTCGGGGTACGCGGGTAAACGCGTTCGTGAAATGTTCGGCAATAATTCTTCGTAAAATATCATAAAGTAGATTGTAACACAGATTTTCATCTATTTAATTATACAATAACTTTGTTGTCTGCGATGCGGTAAATGCGGAATCGTTTTATGTGTTTTCAAATGCACGTGCTGAATACATTTATGAACAAAGATTTGACGCGTTTTTCAGCGGAACAGAGATGGGTGGTAAACGATCAATTCTTTAAAAGAATTTTCAACAAAATTCATCGTTTCTTTCCAAGTTTAATCGATGATTAAAAAATACTCGAGCGGATCCTTGAATATCGACAATATTACGCAAGAATTATTATTACGAGCGATGAACAGTTTTTTACGATTAGTATAATAAGGACTGAGCCAAAAAGAGGACCTGCCTGTGACAGCCACGCCCCCAACCAGGACAAAGGACACCGCGTGTGAAAGTCCTGGTGAAATGGATCCATTGTGCCCGAGTCAAAACGTTTGTCCTTTGTCGAAAGCCGATCGACTTTCCTTCTAATGGTGGCAAGACCCTCCGCTCGTCGCCGTCACCAACAGAAAACAGCACAGTGGACCGGAAGTGGAGGAGATTATCGATGTCGAGCGAGGAGAACGAACGTTTCTTCGAGCAGATCACCGGAGATGATGCCTAGGAGATAGGCAGTCGTAAAAATGATCACGAAGCCACGTGGCCTCGGATAATTGTGTGTTCTGCTCTAACCACGATGGACTTTGTTCTCTCATCTATAATTTAGAACACTCCCGTAAATTAGCCTAATGACTGGTGGTTGCGTTGGCGTTCGGAGATTGTGTTCCTACAATTTCTGTGGTTGTGGACCGGGAGATCCAACGTTTTGTACTGTATCATAAACATAATCAAAATTATGATAAAAAAGTTTTTCCACTTATAGAAATCAAGGTGACCTTGAAATTTCCGACAAGGCTTCACGGACACAAAAAATGTTTACGTAGGATGAGATTGTAGGCAGGATGTAAAGAGCGTAAGGCACAACTAGGTTAGAAAACGGCCATAAATATATTTGGAGGACAGTGCGTACAACGATTCCGTTCTCGAGCGCAGAGATGTTGCCTCGAGGTAAGGCCGCAGCGAACTGACGAGCCAGCTGCTCCCGCTGCCGTGTTGTAACTAATTGTAACGGTGTTCTACATTTACCAAACAAAATTTCCCTCTCTATCGCGAATATTCAAAGTGCGCAAGTAACGTGGGTCACCCGGTATCGAAATATAATAAGTACGTGGCGGCTACCTCCTACGCCCGCCAGCCGACCGACAATTAGGCGACACCTTTCCCGCTACTACCTGACCCGTCACCGATTCCTATTGTGTATCGTACCGTCCTCAATCGCCTCCCGATATCCCAGTGTCTAAGGTAGGTAGCCTTATTGAGTCCTGCAGCAGGCCTCTCAACAAGTACACAAGTTTACTGAAAACTAAGTTTCCCCATTAATGTATTCTCATTGCCTCGCAAGAAGTCTCCTGGCAGGAATTTGAAAGGAATTGGTTCATTCCACTGGCACTTTCGGCTATAGCTGAATTATTGGCTGCGGTGTGTCACGTCACGGCCTTATTTTTACCGCCTCGAACTCTTATTTTTTTAATCACCGATCAGTGCGCGTCCAATTCAGACAAGGTGTGGCGATAATTATCACATCGCCAGTAGTCCTGTTGCACGTTTCCCACGGTTAATCAGGGTGACTCGAAACAATTAGTCGGCTCATTAGGTAGAAGTCGGCGTCTCGTCACGGTTTTCCGCCTTCTAAATTATGTTTCGTTTCCCCACGGAACCTTCTGTCGTCCAAAGGAAGATGTTCCTCCATCTACGCAGAGTATCATCCCGTAGAAAACAAAACTAACTGCTTTCGACATCGGTGAAATGTAATTTCGTCCGGATAACGCATCGTTGTCATCGAAATTGATTTATATACCGCGATCGTGTAAATTGTTCCCGCGACAACCGGGTCTCGATCGCTTCGACCTTCGAGATTTCGACCGTCGAGGATCATTTGCATTTCCAGTGGGCCACTCTGAATAATGCGTATCGAAATCCGTCGTTTCTCACCGGATAATCCCGCAGACGCAACCAGGAGTTACGCGTCGATGAAATATCGCGGAATATTTATAAGTTTTATAAAGTCCGGTGGAAAAAGCGGCTGTCGGTAGGACCGGGGCCCGATCTTAGAAGTAACGTGTTACGAGAAAAAAAGAAAGAGGAAAGGAACCAGCAGGAACCATTCCGTATTCAGGGAAATATTGGCTGCGTATTTCTGTCAGTCTGAAAAGAATCTTATCCGTACCCTCGATCGCTCTATCATAAATACCGATTTTATTTTTAATCAAATCCACGTACCGCGCTTGAGTCCTCGAGTAGGCTGGTTCGCCCGTCTTTTACTATTTATAACCGTTTTTTATCGCCGTCGCCATTACCATTTTTTAGTTTCCAAATGAAATCGGAAATTAATTTATTATTTATCGGGCGGAGGTCTCGTAAAATTATAAATTAATATTGTTCAGAATTAGTGGGATAAATCTTCGGAATTTTTAATGAAAGCCGGGCGCTACGCCTTGGTGATTTCAATGCATGGTAATGCTTGAAGAAATCTTATTAATTTCAGACAAAACTCCCTTTCGGATTCCGAAGACGCTCCTTTTATTTTCACATCAGCATATTTCGTGATGTTTTAAAAACGATCTCGCTGGCGACAGAGTTGTTTTTTGTGATTATTGGAAGTGGATTTCAAAAATTATCTCACTCCTGACAGAATTGTTTTTGTCGCTAATGAACTATGAATTTTTTTGCATTTATAGTGTCCACTAGGATGGAAACTGCGTCGTTTGGCTTCTGCTGAAAGTCCACGAAAAGAAATAATTTGTAGTCGTGAGGACGATGATTTTCTCGAATTCTGAGGAAAGACATCTTAATGGTAACTCGTCGACCGCAAATAAAGCCAGAACGAAGAAACATAGTAGGCGTGCACGTGTCCTCGTCACGAAGGGGGACACTCCGGAGCGTGGTCGGCGTACGCGTGAAATCACGCGAGCCTAGCTCACGGAAGCGAGAGATCTTGAAAATCGGTAGCAAACGAGTCACTTACGACACTTAGGTAAACGATGCTGCGTGTCTCTAACCGCCCATAACAGTCGCTCTATCAATCCCCTGTGACAAATAACCATTGGACACAACAACCTCCTTTAACCACGATGCTTCTCTGCATCGTAATCAAATCTTACAAGCATAATTACGTTCAAACCGTTAAACATATTACGAAAGAAAATCAGGTAGAAAACTTTTATTTTGCATATGTTGATCAGCGTTTAGTAATGGGAGTCGTCGAATTAAAATCGCTCGAGATCAGTGGGTGAATTGTATCGCGGAGCGGCGTGCGATTGAGCAATTCAAATCGATTTCACGATTCGATTTGCGATCCTGGGGACCCGTCACGGCGGTCATTGGAGGACATATCGAAGAAGGGAGAAAAAGTGAGAGAGAGAGAGAGAGATAGAGAGGAAGAGGAGAGAGAGCCGCTGGAGGATAATGATGCCGAACTCATCTCGCGATCGTACTCTATCTGATTGATCTGATTAGTCCAGGGCCCGGAACAGGTCGACTGGTAAATGATCCCGGTCGATCTCAATCAGCTTCTGAAAAAAATAAAACGGCATCGATCCTCGGCGGTTCTCCACCCGAGTGGCCTACCCTGTCTGTATTTATCGTGTCTTTTTCTTCTGGCTCTCGTGTCTTCGGCTCCCTCCGCCTTCTCGTCCGGTAATGAGAGCCTCCCATGTCGAGAAAAGGGATTATTTGCGGCACGGGATCGAAAATGCCGCGCGAGCCTCATTATCGGATGCACGACTACCACGATTCTGGAGCGGCTTTCGTTTCGACGTCGTTCCCTTTCGGCTCTATCTTCCTCCTTTTCTCTCTCTCTCTTTCTCCTTGCCTCTCCTCTCCTCGTCGATCTTCTTCGTGGCAGGTTCGGCATGCTCCGGCGGAATCTACTTCGGTTTCCTTGTCCTTATCGACTTGGTAAAACACGACGAATCGACGATAAAGAAAGGCCACAGGTCGGGGAATTGGAGCTGCTCAGAGCTACCGGAATAACGTCGGTGGTCGGATATTTATGGCTGGCCTGAATAGATACCGGCCTGTGGAAGGCTGGAAAAATGGCACCGCAATTAGGGCAGCACTGCGATCGGTCAGCCGAGGAAGCTACCGGTCAACCACTAGTTCTTCAACCCGTGCACAGATGAAGACACATTTTTCTGTTTGAATACTGTAAAGATTGAAGATATTCTTTGACGTATTTGTTCGAGTCATGTTATTATTGGACAATCGTTATTTTGAAATGTTCATTGTTAGTTTATTTTTGGCATTTTCTCTCAAAGTAAAAGTAACATACTATCCTCCCTCAACACGTTCATTCCAATTTTTGTGGCGAAAGATGGCCCTCACAATTTAACGATTTAACATGTACAACATTTTTTTAGTTTTTCCACAGAGGGATTACAAGGATTACAGAATAATCAGGGCCTTTTTATTCGTTTCAATTTTGTTTGAAAACAGCACTCGTGTTTTCCCGGTTTCGGTCGAATACAAGATCTGCGTAGGGAAAGGTTTACACGGAAGTGTTTAATCGCCGACGTTCGCGCCGTTTCCGCAAACGAACCAGCCGCTGAAAGACCGCACAAGCGTGATTGCATGAATGAGCGAGGGCAGCGTTTAACCGGTCTTGCTTTTTACCAACTGCAAGGAACTCCTAAGTGTCACCAGTTTTGCTTCCTACTCGTTCTCCGCTATTCTACGACGGAAAACCTTTGACCATGCTCGGTTCCCCTAAATTTCGATCTTGAAGATCAAGAAAACCCACTATATTTTCAAAAATTGTAACACTGTGCAGGCAAGGATATACATGAACTTCGATAGAAATGATTTTGTCAATTTTTCAAATACGTGGCTTGTAGTTGAAACAGGAGCAGTGTACGACGTGTCAAAACTTCAGCAACGAGCTTGAGACAGTCATTACATCGTTAGCCATGGCTGATTACCTGAACGTGCTCACGCATAATGTCAGGCCTCATTCTTTCGTGCGGGCCACGGTTTTCTAGGACTTGCAGCTGCTTCGGAGAGCTAGGCTACCGATCTTTTCAGAAAATTAGAAAACGTCCTCTTTTTTCTTGAAATAAATTAAACAGAACACAACAAGTCAGAGAACAACAGTCTCTGGCTCGATTGTTTGTAGAATACCTGCGAAATGTAATAGAAGATATTTAACAATAATCAAACGTTCTTTTTTGTATAATTTAAGTATCTTTTTATCGAATTTCGTTACAGTCTAGTATAATCTCTAAGATATTCTCAAAGTACCATTTTGATGATGCTATAAAGCACTAGGAGGTACCGAAATAACCATTCCTGTTAACCCTTCCAAAATGAGCTTCGTGAACGCAACAACTAAATTAATATATTTAATAACAAACGATTACATGAAGGTAGATAAAATAATCATCAGTATTTTCACTTACTAATATGTACCATTATATTTGATCGCTCTAACTGGTCAGGTTAAAAGTTCACACACTCGATCGGTAGGATAGAAACGGATAGAAGCAGGAAGATGAAAGAGGAAAAAAGGATTCCTCGATCAGGATTGTAGGAAGGGGGCGGCGACTCGGCTCCCGCGTCTCTATTTCACGGGTCGCGTGCGCCGGGTCAGTGCGAGTGCAGGCGAGTGCACGCGATGCACAATCCATATTGCTCCCGCCTCGCGGACCAGGCCCGTTGCGTGGTATTTTCCAGTACCGTTCCGGAATTCCGTTCCAGTTCGTTTAATGAGGAACGACTTTTTAGCATTCCTGTGTTAAAGGCAGCGTGAGAACCGCGAAATGCGGGGTCGTGGACCATAAAATCCGTGACTCAAGCGCGGGCACCTGGCGCGGCCCGGATCCTTGTTGCACATATGCGTGCCAAAGATCACGGGTGCATTAAACCTAACCTGGTCGAAACCGGGAAACCACGAACAACCGATAGGCCGGGGTTATCTGCACGGTGTAGCTGACATGTCTCTCTGCCTCTGCCCCAGCCAGTTCTGCTACTTAATGCTCGATCGACAAATCTTGTAACAATGTATGTACTTTCTTTCGGAGCTCCGAGTCCTTGAGAATAGCAAACGGATTCGGAGACAGGAGTCGCTAATGCTTCTTGCGCTACGAAAGGCTTTGCTCAGCTAGACCCAGCAAAACGGGTTACCCGGATAACCTAATGAAACCTTTTTGTGCGAATTCCCTCGGAGAGATTGATCGAACTTCGCTGATTGATTGCTGGAGAGTTTTATCTTGGGCCTGTGGGAGAATCCCGCTGGAGATGCGAAGGTCAGAACACAGTTTTGATAATCATCCTGAGAATTGATGAGAAAATTTTGCAGAGAATCTATTGTAAGCCTGAGCGAAGTTGACTTGAAAGTGGAGTTCTAAGAATAGAATGAGGAGAGAAAAATTGTGAATCATTCGAATGTAAATTCTTCGAACGATAAAATAGTTTTTACTGTTTCTCGTGTCTGTTTAATTATTGAAACATTTAATCTAAGCTTTATGGAGGGTTTAACTAGATACATTGTGGCAGTGTAATTGAGTCATCGCCTGTCGGGTTCCGAGAATCACGTGACGCGCGGCCTGTCATATCTTTAATAATCCTTTCAGCATTGATAGTCTTCTTCAAAAACGAGGTCTACGAGCAAAAGTCTTATTAAAAACAATGATATCTCCGCTCGTCTTCTTTCTATCTATCATCGGATCTCTCACGTGACTCACTCCCGACGTTCTTCATTACAGCTACAGTCGATCAATGGTTTCAGGCTCTTTTCATTAACATACATATTGCTTATTCCGAGATAGAAACAATAATCCTCGGCTGACATTCATTTTAATGTGTTTCTTGCCTGCGGACTGGCACACGATGTAATCGGTATCGACTCATTAAGCAGTTCCGATTAACTGTAAAACATTCTCCGTGGTATTCCACTGAAAATTGTATGTGCGAAATTAATTAGTGTAATTCCCCGGTGCTATTAGCAGGGTCGTAGTGCCCGTGGTTCTTCGGGGGCACGTCGGGAATTCAGGAAACGGATGGACAAGGGTCTCGGCGTCGGTCCAAGATGTCCGTGGTGCTTGGGATCCCAGCGACGGGTGTCAGATCATCATCATCTCGCACACGTTGTAATTATTGATATACCCGGTGGTCCGTGAACTTGTGCCCGTGAAACGGGTTCCGCCGGGACAGATGACACGTTTCCATAATATTATTTAGTCACGGTGGCGTCGAATTAACGTCAATGGGTCCGCTCGCTCTGACGCGGAGACGACAGATGCTAACACCGGAGATCTGTAGCCCGTGAAGATCTCTCACAAAAATTACAGGCCTCCTCGAGATAATTGAAGGATCGAGTACCGGGTATCACTCAGCGCTTTTTTTTTCTCTATCCGGGAGCCGCTCGTCTACTCTCCTCCTGAATCCCGACGATTTTCGAAATCTTTTGTTAATCCAGCTCCATTCGTACAATTTCCAGCTCCATAAAAATATGTAGTACACTCGTAGACTGGTCGAACTCTGTTCGAGTACAGTGGTTCGTTGTTACAGTACAGGAAACACAGGTGGGCCCAAACGAAAGGGGACCACGGAGGCCAGGATCGAAATTAGACACGGCCTGTGCAATCTCCGTGGAAGATGAGCGGTTTCATAGACGAGCGAAGGACAAACGCGCGGGAAAGAGGAATCGAAGCCTCCGTTACAGTGAGGAGGAGAGTCTCCGATGGGGAGGGGAGGAACAGAAAGAAAGAGAGAGGGAGAGATATGCAGTAGAGAGGGGTCGAAGGGGTAGCAGCGAGATGCATTTCGTGGATTAAGAAGGTTATATACCTGGCGGTCTCACGGTGAGCCGGCTCGGTAGGAGTCTAATAAGATGTAACTAAATTATGATTGGATTCATCATTGCCGCGAACGGGATTGCTATGGTCGATCGTTTCAGCCCGCGGAACGAACGGCCGGATGCCACCGGCCGGTCAATAATTCATCGGCCCACCGGCATTCTATATGAAGCGTGATATACCGTGATCCCGAATGAGCGATTGCCAACTGCGATGCGAGACGGTACGGGGGGAATGACGTCCGGGGAGCTGTATTCTGCGTGTACTCTTGTTTCTGCGAGAGGGGTTGTTCTCCTCGTACGCGATGATTGTACAGCCTGTTGCCTTTTAAACCTTCGGTAATCCATTATTTCCCGGGACGAGGATCTCTACCGATGTAATATTATTACTTCGAATGCGCACTCGCCTCCGCGTGTACCTGGAACGCCCCTGCGTCGTCGACAAATTGCGATTTCTGGCGAACCGTTGCGTCACGGGTCGAGCTTTCGTCTTGGGGGGTGACTGGCTTCTTCTAACCTTGCTGGTACTGTTAGTTATCGAATTTTTACCGGTCTGCGATTTTTAGATTTACTGTGGAAATCGCAATAGGGCAGAATTGGGGAAAATATCATTTTAAAAACAACTTCAAGATACTTTTATCGAATTGCATGCTACCATTCCGCCATTTCTCATACAGCTTCACTACCCTGTCCATTATTTCAACATGACAATACAGTAGTCACATTGAAAAGAAAGACACGTCGAACCTAATATAAAATTCATAACTAAAGAAACAGGTGTTGGAATGACGTTTCACATTAATCTAGAACACCCAGGCGTCGCAGAAGGAAAATTTTCCCCGTCGTTCCCCGAAGGGTGCGAAGAAGGAGGGGTTCGGAGGAAAAAGGTAGTCGGGGGAGCATGAGTAAGCGTTTATGCAAAACGCGCGTAAACGTTCGTTTTGTTGGTTGAATTAGCCCGGCGCGACGTGATCTCTCGGAACGGGAGAAGCCGAGGTAGGCAGGATCTCTGTCTTGCTCTCGAATTTCGGGGCCCAATCACGGGCCAGTCATTCCTGGCCTGAGGGCCGTTGGTTCCGGGCGTCAGGAGGGTGATTTTTGCATGTCACGTGGGCAAACGGGCACGCACTGAATGCCAGTCGTTAGGCTCTCGTTGTGCCACGATGAGTCGGTTTCACGCAACGATACGCCCGGAGAACGCTCCACTTTGGGCCAGTTTTCATGCCCCTGCGACGGAAGCGTCGCGCCAGACGAAGACCAGCGCCCTTTTGTGCAGGGCACGGAGCTGGAATAGTTGCTGTGAATCGTGGCGAGGGTACAAATTGGAAAGAAATTGATGAAACGGGGATTGAAAGTGGCGTACTGCCTGTTTTTGCTATGGATGCAGGGTGCAGGAAATGTTGAGTGGTCGATACACCCCTGGCAGAAGATGCTCGGAAAAGTCGTAAACGTGGTCCTTGGAAAGTTACTTAACCGTGCTTGACAAATAGAAATTAATTACGAACATTGAGAAAATAGTCAAGGGGTCTACGCAAAGGTCCAGCGCTCTCCACGACAATTTTTATTGATTCGTATGCAAAACAATGATTTTAGATTGAAATCCCTCAAAATTTCAAGTCGCTAACCCCTCATTTAAGGGTAATATGAGGGTAAACACCCTAAACTTTACCATTTTTTGTCGCGATTGTTTATTAACATGAAAAAAAGAAGAAAATTCTCGAACTTATCTCCTGCATTTCATATATTCTTTTCACAATTTCACATCTTGCTGAAATTACTTGTACTACTTCTCGAACCGAATACGAATTGGATGAACATTGAGACTCACACAGACTCACAGCGTCAAAAGAAGATTACTTAGAGGACCGAGAGTGGCTTCCTTCAAACATCTGGACTCTTTATTAGGTCCGGTAGGATCGAGAATTTTTTAACGGCCTTTTCGGAGCAGTAATGGTAAAAATTCGTCCGTGACTTTACGATTCGCACCGCAATAAGTTTAAACAACTGGAACTACCCCTGCGAAGGAACCCTTCTTGCTTTTTACGGCTGACCCATATCTCCAGGCGTGTAAAGGACGGTACAGGTCTCTGCGAATTCTTTGTCCGTGCTCACCATAAAAATGCAAGAACCGTTCGATTTTCCCCCATGGTAAAAATAGTTTGAAGAAAGCCAGAAAGAAAGAAAGCTGATCCCCATGGTACTGTTGCCAAAAAGTCACCGAGTACCGTTAGACCGTCGACGGGATGTTTATGTTCGCTTTCGGGGTGGACTGCTTTCGGAAAGTTTGACCGTTTTACGACCATGGCCGGCGAACGCAAAACAATCTGGGCGAGATAATCCAAGGATAGTTGATGAATGACCGTAAAAAGAGGGTAGAAAGGAAAAGGGACAAGAATCTGCTCGCTGGGACACTACGCTGTTTTAGGGAACGTGTTTTTATGCTGTTTTGGTGGCACCTTTTTCTCGATCATGGTTCAGCAATCGTCATCACTATGCGAGTTTCGCCGTTATTTTATGCAGGTAAAAAATTGAATCTTCCTCGAGTCCGTAAATGTTTCCACAGACCTCGAAATATTTATTACCAGAATTTCTTTACCCAAAGTGTGCTATAAGAACTAATTATATTGTGCAATCATGTGTATTGTGCAATCATATTGAAATTACAAATTGCACTGCTTAGTACATGTAAACATCTATAATTCTTCATAAAAAGATTAGAAAACAGAAGGCTAGGTATAAATTCTAGATACCTTATGTTGCAGTAGAATTTTTTTTCAAATCAGTGCTCCTCAGTTAATGACTTCTGCCGTATGTTTTCGGATTCCCCTGGCCCAAAGGCACAGATCATCGTGAATAAGGGTGGCGCACAAACTCGAACGAAATGAAATGCTCAATCAGATCCAAACACGACAAAAAACCTCGATAACAGTAACTCTCATCGCCCTAACAACTCCACCCGACGCGTTCACACCCCTCTCGTTCTCCCCCACTCAGTCCTCCGATTCTTTTGGACATATTTTTTTGTTTACCGCCCCATTCCCAATTTCCTTTTCCATTTCGACGTCGAGCCCATCCCCCACTAGTTTCTTTACGATCGGTCACCCTCTTCCGGTTGCCATGCCGTAAAGTAAAACCGATGCCGGCGAACAGCAGCGGTCAGGGGGCGCGTGAATTGCTCATAATCGATTCGATTGTCGTAAGGGATCAGCATGGTTTTATACGACCAACCACTGTAATACCTGGAACCGCGCCTCCGAGCGAGAGCCTTCCGTGTATTTAGGCTTCTGGCCGTCCGAAACGCATTGTTCCATCGGCGAACGTTTCATTAATGGTTGGCCTTGAACCGTATTTTGTCTCCGGCCTCGCAAAGCATTAGATTTTTTTACAGAGCGAGTTTTTATTTTTTTACACAACCCCACCCTCGCGGTACCTGATGCTCGGCGAGAGCACGCTGTAAATCGGGATTCTTTGCGCTATGTTCGAGTCTTGTACCTGGCTAAGGACAACTTAGACTTACTTTTTTCCTAATCTGGTCGGCGCGGGCAGTAAGGAGCAATAAAGCGTTTCCGTAGGCCATAGGGAATAGAAAAAAAACTCGGGGAAGCACGGTCCGATGGTACCTGCAACTCGGAAATGGAAGGAGGAAATTATATTATTCAGCTCGAGAGGACACGAGCAAGATTATTCTATAATTTTCGAGCTATTTTAGATCTCGGAGTGTGAGACTTACCAGTTCAGAAAAGAGGGTACCGGCGCAGGGTTAATGAGTCCACCAGGAAAAACAAAGGATGTAAGAAGAGGGTTGCAGTGATCGGATGGCTCGCGTCTGGACGCGGATGACGCAGCATCCAGCGAGGCCGTCCTGTCGCGTCTTGATGAGCACGACGAGAGACATCGTCCGTCGATTCAAACTATCGATATCCGACCCGCACGACCCCCGGTTCCGTGGGCCTACACGAGCGGAACGCGATATACGGTGCTACAGGTTCTGATTGCTCTCCACAGATGTGACAGATCTGCCTCCTTCGCCGCGGGACACGAATTTGTCGATACATCCACCGCGAACGGAGAGAGAGAGAGGAGAGAGAAGAAAGGAGAGAGTACGCTGCCCGTGGACGCCGGTATCATCGACAGATCGCCGGATGTTGATCGGCCATCGCTAGACACTCATTTGCTCGCCACAGTCCGAGTCGATTAAACGTGATCCGTTCGGCCTCGAGAGAAGTTACGCCGTAAAGTCGATGCTACGACCAAAACCACCATTTTCTTTATTTTTGTCCGTTGAAATGGAAGTTCGATCGGTGGAGGCTGGATTTATCGATCCCTGTAAGTGCCGTGTACCTAACACATAACGTAGATTCATTCTTTTGGGAACTCGATGTAAGGGGTTAAACAGTAAAAAATAGGATTGCACAATCTTATTGAAAAAATATATAATCGTGAATGTAGGGGGTGAGAAAGTCACACACAGTCGCTTTAATCTCCTTCCAATAGGACCCAATACGGATTCAGTCAAAATGATTGATGCTCCCAGGTCGAGAAGAGAGCTCGACGTATAAATTTCTGAATTCAATAACCGCGCTCGTAGCCGGCTCGCTCGCAACTTTCACCCTCCTGAAACCGTCTCCTTTGAGCGGAAACGTCAAGAAGCAGTGCACGAAGGAGTCACGCGTCCCACGCTCGATGTGTGATCCACCCCTAGCCGACTTTCATATATATATATTGACTGAGAGAGCAAGCCGCCTCCTCGATCCGTCGATCCGAGGAAGGAAAAGAATCGTCCGAGGACGTTGGAAAGGTCGAGGCCGACTTTCTTCACGAGAACTGTGCACACCGTCGCATTCTTGGTCTTTCTCCCAATCCCAATCCCAATCCCTCGAGCCTGGGGCGCTCTCTTTTCTCCTCCCTGCGCGCGTTTCTTCCCTTTTTCGGACCTGCCATCCGAAGCGGCCAACCACCTGCTGAGAAAACTGCTCCGTGACCGTTCGACGGTTGCGTCAGGACCAGGCACAGTTATTTGCATCATCCATCAGCCTGGGTGGGGAAGGGGCACGACACAGTGGGGCAAGGCGATCGTCCAGAGAACCAGGAGACGATTGGCCCCGTGAACGAAATAGGAGACTCCGACACCCGCTCCCGATTCCCCCCGTCGATTCACCCGCATTGTTCGACCTCGCTCGGTGATATTTTATTAGGTTTATGATGTCATTAATCTGATCACCAGACCCGCCCACAGCTTTAATCGTGACGCATCTGAACCGGTGGACACTTGCCGCGCGAGGTCTACCTGACCTGACATCTTGGGAATTTTCGGCTCGGACCGCTGCAGATTCCGACCGAGATACACCTCCGAATACGTAAATTATACAGTTTATGGGTCTTCCGTGCACTCCTTTCTTTCGCGCCACGATTCGGGTCGCTTCGCGCCCGCCCAGTCCTCTCGGATCACGGGAATAGCCTTGCCACCAAACAAAGCTTTGTTTCGTTCTTTCCGAACTTGGAGAAACATTATCTTAACAAAGATACCATTTCACGAGAGTATTCGAGAGATAAATAGTGGGGGAAATGCTATAGTCAGAGCCAGAGTGACGTCACGTAGCTATAGTAGAGTCTATCGTAAACAGTGACGTCACGATCCTGCACAATTGGTAGGTAGGACAAGAAATTAAGAATAGCACACGTGTTATCTCTCTGTCTAGAAGTGTACAAATCGCAGCCATCAGCCCGGCGCAATCACCATTGCGCAAGCGAAGCCGCGCGGCGGGCCCCATGGCCGGGTCAGACAGTTTCCCCATGGTCTCGGGAGCCGGCTGGTGGGTTCTGGTCGCGGACTAAAATAATATTTTCGAGAGACACCGATATGTTTCGTGGCGGATCGCAGGCACGCGGGGCATCCGTTGCTCGCGGAAGGTATGCGCCGTCAAGTATCTTAGCGGGCAAAAGTTATATTATACCGAGCGTATCTGATGTCTACATGCATGCTGCTCGTATATAGTCGAGGGGGCATTCACGCCGGCGCGGCGCGTTGCGCAGGGCTCCGAGAGCACGAAATAATGCGGGGATCGGGCCCAGCTCGGCTCGGTTCAGCTTGGCGCGCGCGGCAGCTGGCGGCAGGCTCGCAACGAGATATCAAAGGATTTGCTGATTCAGAGGCGCATATACCCGGTGAAGATCGTCCTTCGTTCTCTTCGCGACGAAGAATCGAAACGTCGATCGATCATCGAGGGCGTATCGTCTTCTAGGCCCCGTGTATCTAGCCCGTACGCGCGAGAGGGACAACCAAAGGCTGACAGTCGTTCCTCGGAAGATTTATTTCTTCGTTGAAAATACCAACCGTGGGAGTCGCTCGAAAAATTACCGAGAAACTTGCGGCTTTTCTCTCCACACGGATAGTACGTAAGCAAGTTCGAAAAATCTAGTTTTTCTAGCGTTGCTGCAAAAGTCCCTCGAAGTGGCGACGTCACGTGCCGAGAATTGCCCCACCTACCTAGCGACGTCACGGCCAGTACCGTAGGATCGTGATAGGCTCCCCACCCTCGGGACGAATCGTGACGTCACTGGACGCCTTGGACTACGCTATAGTTTCGTGGCGTCACTCAGGTTCTGACTATAGCATTTTCTCCGCTATTAAACGCTGACACCAACTGTTTATTGACAAAAGATTCGGAGAGATTCCCAGGGAACGTGATTCATCTAAAATTGCAGACAGATCAAAGCAAGGAATTTTTGAAGGTTGTCGACATACTTTCCACTGGACGGCCCCGCCCCGGCCATTCATCCCTCTATCTTTCGGTTTATTCGTCAGGATCTCGGCGAACGACAGTCTCGTTTTTCAACGGGATCGGTCGATACTCTCTTCCTGTGATATTCAGCCGTAGACTGTTTCGCGACCACTCTGAATGCGGTTGTTTCTGCCGATGGGATCTGCGGGGTGTCCCCGTCGGCGACGGGGCCGCGTTTCGCAACGCGATTTATCGGCCGTTTATTTATTTTCGCCCGTTCCCGTCAGACCGGGCCCCGGCGATAGCCAGGGTGTCGATCGCTATCTTAATTTCGTATTGTGATCGGTCAAACGGGCCCCGGACTCACGCGCTCAATGGCCCCGGGTATGTACGTACACGCGCGACACTCGGGCCCCCGCACCCTTTGTGAACGACACGTGAACGGGAACCGTAGCACGATGACATAGTGTCGACGGGGACCTACGACAGGGGCCTCCACGGTATGGCCGGGCGAGACTATCCGCCAGACTTGTCACAGCAATCAGCGTCGGCTTGTGGCACCGACGTGAAATGTAAGGTTTTTCGGACCGACCCACCAACCCTGGCATTCCTGTCCCGCAAACTCTATCGTGAAAGTACCGATAATTCAGTTTAATAGGAAAGTGTTGCTTTGCTCACCGTTGCAAATTGACAAGGTTGCAATATGGTGCTTGAATGACCGATTGTTGATGGGTCGGCGCTGCTTAGGCGAAGAAAGATCGTTGACGGCTTGGGTACTGTCTGAACTCTGCGTAGGTGATATAGTTTATGATGAGATGTGCTCTGGAGAAAATAAAATTAATTTATGAAGTTAGTGCTCCACATATTGTTAACATGTTGATTATCACGTCCATAATACGTGGGCCACGTAATTATTCGTTGCTCTTTCAAAATTAATTTTCCTCGTAATGCAGTTGCTTAAATCGAGGTTCATTAGACCTTATACGGTCCGGCACCGTTCCAGAAGTAATCACTGTGATGAGCTTCAACTCTGCAGTTTTCATTAGAATGACATGAAATAAATGGTACCTGTTTAATCAAAGCAATCTTCTCCAGGTTTCTAATTTTTTATCTTCACATCAATAATTATCATACCGATAATCTGAATATTCGAGTTGTATAGATTATAGATAATGTGTTACCGACCCAATCAACATATTTTTTGAAAGCTCCATTTTTCATTTTGTCAGGTGGTGCAATATTTTCAGTTTCCACAAGATAGGTACGTGGAAGCCTAGGAATTCCAATTGAGTTTCATTGATTTAGGAGGGAACATTATTAATGAACGACAGCAATGATTCAGACAACCGAGATCGTGGACACGTGCACCGGAAAGAAACGGTACCATTTTATGCGTGCGCGAGTCCGTCGATTAGATCGTTCTACACGGTCCCAACCTTTGGCCTGAATCGCTCCGAACGGCTCACGGGATACTTTCTAAACAAATAATTATCGCTGAGAAAGGCTACGTCACGACGCTAATCGATCGATTCGCGAATAATGGTACTGCGGCACTTAACTCTTCCTCTCGCGAACACTTTTATGAACGTGCATGGGTCGTTTGGCTGGCATTAAACGGGGATCTGCGCGGTTTTATGTAAAATCGCTCTGTCATGAATGAAATTGCGGATTTCAACCCGAAAATTGCGAAAGCCTGAACAATATCTCCTGTGCACTGCAAACCTTTTATGTAGTGTACGTCTCAGAAATAATTTTCCTATCTCCAAGCTCATTATGTAAATATGGCACAGATGAATAAAAAAAAACTTCGATTAAATGATTTTGACTAAATAGTTCAGCATTCAGTATTCGGTATTTCAAGACAGTAAAAATACTGTCAAAGTACAAATTGTAGCCCTTTAGCTGGACGACGATTTCAATTTCGGAAGAACTCTCCGTTCTACACAGATAAGAGAACACTAAAAATTATTAGTTAAAATAACATATTAAAAATCAGCATAACGAGCATTTCAACCCTCTCACGTGCAGAATTTACACGTCAATGTGATGCAATTGGAGCCAGGCACCACGGGAAGGGTCTTACGACGAGTTCGGATCCTCGCGCGACTGCCTCACCCGCGCGCGCGTACGCGCTCCAAGCCGTCCGTGGTTCTTTGTCGAAAGTATCTCTAACAGCTCGGTGCAGGATCGTTGTACGGGTCCGTGAGCAGGCAGCACACTTCTCACGGATCCGAAGTAGTATACGTAGACAGTCGCCCCCGGTACGACCCCGGAACGTACGATTCGTATTGTGCGCGATCGCGGAACGAACGATCGCTACACGATCTCCCGCTGCTAGATCGCCAGATCGCCGATCCGCCGGTACAGCGATCTATTGATCGCGAACAACGCTCGGCACACACGGGGCACCAGCTATCTCGCCGCTGCATCGATATGACTACGTTTCCATCGATGCGGAAGTGACAGCGAGGCGAAAAACGCACGAGAGACGCATACGAGCTCTCGCGAGATCCTCTCGGCACGAAAATCCGCAAGACCTTACGCATCCACCGAACAAATTGCAACGGAGTCCGACATCAAATGTACCAAGAGACGGATTCAGCAAATGATCAAATGCGAAATTGAACAAATTTTCGGAGGATTTAAACATACTGTTGTACCATTTCTGAATCATCAAAATCATTCAGAAATGCAATCAATGCATAAGTGGCTGCTGCATCTTGGGATTGTGCAACCCATTTTTATTTTATTTAACTTTCTCCGATTGTTAGTTAATAACTTTGTTATCGTGACTGAACGAAGTCCACAGCGCCACGTAAGTCCTCGGTCGAACAATGAATCTGGTAAGTCTTAGCGTAATCGCAGGACAACGACTCGCGGAACGAAATGGTTACTTTTGACCCCGCTTAATTGGCATTCTCCGTTCGGATCGCGGGACGGTCGATCGGTCGTAACGAGCCGGTGCAATATGGAAATGGCATAAATGTAGTAAATGAAAATTTACGTCGATTAAAACGGCCGCCCGCTGAAACCGCGACGGCGGAAAATACGCGCAGCGGAACGGTTTGCCGGGGAACTTAATGATCGATTAAATGGATTACAACGGTCCGCGGTGAATCGCTTCTCGCTCGCCCCCGTCGAGGGGGGATTTATTAATCGAGGAATTTATGCGAAAGGGAAGAGAGGAAGACGCGCGAGACCCATCCTGCCACGTGTTTTCCTTTAATTTGATGACGATCGGGATCCGACGCAACTCCAGCCGCGCGCCATCCACGACTGTCCAATGATATTGCTGTTTATCGTTGATTGCTCGCGTCGTTCCGCGCAGCCGATATCGTAGCCGCCTCGCGGGGTGCGTGATTAGCTGATGAATAACAGGCCCTTTTATGTATTATTAATACCAAATCGCCTGCGATTAATCCTCCCGGAAGATACGTCCGCGAGGCATCCTGCACGGTGAAGAATGGCCGAGCTTTTTACGGATTCTTTGCAATATTAACCCGTGGCACTGCGATACATTCGCTGCCGATGATGCATAGATCCTCGAATTCATTGCCGTGCCATTTTTATCAATATTTCTGAAATTCTGTGAACATTTAACGAGATTCGTTTAACAAAGAAAATTAATTATTGCTTTTTTCTGTCTGCAACGATCGTCCGAAACTTACAGCAATTTTAAATGAGTTATGACTTTTTTCATTTAGCGGCCTAAAGCAGTCGAGTTTTAGTAGATACTTAAGAGTTATAGTATGAAAGCAGTAAAAACTTTAGCCCTGCTTGTCCTTCGATTTTATGCGACCCGAGCTGCATTTTTATTTCTTTATTACTACTGTGATTGCATGCCATTCTTCTCTGGCTTAAAAATGGTTGTATACTTTAGAAAAATTGGTGGTAACGTACCTATAGATGTATTTATTTTTTGTATGTGTATTTTAGTTACTTTCTCTGACAAACAAGATGACGTCCGTCGAGCAGCCTGGAGGATTCAATCACATTAACTTCAGCTCCACGAGATCAAACAATCTGAAATGATACCCTGATTTATCCCAACCGGGAAGTTCGATCCTGACAATAGGTATTCATTATTCATATATTTAAATATGTATGGGAAGAATTTTCCAATTATTTCGAAGGAAAGTTACCGGCACTCGAAGTCTCAGAACTCCCCTAAAGGTTCCAGAGCGCAAGCCTTCAATATTCACAGAGACCATAAACACGGGGAATACGAAATTGCACGAATAAACGCGTGCAGAGGCCAGGATGCAACGAACCCGAGCCCCGAGCCCGGGGAATCGCAAAATTCCTCTCCGCATGGAATCGCTCGCGTGCACGCCGGTCACGTACCCCGGCGAACGCTCGCTGAATTTTTTCCCATTATCCTCGGTGTGTCTTGATCCAGACGAAATCGATCCTCGCCTCATTACCCTTACGTAAGCCGGCATCCGCGAGCTCGCTGCATAATTAAAATTGGACATCTCCCTTGGCCGGGGAGTGGCGTGTTACAACACAACGCCGCGGCTCAATCTTGATCGCTCGCAGCCGCGGACCGTTCTCGGATCCGCGTATTGCGTCCGCGGCCTACATGGACTCTCGATCCATCGCGAAATTGCTTGCAAATTTTTCTTTCTACCCTAAACTTGCCTGCACCAAAAGTCGCTACGCTGTGCAGCCTTGTAAGTGGAAGATAACTGAATTGATGAACAATACAAATATTCTGCTACTCTAATGTTACCCGTGTACAAGTGGTAATTGGACCCCACGCATTTTTGGGACAAAATGAAACAAAAAATCTGTCTGCATAAGCAGTTGCGAAATTTTATTGATTTTTAAAAGATATCACAGACAGTGTATTCCTAGCACATTTTTGGAACTTTCCCATTTGTCAACTTTTTATTTCCGCTTTTGTCTGCCTGGGATGCATTTGCATCCTGTACACAGATAGAAGGTTAAATAACGATTTGAGTTCAGAGCTGATGGTAACCCGAAGAAAGAAGATATTGGCCGAAGCTGCGCGTCCAAGTTCTCAAGCAAAGCCGCAAATATTTCATCGATGTAAATTTCTTGATCGTTCCAAGAGCTCGAACGTTGAACCCTGTCTTAAAATCTGAAATCAACTGACCGACACGAGACAGTATAATTACCGGATGATCGAATGGCTACCCGGTTGGGTTTCGATCGAGCTGGGAACGCTGCTGGGAGGAAGAGGATGGTTTCGTGCGAGAGTCGATCGGTCAGAGGTGTCGACGGGTAAAAGGAAGAGCCGAGGGAGTAGGCACGACATCAGCGTGGAGGACCTGTTGACTTAGGTGAGCGGATAATGCGAGCCGGAGAAAGGTCCTGGCACAAAAGGAGGGTGGCGGATTCGTGGCAGCCACCGCGCCGCGCCGGGATTCGAGGCACGATCGCGTCGCCTCTTTCCGGCGTTCCTCTTTTCTCCGTGGCTTCGTTTTCTTAAGATTCTCTCGTTTTACAATTCTTTTAGGCTCGCCGAGCGATGTTTGCCCCGAATAAACAGAAGGCGAAAGGGCCGGTGGTCGTGGCCCGTAGTCTAATTGCGGGAGATCTCTTCAAGATCGTCTTCGGGTATCCCGGGACGTGCTCGGAATCGCTGGAACCCGCTCCGAGGAAACTGTGTCACCGTGTACCTGTCCAGCCGCGTGTTTCCCTTCGGTTCGGCCGTGCGAGAAGAAAGCGTCTCCGAGAACCGTTTTGTAGACGCGGGAAGATTGATCGGCCCTCTGAAAAATGGCCGAGATACTAACGAGTACAAGCTTAATGAGACGTAATCAGGCGCAGCGTGACTTTTAACAGGTTCATTTACATCTTCCTTTCGACCAGCGAACCTCCTATAATCCCTTAATCCGACATATTGATGGATCCCGCCGCGGCTTTCGAGCCGCTCGCTTAATATCCGGCCACCGGTGTGCCGTCTTCTTTTTTCTTTTCTCTTTTCCCTCTTTTTTTCTGGTTTGTCTCGCTCGACGCCAATTAATCAGGCTCGGCCTTGTTCCAATCGCATTTACTTTACGAGCAGCGGATTCCGAACAATCGCCGCAGCATCATCCGTAACCCGTGTTTCCTAATAATAGACCTCGGGAAGCATTGACATTTTTATTACCTCGACGATAGGCGCCTTTCTAACGCTGATCGCGAATTAAACGGTGTTTCACCGTGGAACTGACGCGGGACGCGAAGCGGACACGTCGGAATCCTATCAATGAGAGCCATTCCTCCACCGTGAAGCGATCGAGAAATTGTACATCGCCGTGTGCGTCTCCGAGCATGCGAAGTTGACAATGTTCGTTTTTCCGGAAGCTTTGCGGATGTCAGAATTGCATACGGCTATGTGGGATTTTTCTAAAGGGGTGGTTTTGAGATGAACGGGTTAAGTAAATCTAGTGTTAAGTCACTTTTCGAAGCCATCCATTCGAGACAAATAAAGTTCGCAATCCAATCGTGACGAGCCTTACGACTCCACTCGCTGCACTCGACGCCGGAGCAATAAATAACGGAAAACAGTAACACTGTTCCACCGGGACGGTTAAATGAACTATTCGTTCAATAACGCTCACGTCTCCCCCGAGTTCCAAGAAGCCCCGCTGTTTCTTCCGTCGAGATGAGCCAGAAAAATGGCTCCGGGGTGAACGGAGGGGACGTAGTAAGAGAAAAAGAGAGAGAGAGAGGATGAGAAGGGGGGGTTAGGGGGTCGTAGACGAGCCGAAGGTTAATGAGTTTGCTACTGCCTGTCACGAATAAAAGTACAGGCATGGGGCCAGTGTTGCGCCCGATGAAATAGGTATACGTATACCTCGTAGGTTATAGCAGCCGGTACATACGTGGTTTCCGGAATGCATCCCCATTGGTCGCGCACGAATTACCCGCTGGAAGGGGGCAAAGAGCAAACCGCTCGCCGGCAAGATGGCGCCTGTTCTAAATTCAAAACAAGACGCTGCTTAGCATATACATATCCCGGGCTCAGCCGCGGCGTGCACGCTATGACATTCGCAATTCAAATCCGTACATTTCTATTACCATTTTAATTCAAGGGCACTCGGTCGCGACGCGTGCATCAGCCCCGCGAGGGTTATTTTGCATCCGGACGCTGCCGATCGGCGAAATTTCTTCGCAATTTTCCCCTCGTTCCTCTCGATTTCTAAAAATTACACAGTTTCGCAACATATTTCTTTGCATCAGTGAGTAGATCTTTACATTTCAACGGGAAGAAGATACTCCTGGCTTCAACAATTACTTGATGACTTATTGTCAGTATGCACGAATTTTTACCGCGGAAGGTCTCGCCCAGAGAATAACAGTTCACAGATTAGTACAGAGAAAGCGTTTCGCTAATTCTTTCAATAATACAGGAGATCGGACAATTAACATAAACTTTGCGAGACAATTGAATCTGAACGGAGCTAGAGGAGAATTGAAGACAGAAAACAGCACAGTAAATGTTGAGGATGTCTTACTGTTACTACAGGCAATCTCTAATTTACATTTAAAAAATTCAATCACAGCCCCATTTCGTATGAAATTTCTTGTGATTGCGCGTACTTGGCAGGAGTCGTCTGTTTCGCCATCGAATTTCCTCCTTTCGCCGGGACGCGACAGTTCGCAATGGTTAACGCGATAAGAAGCCACAGTTTTCTATCGGTGGTCGATCGGCAGTCCGCTATTACATTATTCATTCGACCGAATCACCCGCCAATTTTCTTACAGATCGTAACTCGTTCCGCGGCCGATCCCGAGTGCCACGATCAGTCATTCCGTAATCGTCTGTCGCGTTTATCCAATTAAATACGTTTCTCGAATTAAAATCTCGACGCCGCGCGCCGCCGATTCGGAATCCGGCTCCCGCGGACCTCCGCCGATCATAAGCCTTCCAAGGATTTTGCAGGTTTTTTAATAATTACAAGAATCCGCCTCGGCGGCGAGGCGTGGCGGACGAATCATAACGCGTGTCACGCACGACTTACCCTTTAATGTACCTCGTTATGACCCGCGGATTCGCTGATTTCGTCTCGATACCATAATAAAACGGAAATTTTATGAAGACCGGACAATTTTTACGCGAGCCCCGATCCCCACCGGCCCCGGGGCGAACGATTTTATGGCGTAGGAGAGATCCCGTTGTTTCTTTTCCTTTTTTCCTCCGTCGATTCTTTTCCGCCTGTCTCTCGAGTCGAGCAAATTGCGCGGCAATTTCCGAGACGACCGGATGGCTACGATCGCCGATAATCGTCTAGTTAGATCGGCCATGAGAATCGGAGACAGACGAGATCCGATCGAACATCTGGCGAAACCCTTTTAGACGCGGCACCCGGATTTGTGTGCTGCCGACGAAAACTGACTCGTTCCCGCGAATTTATGTGCCCCGTCAGATTAAGGGACCACCTTTCCCTTTCTTCTCGGGGGCGCCCCGGCATTGTACCACTTCCGTGTACTCGGTTACGCATAACGAGATCCTCAGGATTTCACGGGCCTTCGAGGTGTCGCTCTTCCGTATTAATGACCCGTCCGACTTCCAGAACAGATGTTCCCTGCGGCTCTTTTTAACGCGCCGTTCGAAAAATCACGACGCATTTTTCTCCCCGTTCTTCAGTGTGCGTTTTCCCGTTCGGTAGACTCGACCCGACCGTTCGATATTTGACAGTGTTGCTTGGATGAAACTCGAAACAAAATATAGCAAGGAAAAAGAATGAAACGGTAACCCGGTGTAATGGGTTCCTAATAATTTTAAATAGAAAATCAACGCAGAAATCATTTCGTGAATAGGAGCTCGGACGAAGTCCGTTGTTTACGATGTGGCAATCCGAATCGATCGGATCGCGGTGAATCCGATCCGCAGGATAAATCATTCCGCAAAACCGTCGGCATTCCTCGCGAACGTCCCGCTCTTCGCAAGCATCGCATGTTGCTCGGTTATTAGCGGATCTCGCTCGACATATTTACCATCCTATCGGAGAACATTTATTTTCACGGTGGCGAGCGCTTAATCGGACGTAATTACCTCTTATTCCGCCGCGAGAGTGTACTGACGTAACCGGAGCGTGATTGACGCGGCCTTAAGCACGTCAGGCCCGTGTTTTTCCGTGATCGTACGTTATCGAGGATCGTCCCCGAGGTGTCTCGAGATCGCGTCGCGGATTTCGATGCTCGGGGGCCCATTCTGCTAACCCACTACTTCCCAAAGTGGGCTTTCCTTGTGGGCTCATGGGAACAGTATATAAATATAATATATAGAACGGTCCAGTTCGATTTGGCCGCGCCAGTACGTCATCAGCGGATTTGGCCAGAACTTGACGTACCAGTACGTCATCGGTTGCGAATGGGTTAATTGCGGGCATTGAGGGAGCTGGAAAGGGCGAGCGTTCCTTCTCGCGCGAGGGTTGATCGTCGCGATTAATCATGGCTGCCGGTCACAATCGGCCGCAATCTGTATCTCGCATGCACCGGGCTCGCCGCGATGCTCTCGAACGGACCGTTCCGCTTCTTCGCTTATTAAAGACATTCAGGTCGGTGCCAGTAGTCGACCCGGCGTCGATTCATAACAAGAAATTAACAAGCGCGTGATGAATGACTCGCGCGATCTGCCTCGAGCTTTTCGACCACTCGCTCGCCAGCCCCGGGAGTTCGTGGAAACGACGAATTACGACGATAGCGGCGCTCTAATTAATCAGCGGGATTATATAACGGCGAACGTTTCAGCGGACCCCCTCGAAGAGATTGGCTACCCCCTCGATTCGGCGAACACGAACTTCAACCTGTTAATTGGCCGATTTTTCAAGCCACTTGCGGAGGCCACGACGAGGACGTAAAATAACTGGACTATGTTCCTATCGTACATTCACTCAAGAAAGGAATTCGTTCAGGACTTCCGGAATTGAAGGAATACTGATTTTTCGTGTGAATCGTGAAAATGAAGAATGAAAGCGCCCGCTTGTTGCCATCTTCATCTTTCCGAACAGCGATCGGTAACATTTGTTAGAAACTTAATGCGTTGTTCATCGACTTCCAGACCCGAGAGATATAGACAAAAGGACATGTGCCACCGTGCTATTTCTCTCTATAACATGATTAATCACCTACCCGATGACTCCATATCGGTAAAGTTGATCGGATCCACCGACTTTCTTATAAATCTCTTCTCCGCCGCTAAAACACATAATTTCGCAATTAAGCGACCACAGCACGTAACGGTTTCAAGCTCACGGATCACAAAGCGAATCATTAATTACCGTAGCCCTTTCATTGCATTTCAGTGCAATTACCGATCCCATCACGGCTTTCTCTGTTCCTAGAAGACGGAATATGTTCGTGACGAACGAATCAATCGGTCCAGTGCGCGACACTGTTCGAAAGGCTGACGGCTCCGACGCACAGCCACACCTACGATCCGCCCGAAAAACCCTGTGGATTCTAAAGAAGTGGAAATCGAGATAAATCGGCACCGTTAGGCGTCAGTGTAGTTAGCGATCGGGACGTGCGGCGATAACTCATCGACGCCCGGGCGACGTTCCCGATCCGTCTTCCAGCGGTTTCCTTTCTTCGGTGCACAATCGGTAGCAAGAACACAGGAGCACGAGTAGACAATGGCGAACGGGAAAGAGGAGGAGATCTCGGTCCCGGGGTTGAAGGAGAAAAATCTCTGGAGGGAAGAAAAACGACTGGCCGATCGAGACCGGCCACTCGAAGGTGCCATCGGACGCATTCACGGAAACCAAAACATCCATTTCAGAGCGGCCCCGGGACAATGACGACCCCGTTGACCCAGCCCGACAATAGAGTCGGCCGTGCCACTTGAAAGAGAGATGTCCATCGGCCCGGGATTGACCCACGGTCCAGATCGTCAGATAAATTTCGCATTTGTAAAAGATCGCCGAATCGACCGCGTGCGACGCACACGGCACAGAAATCGATTGATTTCTCTCCCGCGCACAATGCTCGAACTTGGCTCCCTTTTAGCTCGGTAATTGTCAAGCGATCCTGTCCGGACGAACTACTCCGATGGGCGAACACGACGGCCACTTTTCACCGGACAAACGACCAACGAATAGAGGACTCGCTAAACGCGGTACCACACCGCCTCGAGACCGGACAAAATATTATTCCGATGTACACCAGCCAGCACGGCCGCGAGTATTATTCGCGGCCCGACGCAGCAATAATATTTTCTCTCGAAATAAAGGCCACTTACGATACACTTGCCTCGCCGTGTGTGGTCCGTGTCCTGGAGAGTCCTGCGCCGCACAAGGAGGACACGGACCCGCGGCCTTTATCCTCGTCAATCCGTTCTTCTTGTTTCCTCCTTCCGTTTTTGCCCGCACATCGACGGTCAATGCCGGACTCGTAATCAATCCGTGATTTTAAACGTTTCGGGGAATACTTCTGTTAACAAGACGGAATTCGATAGGTGGAGATTGATTCGGAAAGGCAGATTCACCGAGGAATTCAGGTTTAATAGTGATCATCCTACAAAAATATTCAGGTCCGAACAAAAAAACCTGAATCTTTCACAGAATCTCTTACCTCCATTATTTTTAAAAGACTGGGGCCATTACTATTATTGGAGACGAACCTCTTTTAGTCTCTCGGTAGCTGACGATGAAGACATAAATTTGCATAAGCACTCTCAGCCCAATAATTACATCCAACACGGTAGCCCATCAGAACACACTGGAATAGATCAGCAAAAAATCGGCACAGATTCTCCGCCCATTTCGCAATGGGGATTTTGAGAAAGCTGAGAGGTTCGAGCGGTTCCAAAGCGATTGCGCAACAGAAAGGTTAATGGGATCGTCAGGTGTGGAAAGATCGTAGCCACGGGTTCGCAAAAATGACGCGGTTACGGGGAAAATCCCGAAGCTCATCGCGCGATACAATCTCGCGCGAATCTCGATCCAATTACCGGATCATCGTTACGGTTTTCGCGGCGGCCGCGCACATTAGCTGGCGTAAATCGCCGATGATTCTCGCGTGATTGTAGCTGGACTGTGTATACAGTCTGTCCCACGAAAGCGTACCCGCGAGATCTCTTCGAAAATAGAAGAAACGTAGATCGTAGGTAGATCTAACGCTTCAGGAACATTACATCACCGTAAAATTGTAAAGCTGCATTCATGAAGAATCAATCAACGATTTCTTTGGGCATATGTTACAACGAAGTTTGCTAAAATTCTGAAATTCTCGGGAAGTAATTCGAATTCAGTCAGCAAAATAAAGGGGGATGGAACTTATTTGCACACCCAATACGTTGAATCCTGTCGACGCAGTATCGGATTCTGGGTTGATTAGCGTCGGTGTTCGCGAAGGGAATGACGATCGAGTGGAGAAGGAATAAAAGTCAATCGGTCAGTGATTTAGCCAGGCTATAGGCGGCGCGCACGCGTTAACCTTAGCGCGAAATAACTCGCGTGTAACTCGTAACGCTCTAGCATTAGGTGCTGGCAAAAGCGAGCTCGAGAGCCGAGTGCTCGAGAGCCGGCTGGCCGCGATGTTAATTGGAATTACACATGTGTGGTCACACGCGGATGCCTGATCTTGAGAGGCGTCCTGGCCGGCCTGGGCATGATGTACACGCTCTGCACCGCGCGGCGTCCAACCGAACAGACAAGGACGAGTCCTCCTCTCACTTGAAAGATCATCCTCGGCCAGGATACTCGCCGATGGTTCCTTTTACGGTTCAGATGCAACGCGCGATGCTAATGCGTCCGTTCCGCGACGGCTAGAGCCGTGTTACCCGCGAGCTCGATTTATGGCAAGGGAATCATTGTTCGAGATTTTTCGCCGATCGACTGTGACTCGCGAGCGATCGACAGCCACGTGCTGCGAGAAACAACAACTCCTGCAGTTTGTCCAACTTGATGTATGTTCTTCGATACTTGATAGAAACATTGTATCCTTTTTTATTCAGGATACAGAAAGAAATGGTACAAAGGTAAATGAGTGAATTTTTGGAAAGAGTTTCTCTCGAGGGTTAACATACCTTGCACCTTAACCCCTTGACTTATAATATCGTGTCTGACTCGTGACAAAGCTCCTGAGCAGATTCTGATAAAAACGTACGTTAATCATTTCCTTTAAACCGAAATAAAATTCTCTATTTTGGTGTTGTTAATGTACAGCTACGTATTGGAGAACGTATAGGCATACGATAGACATATAAATTGTCTCCTTTTTTTAGGAAATTACGATCTACGAAAAAGTTCGAATCAGTGAAATCGCAAAATAAATCGTAGGTCAAGGGGTTAAGCCCGAAAGTTCTCCAGAAATTTTCCAGCAAGTCGGGAACGTGTTTCCAGTGAGCTGCGGAAAACAAAATGTTTCAGAAAAGCGTCTAAACGCAGCGTCGTCTCCGGCGATGTTCCTCGCGCGGAGATTTCAATGCGCGGTGACGTGGGAGTAATTGCGACACACGGTGGTACACACGTACACAGACACGTGGCCCGACCTTGCGCTCGTCTTCCCTGTACGGCGCAATCGTATGCTTTGTGATCAATTACGCGATATCCAGTTTCGTCGCGCTCCTCGCCTAACGACATGGCCCAATTAAGGACGACGATTAATGCGTTCGCCGCTCGCGAGACCTTTTCCTCCCGCTGCGGCCGCCTCTGACTCACCAGGCTTGTTACTTGTTAGTTTATCCGTGACATCGGTAACCGAGTTTTCTGGAATTCACACACCGCGCCGCGAACAGGTTCTGCGCTCTGTCTTATTTTCCTACCCTGAATTATGTCGTCCTCACTTCTTACTTGCTTGTTCAGTCTCTCGTTAAAAACCTGCTCCATCGAAATTAGCTATCGGGAAGAATTGTCTGCGTGCAAATTTGCGTGCGAATTTTTATGGTAACGTTACACCAAAGATTAACAGCTGAAAAATGCAGGAGGGTTGAAGAACTAAATTTTCAATTTTTTTTTAGTAATAGCAATTATATCAAAGCAAATGGGTTGAGATTCTTCATAGGTATTCTTTCAGTGTTCAAATTTCGAGCACTGTTTAATCTGTGAAACAGAGAAGGTGACGCTTCGATTAGTAACTTCCAACTTCCCGAGGCATATTTTCACAAAGTTAACGTGTTCCTAGTGGGCGTCTCGAAGAGATCTGAAGAAGATCGCGATTCGCGCGACCTTTCGCAGCAGGCTCGCTCGGTCTCCTCGCTGGGAGTGCGTAAGAACGGCTGCATCAGCTGGCGAATAATTATGAAAACACGGTGGAACGGAGAATAGGGTAGGCGCGACTGTTTCCACGATCGAGGGTAACCTTAATGTCCCGGCTGGTTACATAAGACTGTATACATAGACTCGGTACTACCTAGTACCTAGTAGGTAGCTGCGAGCGGATGAGCCTCGTGATGAAATCCGCATCTCGCGAGAGCGATACCGTCCGAGCGGTCTTGTATCACCGGATGATCTTGAACTAACACCTTTCAGGGCATACTCCAGCATTTATTACGGACATGAGGTGTTCCAATAATTGCGCAAACGCCGCGGGATTGCCTGCATACGTGTCATCGGTAATCGCCTCGCGAGGAGCGCCCCTTCCTTCAGGTTTTTCCCCTCGGGGCCTCTCTATCCGTGATCCGATCGACTATCATCGCTGAGAACCCCTCCTCGTCCCTCGGGTCCCATGTTCGTTAAGAGACCCGAGTATCCCGCGACGATACGCGCTTCTATTTGCTCGTCCGCGTTCGCGGCTGGTAGTAGGAGAAGATGAGAAAGGACGGGGACCACGGAGAGACCGACCGATGCGACGAGAAGAGAAAAACCAGGTACAACCGATACTCTCCGCTGGTACTTGTCATTTCCAGCCGGCGGATACCACGCTCGTGTCTATTATGGTTAACGCGACGATAAATTACGCGAATGGGTCTATCACGCCGCGGACGAGCGCGCCGGTGACCTCCTCCGTCGATAGGCACGCGGCTGTTCGTGGATCATAGAGTCGATGGGAAAAACTCCGAGGATCCTTCGTCGCTGTGCAGGGATCGACACCGATCATTTCGAACACAACAACTTCCAGGATTCGCAAAAAAGATCTTATTTCCATATGAGGTTCGTGCTAGATCATTTCTTTGTTGAGTACGCACGTCAGACGATCGCTGTTGCTGAAGTTTGCCGGCTAACTAACGCGGATTCGTGTTCGTAAGAAATACAAGAATCTCAGTCCAATTAAAGTCTAACTGCTCTTCGATTAATAACTACAGTCATAAAAAAGCATAATAATAGACATGCAAATATGAAAGTATCAAGTGATTTGCGAGGCTCAATGCTGAATCTCGTTCAGGCTCACTTTCAGTTATGGTAGTTCCGTCGAGAGAACTGTGCAAAAAATTCATTGATTTAACAAAAAACCAGCGGCTAACACAATATAATTTACCTGACAGTCGCGTCGTCTCACTTACGACAACGTACGCGGAGTGTAACCGCGTAAATCCTCCACATTTCAGCCTCGTCGCTGCGCCCTCGTGATCACTATTATTAATAACGATCGCGGGTATCGATATTATTGCGGCCAGCCTCGCTCAATTCGCCGCTCGATAAGGTCACGCGCGTTTACGTAACGAGCGTCCGTTCCATTATTGTTGAGAGAGGATCTCTCGCGACTCTCTCTCTCTCTCGCTCTCTCTGGCAGTGGGGCTCCTATCGAGCGTGCCGCTCTTGCTCCCGGGGCATTGTTGGCCCCGCGGGGTCATGCTCGGTCCACCGGGGGAATCCGGCTGCGAATTCGCGCGCCGGATCCGTGCGAATCCGTAGCGGGGTATAACTCAGTGCGGTTGACTCTTGAATGGAGCTGGCTTCTTGTAAGGGCTTACGACGACGAGGACGCCGCGGCGTACAGCCCGACACGGCCCGTGCAAACCCGACTGAATGGCCGGCACTATATTCGTACGCGTGTAAAAAATCGAATTTATCGAGCTGGAATCCAGCCAGATATAAACAATCCTCCGGTGGTGGCGAGAGAGGCGCGTGCGTTCCGTTCCATTCCGTTCCAACGCGCCGCACCGTTCCGTTCTGTTCCGTTTAAATCCATTCTTCGTGTGCTCCACAATGCAAGTCTCTCCGGCCGGGGGTGAAACAATTGACCCTCTGATTAACGAAACCCGTCCAGCCGGCGACGACTATACCGCGGACAATAATTGCACGATCACGCGGCGACCCAGGGGTTGTACCCGGGGAAATTGTTACATCCTCCGCCGCTCGATTTCTCCTACACCGGCTAGGACTACTTAAATGGCCATTTACACGGGCGGCGCATTGCGGCCACTCTTTTAATGATCTCATTGTGGCCGGCCTTTATAGTCTGGTTACTCTTTAATTAACCCTCGAATCGCGGATGTTGGAACAACCTCGGCTGAATGCCGCGATTCACTTCCAGTGAAAGTCCTCCGGTGACACGATTTTGCGCTGCCTCAAGAGTTATGGTTACGGCTATTCGTCGACCACGACGATGCGTTAATTGGCCCGGGCTGATCGGGCTCGGAATACCTTTTTCTGGATTTTAGGCACATATTTTATCGTGTCCTATCGTGTCTCACCGGATTGAATTTATTCCAATTATTGCAAAATAACAAAATTCGAACCAGTCATTTTGACCAGTGGGGTAGGTTCAGTGTTGAATTCTGCGACAATTCTTCTATCCTTGCGATTGTATTGTAATTTTATATATTTGGCAAAATATACACAAATAAAACGCAATCGGTGAAAAATTAAACTGGAAAATAACAATGTATTAAGTCATATCCTTTTCTTAAGGGAAAATAAAAGCCAATTTTTTTACCATTTAGTAGAAATGCGTACTTTGATTTTGCATATTTGATGCGCCGAGGAGAAAATACTTTAAAGGTTAGAAAGCACTACAAGGCAGGAAATGTCGGCTGTCAAGCAATGTCATCTCTATACACGGAAAACGAAATTATTTTCCGAACGATCTAATATAAAAATGATTACATCCTCCTCGTTATTTTTAAGGACTGGGGGTTAACGATGCTTCGCTTGCTCTCGCAAAATTCCAAAATGATATTCAAAAGTCGTGCACGATGAGAGTGTACTCGTTAATGGGACCACCGGGAGACAGAGCGCGCGCGTGCCGCGGAATATTAATAGGAAATTAACGGGGAAAGTATATCAGTGGGAGCCTGGTATAGCGTACGCCGGCAACACAATAGACGCGGCAATAATCCCCGGACAGCTTCCGTACGCTTGATCCCGGGGTGGACCTTGTTCGAGGATCGTGGCTCGTTATTACAGAGGCGAATGGGTCGACCGCACGCACGTCGGGACGAGGCAAAAAGTCGTTTTCGCGTAAAACGATCGGCGTTGCTCGGCTTTCCGTCGTAAAGAAGCGCCCACACGCGCCGATGCTCTCCGCTCGCATCGGCCCCATAATCCCCGCGCCGCGCCGCCAAGAACGTGAGAATGTCCGCGGGACGATAAAAGTTACGCTCGTGAATTTTACGTCCCACTCTCATGCGTCCCTGGTCGCGAATCCGCGCGAAAAGTCGCCGCCCGCGACCTACGGTCGCCAGGACCGTTTCCGATGCCGCGAAATTCGCATTTTCCCTACCTATTTCTTTCTATTACAATTTTCTGTCAATTTTTAACCGACTTCGAAAAAGGAGGAGGTTACTCAATTCAATCTGTATGTGCCTTTTCTCGCTTTTTTTTTTCTATGTATGTTTACTGATTACGCCGAGATGGATGGACCAATCGGAACGCACATAACACACTAATTTTAAGCAATTGAGTTTCAGGAACCCTGAAACTAGGCAACAGCGAATATCCCCGGAACGAATTTTACCCTCGCGATGAAAACGTGAAATCTGGATTAACTTCGGAGCGCGAAGTATAATTGATAGGCCGCGCTGTCAGAGAGGGATAAATGTGGCAAAGCGGATTATAATATCGGAATTAGAGTGATTCATGGCTACGGAACTTCCGCGTCCCGCAGCACATTTCTGCGGCCACGATCGATTAATTTGAAGGAATGCCTCAGATTAAATAACAATGGCAAGTGCGTGACTCCGATACGTGTAACGAAGGGGTGCAGGAACGTTCGTTATTATTCTCGGTGAGCAGCTGCAGTCGAGCCTGTAATAATAACAATGTCTGACAAGTATATAATACAGAAAAGAGAGTGGCGGCAGACCTGGACGGCGGCGGCGCGACGCGAGGTCCTTGAGCGCGAATAAAGATTTATCAGGAATGCAGCGTATCCACGAATAAATCTTCGATCCACGAGGAAATCGTACCACCGTGCAACGAACTGTGTCGAACATGCCGGATAACTTCTCGTTAATCCAGGAAATATTGAGCGCCAGATTACAACGACAGACAACCTCGTTAACTGTCTTCAATCTCGTTTAAATCATTCCCGGGAGAATTTGCAACTACGAGTATTAGTCACGGGTGGTCATAAACGTTTAGTGGAACGCATTCGGAAATTAATGAAAGTCCATTCATATTGTCTAAACAGCGATTCTGTCGAACTAAAAAGTAGAGGCTTTACTTTATCACTGTCTTTAGATAGTAAATCTTTTCTGTTGATCGCGTAATATTGTCTGCGTTATATGTTATCGTTGGATACTATCAATATTTTGGTGGCTACTGTTGTTACGGGCAGCGTTGACAGGTATCAAATGAAATTATAGTGGAGTTAACATTATTTAACAAGTGCATTATTTAACAAATTGAGACACTTATATTTAAACGATTAAATTGAATCGCAGAATAGTGTACAATGACAGCAATAAAATGGAATATACCAAGCAAAAATCGCATGTTTGGAACACCTTTCAGCCATTTCGTTCGAAGTGTATCAGGTTGATCGGCAAACGGCCGCAGTCTTCCCATGCCAGAAGGTTTCTCTCCCGACACTTGATTTACACGCGGCAACACGAGATCTTCAATTATTTCAAACACCTCGCGTTATCGAGCATCTCGCTCACAAAAGGGGACGATTCAATAGAAACCCTTAGACGACCTCCGGCCGACGTATCGTTCTTTATTTTGAAAACACGTTACCGCACAAGTAAAGAAACATCGAATCGCAACAGATGTCTCGTCACCGTACCACCAACAGAGAGGAAGAGCCAGAGCGAGAGAGTGGAAGCATTCCCGAGTATTCTTCATCGCGCGCGGCGTTATATGAGAATAATTTTATCGGTGGAAATCGAGAAGCGGGCAAACAGTTCGCGCCTGCCGGTCGGCAGCGCAGACGTTCCCGCAATCGGCCGCGCGTGTATAAGCGCTCGCGTCCAGTTGCGGTTTGCACAATGCGCCGGCCGTATCCCATAGAAAATCAACGGTACGATTCTGTCGAACAATGGCCCCGCCATTTGTGTCCCGTTAAAGCCGCGATTTTATCTAAATCGGGGGCTGGGGCCCGGAAACGCACGGCCGAAAAGGAGTCGCTCGGGGAGGACGGTCGCGGGATCTCGACGTTGCCCTGTCTCGGGTCCATTCTGACCCATCCACGTCTTCATCGCCGAACTGAAGAGAATTGTAGTTAATGAATTCATTTTCGTTTTTCTTTTTTAATATTATTTTCAATGAAAAATTGAATCGAGGACCACAACAGGGTTAAGGCCGTCGACGGAGCCCGTCGATCCGACGACCGGTTGAGCAATGCCGTGCAAAGGATGCGAAGGATCGATTCATTCAGCCGGCGACGCGACGCATCGTGTATTCATCGCGCGCCACGGTGGCATTCGAAAGGTTGACTAGACGATACACGGGGAAACGTATCTCCCGGCGGACAGCTTGCAAACGCAGACGCGGCCTGACGATCGTTTTAACACCTGCGATAATTACCGGGAAAACACGGAGTAACATTTCAGGGAACAGCGCAGTATTTCTTCGTCGGGCAGCGCCGAGCGGAGCCCAGGCTCCGCTTCCCCGTGGCCTCTCCTTCGGAATTCTTCGGCCGACGATGCTGCTTTGAATGGAGAAGCGCGAATCCAGGGGAATGAATTCGGAAAAATTTTAAGCAACTCTGGAATACTTGGCTTGAGAGAGCTTGTTGGCTGCAGGCGATCCCGATGGTATCTTCGTTCCCATGGGCACGCGCTTAAGCAGAGGATGTTGATGATTTTTACCATTAATTTCACAGATTTCTGCGTTCGATGTGGTCGCCGCGAGAGTCTGTGGTTTAAAGGTTAAATGAGAGAGGCCGTGCTTTATTTCAATTACCGAGTTCATACATAATAGACGAAGTTATTGAATTTTCTGATTTCACATCTTTCAATCCAGCGTTTCAAAAGCTATAATTTCATGTCCGTTTTGTGATAAGTATGGGGTAGTATTAAATATTCGAATCAGATCTAATTAGTATGTCTCTAAAGGAAGAGATATAGGAACAAAAGTATGTTCGGTCGAAGAAAATCAAAGAAAGCCAAATAACACGATCGAATGAAATATTCATTGGCGTCTAGATATTCTCACAATAACTCGAAAGAGTTAAAGAAGTGGGGTCGAAGAAGACCCCAGGAGCGCAGGGTGAAGAAATCCCGCGTCGTCGCAGAGCGTCTGGCTCGAGGGTGAGTCATGTTTCGTCGCCAAATTCGGCGATGCCAGGAGCAGGACTATCATTTTTGCGTTTCAGCGTGGGACGGGGATCTGGTAGCCGTTCGGTAGCGTCGGGACGACGGTGGTTTCCTGAAGAATTGTCGTCCTTTTCTCCTGGCTGCGATGTTGTGTTCGCGACGCGACGGGCCCGTTAATTTGTAGGGCCGTCGAACCGCTTTTTACCGGCGACGACGAGACCGCGAACTCGAGTTTTGACACATTTTGACACGAGGACCACACAGAGCGTCCGCTAGCCGCGCCAGAAAACATCACTCGCCCCCGACGAGCGACCCGAGGGACGGAACCGAGGCCCGGAGACGCCCGATAGACGCGCAAGAACCACGGCCACCGTCTACCGGATAAGTTATTAGCGGTGCCAGGGGAAAGAAACAGCAACGGGAATATCAATGCACCACTCGGAACCTACTACCCCGTTCCGCGATGTATTTATTACTGGCGATCGACTTTTTTCAAACGGCACCAAGCCGCAAAAGATCACGACCGAGTTATTGCCTCTGTGTCGCGACCACGGGGGCGAACGAAACCCAGACCCCCGAACTTCGTTTTCTTCCGACCGATCGCGTACCCGAGGACACGGACCGCGATCCGGTGAATATGGATCACTCTCGAGCGTGTCGTTTTGCGCCTCTCGTTAAATATTGGATGAGCCCCGGCATTTTTGCCCGCGCCGGATTTTTGACGGATCGTCGCGGGAGACCGAGCGCTCTCTTGATTCGGCGATCTCGAGATCGGCGTTGAATATTGGAGGTCATAATTTCACGATGTGCACGTTACCGTTCGCTGAAAGGATCTAGAGACTATTCAACGTTCAATTTTTACTCCGGTGAATATATTTCTCTGATTTCTGCGGAATTTTCTGGGTGGCTGACCAGCCCGAGACCAAAGGAATGTTCGACTGAAAGTAGGAATTGTCCTGAGCCGCGCGGCGATCGCCATTAGCGACCATTGTCGCCGGGGGCTATTAAACGGCGATTCCATCTCGCCAAGGGCGTGCCATTAGTGTTTTACGGACCTGCTTCGTCCTCGGTTCGGCGAGGACGGTAAATCAGAATTTTGCAAGTGATCGAACGCGACGCGACGCGGAAACGTTCGTCGGGACATTCTACCTATTTTTACGGCAGCGCTGTGCGGTGCCGCGCCGGCAGGAATTTAAATCTCCACCTCCGCGGCGGCGGAAGATCATTGAAATCTCGTTTCGAATAGAAAATTTCTCGTCATAAAGGGGTCTGGTATCCCGACCTTGATGACCTACCACGGTTTCACAGAAGTCACGGGGAGTCGGATACGCGGACGACCGGCGTGTATTCGTCGTCGAGGTACCTTGCCAAATAAACATAAATCATCGGACGTCTCAAGAAAGCGGCGGACTCGACGAGCTAGGCGAACGATGTCGCGGGGACGAGCCGTTTCGCCCGGACGTTTCAGAAGAGGACGAAGAGGAGGAGGAAGAGAACGAGGAGGAGGAGGAGGAAGGGGAAGGAGGAGAAGAAGAAGAAGCATGAGAAGAAGAGGACGAAGAAGCAGAAGACGAAGAGAAGAGCCGTCGATCTGGCGTGGAACGTGGCGTTGACCCCGGCCCGTGAATCGAACGCCGTACCCGGGGACTCGTAACAGAATCGCGACTGACCTCAGCCAGGTACGAGGTGTTAGACAAACAGCTGGCCCGAGACCGCGCACAAAGACGCGTTTTATACGCTCACGGTGCCTCGCCGGTATTACATACGGCTCTCACGAGGTACCTACCAACACGCGCGCGTAACAACCGGGGATCGAGAGAAGGACGAACGCGCCGCACTCGAACCAGAAAAAGCCGGAGAACAACGGGGGACAGAGAGAACCAGGGAGAGAGAACGAGAGAGGACCTACGATCGTCATGGACGAGAGAAGAGACGACGGGATGGGTGTATGTAGGAACGTCGAGTACGAGTCACGGAGCTTCTCTTCTATCGCCTCGCATAAGCTGCTAGCTTCTCCGCTACTCTTTCTCTCTCGCGTACCACCTTGCGCCGCATTCCAGCATGCTAATTCGCTCGGTGCGGCCGCCACGTGTCCCACGATCCAAAATTGTGTACTCCTGGAAATCTGGTGCGCAGTGGACCCTGTCTTAGTTACACATGGTGGACCCCGGAGTTCTTGCTGGAGATAGGTGAGTAGACACCTAACACTTTGAGAAAGGGATGAGAAAGGGTTTTATGTTTGGTGGCACTGAGTATGAAAAATAAATTAGACCCAGTCTAGCTACTCGTCTATGGAAAGAGGAAATGTATATTAAATTATTGGTGGTGTTAATTGACAATGGAGAATATCGTTGGAGAAGCCGATCGAAGGACCTTGGAGGTTTTCAGCCGGGGCAAATAACGCGTCCCCATTTCCCCGTTCTGCGACGCAACAATTAAAATACAATGGATCCGATGAATGTATAACGAAGAGGACGTTACGCAGGATCACGTACTAACGTTGTACAAATGGCCGGCCAGGAAACAAGGAGGGAGACAGGAACGACGGACTGCAGGTTCCCATGACTCGCCCACGCCGCGAGGAAGGTGCTCGGCGATGTCGTCGTCGCTCGTCGTCGGGGGCATAAAAGTGTCCGGAGACCGAGACCCGAAGATCTCAAGTGCCCGGACCACCTTGCACGCTGCGTGGGCGATCGTCTCGCGAACAGTTAGCGGAGCTTGCGCAAGTTCGAGGTCCTCCGCGCCGACACCGCCGGAAACCTGTGAAAAGCTGCGCTTCATTTGATCTGATGATTCTAAATGAAGTTTATGTCAATGTGCTTCACTGTGTGGTTCTCGTGTATGTTTTTATTTAAAAAAAAAAAAACAAATATATTATCAACGGTAGAAGACAAAGGAGATAACAATCTCGTAAATAAAAACTGCTTCTAATTCAACAACGGCTAGATTCTGACACAATCTTCTAGAACAAGTATATGAAAGTTCTACTGAAGATTCGAAAAATAAAAATTATTTGCGCAAGCGTGGCTTTTAATAGTAACAGTCAGACAGATAGTCCGGGATAGCATAGGCCGCAGGAATTTCATTTATTCCGCGGCGCAACGCAAGCGACCGGCTGCAACCGGCGAACATAGTGTTACAGTGAAATCCATTCTGTTATCAGAGTGTAATCCTAAACACGGGCGTGCACACGGGTATTAATGAACAGCGCGGAGTGGCGGGCATTAATCTTGCCGCGAGATTCGTAATACAGCGTCTCGCGGCGGTTCACCACCCAGGTGATATCAGAAAGCGAAAATCCTGGCAGCGTGGACAACAGATAAACGAGTGATTAGTGTTTCGCGGGCCGGGCCGCGCGCGTTTCTAGAACACGCGACACGGTTCTGTTGTTGGCCCGGTGCCTGTGGGCGTCGAAAATGTTATCCACTGAAGACAATTAAGCACCTCGGTCCCTTTCGAGAAAGAGTCGACGGTTACATCGTCGCCATTAACACTCTGAACGCCGCATCTCCCAAAAGTGGCACACAGGATTATTTGTACAGATGCAAAAATGGAGAATTTTCGTGTTCATACCTTCAGTGTATTAATCATATGTGTATGTACATATACAGGGTGACCCACCTAAATATAGCCACCTAAATGTAGACATGACGTAACAAATGTTTTTAATGCAACGAACTAATGCGATTTACCAGAAAAGAAATATCGATCACCTTGAAAACTCCGGAGACAGATCTTGAGAACAAAATTAACATTTGCGAAGCATTTTATATTGCGTTAAAAACATATGTTCACAACATTTCATAAAAAATAGTGGAGATATTTAGGTGACTACGTTCAGGTGGACCACCCTGTATATGTATAATTTCAATGGATGTATCCTGTTTTTTACGAGGTAGAATATTTTTGTTGTTAAGAAAAAATAAATCAATTCTATTTTCTCTTCTATCTAGCTAGGATCTAGCAGAATTTTGTTCTGACCACTGAATGAGGATCATAAACACATGACTCGATAATATTGATTCGTGGGAGAGGCTCCAGTGACCGCACCCATTTAACCCGGTAATTATACCCGAGAGGTAATTATGTTGATTGGATCTGCAACGTGTCCGATGTTCATTTATATTCTGAAACTTGCGTTTGATACATGACCGGCGAACACGGTGTCGTATCAAGCACACGTGGCGCTAATTAGGAGATTGAATCATCACATCACGGCTGAAGCATTGGTTGGCAGGGGTATTTATTAATGATTTCTTTAAATGAGTTTGCAAAGCTGATGCATCACACGGGTTGCACGCTTCGTTGATTCGAAGTCGACGGTCAGTTTATCTCTACGTACAGATTTTTCCGAGAGTCTAGTTAAAAGAACAACAGTACATACAATAAAAGAATGAAATAAAAAATCTACAATGAGAGTATATTGAAACCTCAACGTATGCACTTTCATAAATCATGCAGATATAAATTTTCTTTTTCCTCCAAGAAATGTGTGCTTAAAAATGAAAAAGCTCTGATCGTTGTTACGGCGAAGCAAATTGTATGGCAAGGGGCTAGACAATATTTCAATAACACCGTAATGAATAAATTTGTTGTACTAGGCTAAACGGTACGGTGGTTCTGTGGCGATACAGTAATCACTGTCTAGAGGATTGAAGCAGAAAACGCGAAGGGTGCTCGACAAGAGGTTCGCGCCCTCTCCGCGTGAGGGTTTCATCGCAGCCAGTACTGGGACGCGATTCTCTTCTCGTAAGTAATTTATTGTTACTATTAAAATATACCCTGGTCGTCGTCGCGGTGGGTACGAGCAGTTATGGCCGAATATAACCATTTCTATGGGTGCACGAGGCGTCCACCGTGATTTACAATGCCCGGGGAGTTATGACGCGACGTGCCCACACTCGCGTTCTCATACGCCCCGTTCCCGTACGGTCAGCTTCTTCCCGCGGAATTCCTTATCCCGATGGTCCTGTCAATCGAAACTTCCCTGATAACGTTCTATTTCCATCATGAAAACTAGAAGTGTCGCCTTCAGTCCTCTAAATCCTGTTCCGAACGACCAACTCCACGCTATAGTTAAGACAGATGCGACGCAGCTTGCTAAATGCTCAGACAATGACACGTATCATATACGATGTTTTTATAAAAATCTAGCTTTCATTCTTTAAGGGTAGTACTTGATGACAGATACAAAAGTTATCGATGTAGTTATACAAATCTGATTTTCTTCTTTTTTAAGAGTAGACACAGAAGAAAAATAAGTAGAAAATGAATAGAACTTATGGACGTACATGTTTTCATAAAAATGTGGACTCCATGTTTTAATGGATTTTAAGAGATGATCGAGGTACATCACATTTCCTTAAAAATCCAGTGTTCATTTGTTTAAGGGTAGAACTTAAAGGATAGGTTTAATCATTTTCAGCCTGATTGGTTTCTACCTGTTCTTTTTCGGAAGGACGACTGTATGGCTTCTCGGCAGTGTTTCCATTGAAAGAAATTCATAAGAAAGCTCTCGCGTTCTTGTTCGATTTTTCTTCCATTCAAAGGTTCGACGGACGCGAGACAGGTATAGAGAAGAAACATCGATCGTCCAGATCGACGGTGTCCGTCGTGAATCGTCCGTCGTCGTTACGCTTGCGTTCTCGAATGCAGAGGGGTGAAATACGGCCCAATAAAAGGGCACTTTGACACAGTCTCCCGAGCACTGGCTGCCCATTGTTCGGAAGAACGGAACGATCGCGACCGCAAAGTCGATCCGCACGCTGGCGTGCCGCGGCAGTTAACGCGAAGAGGGACGAGCAAAGGGAACAGCAAACTTCCAGGAGGACTTTTTCGCGCCCGTCGATCGTAAAATCGATCTTCGTGCCGTGCAAGGTCTCGTCGGTTCTTCCTCGCGATCGAACAAATTCGTGCGTTGTCCGATGGCCAACGGAAAAATTCGATTCCCTTAACGCGACCGTGGAAATCCTCACGTGGATCCAGATGAAATCGAAAACCTCTGCGCGTTCTTCCTCCCCGATTCATCAAACAACGCACATTTCAATCCATTTCAAACTTCACGGACGAAGAATCGACCACATTTTTGTTCTATTTACGAATTCAGTATTAAATAGTAAAAGACACGCGAGACCTAGAATCCCACTTTCATATTTTTTGACACACTCCAACAACGATCTGCTGTCTAGCAGTCTTCCGAAAGGATCTATCGCTGAAAGGATCTATTCATTTCGCGTCCCCATCAAATAATTCGCTGCACCCAGCGAAATGCTACTAGCTAAAGTGTAGAAGCACAAGCTCGAAACTCATAAACTCGTCGTCCTCTTTGCGAAGAATCCCGCATCAACGACATTTCGATAGTTAACGTCGCGCGGATTATTGACGCGAGACCCGAGGCCGCGGGTCAAAAATCCCGCAGGGACGAACGATTTCACTCGTCGCGTCGGCATGAGTTCAGGTGGATGCTCGGTATCCATGGCGGACAACAGACTGTCGTCAACGGGGTGACGAGTTTTCACCTTTAGTGTCGATAAATATGGTGAAAGGCGGCGGTCGTGCGCGCGAGAAGAAACTCGCACCGCCGATAAGCCACTTTTTTTCCTCGACTCCCCAATAAATTTCTTTGACGTTGATCGCGCCGCGTCCCGCAATATGATCATTTACTGTGCATCGATGGCTTCGCGATGGCGGCAACCATCCCGCTTCGAACGCTTCCATTCGGCCGGTGTCCCTGCCATCGCAGGATTCACGACTCGAGATAAAAAGAATGGTATGGAGTCTACCGATTCGCTAGCCGTGGCAAGAATTTACTCCTTGTACACTGGTCAAGAAATTGTTACTTTCGAATGGTGTGCATTGGGTGGCATAAAAATTGCCATTGAATTAAATGCTTTTTTAACTTAATACGTTCGCTGCCAACCGTTATACATCTACTGTATGAACATAAATCGTAATATAGAACGTATAGAAAAACTTTTTGAAAACCACGCTTATATTAAAATCCACTAAAAAGGCGAAAATAATTTTTTTCCTGGTTCTCCATAAAATACCGAGTCCAGTTAAATGATTAGTAATATTTTTCCCCAAAATTTCAAGCAATTAGTTCAAAATTTTTTTCTGTTATAAAATTACTGCCGGAATAGATAGAAAAATTTAATATAAATTTAAATAAAATCACATGACATTCGGTATTTTATGGAGAACCACGGGAAAAAATTATTTTCTCCTGTTTAGTGCATTTTCATATAAGCGTGGTTTTTAAAAAGATTTTTTTATATAAACATACCTATGTGATTTAATGCGAGTAAACGCGACCATTTTACGAACCCTTGAATCATTCGTAAGTGTCCGCAATTTTTCCGGTTCGGAGCCGTTGCACGGATTTTGGAAGAGCTTGTAGCCTGGAAGAGCGTGTCGTCAATCGGGGAATATAAGCGAGAGAGGTGTCTCTGCGTGGCAATCGCGCGTTCCTCTCCCACGGGACCGAGACGAATTCCTTGTAGCGGTGACGCGCGATTTCCACCAGAGTTGATGCGCTGAGTCGATATCTATTGGCTCTCGTGGTATATTCGTGGTCGGTTTGCGTGCAGATCGGTGGAATCCCGTGATTCCAGTCCCGCTTGTCCATCAAGAAGACAGCGCGCGGTTATCGACGGATTGCGCGGCGATACGCGGCCCGGATCCTCGATCCGCGATCAATCGATCGGCCGGTCGGTCGCGCCAGGAGAGATCCCCGTGGCGTGTTACGAATCCTGCCAATCACGGGAGTGTAATCGATATCGGGCCTGGAGGTGGGTATCGAGCCGATACGATCGGCTCCGCCCCGGGCGTGTCGCCGGCCTGCACGATTTATAATGTTAATATCCCGGAGCCAGGTTCGACGCTTTCCTCCCTTCCCTTTCCCTTACTCCTTTTATTTCTGCCCTTGCCCACCAGGCCATCTCCCTTCCTGTCCGAAGGGAACGAACAACAAGACGAACCCACAATCGTCCCGTGTATCTTCAATTCCGATTAATGAGACTCACTTTTGCGCGATGATACTGTGTACCTCGACACAATTAAACGATCGTTCTTTAATTGAATGGAACGATCGTTTTCTGAAGGCTCGGGTGAGGGGGGAGGCGATTGTTGGGACAGTGGGATTGAACACCTGGACGGTTTCGATGATTTTTTTCTCGACCGCTTTGTACTGAGCGGGAGGGATAGAGAAATCTCTTTCTGTCGCAGAGGGTGAGTGGGGATCGTTGATCTTAATGCTAGACTTTCAGCTTTCGGCAGTCTGTGTTGATTTATTGGATTTCTTAGTTGCTTCTGTGTAATATGTGTGCGCTTGATGATTATATCGCGGATTCTAAGCAGTTACAATGAAAATGAGTAGGTGTAATTTAAAAAAGTGAAAACACTGGAAGCTATCTATTTTGCAGAAAGTTTATTTTTAAGAAGCGTTGAAAATGCTAAGCTAAACTGCTAAGGTTTACAAAATAAATTGATTTTCAGCAGCAAAACGATAAAACGTTCGGTGTAATAAGAAAAACGAGTGGTAAATGTGAATGATAACGAAGAATTTAGAAATCTCCGAGCTCCGGTCGGCCAAGAAGGCAACCGTCGACGCTTCAGGATCACCGTATTTGTGTTTCTCACGATTCGGTCACGGAGTGACTTGCAAACGTCGCGTTACGAGTGCACTCGTCGTTGGCTCAATAGCGTAACGCCTTTTTAGCCGACCTGCCTCGGCCCGGATGAATGTTTATCCGCGTGTTCAGCCGCGCTGGAAGCTCTCGTTCGTCCTCCACTCTCTCGTCCACTTCAGGACACTGCGCCGACCGGAGAATGGAACACCGACGAAGGAATCTCTGAAAGGCTGAAGAGCTCTAAATTCGAGCCAATAGCGTGAGCCGCACCGTGGGCGGCGGTGCTGAGTTCCAGATCGGCGAGCACAATGCTGAAAGCACTTCGTACTCTCCTCGTATCCTCTAAGAGATTACACGGATCACCTGGGAAATTTTACCAATTATACAGCATTACACGAATGCAAGTACAGCGCTAGTAATTCCGATTCACTGTACCCCGAGGGGGATTCGAAGAATGCATTCTTTCAAGACGACAGCTGTGCATCGTATCGACTCGACAGAATATTTCTAAATTTGCTTTGTGAGATCAATTTGATAGGCGTGGAGTTCAAAATTAGTACTATTTCATACTGCATGGTGAACTCCACTAGCAGCTGTATAAAAGTTTTTTATCTTTTAAATCTTACCAGACTTATCTTTTATTATGACTCGATACTCTATTCATCGCTTGCCAGTAGATTGAGCTAGTCATTTGAGGGGTTAAGAAGGGCGAACCTCGGAGGATCACCGCGCACAATCGTCCGTTTTCCTCGAGAGCAGCGCGCTGAAACGTCGCGGTCGCTTCAATAGGTCTGCGCACCGATACGAATCTGGTATAATTAAGTACACCTGCGAGGCTGTTGCAAACAATGTCGAAAGTGCGAGCTTCACGCATGAATCATGTATCCCGAGCGATGCGATGCCTTCGAGGTCGAGTTACGTTAATCACGAGGCCCCGATGCAGATCTCGATGCAGATGAACACCGCACACGCGCGCACCGGCGCGGCGCGGCGCGGCGCGGCGCAGCGTTACATGCTCGCTATCAATTGCTTAGGCGGCGCGGCGTGTGCGCACGCGAAACAGAAAAATCGCTGATTGCGAGCCGGGCCCGGCCAATAACTTTCTATCTCACGACCCATTAGCCTTCCCACACTTGACTGGTACGCGTCCGCGGCGAACAATGCCAGGCATTGTCTCGCCGCGACTATAATTCGCAATTAGCCTCCTGATTAATTATCGATTTATCGGCCAATTATAATAATTATCCGTAGTCCCGCGAATCTCGTGCACTAGAGTGCCCCGGCTTATCTGATAGCCCGAAAGGTCTCTCCTCCCCCTGTGTCCCCCCACCCCTACGATCATAATTCCGTTCCGCGTCGTAAGCCTTATATAATCTTCGCAGCGCGAGCTTCTTTCGCGACTAGACACATAGAGATGTGTAGCCCGAGCTAACCTCTGCGAGATCCTCGGGACGAGGCTCGCCCGTATACCGCCCCGTAGCTTGATTTTACGACGCGCCAGGAAACCCCGTTAAATCGCCGGAATCACCGAGGAACGACGCGGCGCGGTGGATGCACCAGCTCTCGCTCTCAGATGCGCACTCGCGCGAACGAAGCGAAGGGTGCGCGAGCGCCTGTGTTGCCGAGGCGGCGCGCAGCATCGGGTTACACGGCAAATAATTTATCGAGCTAATACGCCGAGATAAATTACGCCGGATGATAATCGATGTCTACGCCTATGTCATCCGAAGTAATAAATGCACCGTGCAACGATCTACGATCCAGCGGGGTTTTATCGCGGCTAGACCCGCGTCTCTAACCCTCCTCTCTCTCTCTCTCTCTCTCTGCTCTCCGCTGCGCCGGTGGAATCTTCATGGTTCGCGGAATCCGCGTCGTAGATCGATCACGGACAGTCTCGAAAAATCATCGGTCTTGCGCCTAACGATCCCGTCTCGTCCCCTTTCCACGGTGTTCCGCGGAGTTCCGGAGAATCGCGCGTCGTCGTGGCCCAGCGCAACGATGCGATGCACCACGCCGGGATGGCTCTCGATGCGAGAGCTGAACGCTCGATTGGAGGAGTGGTTGATCCCAGATACGAGGGTCGACCTAACTTTATTGTATTTAATTAATTACTCCGTCCGATACCCGATCCTGCAATTTGTACCTTCCCATACCTCCGCGCAGCCTCTTCTACACCGTTCCACCGAGGCCCCGGTCACCGCCTCCGCTCCGGACCGACCTACGGAATCCCTTTTCTTTTCCCGTCCGAGCGGGAGAATCGCGACGGAGCGGATTTACGGGTCTTCCGCCCCGAGATCTATGCTCATAATCATCCCGCGCCGAATCGCTGTAATCATGCGCAACGCGATTTTCGTTGCATTTTACATCGATCACCTCTTCGGCGTTCATAACTTCCTGCTGGGAAAAGAGAATTTACATTATTTATATTCCGATAATTTTATTTCTGCGAGGGATACGTTGATGCGGACGAACTACATGCTCTGAATCATGCGCGAAGTGTGTGTCTCCGTACTCTGCGTGTCCCACAAGAAGTCCCGTGAGCGGAATGCGGAGCTGATTGGTCAGAGTGAAACTCGTTTCACACGCATTTTCCGCTTTAGCGACATGTTGGCTAATAAAGCGGTTACGTATACTATGTAGCGCGCGGCGTGGGACTGTGGGAGCGTGAAGAGTGGGGATAGGCGGAACCAGCGAGGGCTGTCTCGCAAGATTTCTTGCGAGGCACGAACAGTACGTTTGTACTCTTCGTCCAGGGAGACAATTCTACTCGGTCTCCCCTTCTTGCGAAGAACATTTGTATTTTGCATAAAGATCCACTGTCTAGTGATGACTATCGATGATTTGGTAAACCTGATGTGTATATTTAAAAAAAAAGTAAAAATCATAGGAAGCCGTAACAACCTAAAAATAATAAACATTTTTCGGAGACATCATCGGCCATCAAATGTAGCATACAACTCCGAGGGTTACGGTTCACGGAGGAGCTCGGAGCCGCTCAGTCGGCCTGTAAAGCAGACGATCGAACTGAAAATACGATAGGGGCTGTCAGTGCGACATCGTAAATAACGCGTAACTCGGTGTCCCCTGGATAAGGAATAAGCAGTGTATATTGGCGTCGGTTGTCGCAGCGCGCAGCATAAATCAGAGTTAGAGCTAGCTGATCCTGCGCGCGTTTGGTCGTCCTGCCCGTGGATGATCCGCGAGCGTGTAAGGCGGCGTCACAACATCGGTAATGCGGCCGTAATGCTAATTTACCGTTCGTACCGAACGGATCCCTCCCTTTTGGCCCTGCCTGGAACACCCTTCGCGGCTCTGCTCTTCGATCGCAGTCGCCCGGAGAACGTAGGTGGCAACGGCAGTTTCGCTGGCCGAGCCGCCTCAACCTTGACCCTAGGCCTCGACACGATTCACGCTCGTGTAGGAACGCGACTCGCCGGATAGATAACAGCCCTAAGCTCCACTTGTAAATATCCAGGGACTATTTTCGTCGCCGTCGGGAGCAGCAGAGCCTTTCATCATTTGCGAATAGGGATTTGCCTCCATTAATGTATACGTGGGAAGCAGATAGAAGCTACCCCGACCCGGAGGTGATGCATTGCTCGGCTGTGAGACCAGGGTTGTGTTTCATAGTAAGACGAAGCACTGCGCGGCCAGCCGGCGTAATAGGGTAGAATTTATGGTCGCACCGCTCGAATCATTCGCTGCAGGTTTAACCTACTTATATTGTATCTGGGAAGCCTGCTTTTGATCCCGAACTTGGTAGTCCGTCCATCCATTGTGACTAGCAAGACCCTTCCAAGTGGTTCATTTACATGCAACTACATGCTGCCGAATAATACAAATTACGTCTCGTAAACGTAAAAGTAGGACTTTTGAGGGAGACAGCCTGGTGATTTCAAAGGTGCAATTGTACTCCTCGCTGAGAACAGTTATACTCGAAGGAAATGAAATAAAATTGATTTGGATCGTTGGAGAGGAGAGCGCCCTTTAACCTGACTTTGAAATAAGAAAGAATATTTGCCATTAAATAGTACGAAGAAAATCCCAAACAACCGTCACGCATTATCAGAAATGAAGAACTGTACGAAGCAGAAGAATTAAATGGATCACCAGAACGGCCGGGCATCGAAAGGCGAACGAGTTCCCGAGAACGATCATCCGAGTCGACCAAGAATAGCCTTCCCCGAAGCGGCGTTCAATCAAATAAATAATTTTTAGGGCGAACTGGGCGGCGCGGAACCGCCGCAGCATAAATTATCCGCCGACGCAACTCGGACATGGGGCTACGTGCCTAGCGTTGCGTTCGTAGACTGCTACATTTCGCCACGGCCACGGGCTCCCTCCCCTTTCTCTTTTTCGTTGCTACCTCCATGCCTGAAACCATAAACCTCGTGTCAGCCGCGCAACTCTTTTCCGCCGTGACCTACGAGCAAAAGCTGCTTAGGTACTCTATAAAGTCTCGCCTTCGGACGGCTTGGAAATCGCTGCGCGAGAGTGAACAGAGAGTCTCTCAAACGCTTCCGGCTCCTCGTGAATCATCCGCACTTCCTTGTAACTCAAACACTTATCGATTTCGCGGAATTTACATTCCTAAAGTGATATTAGAATCGATTGAGATTTGTCGTGTTCGGGCGCTGCGGTTTATGGGCGGCGACGTCTCTTGCCACGCGTTCAAGTCTCCGAAACATTATGTTGTTTGTATGAGCAAAAGTAGGGTGAAGTGCCCAAATACGAAGAATATAATATAAAACAGGATAGAGTATACATCTGAATATTTTTGGCATAGAACAAGAATCAAGACTCCCTCAAGAACCTCTACATTATTATGTAATATTTTTATAAGTAGAGAAGCTGGATGTCCCTTCTGCACGTCACGATTGTTCACCGGAGCTCGGAGGGGGCAGATGACTATAAATAGTGGATACAAATGGTTTCGATTCCGCGGTCAGCGGAGCATTAATTCCTGTTTCCGCGCGCGAGCTCGGAGACGACTATTTCTGGATTCCACGGGTACAAAGTGCTGGCGCAGCCAGTCGCGATAGAATTGCAACCGAGAATGTTGCCCTAGGTCTACGGGGTTTCGCCTGGCGACGAGCGAAGGTATTGGTCGATGGTGGTGGTCGAAGCGGTCGCACGATGGACCAGAAAAGCCTCACGGATCCGTGGGTAAAGCGCGTTCTTGCGTTCCTCATCGTGGATGACGAAGCAAAGGTGCATGCCGCATCCTCGGGTTCACGTCTCTCCTGTAGTCATACGATGCACCTAGGTATTAAGGTCGATTCACACTTAATAACACCGTGGCGAATGTAAAATTCGTATTTATAACGAGGTTTCGCGAAACGTCGAATTTATTAAATTTCAGCGTATCGGAAGCGGCGCGAGGGAAGAGGGGTATGGAGACGAGCTGAAGAAGCGAGAGAAAGAGAGAGAGAGAGAGGAAGGGAGAGAGAGAGGGAGTCGAGCATAATGGAATCACTTCTTCTTATTTCGCCGATCTCGTGTTACGCGGAATCCGCGGCAACGGATAACGCCATTAATCATTTCCCTTCACGGACGCTCGGTAGATCGATCTTTTATCTCCCTTCCCCAGTCTCGCCGGTTCGGCCACGAACTCATAACGTTTCTTGTTCGCGTTAGAAACTCGCCTGAAATAGACGTCTTCATTATCTCCTTTCAATCTGCTTTGCTCCGCGTTCCTCGCTTCGGAAATTCCATCCCCGTTCAATTCGAGCAACGAGTATTTTTTCGCGTCGATTCGGAGGAGTGGAGAGGGAACGGCGAGGGTCGCAGAATTCCGCGGGCACACGCGAGATAACGTTCAGAGGAGGATCGTCCGACAGGAAGAAGAGAGACGGAGAGAGGATCGAGGAGAAAAAAGAGAGCCGGTCGTAGTTCAGCCCGTGGCCCATCAGATAGGCAGCCAAGTCCTCGCTTTCCCTGCGAGGAGAGATATTGGGGGACGAAGAGGAGGATCGGAGGGAGACGAAGAGGCTCATGGGATCCACCTGGCGGAGGAGAAGGACGAGGATGGAGGGGGTTAGACCTCGACGGGGGGACGAGGGTTGAAAGGGGTACATTGTTTGCTGAGCAGAGCCGATAATTCAGTAATGAACGTAACCGACGCGCGCCCGCGTTCAGGGCTATAATTACCGATACCACGTCGGATAGCGGATCCCTTAACTTCGGGTCCTGAAGCGCTACAGGAGGATCGCGAGGGCGCGAGTATAGTAAGAGCGAGCGAGTATAGCGTATAGTATATCCCCATCTCGGGGCCCGTTCACGGCCGCGTCTTAGGAATGGGCAGCTCTAAATTAATAAATCAATAGCCGGGCCCTTATCCGATCCGCGGGTGGGTGGAGTTTGTTTGTTTAAGAGCAGGATTTATTAATTTTTCGCTGGGTGGTACGTTCCTACGGTCCACGCACTCCCGACGGTTATCTTCCAGCTTCGGTCTCGCACGCTCGCTCTCGCTTCTATCTCTTCCTTCCGTGTTCTTTATGCGCCGGGGCTTCCCTATTTTATGGGCCGATTGCCGGGCGACGTGCCGTGGCCTGCAGATCCGGAGACCCGCGCGAGATTCGCCTGGCCTCGCCGTGTTCCACGCATGAACACCGCCATTGCACGATCGATGGTCTGGGTCGAATCGTCTATTCATCAGAATTTATGTCTGGAATACGGAGAACTGACATCTGACGCTGCGCCAACACGATAAAACACTTTGGCTGCTACGATTTTGTGTACTCGTCCAAAATATAATTGTAGGGGCAATCGAGTAAACTGAATTTTGTTAGCATCCGTGGGAGCCTGATGAAATTTTGTTAAGATAATTATTGAGAGAAGAGGGTGAATGGTGATTTTATGGTAATCTTTTAGGTACTTTTTCCGTAGCAGTGTTAAGAACAGGTTCTATTATTTACTGATTAAATTTAGTAGACAATAAACAGTAAATTTACTGTTTACCCTCAGTTTTTGTCTTAAAAATGTACTAGTAAAATTAAAGATTACTATCTTAAAGATTTAATATTGGTAAGGTTTGCACATTTTTCAACGATACAGGAAGACTTATTGTTTACCCTCAATTTGGAGGGGTCCTTTGAAGCTGCGAAGCATGCAGCCAGTGCCATCTCTCTATCCAGGCAAGAAGCTTCGATGAAGAAGAGCGCGAATCACCTGAACATTTGTGAACACCACTTTTAAGACAATATTTTTCACATGGAAGGATAAAGTATATTAAAAAATAATTGTTACCTAAAATTTTCGCGATAATTATCCATCGAATACACTTTTTTTTAATGCGAATTTTTCATTTCAGCAATGTACAACTTAAAACATTGAAAAATTGAAAACATTAAGCACATCTATGTGTTGTTCTCAATTTAGTAAAGCAATTAAAGAAAGAATGAAATTTCTATTTGTCTCCTGTCTCTTACACTCAATACAGACAATTTTTCGTTTGCGTAAAGATCGGAAACCTATCTGAATCATTTCTACAAAATATTCTTGTATTTGATTCTACCGTATGCATCATATTCCCATTTTTTATTACAACAACATACTTCACATCGTTGTCAATTATTTCATCCAATTAATCGCATCAAAGAATCGTATAGCATAACAATGAAATGAAGTTAGAATAACTGATGAATTACTGAATAAAATGGATTGCAATTAAGTAGTGATTGAAAATGGTAAAGATAATAATGGGATGTTGATGCAGGTTAGGGAGAATCCTAATAGAGACATATCCGAGCGACTCGGTGGTTTAAGAGGCCACTCTCGCGGATTAGAATCGATCCATCGATTTCGGTGCCTCGAGGGAGCTTAGAATAATTTGAATTCGATCGGCAGTCAGATAGTTGGATCGATCGGTCCCGCGGCGGCCGTTCTCCTCAGTGAAAGAAACATTCGTGCGGCACGCCGACATTTCTCCCGTTCAGATCCTCTCGGCCGTCGTAATTCTCTTTCCGCTCGAATTCTCGCGATTCTCCTGCCGGTCTTCGTGCGATAATGCCCTGCCCGCGGTGAGGTCTCGTTTCCATGCACCGTCGAGCCTTCACGGAACGCCAAATGTATGATTGTATCGAGCTATACCTTTCCCCGCTCATTCTTTCCTGTTGCACGCTCCACGCTCGTAACAGTATATAAACTGGAACTAAACGGGAAACTGGAAATGCTAGAGGTTCCAGGCTATCTAAACACTGCTTACGTGCAACGAGATTCAAAATAGCCGTCTCACGAAATGAATTCGTCGATCATATTTCCTTGTAAGCACTCTGCATCCTTTATTTCTTCAAATCAAAGCTCAAACATATAAAAATTCTGTCTACCGGCAAGCCATTTCGAAACTAGCAAAATTATACTGAATATGTAATGCTGAAGTTATGCACAGATAATCCTTAATCCCTTCAAGTCTGTATTTTTTGTAAATCTTGTACTAAAATATTTTAGAATGATTTTCCATTATTACATCCGTCGCGGCGGTATATGAAAAAGTAATCGATCATTAACGGACTTGCACTCTCGAACTGGGAGAGGATCACAACCGTAGCAGAGATGCGCTGCACTGTGAATAAAAATATAATTTCGCAGCGTCTTTCTGGCGGCAGATTGCCCCGGCGAGAGGCGGCTCGCTAATTTAGTCAATCATTAACAGAATTCCAGCGCCGAAGCCCTCCTCGGAGCGAACCGGAAGTTACGGAGCAGGTCTCTCAGCCGGCGGTAGAAGACTCGTCACTCAGAGGCCATAGTAATGATCTTAGCTGGCTCGCGAGCGATGGTACAGTAAATCGGATTATGCCAGAGACGAGCAACGAGAGCGGATTGCGCCCGTAGGCGGAAATTAGACTCGAATCTCGTCTCCGTGCTCCCCGTGTTTTCTGAACCGGCACGGCGCGCGGTACGGCAGTAGTGGCGGCCTGATGATAATGACGGTAGCAGGTGCTCGAGTCGATGCCACCTTCGCACCTTGCTTCCCTGATCTTCTTGGCCGCGTACACGTAGACACACGCGCGCCGATCATCGTCCCCTTCCGTTGTCTTCGTCGTCGTCATCGTCGTGGTCGTCGGGTCATCCCGTAATTCGTTGCTCCGGGGACTCTCCAGGTTCCTACCTACCGTGGTACGCGGCTAGACGTGTGTGCGTGTTTGTGTACCTTGCTTCTACCATCTCTCTCTCTCTCTCTTTCTCTCTCTCCCACCTCTGCACCTCTCGCTTTCTCTATCTCTCCGTTTCTCCGCGCAACCGGCTTTGCGTGTATTCGTGCACGTACACACACGCCGCGCTTAATATCGCGAGCCAATCTTAGAGCTTGCATTCAGTGGGTTAGTGCCGTAAATGCCAGTAACCATCCACCGGCAATGGCCACCGGTGGCTACCACTATAGGCGGGTAGCCAGGTATTCATTCCATTTGCAGTTATGACGAGTCCGAGTTCAGAGGCCGTGAGACTCCGCCGGCTTACCCCAGACCTTGCCCCGGCATCACCCTGCTCGCGAAACGCGTGTACGTGCCGCAGCCGCGTTACACTTCCGCGCAACTATCGACTTTTTCAGAGACACCTCCTCGGAACTCATGCTTTATGGGCCACCGGCAGTTTGCTATTCCTTTGATTGACGTGTGACGGGACGTGTGCAGACCCCCGAGACAGCCGACACGCGGAGAAACGGGGAAACGGTTCCGCCCTTCCCGTCTGTCCGACTCCGTTTCCGTTTTCCTGAAAAGTTTTCAGCTACTTTCTGACTTCGTCAATGGTCGCAATGGAATCTTCCGAAACATTCTCTGTACTTCAATTGGATACTTCCAGGTGTGTAGCTCGATTCTGTGTAGCTCCAAACTCCAAAGTGTTCGAAAGAAATTAAAGAAATTCCGCGTTTGTGCATAATTATCTAGCATAGATCTATCTTGCGTGCAGAAAATTTGAGGGTCACGAGAGACACCACTGAAGGGTTCCATTCAACCCTTTGTTCGGATTCATTTAGATGTCTGCCGATTGATTGGCACTGCTCGTCTTCTCTGTTAACACTGGAACTACAGGGCCGATCAAAACAACGGGCTTCAAACTGATTTCCCATTATTGAGATCGTGAATATACATTCATGACCCAGTATTAATTTCTAGTAATAATTGGCTAATTCTTGTATCTGTTTTTGAACTAATTTTAAACGAACTATACAGGGTGGTTCATCTAAGGTAGCCGCCACGAATCTACCCTTCTCGCCAATCTCTCTTCTACGTCTGCTTCCCGGCGAGGCTTTTCATCAAACGAAAATAACCGCTCAGACAAGAAAGGCAGGCACCGGTTGATGGTACGGAAACCGTGCGCGGAGCGAAGAGATCTCGACTATAATGGCCCCGGTGGATTTTTCTCTGATCGCGGAACAGCGTGGACAGCCAGTGGTCCGGCAATTACATCGTGGTCGCTAATCATATCGAGCGTACGCATCGACGGTGTGAATTATCGGCGGCCGAGGCTCTTTCCACTGTTAAAGGTTAACGGCCCTCGGTCGCGGCACGCAGAATAATTCCACGTTATGACGACAACGACGACGCAAGAAGAGAGAGAGAGAGAGGAAGAGAACGGGGCGAGGAAAAAAGGCCGGCGGAGGCTCTCGGGCAATATAATCACCAGCGCGATAGAAATAGGATAAATACTTTCGAGGCGCGAGACATACTCTTTAGCGCTCCTTTGACTCTCTTACACGCGTCGCTCCATGCCGTGGCCCCCTGTTATTGCCGCAGCTTTTTCACCTTCGACTTTCTCGCGGATCCTAAACCTTCTCGGGACGATTCATCCCGAGGCGAGGGACCCAGCATCTCGGCAAACCACCGCACCGTACCGCAGCTCAGGCGCAATCGCAGTGGCCGGTAGTCGCAATTATAGAGTATGACTGCACAAGATTCGTTCGGTAATTTGTTATCATTGAATAAACACATCGAAAGGGACAAGTGGGTGGATGAGCAGCGCCAGAGGTATCCCAGTCGCCTTACAGCCAGCCAACGAGCCTCGAGGATCGTAATCTTCCGACGACCGCGAACCACTTTCCTCGCCCTTGTTCGCTGGCTCGCCGCTCATTGTCCCCGGTCCGGGCTCCCTTCATTTACACGAGACCGGCAAGGTAACGCTTATTGAACGTCGTAGAATCGTTCGTGGAATCCCCCGGTGATTGGATTCGTCAAGGTGCAAGCACCACCGCGCCACACCGCGCCGGCTATGTATTCCGCAGCGTGCCGCGCTCATACAATTTCTGGTAGCCGCGATAATTAACGGACGCGCCGAGGAAGGATCATAGTGTACCGGCGGCCACGATAAAATCTTGATGGCCGACACGCTATCGAGGGACTTGCGCGAGTCATCGAGTCAACGGCAACGTGTAATCTCCCGGTTTCTGCGGAGGACGTCCCCTGTTCGACTGCATTTTCTCCGCGGAAAGAATTCCCCGAGGAAAAGAATCGCTTACCAGGCGTCATCAAAAAGAAACCGTCAGTCGATGCCTAGACCTTTTTGTCGGCTTTCTTGCGGAGGAACGAGGAATTGTACCTCTGTGTATCAGTTTACCAAAAGTTCATCGAGCCGTGGTTGTCCGAATAGGTGTCGTAAGTAGACTGCGGATTTTTAAGCGACAATTGTCTGCATCGATTGCAACAAACAGAAACGGAATGTAATTGTGTTGTAATGTAACTGGCTATTCGGAATTTCATCTGTCGAATTTTTCAAAAAATTCATAAAATCCGCGGTCTTCGTACATATTTCCCATAATCCATCGAACACAGCGAGCCATCCGACAAAGTCAGCCGTCGAGATTTCGGTCGGAGTGGAACGGTCCCCGATGATTTCCCATCGGTCGAAGCCCGGCGCTAATTAATAACAAACATTTCTTCCCGACGGTGCCGATTAGGCTCGCCGATAAGCGTTCCGCTCGGTTCCCACAGCGCGTTCGTTAGAGCCGGTCTTAGGTACGTAATCATTACCGTTGTTATTATCGTTATCGTCATTATTATACCATGAATAACTAAAACGCGCGGAAGAATCGGCGAAGTCATTCTCGCTCTCATCTGTCCCGGCTCGGCGGTGAGGGGGTGGCAACGTAGCGTCGGAGGAACCGAGAGGCGACCTAAGAGAGTCACAGCTGAAAGAAGGATGAAGAGGAAGGCCTCCGAAGGCCTTCGCGGCGCACGTTTTCATTCGCCCCCCGCCTCCCCCCTGCCCCCCGGACTCCCCCCTTACCGTACCCACTCTTCTTCTTCTCGCGCGAGAGTTCTCTATGCGGTCCCTATACATACACGCACGGGCGCACACACAGGTCCGGTATTCGCCAATTAAGCTCTATTGAAACGGTCAGGCACCGCAAGGTGGCCTCACGCCGGAGACCTCGCCGTTAAATCCAGATTAAGAGCGGCCCATGACACGTTGAATCCGCGGCTCGTCGATCCAGAAACATTTAATTTAGACGTTACCGCCTGTTGCCAGGAGGAGAGATATCTCTTTATTCATGGGGCCTCTCACCTTGCCTTCTCTCTCGGCGGTACGGAACCGTCCAAATGCGGACCCCGATCGTCGCGTTCTTACATCTTTCAATCGGTAGAAAGACGGACCTTGATGTGAGACAAACATTTCGTATCGTCGACGGTTGCCACCTCGGCCGACCGGAGTTCGGAGATTTCTATTCGAGTCTCCGTAACGAAAATTTCAAATATGCCTCTCGTAGATTTATAAAAAACATATCGTCGAAATCGATGTGACATTGCAACTGTTGCATTTGTTCGATGCCTCCTTCGACATCGAGTGTTCGTGTGCGAATATATATTGTGTGGTCGCGATTCTTAAACAGTTCAATAATTTATTAGAATGTTTTCGAGAAGAGTTTCAGTTTCCTCGTCGTAAATTCCATTTTTCATGTTCGCCGAAGGTGTCAGGGTATTGTTTACGAGCGGCGGGTCTGCGGCTAGTAAGTAACTATCGGTTTGATCTCGAGGAAGCGGGCAGCGCGGGTACACGGTAGCCGGGTATCCGCGCGTTCCGCGTGAACCAGATACACAGCCCGGAGGGCCCCGTCACAGTAAATTATCATTTTCATAACGGCGTGCCGGTAATTTTGAGGCGGCGAAGGCCTACGGCGCGAGCTGCACACGGCCGACGCTACTTACCCGAGCATGCCAGTAGGAAGAGGCTATAGTTCGCGGCTCGTTCGCTCGCGATAAGAAAATGGCGATACCTTCCGCGCGGTGACTTTCGCGCGAACCCGCGGATACCCATCGGCGCGATCGTAAATCAACGTGGAACGACAGAGACCCCAGAGGGAAAAGAGAAGAAAGAACGCATCCAACGAGTGAAAACAGCCTCGTGGGTGAAAGATGGCCGGGAATTAGCTGATCGATACTCGATCTTTAAAGAACAGGACACCTTTAACGCTGGAAAATTGAATATTCTTATATTCCGCGGGAGAAAGTTACGTCATGCTGCCGGCGGATAATTAACCGGGATCGTTATGCAAATCATCATTTTTCCCGGCCGGTTTCATGGAAACCGGGACCACCGCGAGGTTCGTTTCGTTTAGTGAAAGATTGTTTTTTGTATGAATGTCCTTTGTCGCGAGGAAAACACGTCTTCTTGTGTGTCATAAGTACGCAGGTGTCATAAATCGAGAAAGCAATTTGCACGTGACAGCTGTGTGTGTTCGAACGTAATACTATATTGAAGCGCGCTCAAATATTAGTTTGTTCCGAAAATTCGTTTTCGAATAGTGCATAGATCAGAAGCGGTTTTTTAGGGGAATGCATGGCATAGTTTCAAATGATTGGGGACTTTAGGATGTAATAGAACGTTGCTCTTCTATTACAGGAAGAAACGAATTTTGAAGAATCAAAGTTCTGACGGTGTTCGTCATGCATAAAGATCTACAGTGTAGCTATTACTATTTCATGGGCACGTTTAGGAGTATGCAGCAACAAGAGGCAACAAAATGTTACTTCCTGTTTTAACGTGGACAAAGATTAACACAGAGTCGAAACTATTCAAGAAGAAATTGGTAGCAAGTTCCGCCTTCGATCTGTCCGAACAACCACATCTCGCCGGATTCGGTAAGCCAGTGGGCGTCATAGAAAAAACGTCTAGGTGTCACCCCGGAAGCGAGGTGACAATAAGTCGTCGAGCGGTCGATCGCCAGATGCTAATCGAGTCGATGTCAGAGCTTGAGAGACGGTCGCAGTGGATCGAGCGGCGTCTAGCTACCGATCGATAGACAACAGCGGTATGGCCGCATGCGCTTAATGATCCCGCCGGTCGTTTAAATCAAAAAGCTTCGCGCCGCAGCGAAATTGTCATGCATTATGCATGTCGTACGCGACGCCGATCGCCGTAAACTGGCATTACGCGTTGTTACGCAACTGTGTAATTAATTGCTTCGCTGAATTTGATATTTCACGGCGAGCCGGACTCGCGGAGCGGAGACAAACGCAGACGAGCGGAGACAAGCGCGTTCGACGATTCCGCTCGCCGCGCCGCACCGCGTGAAACCTTTAACACCGATACCAAGACCGTATCCATATTCCTTCGATCAAATTCACTGTGCCGCGCCGCGGGTGGTAGCAACATCTGTCGTTGCCGGAATGCGAGGCTAATTGAACGACGAGTGTTCGATGGTGACGCGGACTAGGATGCGCGGGGTGAAGCCTCGCGATGGGACTTGCTTCAGGACGGGCTCTTTCCGTCGCTCATTCTACAAGGTGGCCAGTAACTGGTAGCACAGCCGGAAGAGGAGTGATTCCGCATTGAAAAGTAAGTGAAAAATATAGAATACTAATTTCTTCGAGAAAATCGACTTTGAGGATCCGTCAAGGTCGAGTGCTTCGCACGCCTGTCCACCGAGTTTGCAAAATCAGTTTTCTTGAAAACAAATTGTTTTTATTTTTTCGACTTGTTTCTTTTCATGCAGAATCACTAAATTTCAGACTGCACCACCATTTGCTGACCACCAAATCGTTATTGAACGAATCATTTGACTCGTTCTTCCTACAACCGATGCAGAACATTCTTTTATAATGACTCGCAATCTAGTTACAACCATCCCCCAGAAGTAAGCATCCTGTTCATCCTGGGTCACGAGGTTCTTCGCAGGGAGGTGCCCAAGGTGCAATACCCGCAATGATTTTTGACCTCCAGGTGAGAACTCCGGCGGCTAGGGTATTCCAATCGCGAGAGCCATTGTGGTTCCGCTAGTACCGCAGGGCTAATGTGGAAAATGAAGTAGTTTTCTTCTCTGACAACGACAATCGCTCGACTGCCCGGAGCGTTCCACAGCAGTAACAGCAGCGCCGGCAATAGCAACGGTGCAGAGGCTGCAGCCGCAGCAGCTTCCTTTCGTCGTGCAGGAGGGATCGAGCAGTGCATTACCCGTTAGACATGGCCCCCGCGCTGATATATTGACTTGGACAAAAAAGCGACTGTTCTTCTGCTCGCTGGCACCGCGGTTGCTGCCGCCGCAAAACTCCTGCCCCCGTCCCCCTTCGTCGGGCCCGACTCTCTTCTCGTCTCGTCTCGCTTCGCAACGCGATGCAACCGGCAGCCAAGCCGATGCACACACGACCCGCGAGACGAAGAACGATCTAACGTCTAATGGAGTTTTCTATACGGCCGCGTGGGTTCTTTCAGCGATTCGATACAACCTCCCTCGACGGCTCAAATTGGTTTCGTGCCACGGAACTACCGGAGATGCTGACGGATCGGACTCGATTGGCCACTCGCGACTGGTTATTTAACTTTATTCGATTTTAATAGCCGGCGAATGAGCCCCGAGACTCTCCGGCGGGGTGGTTTCACTCACATTTCCTTCCCGTGTTTCACGTTTTCAATAGCACCTTTTTAAATTAAACATCTTAAATCACAAACGAGATGATGCGCAACATTAACTCGGTTCAAAATAAAAGTGACACTGAAAAAGGACAATTTCAATTCCATTCGTAAATATTTCCAAACAAATTGCCGAGGCCGAACGTAAATTGTATGTATTCACCAACGCCGTCTCTCCAGAAAACCCATCTACCAGAGCAAGTTGTCAAACTCTATATAAAATCAAATTACTCGGCTAACTGGTCCCGCCAGCAAAAAGCCGAAAATTATACCGTTCACCGGGGTAAAACACCTGGCCGTGCAACTACCCTCTACGACCTCTACCGATCACTGAAGATTACACATATCTCCTTCAACAGTTGATCTTCGGCCGAGTTAGGGTTCTAATAATAATGGTCGAGTGTGTGTCGGTTAAGACCGTTCCATCGGTAGCACGTATTATTCTACGACCGGCCTGAAAAAAGGTAGTAGAACGTTGGTACGAAAGAAGTATAGTGGTATGTGGGCGGTGGGGTGGGGGCAAGGATATAGGGGAGCAAGAAACATAATCGCGTAGCGAGCGGCGGCAGCGGTAGACCACGGGGACGAGGAACCTATTATAGCAGCAGCAGCGAGAGTAAAAGAGTCCGGACAGGTGAGATAATCAACCTGCACAGCCATAGCTGCGAGCAGCCTCGCAGTAATCACTATTCGCGCGCACGGTGTGTCTTTTAATGCTTCGTACGACTCGCCGCGCGTATTATGCCGGCGTAGCTGCCGGTTGCCATTGCGTTCGAAAGTTTCCTTGCGAACAGCCTTCGACCGATCCGCGCGGTTTTCCTTGGCAACGAACAGGACGGTCGGTTTGCAGTGCACCGATTCACCGTGAGCAGCTCTTCGCGGAGTAAAAGTCGCATCCGCGATCGGCGCAGTTTTCGAACGCAGCGCAACAATGCAGCGGAACGCAGTCGCCGGGGGAGCCGAGGCCTTGAACAGGAACCGATCCTCCTCGCGGACGATTATGCAGATTCCGGCGAAGTCTCCGCTTTCTTGATCTCTATCGAACGATCCTCGAGAAATGCACCGATGCAGTTTTAATACGGAAGTCGCGAGCGGGTATCGCCTCGCGCAGAGTAGAAACCGATCGCAGATACGCACTCGCCAGAACCTCGGCGAGGTTCCCGGAAAAATCATAAGTAATTCACGAGCCGGGGCCGAGAGCGGCATTATGATGACAATAGTCAGCGTGAGAAAGTCGGACGAAATGCACGTACGCCGCGGTTACCGAGACGGTGCATCGATAATCGGCCGCGAATCACGATTTCCGCGCGTTACGCGGCCTCTTTAGAAAACACGGCCGCGGCTAACCCACTGACATTATGGGAAAATCCGCGGAGAAGCGGCCCTGTTACCTGGCTATAGTCCGATCGTAATCCGCTGGCCTAACCGTCGCCGATTTTCTCGCCGAGGGAAAATCGATTCTCCACCCGCGTTCCCGATTTTTCCTGACAAACTGCCGCAGTTACAACATATTCTGCAATTGGAACATTTGTTTTACAATTAATCTGCAATATTATTAGGAGATCATAGACGTGTAGAAATTTATCGGTTTCGTAGCTAATGGATTTCATGTCGAATCCGCCACGCTTTTGTTTACATTAAGCATTTGCCAGAGACTGTATAGGTAGGTGTGCTATGTAGTTTTACAATGAGTCTGTAATGTTATTAGGAGAGCATGGTCGTGTAGAAATTGATTGATTGCGGAGGTTACTTTCGTAACTGGAATCCTAGTACGAATTTGCGATGTTTGCAACGTTGAAAGCTTCAACATATTGTTCACGGGGTTTTTGTAACACATTGCAACTCTGGTATATCTATTTTATTTACCGTGTTTACATCACGAACTGGAGAGATGTCTTAAGACTTAAATTTTTCATTAACCAAAAAGGAGGGTTTACCAGTCTTGAAAAAATTATTCTAGCAATCCAGGATTATTTACAGACCGAAATCTCATTATCCGAAGGCATCCACTCGGAGAAAATAGGCGAGAAAGTGGAGTAGGGGAGGTGGCCTCTCGAAGCCAGTTAATTTTGCGTCGGCTATATCGTTCCGGGTTTTTTCCGTTCCTGGTTTTACCATCGCCGGGTACAATGGTGGTCGACGAGTTTTCTCACGCGTTTCCACGCGCGACGGCTCATTATTCCTATCCCGGGACGTATTTTATCCGCTGGTGTGTTTGATATACGAGCGAGCCGGGCTTTTCTCCTCGGCGAGGAAGGACCACGAATATAATCCTCGAAGAGGTCTGTCGCTTTCGCCTTTCGCGGACGAGCGCGTGCACCCAATATTTTATTGGCCAAGGCGTAACGTCCGGGACCGCCACAATGCCGGCACCACGGGCCCACCGTGGGCCCCTGCGCATTGTACCGGAGCGCGAGTGTGGTCCGCTCGATCGCTGATTTACCGCTCGTCTAATTTGTAGGCGGCCGCCATTAAACAATCCATAAATGCGTGCGCGTAAAACACTCCTGAGTTCGGCCGAGCGTAGCAGCTCAGATTGCCGGGGATGCGCGTGTACCAGACCGAACCGACGCACTTTATTCATATTCAAATGGACGAGCTTTACGAGCGCGCGAACGGGAGTGAGAACTCGCCGAGCGAGTTTCGACCCCGATCCTCGGCGATCGAGACGGAATTATTTCGTGCGCATGATTCCACCTCATTTTCTGGAAAGAATCGCTTCTTACAAGCCAGAATAACGATCACCGCGCCCGTTAGAAATGGCACGATCGATCCAGCTACAAATACGCGGGAAAAAGTGGAATTCCAGTCGTAGAACATCGTCGATACGTTTCCGGAATAAGCGGATCCAGGCGCGAGCTAGCCGTTCGCTACCAGCACCACGGTCAGCCGGGAATTGCCCATAAACACCATTACGACTAGCGGGGGCAACTTACAGCGTGCTTTGCCGGACTTATGACGCGGGCGTGCTTGAATTAGGTACTCGTTACCAGTATTACGTTTCAACCACCTCGTTCGCTCTCGAACGAGCTCTCGCGATATCTCCAACACCGTTTCGCCCGCGTACCACGGTAGTGCAACAAGAGAATGATGGGGAGGGACGTATCGGATGAATCCTGAGACGTCCGGATGTCCATTCCCTTCCCCCGATCTACCTTGGATCCAGCATCGAACGTAGATCGCCGCCATCATGGTGTCCGGCGAGCGTTCATGATTCTTCGAGGAGATTTTTAATTAACCAGCCAGTACAGTTTTTATTATCGAGGCATTTGTGGCTGTTAAACTTCGTAGCTTTTGTGTCATTTTGCAATTATTTCGCCGATGAAAACAATTCCAAAAGGACAAGGCTTGCACCCGAAAGCCCGAACACTGAAGCTATGCGGACGAAAGCTGTACATTGCCGGACCGTATGCGTAATTGCACGAAAGTTCCGAATCTCCAAATAGCCAGGCGAAAAAAGAGTTGATGAATTATCGACGGCCGGGAAAAAAGGACAGGATTAAAAAGTGGCTGTCAGCGGGGCGAGGGAACGTCGCGTTCTTGCTCCGGCCCGGCAACCGTGGCAAGGCGAGGTATTTATGGACGAGGAAGAACGATAGGCCGATCATTTTAATACTGTTCCCAATTAATTACCGAGCCAGAGAGCCGTGGGGTCTTCGACCCAACGCGCGTCGACCTCGCGCTCCGAACCTGACCGTATGAAAATTAGAACAACGAACCTGCCGACGCGCCGGTCTGGGTTAATGGACCTGGCAAAAAGTGCCGCGTCGCTTCCCCGGAGATCCTGACCCACTGGAATCCTGCTGGATAGAATTGTAGATTTCTGTTTCGAAACTTCGGAACGGAATCCAGGTTCCCACGGACCGATGTTGAGCGGCCGATTTCAATGGTAAGTAAAAATAAGATAGAATTCAAATCAATTACAACGGGCTTGTTAAGTAGCGTTGATATAACATCGATAAAGATTGTAAATGAAATCGATACGATGTCAAATAGGCATAACAAATTGTATAAACCATTCCCGCCCACCAAGACTGCAACCACGCGTTCCAATTAACCGCGGTAAATGCCCGAAGAACAAATACGCGAATTCGATCGTAAAACATCTTTTACCGCCTTCGGTATCCGAATACTCCGCAGGGCGTCTGGTGGCATATGACGCCCACGGCGCACGATTAGTACAATTCTCAAGGTAATTAACGGAACGATAGGTTCTTAGGAGCCCGGGGGGCCATTAAATAAGCGAGCTATCGCGCAAGAAACGTGAAATCGATCCGTCCGTGACTAGACAGAGCCCGGTGAGCGAGAGCTACTACATAGGAAACCGGCATGTTCGGCCGTGTACCACACGCGACAATCCTAATTACGCATGGTATTATTTACTGCGTGGTGTTGCGAGGGTCCGGTAACCCTGTCCGAGGGTTGTCGTAAACGGAAACGCATCGGCGAGAGCCATTTAGCCTCCCTCTTTCTGCGTTTTCACGCAATCCTCTTGTCGTCCGTTCTCGGACCTCGTTCCCTCCGACTCTCATCATCTCCGCTTTTCTTTCTGCTTGACGAAGGACTGCAGCCCGGTGGTGGATCCTGCAGCGGAAACCGCGGCGCATATCGCGGCTCCTCCGGCTTATGCGACTAGACGAGGACTTTTAAGCCACGGTGCCTGAGTGGCCGGGACCATAGACAACTCGCAGCCGACGCGTAACGCGACGTGGCTTATTGCCAATGCATTTTAAGTAGTCTACCGTACGGGACTCTTCTCGCGCGCATTGTGCACCTGTGTTGCCCGCGACACCGGGCCCCGACAGCGAGTTACCCACCGCCATCGGACTGCGCAGGATCCCCCGACACAAAAGCCCAGACACGCCGAGCAAACGTCATGATACGACGGATTATGGACGCCCGATGGTATTATTATTGGACGGCGAGGCGATCGCGCGCCACTGGCAACGATAAACACGGGGCCGCGAATGAAACGGCCGCGAGGAGAGGTTTATGAGGTGTGTAATTGCGGAGAAAAATCGCGGGACGAGAGACGGGACGCTGTTTTCTTTGCGTTTTCTAACGGCCAGTCTTTCCAGGAGGAACGACGCTATCCCGGGGGTTTTTTATTCGGAACAAATTGGACGATGCCGGAGAAAATCCGTTTTATGGGACTTCCTGCTGCTGCGTGCCTGGGAAAGTGATCGCACTTTTAGTTCTCTCGTTTATTGGGATTGTCCCGTGCGGTTTTGGGCTTGGAAGGGAGTTCGTAAGTTGCGATTTATTGGCAATGAATCTCTTGATGATTTTTCTTCCTCATCTCCTATTATATCGTTTTCTGCTGTCGTGTGATGGTTACCAATGCGAAGGTACCAATACCCATTGGACAGTTGTTGAATCTTGATAATGTTGACAATAATCATGACCAAACCCATCCACATATCAATCGAGCACAATATTTGCGTAATATTAATGTAAAATATCTGTGTCTTTCAGGATTTAAATAAATATACCAGCGTGTGGGTGGGAAGGAAAGTGTAATTTTACTGGAAACATTTCGCTGTTTATTGTACAGGGTCGGAAAAGAGTTTCGCGAGCGGTCTGTCGGTGAACGAGTCGGAACGGAGCCGTATGCAAAGCGGCCGGCCGATGAAGCCATTTTGCTGGTGGCTCTTAGAAATCGCGCGACGAAATCTCTGACTTTAAGTAAGCATTGTATGGTAACCAGCATAGAATAATTGTATGATGCTCGCGAAGCAAGCGGACGCCGCTTCACGAATGTTTTTATTTCCCGCGGCGCGGCGTTGCTCTCTCGTGTCGCGATTGATGGTCCTTCGGAGCGATCCTGTAATCACGACGCTGCTAGTTTATGCAACTGGATTTTCATTCAAATCCGCGAACTGGGAACGACCAGCGGCCACGGGAAAAATATCGCTATCGATATCTTCCCAGAAAAATCCAAAACATCGCTTTATGTAACGTTCTATTGCATGCGCTGTTGCCAGCATGGGACAGCAATTTCCAAAATTTTCTATTCAGTTATGCTGCAGTCACGAATTAGCATGCGATGGAAGGTTGAAATGGTTTCTTCTTACAAATTGCTTAGACCAGATCCTAACTTGATCCACCATATCTCGCGTGAAAGAAAAATTCTTCTAATATTACCAATTATATCAATTACAAAAGAATAAATAAAGGATGCGCCATTTGTAATGCACCCCTGACCAAGTACAAATTCATCGCTGTCCCCTAAGTTTCGACGGTCTCTCGAAGCAGGCGACGCGGAGAGATAGTCATAACCCTAAGGACCACCAAATGGGGGCAACCGCTCGATTTTCAAGGTAAAATACCATCGACCTCCGACACGGGGCAATTTTTAATCCCCGAGCTGCCCGCCGATGAATCACTCTACGATCTCCTCCGGACGCTGCTACCTCGGTCAGCCTCATTTCGTTCTCATCATCAGAATCCGTATGGCCGGGGGTCGTGAGCTCATATTTCTCGAGCATTATGCCCGGACAGCGCATGCACACACATCGCGCCACGTGTGTGGCTGCGACCGCGTAAGTAGGTAAATACCGTCGGCTACCGACGTATGTAGCTACCGTGAAGCAGGAACACGAGCTACATAGTAGAACGACGTCGGTGGGGCACAAAGGAACCCGGCACCATAAAAATTTCAGCTTCGGAACCAAACGATAGACCGTGTAAACGCGCTCCCACTGCGAGGACCACAATGGCCGGACGAATGGTCGCCGCGATGGGCTTCCGTAACCTCTATAATGCATCTAAAAGTCGTGTCCGCTATTAATATTACAGTTTCGGTGGTATTGTGCCGCCACCATCTCCTAATTGCAGTCTTTGTCAAACCTCCGTCCGGCTGGATGATGCTGGACTCTGGAGGACGCCTTTTGGAGAAGTCGTGACCCAGATTTTGTTGAAACTTCTTCTGTCACCTAAAACGAAAATGGATTATTCTAAATGCAGTACAGAATTGTTCAATGATTTCGTCCCCGAGAAAAATTAATTTTGCACATTCATACTTCCATTAATTTTAATAATGATATATTATTGTCCATTGGGACACTGTCGCAAGCTCGACCACTTTCTTCTGACGCGGTGAAATCTGAAAAAAGCCCACCAAGAACTTGTGTGCATACATTCTTGTATTCGTTCTTGCGTGCGTCGAAGAATTAGAACAGAAAAGCCGAGGATATTTGAGCGCAAATGTCAATCAGGTACTAAATTTTACCGTCGCTTTCATAAGAAAAATAGAACCCGTTACCATTCACCTGAACGCGTCTTCGGCTCAATTAGAGACTATCTGGTAAACTTTCTATCACCCCTGCGGTGTCGGTGGATTGAAAATTTATTAGCGGACGGCGGAATAAACATCCTCGAAATATGATAAAATATGAGATTTGAAAGCGTTGGTAGCCGCGAGAGCCGCGTGTAAATTAATTTATAAAGATCGCGGCTAAGTAAAAATTTACATCCTTGATTAAGGGTTCTAATGTAGCACATTTATTAATCTTAATCAATTCTTTCGTTCGGCGTAGGTATAGGTCGTCGTCGCGGTTTTCTAATAATTACTAAATATCATCGCATATGTCGTTTCTGGTGACGTTTCGGCGCGACTCAATCCTTTCTACGCGCTAATAAATCTCCGGCGTAAAGTGACAACCTTAATCCATCAGGCGTAACAGCGGAATAATGCTCGGGCTCATCGAAAATCGCGGTCCCCGTGGGAATTAGCCGGGAAGCGCATCAATCTCTCGTCACTTAGGAAAGAAAGTGCGACAAAAAGTACCGGGCCGTAGATGGTGGACCGTCCGATCGGAGAGGGCCTCTTGCGCTGGTTGTACCCGGTTCACGGTGATTTATTTATCAATTAAAAAGCACCCAGGTTCGTCCACACGCCTGTCCCCTAGCCGCGATCGGCCGGCACGGTATAGACCGGCATCAGCAGGAAGCCAGTTGTTAAAATGGCACGCGAATTTTACGACTCGCGCGTATAGCGTAATAAAATAATCGTAATCTTTGGGTAATGCATGCTCATGCATTGCCGACCGGCAGCCTTGCGCCGTATTCCTCTGCCCATCCCCCTCTTGGCTCCTCTGTGTCCCTCCCTCCCCCTTCCACGAACTGCCAGGATATCGTGCTCATAGTGACTATCACTGACAAAGTAACGCGGCGAAGAAATTCGATGTAAACGCAACGCTATCCTACCCGATCCCCCATAAACGTGTTATTACGCCCCAAGGTACCGTCGCGTCGCGTCGTTGGCATTCGCCTACGTCCACGTAAATAAGTTGACGTATGGGACGGCGCTGCCTGAGAACCAGGCTTTAACCTTAGGACCGCAGCGTCCAAAATGGCCCAACCGTCCCCCGACTTAATTATCATTCGCTTACCATAACCACCACAAAAACCTTCGAAACGCGAATTATCGCCGGACACCGTTCCGCTGGAAATCATCGGCTGCTATGTTCCCCAACGCCATTTTCCTCGCTCGCGAATAAACGCGCATCCGCCTGGCAGACTTTTCCGGTTCGTAATTGCACCGAGGATTTTATGCAGTTGTAATGCACGCTATTCTCTTCGGAGCTGCAGTTAATAATGCAGTATACTCTGCAAAGCTGTTGATATTAACATCTGCAGAATTGGATTTGGATCAGGGTCTATAGCGAATTCTGTTGTGATCTGTTACGACTTGGCTAAACGTTGCCTGATCACAGTCAATATGATTCAGACGGTGCTCTGAAAAGTATATTCTTTTCACTCAGCTCTGATGATGGACGTTTTGTTGCTTTGCTCGGCTAGATGAAAGGATTTCTCAGCCTACACCGCGATACAAACAGGGCCGGCTGAAAGCGCGGCAAGGCCACTGGAATATATTATTAATCGTTAATTGCGCGAATTAATTGGTACGCGATTAGCTGCCGTCGGTTCGGGCCATTGTGTCGACCGATTTTGAACGGTCCGACGCGACGGCTAATTGGAATGCGGAGGGAACAGAAGTTGGTCGGTGAGTAAGCCCCGCGTTCTTCCAGCGAGCTGTTTGCGTAACAGACACGCGTGCAAAATCAGCGGGATCGACGGAAGATGGAACGGAAAGGTTTTCTCGGAGCCTGCGCCTCGGGTGACGTATCCTTTGTGGAATGAGCACCGCTCCGGGAGTAATTTCAAATCCCGAGGCACAGCGTTGATCGGTTCAATTTGTATGGAGATACGATTGTTGCCGGCCCGGTAAGAAAGACCGCTCTCGCTCCTCGCGCCGCGAGCTTCTCGTATGACAATTTCATAGGGAGCTCCCGTAAATGGCTCGCCTAGCTATACGGAAATTGTCGCGGGTTTATGGTGCTGCCCGTATCGTGTGAAGACCACTTTGTACGTGGGGGAGGACGGCGCCCTTTTTCTACTGAAGAATACGTGAATCCCTTGTCTCGCAGCTTCCTTGATGTTGTGATCGTTGGAGCAATTTCGTTGGGACAATAGAGTACGTCGACTTTTTAATTAAAACGAGTAATTAAAATTCAATATGAATTTCATTTCCCAGTCGTCTTATATATAACCGTTATTCTTTACTAATAACTTGTAGAAAAACGAAGTAAACAATCATTGCCTCAGTCGCAGTGCTTTAATGAAATTGAGTTTCGGCTCTGACACTAACATTACTAATAATAAACTTGATATTCGAACGAAAACCCCCGCTTCCATTCTACACGCACTTTAAACGAAAAGAATTATAGTAATAACTTGCGAGAGGCCTTAAAGAGAGGTTATTTATAGTATCATACGTCTTACTTAGGCATTAACGAGACGAATCAATTCTCGTTTTATGAAACGATCTTGTTTAGCCGCGTTTTATGTAACCAGTCCGCATAGGTGCACCGTGTCTTTCGCTGCGGAGATTTGCACGTGGCGTAGCGATTTCGCGAATTAATTCTCATGTCCGACGATAACTGCTCTGAAAAGGCGCGATTTACATTTCAAAGCCGTTCGAGGGTAGATGTAAACGAGAGAAAGTAGAGAAAGACAAATTGAAGTGGCTGTGGGGGGTACTTTAAGGGTTCGACAAATTGCAAAAACTTTTAGATAATGATTTGTATTCTTAAATATAATATTCTTAGATTTTTTTTTTACGAAGTGATAGGTTAAATATCGTCTACAATTTTCATTCAATTTACTTAAAGTTAGAGATACGATTAAAAAATCGTCGAGCTCGCGGTTCTGGCGAGCATTCGCAAAGAAAATGGCGACAGAGTGCTATAATTTTTGCACGGGCAAGGTGACCGGACCGGCGAACAATCGGCGCAATGCCGAATCGTTCGGGCACAATTAGATGCATGATATACGCATGCATAAATGTAATACGTGGCCCGAGCGGCACTCGCCGGCATTATCCTTTATGGCTCGACGGGCAAATCCATAAAACGGTACACACAGAGAAGTCAGGTTTATCCTATTCTCGGTTGAGAACGCGGTTCCGTGCGCCGCGGTGTCAACCCGACGTGGAAACGGGAGATACGACGAGGTCAGGGAGTAACGGCCGTTTACATTTGCGCGGTGCGCGTAACGTTCTCTGTTTAAAGAGTGTCCTTCCTGCCACGACGGCCCCCCAGGTGCACGTCGATTTCTGAAAGCCCGCTTAATTTCCCAGAAAGGAATTTCACCGCGCGCGAAACGATATCCAAGCGCGGCCGACGACCGGGCATACGCGCGACGTTTTATCGAACCGTCGCGTCGGAACGACGGAAAAATCCGACGTCCGTTATCGGAACTGTTAACCCCAGAACTCCTGAGCCTCCAGCTGTCGCGTAAATTCCTGCAGAATCCACAAAGTTTCCTGCGTGTCGCGCCCTTCGTGGAAAAGTGACACGCCTGGAAAAATTATGCTTTTCAGGAGCCGTAGAAACCGCGTGAACGAGAAGTATCGCTCACACAGTAGATGCGAATGTATTCTTTCTTCATTTGTGTGTTTTTTTTCATTAGTTTTATTGTAAATTTAAAGCTTCGTGTCCTCGTGTGACAAATTTAGAAAATGGTACATTACCGATGGCAACGTTCAAAGTGGCTGACTACTGGAATAATCATTCTACTGCATCGTCGTTTCAAATTTAGTAGACTGCGTGTATGCACTGTCTGTTTTACATACTAACAACGATCGAATTTCGACCGTAAACACATGTTTTGAGAAATTTTTTCAAAAACAAGATAGTTATATATTAAGGTTAATTGCTAAAGGTGGAAGCCGAAGAGAGGAAGCCAGGGGACGAATGTCTTTTCCTCTAATAACGTCTAGCCACGAGGCAGATGAAAGTGCTGATGGTGATGCGTCGCGATTGTCGATCGATGATCGGGGAAGAGGGTTTAGAGGGAGTTGGCGAAAGAGAGGGGACCAGAAGGACGTGACGAGCTACGACATCGGAATGAAGAATCGATAGACGTTCTTCTTTTTGCGGTCGATCGTGCCGCGGATGGGTATAAATAGACCCACTGATTGATTTTAATTATAGATTCCGCGACGGAGAGGACGTCTCGACGTTTGAAGGATTCCTATCCTCCCGAGATTTTCATCTAGCCGTGCGTGAAGCTGAGAAACGGCGGATCTCGGTGATACCGGTCCGACTCGACGATACTTCGAAGACAAATTCTTGACTGTCTGTCGTTTAATCACTTCTGCGCGTGGATCGGATCTGTAGGATTCTGATTTCAGGTAGACTACCTTGGAATTGTTGAACTTTTACTTGCTGCTTCGCGAGTGAGAATTATAAATTCGTGAGTAGACCGCGGATCTTTATGCAACTTTGAGCTCTTATAGATCATTTCATAAAAATCGGGATAACGAACAAGATCAATTTATCAACCACGGTAAGTGTTTCTAATAATTTGATCAGTACAAGGCAATAGGACTAGGGTTAATAGAGCGCGTTCATCGAACCGCAGGAGAACAAGTCGCCGTGTCCCGGAGGGTACAAAAGAAGAAGAGGAATAAGAATAAGAAGAAGGGGAACGAGGAACGTCTTTCGTCTCGATCGGATAGGTGCGAGACGCAGAGTCGTAAGCGCGGGTATTACGACTCGGCTGCGAAACGCAAGACTCGATGGAGAGAAAGAACGAAAAAGAGGGAGGGAGAGAAAGGAATACAGAAAGAGAGAGAGAGAGAGAGGGGAACGTTTAAGAAGCCCATCGGGATGCCGAGGGGGCCGCGATACATGTAGCAAAGGTCGGGCCAGCACTAAACGCCAGACAATGCCCGTCGGCACCCTTTATACCTTCCTCGATCAGGCCGGTGGATGGCTCGGGAACGGCTCTGCGCGGAGTTCCGCGAGGCCCCGTAAAATCGGCCTTTTATCTCGGCTCACGGACTCCCCTCTTGTAAAGTGGATCGAGCGAACGCCAATCAGGAGCACCACCGTTCCGCGAAACCTAACGAACGACCGCTCGAATCTTATTTCACGATCCACGCGGTCACGGGATCTTTCTCACTCTCTTTCTCTCGCTCTGTCTCTCTTGCTTTCTCTCTTTTTCTGTCTTCCCGTAACACCGGTGGAAGAACACCGGGTCCTAATCTCGCGCGGTAATCGTGAACCCGGTAGAAAAGATGGACGCGAGCTGCACGCCTTCTCGCGGACCGACTGGTCAAGCGGGTAATTATGAGCCAGATCCTGGAAAGACTGGTCCCATCGAGATCCTGTTCGACGTTGATCGTTATTGTTGCTCACCTTACCGGTGACCGACTTGTTTCCAGTTGCTCCTGTTAGGCTCACGCGAGAGATCCATTTTCTATTGCCGTCTACCATTTCGACCGAATGTTGCAAACACTGTTTCGACTACATTATATTTTTTAGCACTCAATTGGAACCATTGCTTTAGTTCGGACGTTACTGTACCCCAAATTCTCAATGACCGACTTGTCCCAAATCCTGATGAGCTAACACGGAAGTGTAACATAGTAAAGAGACCATCGGTTATCTAGCAACGATCTCCAACATGGATCTCCAGCCTCGATCGCGATCTTTTTCCGAAATTGTAACGAGATCGGCGTCGATGTCTGCGGCGCCGGATAGTCCCGCCCATATTGCTCTTTATCTTAATATAATCCGGATCGGAAATTCACGCGAGCGGCCCTTGATCCTCAAAGCGTGCCGCTCGCGGTAAAATCGCGGATCGACTGGTTATCTGCTCCGATCGAGGATGATCCTCGACCCCTTCCCGTCGCGTATTGCCTGTGAATCGCTGTGTCCTTCGGTTGGAGCATCCTTTGTCCTACACAAAGTCGCCTAAGTGATCGAGACGCATCGGAGGACTCGTTGATTCGTTGCTCGAATGAATTCGATATGGAAGATCGATCCTGCGCGGTTGTATGAATCGCGAGAAAGCTTCGCGACGTGTAATGAAGACATCGGGACAATTATTAATCTTCGCGGCCGGACCGATGAGCGCTCGTCACGAAACTCGGGGAACATGTGCGAGAGGAGGATCGATGATCCAGGCTTTTGATTGGACCTATGTTAACGCGACGCACTTTGCGACATCCTGCTTTGGACGGTTGTTGTGCGTTGTTAGGCTATGCATTTACATTTTCTCGTATGGATATTATATGTCTAAGACATGGCTGTACTACCATCAATGCATCAATGCCTTTATGTAACGCTAGATAATATTTTAAAAATGTAGGCAAACGAAAATATTCCTTCTTACAACGCAAAAGCTCTCCGAACTCACAATAATTGTACAGTCGTCTTTTACGCGATCGTTCGGTGGCAGTTCTCGAGCTAAATTGTAACAGAAAATAATTTCGCGGTAATTGCAAACTATATGCGGCGCTCTATTCTTCGGAACGTCCTGTAAGAGAAGGAAGTCGCCGCGCGCTCTCTCGCGGGTCGCAAATGTAAATTGCCGAGGACCGTTAACGGCCGGCTCTAAATCTTTAACAGCCTCGGTTTGCCTCTCCCAGGCCACTAACTTACAAGTCGTGAGAGTTGGCGGGATGTCCGCGAGCGGAGCGGGGCGGTGCGCCGCAAAAACAAACCCCGTTACTAAATGAACTTCGTCCACGTTCTCGTTAATGGATTTATCGTTCGCCGTTTTTTCTCTCTTTTCTGCCGTCCGAATCGTTATTTAAGAGCCTTATCATCTCTCGAACACGCTTGCAACAGGAGCGTCTCGGGAGTCAATTATACAAATTAAGCAACTCGGTTATTTTTCCTATGAACACCACTAATAGTAGTCGTAGCGAGTGGGTGCGATTTTAGCCCCCTTGTCGCATTTTAACGTGTCAGACTCGCGATGAAGATTTCAACAGCGTCTAACAGACATGAATGTTATGCCTTTCTTTTGAGATGAAATAAAATTTGATTCGTTTGTAATATTAATTAATTAATAAAGTAATATCAATATTTTATTTTTGAGTATCCTGCATTGAAACTTGCGGAATGAACTGTACTCGAAATCTCGATTTATTTAAAGTTCTTTTGTGAATATTTCAGAAACTAAGACTGAGCAACGGGGGGGGGAGGGTATAGGAAACAGTTGTTCCGAATGTTGACCTTGACAACATATTTCAAGGGCAACGCGATCGGAGCTGGGTGCAAGGGATGGTTATTTAGGAATAACCGAATGGAATCGGTTGCATCGGGAATCGCAACTCGATTCGATAATTAAAATTTCGAAGACAATGGGTCTTCGATTAGACAGGGGTACCACGAGCGTGTTCCACGTTAGGGGCGCGTGAAACCGGCATCTCGAAATCGAGTGAAACCGAGCGATCGGCGGAGATCCACGGGGATCGGCCGGATAACGCCGTGGCGGTGTAGTATGTCGGAAATTATAGGGTGTTACTCGCGGGGCACGGGTATGCGATTCGAGGGAGATAGTGTTCCCCGTTTGCGGCGTGCACTCGGGGGGCACCCCCCTCCGGTCGCGCGGGGGGAGAAGCACGCGTTTATAAGGTCGATTTTAATAGGGGTTTGGTTACAATTATGAGGTCGGTAATGGAGGCCGGCGCTCATTACCTCGCTAAACTGGAACTAATTATTATGTTTCACGGCGCGTTGCGATAATTCCACGGCCGGGGCGGCCCGGGAGAGGGAGACAGAACCGTTGCGTTTTCCATGGACGACCGGCTGGGCTCCGCGCGTGCACACAAGTGTTCCCGTAAAAAATCCTGGAATGAGACTGGCAGAGCACGCTGCTACAGATAAGCGCTCCGCAATTAGTACTTACATTTTATGGCCGTACATCCTTGTAATTGATACATAATCCGTCGTATTTATCCTTTACGGAGTACTGGTGAATTCCTCATCGCCGGATAAATAGCGACTAAGTAGCTTTTTCCGTCGAAGTAACCTGATCCTGTTGCGAGTACGTGGTGATTAAATTACGCGTATCTTTAAAACTAGTTATTCGATCGAAGTTAATTATGTTGGTAAGTGTATAGTGATATCGTCATCAGATAGCAATATGACAAGAAGCGTCGCTTACAATGTTAATAATTCTATCATGTTTTCACTGCCTTCGAAAAGTAGGAGGTTACTCAATTCGAAATCATTTTCTATGCACATTTGTCGGAAATGTTTGCCTTCCCAGTGAAAATAGCTCCAAGTGCGATGCAGATCTGCGGACTTTCTGCACGGCCCTTTAAAGAATCGTTCAAACCCAGGCCCATTAATTCGTCCAATGATCAACAGTAAATCAACGACTCGCTCGCGACGCTCGAAATAAAAGTCACGAGAGCCGAGAGCCGTTTCATTTCCCCGATACGCATTTCACGGGCAAATCGAAGTCAGAAGGGGCCCGCTCGAAGACAAATAAGGTGGACGTATCGCAAGGACAAAGGGCAGACGAGAAGGTCCCCGAGAGCGCGTCTCCACGTGGGGGCCAGATCGGCGCGTAGCGAGAAAGAGCCGAAGAGTGTGCGAACGTATTAACACCTCGAAGGATTTATGATATTAGGCCAGGCCCAGGATGACGGGAGGGGGTCGTGGACGAGGAACACGTGGGTGGGGAGAGCATAGGGCTCGGTGTGGGTCCCCTGCGGTACGGCGGGCCCCGGCTCTCACAGAGGCAACTGGAACAAATGGGCTCAATTTCATATTTTGTAACACCCTCGCTCCGACGCGGCCGGTGTGTGCGCCGACACCCACGCACCACCGATCTATTTCTTCCACGTAGTTCTTGACTGTTCGCTGGTTAAAACGAGCGCACACTTTCTCCTCCTCGATTTTTTCAGCCCCCGCTTCTACTTCTCCCATTTTAATACGAAAAATTATTCCTGACGTTGGAGGAACCATTTATCTTATGTCGATCGCTGGTACTCGTATCTGATGGTGCTGTCCTTCATAAGTGATTGATTCATAATTTTTTGAAACACGAAAATCTAATGACTCAATACACAGGGTCACTTTGTCGTCAAAAATAAAACACTCGTATATATATATATATATCTTTTAATTTTACAAATGTAACAAATTTATAGAAAAATATGAAAATATGAACTTGGCTACGAAGAAGTTTGAATGGATCATTGTGGCGAAAATCGAGCAGCTTCACGGTTTCATTATTCGAGGATACTAATGAGCAGCCGGAACCTCATATCCGAACCGATCTGTTTCAGGGCTAGACGAGAACTGGTCGCGCATAACTCAAAGGCTGTGATCGACGATTTAGCATCAGCGTTAACAGGAACCCTAGATCTGGCCTGAAACAGGATCACAAAACGACTTTTGTTTCGATTCGTATTTTTCGAGGCCCTCGCAAGTCCCGCAGCTATAATATTCATGCTCCTTTTTCTTCCACGCCTTTGCGAACCCGGCCGAGTGATCTATGGCCCGAGAACACGCATGCAACGCGCCACCCCCGCAGACCTATCCGCTCTCGCGCCACTAACAAATTGATATAATTTGTTGTTAACGGGCTGCTCGCCTGTGGCCGGGGGCGGCCTCGGTTAAGATTCGTGTGAACCCGGAAAGTCGCGTGAACGGACGATCGAAAACTCTTCGGCCGTTTAGGCTGACGTTAACCCCTTTAGGCATGAATTTTGCGGACACGAATTCGACGATTTTAATTTTTTTAAAGTTAGACACGCTTTAAAATAATTCCGAGTGTGCATTTTAGACAAATGAGAAAATTGCTCATTAGACAGCGGATGAAAAAAGCTTTATTTTATTTACTTTATTTTAAAGTTCTCTAACATAGGTTGTTCAAATGTTTGAGTTCGAAGCGAAAGCAACCCAAATATCGCGGAGTCTTTCGAGGCCACCTGTCGATTGTCTGAAAAATGCTAAATCGCCTAGAATCAGTGTACAAAGCGAAGAAAGTCGGAGCCTCGCGAAGGAGAAGAAGAAAAAGAGCAAACCCGTTCTTCGTGTCAACAGAAATATCGTAGACACCGATAAAACCGATCCGCGAGACACTTTGCCACGAGCGCGAGTACAAACAGGTGACTCGGCCAGGTCGCGTCGCCGGATCGTTGACGGTTTTATCATTGGCATCCGTGAGATAGTCAAACAAGCGGAAGGAGATCTGTAACGGGCCTGTCTTTTGTCGTCCGGCCCGTGTGGTATATTGCCGTGTGAACGCGCGCTCCTCCGACTATTTGGTGAAACAGTTTGACGGGGTTACATAATTGCCGAGCAAACGTTGACTGTCTTCGACAACCCGGAGGACGTTAAAGGAGAGCAAACACGAGGAGAGAGATGTATTCGAGACCAGTTCCTCCTCCTCGCGAACTTATTGCTCGGCGATATTGTCTCTTTTTCGAAGTTGTCGACGGCGGCCTGGACCCGAAGATCGATCGGATCGAGGAATGATTTATCGGCCGGCGGAGGGACGTTCACCCATCGGCGAGACGCCTCGGTACAACGAAACGAGACTGCGGACGAGATAACAAAAGCGGAACAGTTGTAAAACGTTCTCTGAACCGTTATCGGGGTCTCTCTTAATCTTCAATCCAAGGATGGATCTCGAAGGTTGGTCGAAGCAGAAAATTAAATTCGAGGGACGCTCGAGTAAAATGGTACACCGAGCGATGCGATTTTTATGAAAATCGTTCGTATTATTTGATGAACGTATACTATTATTTTGCTTGACATTTTCTTCAATGAAAGTGATTTGAAACGCTGTGAAAAGTATATATAAAAGTATATAATAGTGGAAGCACTAAAACCGTTCAATTTCAACTTTCATCGGCTAGAACTGCGATGAAAGCTGATTTATTCCCATGGGAAAATCGGCCGGGAGACGGAAGGAGATTTTCATAATCCAGTGGAACAAATCAATTCCGGCATCGTGCATCTTCTGGCGAGGTCCGTGGTTCGTATACATCATCCGTATCTGAAGGGAATAATCGTACGTACAGGCTCGAGCCGTTCGTATCGTATACAAACGAGGTGTGACTGTATTAAATTATATCGTAATTATAATCCAAGCGGTCGGGCCTCGGCAAACACGGCTCTCTATGGGTATTTTCGTTCGACAGAATGGCGAACGGTCGTCCGGGAGAACTCTCAGCGAAAGAGAGAGAGAGAGAGAGGGGAAGAGGGAGAGAAAAGGAGGAAAAGAGAGACGGAGATAGAGAAAACGTCCGCGACGCGGCCCACGCGCTCGCGAACATCTCTCGTATGAAGACATAAATCAAACGCTTTCGTGGACGATGCTCGCAATTACATACGCGTAAGCGTAACGTAATATATAATGACGCACGCACGGCGTGGGGTACGTGGCCGGGGCTCGTTATAATACGCGACCGGCTTCGTTTCCGAGCGGATCTCGTTCGCCGGTTCCCTCCCTTTGCACGCGAGACAACCGATGATAGTGTGGGAGTCGTGCCAATTTGCTCGGTATTTGGACCGCCCTTCTACATAACGAGATACCCTTTCACCCTCTCGGGGAACGACCGAGTTCCAACGATCCCTTCATGCATCCTCCGTACAGCGGCTTTTCTCGCGCCACCAATTTTCGCTCCTCCAGACGGTTCACTTGGAGCCGGTTCGCAACCCTAAAAATAGCCAATCTCCGCGAGTTTTTTCTCAAGAAACTACGCACCTGCACACCCTGAAACTTGTAGGATAATTTCACGAGTAAAATATTTTCGTAAAGCAGTTTATTTCATTAAATGCACCATCGGCATCAGAATATCCTAACAGAACTAAGAACCTCTAAGCTGCTATTTCAAACCCTAGGCCATAAAATTGGCCAAATTTCGCACGGCTCGGCTATTTTAAAACGCGATAATTTTAAAACACGTGTCTGCCGACGGTCCGAGGGGGATTATTGACTTTGCCGAGGGCTAGGTGAGAAGAATCGGTCCGTTTGCCCTAAGTCGGCCGTGTTCTCGCGGGTTTTCGCTTTCCCGGATCCTTTACGTGAGCCGGCGGTGGTCCGCGCCAATTTGCGAGAGATCGCGAATTAGTTTAGCGGAAATCCGTAACTGCCCGACCGATAAACCACTGGATGGGTCGGGGGCCGAGTGAGAAGCAGTGGAAGCGGCCGGTCGCGCGCCTAATTAGAGAGTCGTCGTCAATTTCGCCAGCAACATTTTAAGCGGCTCACGTAGCGCACGCCCACGCGATCCACCTCGAGGTGAAACGGACCCCCTGCGGCCACCTTCCGACCGCCTAATTACCGAACAAGCCTATCTCCGAGCGGGACCATGCCAGCCGTGCATGTCAGGAATCTACGGGGTGTCCCAAATCCATTCGATACACGTCTCTCGTTACTACTCCTCGAGGCGTACGCTGGTTATCTTTCCATCGCCGACATGACTCTTCTAACCCCGGAGTTCATAGTACACGGCTGTACACGGACGAATAGGCTTAGACACTTTCGTGGAATCCAACAGGTTCGAGTTGTCTTCGGGAGCCTGTAGCTCGCTCGTATTGAAGCTTCAATTAGCGAGAAATCATGTTCTTGTCTTTGTGCGTAGCCCGTTCCGCGCAAAAGTCTTCATTTTAGCGAATCGAGCGGCTGATGTGGCGGCAGCTAAATTTTCTAGTCATTTGACGTGATGAAAATCAACGAAAAACGATTGAAGATTGTATCAACGTTTTGCAATTAACTAAATGGAAGATCCAGCATTTCCACTGAAATAGGGTATACGTCGACAAATGCGCAAACTGGAGTTGCCTTGTTATTGCTATAAATCCATAAATTAGCAACCTCTTACAAAGGACACAGAAGATTTTATAACTCTGCGCAGAATTGCTAGGGCTACTGTTCTAAGCGAACGACCACGCAATTGATCCACTCTGGGCCGAAGTAATTGCCTCGGCAAACTAAAGACGTCGCGTCGCAGCGATCGGTTGAGTCGTCGCCAGGCGGCCGGTCAGTTTCATTCATCTTGAAGGCCGACGTATCTCCGTCGTTTGCAGCAGGTGAGCCGTTTACGGGCCCGTGCCAATTTCCGTATTTTCCCGACGAAAGACGAGGCTCGATAATTGAAGAAGCCATTCCCGCGGCTACGTAACCCCATCGACCTCGCTGTCGTCGGCTCCAGGGACACCCTGTGTGAGCTGGTGCCCGGCCCCGGCGGATAAGACGCGGTTGTACGGTTCGGCGTGTACACGCGTGTACACCCGCTCCTTTCTTTCCCTCTCTGTTCGCGGGCTGGAGAAAGAGGGAGAGAGAGAGAGAGAGAAAGGCGGCTGTGGTCGCGTAATAACGTTACCGTGAAATAAGACCGGCCGTGCACCCAGCTGCGAAGCTCGCATAAACTCGGCCGATTGGATCCTAAATCGGTACGGTCGCTTGTCTTAAGCCGAGAGGGGAATGCCAACACAACCACCCCCTGAATCAGAGCCCGGGCCGCTAGCGAGCAGGCCCGAGAGCGAACGCGCGCAACGATGATCACATCGCGTATTTATGCGGCACGCGTAAATTTCGTCGACACACGGCTTCCCGGAATTTCGCCGCGGCGCTGATGTAGCTTGTAGGCCTCTCGCTGCTAACCCCGGCTGCTTGCCTTGCCTTCGCAGCCTTGCCTTCGAGCTTGCCACAGCTTGCCAGGCCTGCCAGCCGGAGTCAGGATGATGGAGAGGGAGCGAGATAGCGGCGGAATTAATTTGTTAATGCATCCAGCTTCGTCCGATCGCCTCGCGAGCGGGTCCGGCCCGGTCCGGTCCGGGTACACGAGCGTCAGGCGGACCCGCGCGAGATCACGTTAGTAAGTCACGGAGGGGTACGCGCCAGCGAATGGTGGATGGGATACTTCGGATTTAGTGGACGGCCGATAGAGCCGTCTCAATTACCGGCACCGGGGCTCCAATTTATGGCGAGAGATTTTGCTCGACCACCGGCAACATACTCGCCGCGACTCGCGTCGCGTCGGCTCGGAACGCACCGCTCTCGCCGCTTTCTAGGACAGTCGGATAGAGTCGTCAACGGCTGCGTGCCCGGCCACCTCCGTTCCTCCCTCTTTCGAAAGTCCTTCGATCGAAAGAGCATTAAGCACTTAAGATTAGTTAGATCGCCGCCAGTTCCCCCCTCGTTCTTACGTCTCTCTACACGTGCGCATTTCGAGTTGCATAATTCCGGACGCCGAATGCGTTCCAGGCTGTATGCGAACTATGCGTTCTACCGCTTATCGCGGCCCGCGCGGTCAATGGGAAAAGTTTGTGTAAAGAGTATCGTGGGTTGATAGAACAGAGAGATGGCGGCACCGAATACCAGACCTCGGTGAAAGAACTGACAGGGTGCCCAGTGGAATGAGGTCGGCACGATGAAATCGGAACGGAGGGATTCCGATCTCCAGAGGCGGGACGGATAGGCGATGTACCTGTCGAAAGGTGATGCACTTGGCGCGAACCGACTCCCACGATGCCTGGATTCCTCGACGGATGATTCTGATCTTCGAGCCGGTGAGCGCTTTGTCACGGATTTTTAGATCGAGACGGATGCGAGAGATCGTATCGGTGATACGCTGCGAGGGTACTCCAGTTTCTTAAATGGAGATACAGGCTGGATTATTGATTGCTACAACTGAACTTGTTCCCGGAGGTTTGAACATTTTCGAGGATTTTGGCGATTTCATTAGAAGGTTGGAATTGAATTGTCGATCGGTTGACTTTGAATTACTACGGCTTCTCGAAGGACCATTTTGAAAAGATCACCCTCACAATCACTGCCGCCCGGACAGTTTCGCGTGTCTCCGTTGAACCTTAATTGATTTCACGCGATCATCCGCGGCGGGGTCATAATCTGGCCTGCCCCGAGCGCGATCGATCTCTGGATCTCGCGGTGGCCGGGAGTGACACGGCTCGAAATTGAATCTATCGGGACAGAAGAGAGGAACGCGTCCCGGCATCCCGTGTAACCTTTCAAGGGCTCTACTGGTTCTCCGGCGCTTGGACAATGCGTTACGGGGTACCAGAAGGTCTGTCGTCCGGCGCGGAAGGGCCCGGGGAGCGGCGAGCCGCTGACGGGCCATCAGATAAGCTCGTGTTTGCCTAACCTCTCACCTCCCGCCGGGGTCCGGCACGCAGCACACTCGGAAGAGAGTGGCTCCGAAGAAGTGGGTGCTGCTCATCTCCGCGGCGACGTGACGGACAGGTTCACCGTGTCTTCCGTTGCAGGCCCCGGCGCGATCGTTTAAAAGCTTTCGGAGAACCGGGCCGGGACGAGATCCTTTTTCCCCTCTGGTTGAATCACGGTTCGCGTTAATAGCTTCGGGGAACTCTGCTTCACTCCGCTTCCGATCGGGATCAAGCCCCGCAAGATCTACCAGCCGGCCTCTTCCTCTTCGCGCGTTATGCAACCGAATGCCCCCCGGGCGAATAATGCCCGGTAATCACGCCGATTGCAATCGATGTCGAGCGGATCACCGAAGACGCTCATTCCGCCGGAGAGTGGATGCCGTGTAATTCGATCGGGAAGCTTCGTTATTCTCTCGTAAATCTATCGATGCTTCCAATTAACCTGGCCGTTCCACGGAGCCGACGATGATTGCGCTCACAGCTTACCTGCGACAGCAGCAGGATGTGCCCTTCAAACTTCTTCGGATTAAATCAGCGATCCTCACCCATTCTCTATATCGACTTCGCACATTTCTCGGCCCTGCTCTGTGTTTACTTTCACTTCGGCTCTGTGTTATATTCGATTATTTTTGGTAGACATTCCGTAGAAAATAATCGGGCGGGATTCCGAAAGTTTGTCCGCAACAGACGACAGATCCAGTAGCCGTAGACCACAGGTGAAGCTTCAGAAGTCCCTCACTGACAAGTGCAAAATAGCCAGCGTCGAATTTCACTATATCGGGAAATATAACCCGATCAGTCACCGTCTTGAACCACCGAACGAATATCCCCACGTCGAACACACCCCCCACTTTTCCCGAACATGCTCGACGAAAAGTTTCCGAGGGGTCGCTGGCGTGGATAAAAGAAGTTATAGAGCCCGAAGTCGGTGTCGATAAACAGCCCACGCGGACCCCGATAAATCGCCGAGGACGTGGAAACGAAGAAGTTTCTATTAGCCAATAAAGATGCCGGGAAGCGAATCCAGTTACACGACGCATTGCTGGAACAGACGCACAACGAGTGAGAGAGAAAAAGGAGGAAAGGAGCGATGGTCACGTGAGTGGGAAAACGCTCGATCCCAGTGTGTTAGCGGTATCCAGGAAAAGATGTATAATCAGCCGGGCGACCGGTGGTCAATCGGGTAATAACTCTCACGTAATTAGAGGAGGGAGTGAAGCGTACATTAATCAACATCGAATTGATTCGTTAGCACGGGGAAACCATTCGTGGCAGACAGACAGACCGAGGGAAAAGCGGTGTCGGGAGGAGAGAGGCGGGGTACAGAGGAGGCACGGTCGAAGAAGAGCCTCCTGAAGAAGATAGCGGACACAATGTACATACGGAAGAACCATTGCGGGGACAGTGGAGGAGAGACCCGTGGAACGGAATCACCATTAATGGGAGAACCGTATCTCCGGGTTCGAAGTAATAAACCAATTCTCTCCCTCTTCGGCGCGCGGACCAAGGAACCCTCTTCTAATTGGACCGCATTCCGGCCGGCGTTTCCCTGCTATGTGTGTAGATGCCCCGCCGGAATTTTCATTAGCGCGGCGCTCCGTCGTGACGGAACGCCTGCCTCTCGGATCGGTGTGTCTATACCGGCGACACCGATATACATACAAGAAGAAGACCCCGCCAAAGCGGAATCCCTATCGCGCCGCGACTGGCTTAACGACTCGCGCCAATAGCGATCCTCAAGGATCCTAGCAGGAACCAGCGCGGGAGGCTCTTTCGCGAGGATTCTTCCGCGAGCGGACGTCCGATGGGTCGCACTGAAAACGAATCACTCGGGAAACGTTCCTCTGGCTCCGTTGGAATGTTAACTCGGAAAAGAAACGTGTCTCTTCAGCTGAGAAGCTTGCTTTGGATAGGGCACTCGACCGCTTCGATGCTAATTTTTTGGCGCCCACGAGACGCCATTGCTGCAAGATTGCTTTAACGAGCGGGTAGAATGTGGTTGTTTCATGGTGTTCGCTGTACACTGTGATGTTAGCTGTGTGCAATAATGTTAGTTTATTTCAATCGTTCGTGGATAATTGTAGTGTTAGGCTGTGGATCGTTGTGCAAAATAAAGATTGTTTGCATCAACTGCAAGAAACTGGATCGCACCCAGAAACGCTAAATAATAATTTAGTACAACTTCGAAATAATGTCATGCATGCCACGCTCTGAATCGTAATTAGCAAACACAAAATTTGTAGAGGCAGTCGTAGCGACAACAAAGGCCCGTTGTTCCAGTGCGTCCACTTATTAGAATATCCGCGGCCGATCGCTGACCCCGTCGCGGATCGAGGCACGTCCGGCAGATGATGGGACGTCGATGGTGTTTCTGCATGGCTTTTGTTGCCGGGTCTATCGTCGTGTTCCTCGGGGAACACGGTTCGTTTTCCGCGTGTGTCAGCCGGACCCGCATCCGACGGCGACGACGGCGAAAGAAGAAAGAAGAAAAGGAAAACACGGCCGGACGACACCGATCGGTGCCGATCCATGGACAATGGTTCATTAGAGCATTGTCGGTGCACAATATCGCACAATTAGCCCGGTCGAGCGTTCTCCGCGCGCTTTTAAAAGGCCAGACCTCGCGCGATCGGCCCGCCACCGCGCCGCGATCGGCATCGCCACCATGATCAAACGATCGGCATCGATCCCCTCGATCGGCCGTTACGTGGCTGCATTATGCGCCCGGTATAATAATCTTCTTTATGCCGGACGCTCTTACCGCTAAAATCTCCGTGGCAACTCGGCTTCGTTGCATTGTGCGACCATACGACAGGAAGTCGGGGATCACTCGGCGACAAAGGTTCGCACGCGACTGCTGCAATTAACAATTGCGCGAAAATTTTTCGCGATTCTGCTTCGGTAGGACAGATATGCCTGGGGCCTTTCTGCTTGATCGGCCGGTATACTGTTACTATATTGCATCGACGGGTTTGTACGTGATGTTGATCAGGAAACGAGATTCCGATTATCAGCTGCGAACTATCTGAATGTGACGCGGTCTTCAAAACAGATCAATATCGGAGTAGCTATACCATGAAAGGGCAACTACGTGTCTATGCTATCATCGGTTTGGTGGAAATTCATGTAAAAAATGGTGTCGCAAAATTAACCTTGAATGTCAAGGTCGAAAGTTCATCAATTGGTGGTCAAGTTTCGAGATTATCAAACTGATTTTATGAGCAAAATTCGAAGGCAAATGGAGTTTTCCTCGAACTGTTCCGAAGATTGCGATGAGGCCTGACGAAAATGGCGTACGCGTGATTGCAGGGGTCGGCGAATAGCTTCTCACAGTAGCCGCGGACCGAGAGGCGCCTTCCCCCATGAATGAGGGGAATGGGGCCCCATGCGCCTCTCGGGGGTTTCGTTTTCATTAGCCGCGGTGGGCCCTCGCATGACCGGGACGCGAGAGCTCTTCTCCCGCTCTACGGTGGCTCTATCGCGCTCTGCTCGCCAGCACCGCGGCCCTGGCATCCACCTTCATCATTCGCGGCAAAAGTTATAACTCGATTATGCGTCTAACTAGCAATTTCAATACTATTAAGAGGCCTGGACGCGCTGCGCACCAGGCCGATCCGAGGATGCCCGCGGCGGATGTTTCGTCCGCCGGCGGAAACCCAGCGAGATTTCCGTGGACAATAGATGGCCGGCTTCTGCGTCCCTCCTATCTACGCATAATTCATACGAATCGTGCTCGTTGAATTTGCGGTAGCGTTCTCATTGCCTCTCGCCGCCTGTGATTTCCATGGCTCGCAACAAAGTCTCCTGCCAGACTATCCTTGATCAGTGGCTAATCCGCGATTTATGATCGATGCTCCTTGAAAATTATACTGCGTTCACGTCAGGAGGATGTGCACCTTTCATACGGGACGAGCTGATTTCTGTGGAATTGCGGGACTTATGTGTACCTTTAAATACGTTACTCGTTTTAAAGAGAAAATTCCATTAATTTTCCTAAAAAAATATTCTAAAGGTCACCTCTCTCAGATGGTTGACTTGACATGATTTCTTACACAGCCTCGACTCGCCGATCTATATATATATACGAACTGAAATTCACTAGGATGCTTTGCTGTCATTCCAGATTTTTGGTAGAATTGCTAATAGACGATAAGATAAAAGGTAGGTTCAGCGTGAAACGAAAACGAAAGGAGCTTGACAAGGAAGAACACGCCAGACTATCATTGCATACTCTACCTCGGAAAAGCAACGCTTTGCTCCGGTCGATTTAAAGTCCTCGTCATTCTCGGCTAGCGTCGCGAGCATAAACCAGCGATTCTGGCCGTGGGGAGGGAGCACGGAATTCCAGACACAGTATCCAGCACGTAACAACGCGGGGCTCGGCGATTACGCAAGGTATCTCCAATAACTCCGTCACGCACGGCCAGATAAAATCAGCCCGGGAAAAGCCTCTGGAAAGAAAACTTGTGGAAAAATCCGCAAGGAAACGGGCGGGGCGAGGGTGGCGGAGCCGTTGGATCGGGATATCAGTCCGTGGCGTAGTGAACAACGGCGCGTTTATCACGCGCGACTAATAGAAAATTATCTTTCTAATTTAAATCCCTCGTGGCTGGAGGAGGCTCGCCGTAGCAGGATGCGGCCGCTCGGATCGCTTAGAGGAACATCCCGTTGGTCGCTCCTCTCGGTTAACGGGCATAGATATATCCGCCTAGAAATAAAATCGGCGATAGTATCTTCGCTGAATGAACTCTCCCACGCCTATGTCTATTCGCGCTCATCCACCCGCTCTCTCCCTCTCTCTCTCACTCCTTCTTATTGCTGGCTCGGACGCGCGCGTGCACGCTTGCGTGTGCTCGTCCATGGTCCAGGCTCACACTTGCGCGCCGTTCGAGAGAGGCTTGTATGAGAGCTGGGGAGCTCGTGAGCCGTGAGCCAACTCGTACGCGGCGCTGCGTGCGTTCACGGGCACGAAGATCCAGGTTCCAGGGGTCCAGGGGTCCATCGAGGCCCGACCCGCCGACCCCGGCACGTATTCGCCACACCCGCACACCGATGCTTAGGGGCCGCGTTCAGATGCTTAGGTGGGGTCCTCCTCCCAGGCCTATACCAACCTTTCCTCCTCTTCTTCGTCCTCCTCTCTCGGCTCTTGCTTACTCTCCGGTTCGTTTCGTTCTCGCTTCCCTCCTCCTTTGCTCGTTGTTCGTGTTCCTCCTACTCTTCTTATTCACCCCGGTATTCTTCTTGTTCCTCTTCTCCTTGGTCCGCTGTTGCTGCCGCCGTCTGTGCAGCTTCTTCTTCCTTCTTCTCCGACTTTGCTGCTTCCTTCTTCTTCTTCTTCTTCTTCTCCTTCCTTCCTCTTCTTCTTCGTCCGCGGCCCCGCATATATGTACACCCGCGGAATTAATAGCCGGTCGCCGCGGAAAAATCACGGTAATGTGATTACGACGCTGTCTTTCGCTCGTTCGTGCCTGCTCGTGCCCGCCTCGGCTCCACGTACGTGGTCTTACCTATTCCTCCTACTCAGGAGGAGCAGATATCACCCACCCCTTTCCGTACCCCCTTCCTGTGCTCCCCCCCCCCATCGCCGGCGATATGCATCGGGATGTGTTCCCGCGGCCAGGACACCGGCGCTCATTTCCGGGGATATAACGACGGAAACGACCGGCGAACGTGAATCATCCCGGTGAAGTTAATTGAACACTTGCGGACGACGGGCTTAAGCACTTCGGGGTGGTGTTGTTCAGGTTTTATAATCTGCACGGCTGGAATTCCTCGGCTCTGATAAGCCGATAGTCGCGAGGGGATACGCCGACCAGTATTATTCCTTTGGCCGCGTGATACGAATGATTTAGTGCGAGAGATGGGACGTCGACTGACCCGGAAGTGGAATTCGGTAGAAATTGTACGGCGTGCTCAGACACCGATATTAATTAATTATTTAAATGTCGAAGTGATATAACTTTGACAGACGATCCAGTTTTTCCCAAGAAAATTATGTTTAATATTTTAGATGATTCCAACCGAAATATTGGGTTGGAAAGAAAGTTCGTAGCGTTCGAAAATGGCAAAAAGTAATAGAACAGAATAGAAATTATGTTATTGAATAAATCTATGAATAAATGTCTGAATTTTAGCTTTCAATTTTAACTATAGTTCCAACCCGATATGATTCGCTTGAGAAGTTCTTCTAATTAATTCGTCCTTACGAAGTGACGTAAGAGTTTCAAGGCTGCCTCTCCCAATCCCTCAGCCGACATTGCAGCGGGAATAATTGTGAGCCGTCGGAGGGGCATTACGAGAGGCAAAAAACGGCGGGTAATGAGTAATCAAATTTCCGTGGTCGTTCCGACGGCCACCTCAATTAGCGGCAGTCTAGAGTACACCTCGATTTACACCGAAAAAGTCAGTTTAAAGGACGGCGCAGTATATTCCGTGGTAATTCCGTGACTCGTAAAGCTACCCGCGACTTTACGGTTCCCAAATTAATGTAAATTACCGGTCGATGCGGTTCCCGTTTCAGCGGGAACGAAGGAAATTAAGGGGACACGTTTCGTCGGGATAATTTAATGCGACGGGACATCACGAGAGTCCGCGTATCCCTGCCAAACACGACGGAACGTCGAAGAACGACCGAAGAATTCGACCTGGAAGTCGATTCACCGGAGGGTTGGCCGTCTTTAACGCGACAGCCGGCCGATAAGTAAACACATTTTGCAAGAACGTAATGCGCGAGCGGAGCGCGCGACCGAGCGAATTTAAAGCGGTCGTTAAACGATGGATTGTAAGCGGATCGTTACTCGCCTCGTCCTAAAAGCGCCCCTAAACTACCGGGCACGCTCGACCGGGGCCCAAGTAAATCTATAAATCCCGGCAAGTATAACGATCCACGAGATGCGGCTGCGCCGCTATAAAAGTCCCCCTTTAACGTCCGTCGACCGTTCCCGGTGGGCCCACGGCCGCAAAGCTTATGGTGTTCTGCCTCGTTACACGCGCGTCGCGTCGCGGCATTACAATTTTATATAAATCTGGGCCCGCGACCGTTTCGTCGATGCTTCGGGCCCCCGCGCCGCCCGCGGCGGGCTGTTTCCTCAGAATTTGCGACAGTATAAATTTCGGGGCCGGCGATCGACCGGGCCCCAGGTGACGCTCGACGGACGAGATGGGATAGCTGGGAACAGCGCAGGCCAAAGGAGAACAGGAAGATCGAGGAAGCTGGTTCGGGCAGACGTTTTATAAGACCGACCAGGTCGACCGAGCGATTTTCGGGTGACTCGGGTCAAGCCGCGCGTATGCAAATCAACCGGCTTCGCAACGACGACGCGACGCGCGCGATGAAGCGAAAATCTCCACAACGAAAACCGCTCCGCGGGACTGCTGATCCCCGGAACGAGGACCCGTAGGTGTGGAAGAGTGAATTACGCGTCGCCGGATGTGATTCTGGACGGCTATCAACGGATACGACAGATATTAATTGAAGAAGACACGGGCACGCCACAGATTCACATGCAAATTCTTATTTCCCCAGGCTACTTTATAACATGCAAAATGAACGAACAATTTGTTTCGTTTATCTTCAGATTTCCTCAGGTCAACGTGATTTAAAGATGCCGTTTCGACTGGCTAATGTATTGCGGAACTTTATGCAAAATTGGAATGTTCTACAGCTATCGTGAAGATCGATATAAAACATCGATTACTTTAAAAATTGAAGACAGTGATCTTGTAGGAAAACATTCTTGCTGGTGGTTCTTGCTGGTGGTTGCGGTGGCTTCGGCGAATGCAAAATCCATATCAATGTGGCCAAGGATAGAAGCATTTTATGTCCCCTGAAAGCAGTGTCGTGACGAAATCGTAAAAATAGTTGCTCGTAACACCAACGACTTTAAGCATCTCTAACCGGGGGGCTGACAGTAAAACGGTTTTCCTACTTCTAGGATTTCCAGCGGAAAGTCTTACCGCCGATAGCCAATAAAATAATAGTAACAGCGGAATAAAATTAACGTTTCGCGGGATCGATGTAAGCAGAAGTATTTCCCAGTCGGGGGAGCGATTACGCGTTTTTCCCCCCGGGCATAAAACGGAGCTTGGAACGGGTCGAAAATGGGCAGCCGAAGATTCCCCGCGTTTCTACGAATGCCCCCGCGGTCCCGTCCGGGTCAAAGGTAGATTCCGGAATGAAATCGCGGCATCCGAGCTCATGCGAGCTCATTTGTTCCGGGAAAAAAAGGACGGGTTGAAGCGCGACGATCAGAAGCGGATAATAGGCGGGATGCGGCGCGCGAGTTCCTTAAAAGGCAGTAAATTATCGACTTTAATGCCACCGCGGCCTGCTATCTTGCACCTCTGACGCCCATATGGACGCGAAATCCCCACTGAGAGAATACCTCTTTGATCCTCGCGAAGCTGAGGTCAAGTCCAAGCGCGAAACCGCGACCCTCGTTACCGTGAAAGCTTCGTCGTTCGAGAATCCGCGACAAGAAGCTGAAACTATCCTGCAACGGAGAAGGAATTACTCCGGAGGTTGCCGGGGATACCTCGCCGTAATCATTCGGCAAGCCCCGAACGACCCGGTGGACACTTATTGCAACCTCGCACGAGGATAGAAACTTGTTTTCGGTGTTAAGAGACTGTCGATATCGTACGCCTTCGCGTTAAGCCACACCGTGTAAATAATATTTCAGTTCTGCCCGCGAAATGGCCGTCGAGAGGACATTGTTCCTTGCCCGTGAACTGGAAGGAAGTCCTCAGCTGCCGAGGACAACTGGCTGGACAAAGGTCATTTCAACGATCCTCGTGAAACCTTTTCATGTTTATTGCAAGTAACTGAAAGGTTAATTGAATGTACTGAATTTTCAGTTAAACAATTATTTGTATATTTAAAACGCACTTTTAAAAAGTACACGGCTATTACGGTGGCCATATCAATGTCATTTGATTGGTAATTTCAACGTCTGCATACTACAGGCACACAGTGGTCCTTTTCATTGATTTAGCTGGCCAAATGACGATTTCAAAAATTTTACCTAAAGTGCAAACATTTTTATTGCTTCCTATAGTTTAACATATGGCATACTAATATTTTTTTATCATTCAGGCACTCATGAAACGCTGTACTTTATCGAAAGTTAGAGAGTTTCGTAGTACGTGTTTTTTGTTGCTAAGATTTGATAAGATAGTTTGATGAGAATGGTTCCAGTATGAAAGTTCAAAAAATGTTTCTGAAACACTTAAACAAAGAAAAAATTATATTATTGTGATTTGAATACATGTTCCGGGACCATTAAATACTAAAAATAATTTTGGCCAGCTAAATCTGTGGAAAGGATCACTGTGAAAAACTTGATTGATCCAAACAAGAGTAAATAATTGTGCTTCTAGAACCTAAAGTGATCCATAGCCTTTCCCAGAGTTTTGCATGGTGGTTTTCACGAATTTTCAGGCAGTTTTTGCTGTCTTCGAAGACAGTCCGGTTTCAATGTTCCGTAATGTGAAACCCGAATGAAGTGTTCGGGACGGACAAGAGAGACGAAACGTAACGTGTCCGTCAGGCCGGGAACAACCATACAGAAACTGGGAGGCATGACACTACCCCCGGGAGGCACGGCCGTTCCATAAAAGGTTACCAGAGCTTAGAACTACATTCTCCACAATGTTCGAAATGAAACCAATTACGCTCGGCTGTCAGTGTCGGCCGGGGCGATCGCGCAAAAGCCTCTGGTTCCACTCTTCAAGCGGCTCAACGTCCGAGAGGAGTCCGGCTCGTGAACAAGTCTCTTCCCAAGACGCCTAAAAGCAACAAGCTTCCCCGCCGTGTCACGCCAAGACCTGCAATTACTCCATTCACTGGCAAACGGCCGGCCACAAAGTAAGCTTCCGATACGTCCCATTCCCGGCTACAAATCCTCCGTAATCGAAGAGATCTATCCGATGGTCCACGATGCATCGAAAGGCTCCCACGTTAACTGCGCGGGCCAGGCGTTAACTGCACGTACGCCACGAATTTTTTCCGGTTCGACCCTCTCGACACAACTGGTGGGATTCTCTATTCGACGGCGAAATTTTTAACGAGAAACCACCGTTTTCGTGGCGTCGTAATTGAAAAGCAGCCATTCTTGCTTATTTCACTCGTACAAACGATCAGAGATATTAGCAAATATTACACTATAACTTGATATGAATAATTTGATATTCAGTGCTACTATATATATATATATATATATATATATATATATATATATATAGTATTTATGGCAATCATTCTTAAGCAAGTCAATAGCGCCGGCAGTGAACGTGTTAAATCCTTTCAGTGCCATTTCTGTTTTCATATTCCTGAGTGTACAGTAAACTATAATAGAAGGACTCTGTATCTGTTGGACGCGGTATAAGAAAATGCTGAAATGGATTGCGGTATGAGCTTACGGGATAATCTAGCGCGATAGGCAGTGCTCGGCGAGTTCGGTAGGCGAGGGATTAAAGGATCGCACAAAGTGATTCCGAAGGCCTGGAAACGATTCAGCGGCGATCGAGGAGATCTATCCGGCGCCCTCGGCTCCCACGTTAAGCGTCTGGTGGGGTCCTATCTCTTTCTCTTTTTCTCTCTCTCTCTCTCCCTCTCCCTCTCTCTCTCTTGGGGAACACCTCGCGCGGCCATTTGCATTCTTATTTTCGCCGGCGAGCAGTTTCACGGGCAATATCGCGAAATTTATCGGGGTGCGATTTGCGATGATATTTTACGCGGCGGGGCCGGCGTGCTCGGCGCGGGGCCCACCCATGGCGGGGCCCCGACGTCACCCCATACATTCGGCCCCCGTGGAAGAACGTCGGAGCAGGCGTCGAAGGGGGTGGAGGACGCCGGAGATGTGCACCGTAACCTCGCTATTATTCTGGTATTTATACCAGCGCGCCCGCTGCTCTCGGCCACCTAAATCTTCTTAATACGCGCCGGTTAGTGCACTTTATTAAACCCCGCGTGCACGCGCGCGATTCACATCCCCACCACCCGGGTCCCGTATTCTCCCCCCACTCTGTTTCCCCTGTTTCATCCCCCGCGCGCACGGGGCCCGCGGAAGGGGATGGTAGGGGAGCGCCGCGGGATGTCGAATTACTTACACGGTCCACGGAACTGGTCGCGGGGCCCAATAAGAGACCGGGCCCCAGCGACATTTCTACCGATACGGTATATTAAATCGGACGTAATGACCTACGCGCGGAGGCGGGCACCGTTCTCTTCGTCCCCGTCGCGTGATTTCGGCCCTAATTGGTCGCAGAGCTAACGCGAAACCATTTATTCTATACCCGGGAGAATTATCCTCTGCTGATATAGACACCTGTATAAATGAATAGGCGATAGTCGTCCCGTACGCGAGAAAATACGTTCGTGATTTAATGGTGTAATTAGCGCTAGACATGGCATGCAATAACTATCGCGACGTGTCAGGGTCGTGCGAAGTAAAATCAACGTTCCACTGGTAACAAATAAATTTTGCCAATAATGTTTCCTCATCTGTATAAATGAACACTCGGACGGACGACGCTTTCGATAATTGTATAGATAAATCGTTTTGCTCGCCGATTATTACTTTTAATATATTTTTGAGGACATCCCGATCCATTGAATCGGCTGTTACTTCCAGTTACGCAACGTGTAATTGAAATTAATTAGCAGAAGCTGAGTAGATGACTTTAAGATGAACCCCGCATCCAAGTATTGCTGATAGAGTACCATACGCGGGGAAATACATTTGCGTTTCCATAATGTCATTAGTACCTGATACGATACGCGATAAGCGCCATCAGGGTTGTGCGAAGTAAAGGGGTTTATCTAGAAACAATACTAATGGCAGTCGACTTGTCAAATAATTTCTCTTCGGTTGCGTAAGCGGACATTCGTTAGAGTGTCGTACGCGAGAAAACACATTTGGGATTTAATGATACAATTAGTACCTGATACGTTGGTATGCGAAATATAAATGAGGTACGAGTTATTTGATCAAGTGTACGACGAAACGAAAAATTATTTGATTCTGAAATCATTTTACTAACAAATAATTTTCGTTTCTTGATGCCCACACCAGATACGGATAAGTGTGTTGAGCATTTCCAGGCGTGTCCATTCAGGATGTTCATCCGATAGGGGGTTTAGCCGTGCAGTGTCCGCAGGAAAGCGACGACAGAGGTCCATTTCGGGACCGTCGACGCCGTTCGTCGGCCCGTAGGCGTGCGCGGCGACCTAAGGGAATGCGTTCCCGTGTCTGCCAGATGTCTAAATGTTGACAAGCCTCGGCGAGCAGCTAATAGCCGTTTAATAAGATTACGTCTCCGGCCGGCCGGAGTTGACGTGGCCGAAACACGCTGAACCCCGGCCCGTTTGCACTCGACCGGCCTCGTTTTACGATCTCGCGGAACACACGTAACTCGTGGGTACACACTGCGGCCCCGTGTATAGCGGAGATGGGCCCGCCGCGTCGTCTCGATACCTTGATGATTTTTCGCGGTAGATTGCAGTCCTCGCGGTGTCAACACCGCTCGGCTGCTAATCCCTGCGCCTTTATAGTCCTGTTGTCTTCGTCGAGCTTGTACCACGATCAAGGAACGTATCGCGAACGATGTCCGTCTATCGAGCATCTGCTAGATCAAAGAATTTTCGCCTGGGATATCGGTTATACGCTCCGAGGGTTACGTAAAGTTTAGACAGGACTTGCTCGGCGTCATCAGGAGTAGCGTTACATAAGACGGCCATCTTGATTGATTTTAATGGTGCTCGCCGAGCAATATGTAATCGCTTCGCCTCATTGTTCCGAGCGCCGTTGATTGCGTTCGTTTTTACTGCGAACGAACAACAGGGACGGTATATCCTACTGCGGAGAAAAATAGATTTAACGTTGTTGACTGCCGCGAGCGCCCCCCTTCTACACCGAGGTTTGTTTTCAAGTATTTAGTTTATCTCGAGCAATCTTGGGGCTACAGAAAATTTATCGCGTGTCGTATCTGGTGATAATTCTGCCATTAAAACATTAATTTATTTCCCCCTCGTGCGATATTCTGACACGTACTAATTTATACGAATGGAGGAAAATTCTTGGTGAACATTATTTAACAAGTTTGCCGTGAGCATCGTGGAACGCACATCTTACAAGATTAACTAATAAATTGTTCTCGTGTCCTACGTTAAACATCAGAGAACCGGGGTGGTCATTATGGAGGCCAGGGATAAACTTTGGAGTTTGCCTCCAGATGAGAACCCTCCGGGGAGGGTTGGCTCGGAGCAATCTCCGGAGATTCGTATGCATTAATTCCAATAAATTCCAGCAGTTTCCAGACCAACACGGCCAGCCTGCAGAATGCGCGTTGACCCCAAGGTAGCCGCGTATCGCCTTTGGTCAGCCGATTTTCGGATAAGCGGCGAGACGCACGATCGTTCTCCGGTGCTCTATCACGGTTCTCCACACCGGTACTTCTGGAGCAGCGGTCGCCGGTTGTTTTCCTAGACGCGCGGCGATACCATATTCCGATAGGGCTCTCGTCTCTTTTTCTTTCTCTGTTCTGTTAAGATCGCGGAACAGCGCGCGCGACCCGTGTTTCTCCGTACTCCGTGCTCGGGAAACAATCTCAGCCATCCCGGACAAGATTGAACCGCGCTTTCTGGTTGCCAGTTCGCCCGGACTGTCTCCTGTCTTCTGCTGGCGGATCCGCGGCGCCTCTCACCTCCCTTCCGCTCGGTTTCTTGTTGTTTCGGGCCGCGGGCGGGCCGGGCACGGGCTCGGGCCGAGAGACGGTCTGCCTGCCGGAGCAGAAAGATTCACCCACATCGGTCACTCGCACGATCCGGCCGACGACATTCGACAGCGGGGGGCCGCGATGTTTCCCGTCAGTACGTCAGTCATTTCGATCGTAACACACCGGCCACGTCCCAGCCATCCGCCAGGTGGGAAGAGCAAGAGCAAGAGGGGTACCCTGGCCGACCCCGATGGAATTCGGCCGACCGGCCACCACACCACGGTAAGATCGTGGAACATCGCCGGTCCGCCTCGACACACGTACACGAGCACATTGTAGAGGGACCGATCCACCTCGAGGATATCGATAAATGTAGCAGGAGGATGTGTGTCCAGATTACGATCGCGCGGAGCAACGGTACCGATTCAATTGCGCAAAAATTGGAGAACTGACGGATGATTCTGTTGATCGGAGGTATTTAGCCGGCGAACTGTACCGTGTAGATGGAGATTACATCGTGATGGGGTCTACGGGGTGTCCCGGCAGTCCGGACCGTCGATAGTGGGTTTGTGGGAAAGCTGCGCTGGATGATCAGAGACATCGAAGCTCGTGTAGAACGCGTGATCGTTACTCTGATTAGTGAATTTTTTATGTCTCTCGGGGAATGTTCAGAAAATTGCCTGCTTTCTCGATCAAATGTTCCAATTCCTCGGAAATTGCACGCTTTTGAAGGTATAGATTGTCTGCGGACTATTATCTGCGTTTTGCAAGAAAATGACTGAAGTTACAATAGCTGTCCACCCACTTCCATTACTTCGGAGTTGCGACGTGGGAGTTGAATGGACTGTTATTATGACTTCAGCTATCTTCTCTCGAAAAACGGGCCACGGATTTTAATATAAGGCAATGATACTTTTAGGAATACTTTTGCGAGACATTAGAGAATGCTAGAGACACGATCATGTGTTGTCATCAGGATAAACTACAGACATGAACAGCTTCGGTCTTCGTGGAGCTATGGATTGCCCCGCGGGTAAGTGATGTCAGAGAATATGACAAACTTCAGCGATAGAAGGCTACGTATATTACTTTCGCTATGTAGAATGTCCTGAGTAGGCGTGGTTTAATTGCCCTCGATGTCAACGATGTCGGAGCAGTGCCGCATAAGGTAACCTATGCTAATCCAGAATGTCGTTCGGTCCGATTCGCAAGACTTATATTTCCATCGAAATCAAAGGGTCCACAGCCCTCGATCTTATTACCGTCGGAAATCTACAATTTCGTCCGGGTCAAAAGGGCTCGGGTGCCCGGAGGCAGGGTCCAGGCAGCCTCTGTAGGGCCCATTGGTCCGCGTAGTGGCCGGAAGTGCGATATAAGTCTGGAGGCGAAGATCGCGCGGGATCTCCGGCAGGAACGTGGTTGCGGTTGGGGTGAGAAGTCGCGCTATCTGGACCAGAATCTCGATCGAATTGGCTGCGGAGGTTCGCACGCTTTACAACGGGGCGAGTAAAAGGGCGAGCGAACGAACGAGAGGGAGAGGGAGAGTGGGAGAGAGAAAGGGAGATAAACAGACGGAGGAAGAGAGAGAAAGGGAAGCGAGGCGAAGGTGGAAGGACACGAGTTTGGGCGAGGAAGAGAAAGAAATCGAGAGGAGGGGGAGGAGGGAGAGGATCGAGAGAGGCTGAACGGAGGTCTCGTGTATCCGAACGAAGCACGGCCAACACCTTCTTGCTCTTGTTTGCCACCGACTGCGTGTAATTTCTTAGCAAAGGCGTTAATGAGGGGCTTGGCTCGGGACGGTAGATCACCGCGGACCTCGAGAGAGCCGCCGGGGCTCTCGTCTCTCCGTGGCCGTTCTCTCGCGCCGTATTCTCTCCTTTTTCTCGCTTCCTCTTCCTCTCTTTCCCACCCTCACTTTTGTTCTCTTCTCTTTTCTTCTCGCTTCTCATCCCCCGTCCCTGTCTTCGGCGTTCGCGAACTCCCTACCTCTCCCTAACGTCCCCTATACACTCTCTCTCTCTCCTCTCTCTCTCTTTTTCTCTTTTTCTCTCTCTCTCTCTTCCCCTTTGGCCAGGGCCTCTCTCCACGGAGGTGGTGTTCACGAGCTGTGCGCCTCGAGGTAGTGCTACCGTGTACCTGAATTCCGATCTACGCTCAGATACGGGACTGAAGCTCGCCAAGGAAGTATCTAGATGCCGGTGTATCCAGGATACTGCTCCTTCCCGTACGCCACGGCCCTGAAGCACGTTCCCAAAGAAGAAACGACGCCTCACGGCCCTAACGTGTCCTTCCCACTCGCACCTCCGGTCTTGAAAAATTAAGTGTCGCCGATCCGGCTCCTTTATCCTACACCTTCGGCACACCTCCCTCACCTGCAACTACGAAAAGTTATGGTATCTCCGAACACTAGATCGCGCTAGCTGTACAAATTAATTCGTGGCTCCAATTAATCAGCAACTTTACTACTATCTTTCTGCACATACGGCTTTGGGACCACAACCTTCATAATCAAAGGATCATCGGATAGTGTTTCTTTCTATTCAGCTTAGATCGACGCCTTAGATCGACAACCTTTCTTTCATTTATAATTCTGAATTTTACAGAAATCTGTCTCAGAAATCGAAATTCACATAAGGGTTGATCAAATTCATGTCATGACTAGACTGCGGGTCTTTATGCAAAATAAAAAATGTTTGCATTGATTGCAAGTCACAGGAGCCGAATAAAAATTTCATTCTTCCTTTACTTATCTTATTAAGGTGAAACTGGTACACTGGTGGCCTTATATCTTTTTAATGCCTCCACTGTTTTAAATTGTACGTACCCATTTTTGTCAGAAATGCATAAAATCCGCTGTCTAGTCATGACATTCCAAAGTCTCGCTACACTTTAACTTCGCAATCTTCTCCTTCCCACAGTTTGATTCACGCGCGAAGGTTGCAAACTGCTTCGACATTAAATGCTCAGGTTCCCGCCGGTTTTCCTAGAACACGCATTTACAGCATAGTTCGAGGACTCCCTTAACGATTCAATAACTCCCTGCAACGAGCCAGTAGCTATTCAACCTTCTTTAAATCCGGGAGTTAATGCTCGCCAGAATTAAGCGCTGCAGGGTCGCGGCTGACTTTCGCATAAGGGAGAAAGATATCGATAGCCGGGTACGGAAAGCGAGAGAAGAAAGAGAGGCGAGGAAGAGCATGCCCGCGCAGTTTATTAACGCGGTGTCGCGTTGCCTGACCTTCTTCTGTTTATATTATTTTTAATTTATTCCTCCCACCGGCCTTACAAAAACACGATTGGCGAGCATGGTCGACCTCCTCCCTCGCGTCTCGCCTTCCGCCGATTACGGCCGATTTATTAATAACCCGGTTTCCATTGGCATTTCGCGAAAAAAATTGCGTTTACCGGGGCCCCGATCATGTTGACCCTTGACCCCGGCTGGCCCCGTATCCGTCGTGTAGGTGGCGCGACCAGTTTTTTCGCGAACGTTTCTTCGTTTTCGCGACTTCGCAAACTTCGATGAAAGCTCACTTTCGAAAGAACTTTCGAGTTTTTCTTTTCTTTGTTGTTTGGTGACACCACGTATCGAAGACAGATTTATAGTGTTAAATACCAACATGAAAGTTGTTTTTTTTTGTTTTTGTCGATTGTCCTCTCGAACGCGTTCTGTCCAGTTTCCTCCAAGCTCCTTCGTCGCTTCCTTCTCGATCTTTGTCTCTCTCCTCTACCCCGTTTCGCGTTCTCCATCAGTCTTTCTCGTGGAAGAAGGGATTGGAATTCGGTCGTAAAGCAGCTGGAGAAAACGGTCCACCATTCATCGCAACCAGAGGTGGCGCGGCCTAGACGAGGAGCACGCAGAGAGGAGAACAAGCGGTAATACAAGCGAGGCGACACACTTCAACCTCAGCGGACGAACCAAACGCAAGAAACGACGTCTCGCGTCGGGGACCACAAAGATCGTAAACGATCTTCAGCGAGAATGAGCTCGCTGCCACGGACACGATCGGCCTCCGTCGAGATTCTTCCGCGAAAATGACGGAAACGCGAGTTTGCGTTGCGCAACCGAGGATTCGTTCGACAATGTCCACGGTACACTGTTTCATCAGTAGACGTAGCGGATCTTCATGCAAAATAAAACTGTTCTACTTGAATTGCAGCAAACTGGCGTGAAGTAATTAAATTCTTCTAATGTTTTTACTGCTTTAAATTAAACAAACAAGAATACACCTACTCATTTTTGTCGTAATGTGTTCGTCAGCGAGAAAAACGAATTTAAATCTTTCTATTGACACTGCTACTCCGAAGCATGATTCTCCTACAATGATCATAACATTGTCGTTTCAATGAGTTTCAGTTTAAAAATTTGGAAAAGCGTTCGCACGACAGAACTTATGAAAAACCCATAAAACATTCTACACGTGATTACTTTAAAATCATTAAAATATAATATGCCACATAACCGTTGCCAATCAGACAAATTAACGACGATGATACAACAGTTCATAATTCTCCACTTCCGTCTCATTGTTACCCGACAGCTGTCTACCGACGATTTGGAAACGACGCACGATATTATATCGCCTCGTAAAAGAAAGTGAAATTCGATCGTAAAGACCCGGAGAAAATCGTTGATCGTTAATTACACGCGATCCTTCCTTTCGGGAGTCTTAATTGCGACTCTGTTTGATTGATTGCTACGACTTTGTTGCTCGCAGGAGCCCAAGTACCGCAAACGACGGTCATATGTTGCGTCTTCAAAATTAAAATTTATTTAATAATATCTCGCGGAGACGAGCACCTTAATAAATTTCCACGACGAATCATAAATAAACCACGCTTGAAAAATGTTCATCGGAGGAGAAACTCAAGCTAGGATCTTACCCCACGAACGACATTAGCCTGTAAACGTCTTATCGGCTAAACATCTTCGTGTACATTGTTTGGATAATAAAACGATGGTTGCATTAAACTTCAGCAGTATAGAAACCCGCTTGAGCCTCAACCGTGATAAACAAAATTTTCACTGGCGGAGAAACTCGTGGTATAATCCACAGAAGAATTCTCTAGAACATTTTGTATGTATATATGTACGACTGAAAAACGCTGGTTACAGTAAAATTCCGAGCACAGCAGTGTAAAAACTGGCTCTCGAGCACCGTGAAAAGGTCCAAAGATTGCGTTGCGTTGGGCAAACAAGAATCAATTATTCGAGAACTGATGAATCCCCGGTTCCAGCGCGGCGTGGAGCGGGGCGGCCCGTCACGCACTCGCTTGCAGAAGCGAGCGTGCGTTGCGTGCGCGCGAGCGGCACGGAATAAATCAATAGCGGTATGTAAATCGTGAAGTCACAATGGGCAGAGCGGCGGATCGGTGGAATCGGCGGAGATCGCTGCGGTAATTTTCCCACGTGTCCGTCGGTTATCTCGGGTCTCTCCTCGCAGCATCGTTTAACCGATGTCGCTCAACGGCGATCCGCGCGCGGCATTATAGTGGTGCGTGGTGCATAGTTGCAGCCGGCGCGGCGCAACTATGCGACCGGGGCACCTATGCGTCTCTGCGCGCATCGCTGCTCGCAATCAACATACCTGAAACCTGCGGAAAAACCGGCGTACGGCCTGATAGAATTCACTCTCGGCCCGATACGCGTGAGATCGTCCGCGAAAGCGTTGCGATCGCGCTGCGTCTCCGTGCCGTTTTCATGGGGCTACTAACCCTGTGACCATAAGCACCGACGCCCATAAACTTCAACTGTCCCGTTCTGCATTCCCCTCTTCTTTTGTCTTGCTGGTCGACAGTGCAACTATTCCGCGAGAGAAGATACTCGCGCCCTTTGACGTCGAGGAGAATTTGGATCGTGGTGAGCTGGCTTCGAAAGAATTTTTAGTATCGCGCTTTTTATCGATTCATCAATTTTTATATCGTGGGACGAAAGTTCGACGGTCGTGTTCACAATCGAATTAGTTAATGAACAACGAAGACATTGGTCACGTCGCGTCACACGTCGTTAATAGACACTATCGACTGCCATTGGAATGTTCGCAGCTGAAGGCAATACCCCGGAGGCAGCTACAAACTTAAAACGAACCGCAAGCCAGTGCTTTGTGAAGCATACGCGTGACTACCAGCAAATGAAGCGAGTTACGCGCGGCTGAAGCGTAAGCCTCGCTCCGTGAAAACGTTGTCTCGGTGCCAATCGCGTTTAGCACGCGTTAGAAAAGGTTCTGCACTTTCTTCGCCGGTGGAATTGCCTCCCGACGTTCTTCACATTGTGTGGAGCCGACTTTCGAAAGCTCTTACAGTCTTCCGAGTAGAAGTGTTGGTGGATATCGCCGAATTCGTTTTTAGAACAACGTAACTCTAGGTGAGTTTTACCTTGCTATTCGTTAATTCGTTGTATTGTACATTATTGGAATTCGGGGGAGTAATCATTAGGATTAGCAGGTTATTATAACTTGTAATGGATTTTCTGATTCTTCTCTTAGTGGAAAAGGACATGACACTGTTCTCCAAATGCTTTCAAATTTCTCCAGAACTGATATAAGAGTATTATAGGTTCGTTGAATTTCCGATCGAATTGTGCACTTTAGTAAAAGTGCAAAAGTCAGAAAAGTAAAAGCGGAATGAAGAGTGTTTACGGTCCAAGACGCGAGGTTCCATGCAAACTCGGAGATTTCACGTCGGGAAATGGCGCTCGTCGAACTAACGAACACCGTCCTCAGGGAAGGGAGTGACCCCCACCCGGTCTCGTCGAGTTTCGCGCTAGCAAGGACGAAGCGAAATCGCGCGAATCGCCTAACCCCGCGACCCACGCCTCGCGACAATGTTACACCCGACGCTTTCACCGGCCAACCGAAGTCGAACTATCGCCAATAGTTTTCAGACCGGCGCACGATTATGCGATTGGATGGAATATCTCAGCTTTCATTGCTTCTTCGATTTCCATATCCTCTTTGGCTCGGGTAACCTTCGGAAGCGAAACTTCTTAGATAAACAAACAGTCCTCGTTCTTGGAATCATGCTCAATCACGATCTAATTTTCGAAAGAGGAGACCTGACTTTGTACAATGTACATCGATGCAGATGCATGATACAGATCGATTAATCGCGTGTTAATTTATCAGCCCATTTCGGCCAAACATCGCGCACGCAACTTTTATAAAAAGAATACACACGGCAAGCACAATGATTGACAACGAAAACGAACATTATTTAAAAGCAAGATTAAATAACAGCTCGCTGTATGAACGAGTCCCAGACACGGAAAACCGTGGCTCAGATCCATTAGCCGGGAGAGATTAAGTAGCATAAGGAAGTTGTTCGAAATCCACCGCTTACGAAATGCGAAGGTAGAGCCCGGCCGGTCAGGGAGTAGGAGGAAGAGGAGTTTAGGTTGACCATCGTGCGATCTAGGTGCACCTAATGGCCGAGAGGCGGGGTAGGGGCGGCAGGTGACCCGCGGTAGACTTTCACCCGCATTCGCTGCGACCTCACGCATACGAACGGATTCTGCGCTCGTAGCGGGCCACGACATCGAAGAAAAGGAGAAAAGACGGTTCGTGGGGGGACAAAGGGGGGTGGGGATCCGGATGAGAAGAAGAAGAAGAAGAAGAAGAGGAGGAGGAGGTGGAGAAGGTGGTGGTGGAGGAGGAGAGGCAGCAGAACGTTGGCAGAGCCGAACGTAGACAACGTGAACTGCGCAGGGAGGGACAAGGAGGTTTTTCAGCTGGAGGTGGAAGCGGACGGTGAAGAAGGAGGATAAACCGGCACCTGTACCCTCATAACATATAGCCGTGCCCCTCTCCCCGGGGTCCAGGCGGACGTCTCTCTGATGGTACATACGGATCCGCGGGTGTTGGACCGTACGTTCGCCGTTTGTTTGACGGCGAGGAGGCGCAGGGCCGTCGCGCGACACGTATCCTCCTCTGCCCGCGTACAGAACCGCTCCGTCCGCCGCGCGGAACACGCTTAGAGCCATCCGTCAGGGGTTCAAGATCTCGCGGCAGGATATACGGCCCTGCGGTGGATGCCCTCGCAAAGAGAACGTTCTCGCTGCGTCGCGCTATTTGTCTTCCTTGCCGTTGATATCCGATACGCTGGCTACCTTCTTCTTCTTCTCCACTATTGGCCATACGTCAGCCATAGTATACGATGAAATCGGGTTGAGCCCTCGCCGGGGAACGAGAACCCTAGCACCGATGCCTCCGACCGTTTCCGAATACCCTGCTCACAGCCTACCTTCAGATTGACTTCGCGAGATTGCGCTTCTGCTGCGAATTTGTCGCGTATGAACGGAAATAGCGAGCCATGTTCATATTTGTTGCCACACTACATTGGCGTCAGCGATAAGAAGCCTCAGTTTAGGACCTTTAGGTCTTTACTGGTACTGTATCGTTTTTAAGTCTTCAGCTGTCCGAATTAAAAACGTATAGCGAGTTTAATAATAGTTTCGAGCCAGGAAAAAATTGAGAGTAGACGAGGTCAGTACGGCCCTGAGCCCCACGAACACCGAGCATAGAACCGTTTATCTATATATAAAGCGTAGGCGGCGCTCCTAGCAGGTGCTCATTAGATTACAGGGACGATGTTCGAGATGTTAGCCACCTTTTACTCACTGCTCGAGAGGCCTCCACGCAAGATTGGGATCTCCACGGTGTTCTCTCCTCGATGGCCGTTCGGGACCACCACCTTCCCTTATTCCCTTTCCCTGCGAATCGGTGTGCGTCTCCTCCGCCAGTCCCTTCACCTCCCTTCGTCGATGTTACCGATTTTTGCCGGAGCCTGAAATCCATACGCAGCTCACCCACTCGACACCGGGCCTGGTTTCAATGGCTCCTGACTCGCGCCCGGCTACCCTTTCGTGTAGATTTACCAGCCAGTAGTTGGCCCTCGCTAACGAAGTCTCTATTTAGCTTCTAGGCTAATTGCGACTCTCCTTGGCTCGCCATTTCGCTAACTAGGCGGATGGAAAACCGTTTCACGCTAACTGATCCACTCAATTTGTCCAAAGGCTCATCAAACTGTTATTAATATTAACCATGTTTCTACTGAAAGGTAAAGACACTTTTATCTAATGTAATTGTTTATCAACTTTACTTTCACCAGGTTTGACGACATCGCATAAAAATGTTATAATTAGACTGCGGATCTCTATATGCATTTATGGCTTCTAAAAATTGTAAATATCCGCAGTCTAGTTATAATATTAAGAAAACTCTCAAGTTACGTTAAATCAATTTGATGTAAAAACAAAAAGAACTTTCAGTCAGCAGGAACCTCGCTAGAACCTAGCAAACACGCATTTATTTACAGAACGAAAACCACTCGTGATTTGTGAACACAATGTACTGCTGTGCACTGTTATGCTAGTAAGTTTCCCGACAGCGCATTGTTCACAGAAGTCTCGCAATCAATTGCCAGGCCGACGGCAAGTCAATGTCCACAGTCCACAGTCATATTTCCAGGAAGTTGCGGCTTCGGTACAGCGGCTTGGGTTACACAGTTAATAATTATCAACTATTGCGATAAAGAGCGTATATGGCAGTGTTCCCCGCGAAATCCACAATAAATAACTCGTTCGGTCGAATGCAGACACTCGCAGGATCTTCCTTATCGCCAGAAGTCTCCTATAAATCCAAACCCGCATCTTCGACGCGATAAAATATGCCCGTCGCCCCTCGTGACGGTCCGCTGCTACCATGGGACCGAGAGAGGCTGATCCACATAAAAGCCTGGCGAGGATTCCCCCGGGATTCGCGTTCTGGATCGGTATCAGGGGTAGAAACCCGAGGGCAGGGCGCCGGTAGTGTGTTTATCGCAGCAGGAAGTCGCCATACAAATGATAATCTAGAAGCCTGCGTTCTGAAACGGACCACGCGCTCTACAGGCCGTCACAATGTTGCTAGGTCACAAAAATGGCACCTAAAACGGTACAATTCATCCTGCACACATTCGTCCAGGGGAAACTACCATTTCTGAATTTATTTTCTGTGATGTAGATCTGTATCTTTGAAATTATGAAGATAATTTCTAAAATTACTAACATTATATTCTAACACATTGTCCTGGTGTTACTGAAGTTCATCAATCTTTAAATTCCATTTCGGAAACAATTATTTCAGTGTATGTACACAAAGTTACACAAGATAGCAAACACGATATTGTCAACACGGGATCCGATCAAGTAAATTGTGTCTGACTGCAAACGCTATGCTTCTACTTGAAAAGCTTCCGTCCGCTTCGACCATCCGCTAACAAGTTTTTACATTCTCCCAAGCTTCTAATTCTTATGTACCAGTGTTTCGCGAGTCTTCCGTGTTTTAAAAAGGCTAGAGAATTGCATGGTGTCTTCGTTTGTGAAGCATCCTGTAGCCAGAAAACGCAGGCGTGCTACCGTTTGTCCGCTCGGCGTGTGCGTGCGATCTCACGACCCGGGCGCCGGGCCCAGCGACTTGAATTTGTCGCTCCATATCTCGTCCCAGAATTTATGAAAGCCGGCCTCACCATAATTTACGCGGCTAGAGTCGCAGGCAGTAAATAACGGCGGACAAAGCGACGCTGGAAGGTGCAGGCGGTGGCCTCCGGCGGCGTATCCTGCGGAATTCAGTGCCTCTGCCCTCTCGGCGAGAATTTGGTAACGTGCCCGACACTAAATCACCGCTGTACAATTATTTAAACACCCGCATTTATATTAATGAAATCATGTTTGGCTACCATAAAACTCGTTACGCAGGATTACGCTCGATTGACGCGGGATATTCAAAAGATCTGCCTAAATAAATGGTACAACTCATTGGATAAATACATGCATCGTATTTAATAGTACATTCTCAACGTGTTGACTGCCATATAGATCACTTAATAACCATAGCAGTTGATGAAGCGGCGTAAAATAAAATACTAAAAATGTCATACGTGGGTGACATACTTATTCGTCTATTTCTAAAAATTAATTTTCTTCATGGCATATCATTTCCTGTTAAAGCCACGGCGACCGCCTCCCTGTATCATGATGATCGCGGCCGTTTCTACCCGTTCCAGATTAGTTCGTTTAATTGTCGCGACGGTCTGTTTCGAAACGGGGTCAGCCGACGAATTTCGTTTCGAGAGAGTCGCGACCGATATACCGACGTCGCGAGTCACTTCCGCGAGAAGGTCCACCGGGTAAGGTTCGATCCGCTTGTACCCGGTCGTCTCATGCCGGGTGCATGAGCTCGGATCACCGAACAGAATCTAATTACCGCCTAATTAGGACGATCGTGTATCGTCGGAGCGATTGCATCGAACAACGAGTTAAGGACCGGTGCACGGCTCGCCGATAGGCCATATTTCCTTTCCGCGAACGACTTTCGATACACGGTGAAAATGATTAGCGACAAAGCAGGGCAACCGATCGCGACTCGATCGTTAATTACCGCTACACCGTGTGATACCGTTCCTGGGATTTTTACTCGTCGGGGACGTATGCACGCGAGCGCCGGAACGGATCCTGGTCAGGACGTCTCGTAAAAATCCTGAGTGGACAGGCAACTACTGTTACCTCTATAAAGAACAAATCGTTGACTGTGCAGCGAAACAGTTAGCACAATTACGTCTCCGGTCCCCGTGCAACGGGTCGTTGTGTTCTTGATTTAAAATAATCGCGTCAATGAAATTCTGGAGGAGTGCTGGAGACTTCAACGCCTGGTCGAGCATCATCGCGTCAGGTTTCACTGATATACACAATATGATTTTTTTAGAGTATTCTTTACAAAATAATCTAATTATAAGATGTAGAATAATCTTTAAAAAATGTGACTGTCTGTGTATGTGCATGTTATCTGACAATCTTAAACCCACATTTTAAGACAAGAATTTGTGAGGCACTCTAACATCTTGTTCCAGAAAAGCCGGCGCAGGGTCAGCCAAAAAATAGAGAGAGAGGTTGAGTAACGTTATTAACATAATTCGACAGACGAATCTAGCGCGTCCCCGCGAAATCTCGCCGATCGTGCACGCGCACGTCGGCTCCTGTAATGTCCACGGCCGAGAATTACTCGGAAGAGATAAAAGTTGCCGTTCGCAAACACGGTCGCGTCTGCATGAGATTCTGTGCGGTGTTCTAGGTGCCGATTCTGCAAAGAAGAACGAGAAACGACACCTGGTCGCGCGAGATCGACAAGTTCGCGAGATGGAGAGAGAGAGAAAGGAAGAGTGGACGAGTGGGAAGGGGAAGAGGAGGAGGATGCATAAGAAGACCCAGTAACTGGCGGCCGCACAGCTTAATGACGATGTTAATTAATATATTTGAAGCGTCGGCGCGACGCGGCGAGGTGGCACGAAACCGCTCGCACGGATTAGCATAAGCAAACCCGGCGAAGCGCGTCCTTTGAGCGCGCTGCTAGAAGTGTTAATTCCTTGCTAGGCTGCGCCGCGGTCAGGTGACTGACAGAACCGGGCAAAAATCGTAGGAAAACAAAAAGGTACGAATTAATAGGTTATGGGAACCCTGCTGGACAGAGAACGAAATATTTTCGATAGCGGAATGCGACTATTTCGGACATCGTTAATTTCACGATCAAGGTAATTAAAAGACTTCTGTTACGTGATTTTTCTATCTGAAGGTGGCGATTCATACTCCATTCGTGGTCTAGAAGACCACGCACTGGACTTGTGTCCAGCTACAAGTGATCACTTCCGATGAAGTTTGATGAATGGAGTGTAAAAAACGCCAAGGAACAATATCGCATTATCCTTTCGAGGAATATTTTAGAATATTCTTGTCAACCGTAGCTTCCCACATGTTGCAATTTGCCGACACAGCGTATCCGCGTTCAAGCAAGTGTGAATCGTGTATTGATTGCCTCGCCCGGAAAATTTTCCAGGCAGCTCAGGCCTCTCCTGTGGGTAAAAACCTCGTCCCCGTCCCCTGGTAAGTTTCGCCCCTCCTAGAGGGTGGATTCTTACGCGCGGGTAGGGGGAATGCATATTTCCTATGTAGAAAAAACATGGAAAGGTCGCGAAATATCGGTCTATTTGGCAATACCGAAATCAGCCGAAATCCACTCGGGACGGGACATTTTGACCGCTGCGCGAAGAGCCGAACCGTGCCTCGGGCCGCGGCAGGCTAGGGTGGCAAGGGTGGGGGAACAGCGTCGTGGAGGGGGAAGGTAGGAGACTAGTCTCAATCTGGCGCTACAGTGGGCTGGTTCGAGAAATATGGTGACATTTTACTATAACTTTTGAACCATAGAAGATATCGGGATGAAATTTACACTAAAATTCATTAAAAACTTATTTCTACCTACTGATAATTATCGTAATAAATATAGTTTTTGTAATCATTTGTTAATTAATTCTTTAAATTTTGTTGTCTTAAAATATAAAACTAAAAATTGTTAATTTGTTACTTATTTAGTATTTCGGATAATTTAAATCACCGATATCTTTGGTTACAAATTTTTCTGTATTTCTTGAAGTATTCATAATATGAAGAGAATACATGTTGAGTAGAAATGAATAAATCGAAGATATCGAAATTTGAACAAAATCCGAAACGGTAGTCCGGAAAGTATTCTGATGCAGTGGGTCAGAAAAAGCTTGCGTTTGGGTCTGGCGCAACGTTCGTAGGTCTCGAAGCGAAAATACAAACGCAAACGCCTTTAGGAGATCCAAGCTTAACTCCCGTTTTATGGTATCCAAGCGAAAGCATGTTTCCCTCGGCAACGAAAGGGAGCGGTGATGTAAATGAAAGATTTCGAGAAGAGGCAGGATGCTAGACGCGAGGAAACGGTACCATCGCGACGGACCGGTAAAAAAGGAGGCGAGAAGGCCCCGTCGAAGAAAAAGGCGGCCTTGTGCCACGGCGAAGCGCGAAACAACGCGTGTGTCCATCGCGGCGTAGCTCCTCTTAATGCTCCGCCGAGTGCTCGGCAAACAAAGTCGCATTAGTGCGCACCCGATCCATTAATGAAATCAAAACGGAGCCGAGAGAGGCCTGGACAGCGGCGTTCCTTTCGCCGGATTGCGTCATTAGACCTGGCCCTGTCTCGGTGTCGAGGATCCACACCGTGGGATCATCGCCGGGCTACGAACACCGCGGGTTATGTCACACCATTATTTCATCCTTTACATCTTCATCTACACTGTTCTCCGTCCCCTCACCCCCATTGATTCGTGCCGCTCGGCGACTGAATAGTCCAGGAAAGAACGGCAAGAATCATTAAAGGCACCGTGCACAAAGCGATCGAATGATCCTTACCGGCCTGCGTATACGGAGTGGACGTCTCGGACGGCACGAATCATTGTAGCCATCGTGTACATCCGCATATTTCGTCAGAGATGAAGGGATCATAGAGAGTATAGGTTCGCGCGCACTCGAGCGCATCATTAATGCGCGTAATAACAGCCACGAGCGACAGTCGACGGATATCGCGGATATAAATTACACCGGGAAGGGGGTATCGCCGGTTCGTTAGCCATAAATTACAGCCGGGTCCGGCTGAAATTCGTCTCGGTGGATTTTCGCGGGTCAACACGGCCCCTGTCTTCCTGACGGGGTCGCGGATGATGGCTGGCTGACACAAAATGACCGCGGTAGTCTTCTGAAAATCATCCTCCTCGTCGATTGCCGCGAAACAATAAGAGATTCTTCATACTGTACGGTTAAAGCAAAAATAATTGCATCGCTATTCGAGGATTAAAAGAGAAAACCCATCGTCGCTACGCTCGCAACTTCCCTCTCGTAGGCTCGCAGCGACTCCTGTAGATGGTTATTTCTGCAGTCGCTGTACCTCAGCCTCGCATGCTCGGCGAAAACCATAACACTGAATCACGGCGCGGCATCGGGATTCCGTTTTCTCCGACCGGCAACCGCGGAACAATAACGAGTCGGTCCGATAACGAGTCGAATCGCGCCACCTAGCACGCGCCTCCAATAATCTCATCGGCTCGCGCGCGTCTGTACAAGTTACTCCAATGTTTCCGATTAGACAGCCATAATTCAACCGGCGCGGGCCGTTAAGATTATTTTCCATATTTACGACGTTCCACAGCGAGGGAGCTCGCGAGTATGCTCACTCGCTCTCTATCGCTGTCTCTCTCGGTGGGAGAGTCGGCCTGATAAGCGAGCCGATCGGGGGGATCGATCGCGACTCAATTTCCATTTGAAAGCGAGCGCAGCGGAGTCGATACGTCTTCGCGGTGCAATATTCCAGCGGGGATAATTTATCGCGTCGGAGAGTTCCTAAGTCAGCGTTTTAATAATTCAGGAGGAGAAGAGAGGCGAGAGAAGACGTTCGCTGTACCGCGCCGCGCGCTATCCAAGCCTCTAAAAGGCACGAGCGGATAGCTGAGCGGGTAGGTGAGCCGAGGCGGGTCGCAAATCTCGGACGAGCTCCGAGGGAACGCGTCCGAGAGTATCCTGCGATACATATACGGACGGGAGAGAACGAGTGAATAATACCGGCCGCCCGATTTGTACGCTATTAGCACCGAGACCGGAGGATCTCCGATCGCCGCGGCGTAATTCTCGATCGTACGACCGTTACTCCGTGAAAATCGCTCGTAAAAAGACGCTGGCGAGTCGCGCGCCCCGGTACACGCCGCGCCGGCCTGCTTTTATTGCTCCATTCTTCCGACTTGCAAACCTTACTAACGACGACGGCGACCTATCCCTATCGGCCACGAGTTATACACGCGTAAATCCCCTTATCTTCCTTAATACAACTTCTCTTTCTCGTTCTCCTTCTTTCTCTAGCTTGCTCTCTTTCTCTCTGTCTGTCCGACACGATTTTTCCTCGGTCGTCCGCGACACTCGATTTCCCGGTTACGGAAGTCCGATAAACCGAAGCGTTCCCAGGCGAGACGCTAACCAATCGCGTTTTTTCGTGTATCGTTCGTTTCCTACGCGGGAAAGTGGGCTAAACCGCACTTTCGACGTGTTCTAAGGACTCCAGTTCCGTGATTACGTTGGTACGGGTTTACGAGACACTTCGATGTCCTTGCGTCCGGGTTTGGTTGCGTGATCGCATTTGTGGGTGGACTGAGGCGAGGGAAGAACGATCTGCGCGAGGTCAGCATTCGGAGCAACCGTTCTGTCGTTGAGTGCCTCGCCAATTCCTGTAGAAGTCGTACAAGCCTACATTAGTTTGTACATTAACGAACATTAAAAAGTTACACTTTGTGTTCTGATCATTTGATCATGATCTCAGTCTACATGAAAATGAAGAACAGCATCCTACAAAGTGAAATCGTTCAAACATAAATAACCTTTAGTGAACATTTGAACGAATCAATTAACTCCACCTCTGCGCAACTTCCTACGCCACAAGGACTTCTTGAAAACGAAGTCCCCAACTTTATCGCAGCTTGTCAAAGAGTAAAGTTCTGCAAAAGGAAGTAGCGGAACGTTGGCTAACTATGTCAATCAAAGCCTCTAAAGGTTATTCCTGGCAACGATCAATTATGAAAACCGAGCCATACGATCACGGAATTTTTACGGGAAGCTTCCCGTGACGGACAGTCGCGTAAAGTTCTGGCGTAATTAAATATCCGAAAAGGAAAAGGACAATTGTCCGGCTCTCGGCCGGTAGGAGCTAGATCGAGGAAGATATCGGTAATAGGGTATCCCGAACATCCGTCAATTAGAAAATTGTTTCTGTAATGGTAATACCGGTGGACGATCCTGTAAAATCTCTCTCCCCCCTCGGATGGAGCTTATTACTCAGCCCGATACAAAGGAACAGTTGTTCCCCGAGTGAATTCACGTCGAACGGCGAATTAACCGCGTTCCCCCGTGCCGGCGCGGCGGTTAGCGGGGATAGTCGTGAAATTTTATCGTGATGCGATGTACACTTAATTATTGCGATCCGGCGATCGTACGTTGCTAAGAGGACCCGCGATCCTCCGCATATACGGTAAACCCCTTTATTGCTCCATTCTTCGAAACGCGCCAAGCTACTAACGACAACTACGACGACCTATTCCTATCGGACGCGAGTTATGTGCGCGCAAATATCGTTATCTCCTTATTTCTACGGATACTCGGCCCAGGTACGCGACGTTTCTCTCTCCCTCTCTATCCCTTTCTCTCTCGCCCTGTAACCGCGTGCTTTTCCTGTATGTAATTCTTGGCTCGCCGATAAAGAATCTCCGGCGACGCTGTAATGTCAGCGGACATTAGAACGAGAATATAGAGCGCTACGGGCACTGTCTTATGGGGTCCATGGCAAAAGATACTGTCTCTCCAGGCAATTGTTCCTTGACCACATTTCTCCGATTCGAGCTCTCCCCGAAAATTACGCTGCCGCAGCTAATTTACCTGAGAAAATGTACCACTTGCATTTGTGAAATCTAACAGAAATTGTAAAACAGATAACATTCAATGCTCACTAGTAGACCGCAGTTTTTTATGGAGATTGAAAATTGTCTACTGTGCAGGAAACTGAAGTTGAGTAATATTATTATATTTATTCTTTTGCTGATCTGAAAAGTCGAAAATGATATAACAATATCTTAAAATTATTAAATCGAAATTTCCATTGGCTTCTGTGTCTTGAAATCGATGCGGCAAACATTTATTTTACCAAGAGGATCTTCTTTGGAGAGAAATTTCCGTGTCGCCGGTCATTTAGAAATAATTGCAGGTACCGTTGGGAATTTTTAGTAATTGGAGTGGTCGAGTGAATGAAAGAGACATCGATCTCGACGTGATTGTCACCGGCGAGGATCTATTTCGGTGCCAGAGCGATCATAGTCGGTACAGCACGCCGGCGCGCGTTTTCGTAAGAGATAAATCATCGTGAGCGTCCACGGCGCTCGCACAATGCCGTACTAATCTTCCATCACGCACGCACGATATAACGACGCCCGCATGGCGTCCCGTGATTTACCATCCTGCGGCTAACCTCCATTATGTATGGCGCACGGTGGAAACTGTTGAGAATACCGTGCACCTTGCACTCGGATGGTTGCGTACATACAGTGCGTCTCGAAAGTGCGCCGCGCCGGTACGCATTGATTTCGCAGCGCTGCGCAACGACGCGGAACATCCCGACTTCTCTCGCGAATCTGTTCCATCGTTATTTCGCCTTTAATGCATCGCCGATGAATTCGAATACTCGGGATATTAACTATCGACGCTGGTGCGCCGCTACTTCCTCAATTTTGTGGCACGGCTGAACTGATACGCAGCGAGATAAATTCCTGCGATGATGCCGAGGGTCGGACTTAACCTAATCGGGACTGGAATACGAATCTCACAAAATGTATTGAATTTACTTTCTAGCGTATATTCTCTATTAGAATCTTTATGCAAAATAAAAATTATCTTCGTCTCAGTTCTGAAAGATAGAGATCCAATAAAAATTTATTTCCTCTCCTAATGATTTCAATCATTACCAAAACCCGCAGTCCAGTTATGAACTACAGATAAAACAACGAGCAGCAAACAAGCGAAGTAAGTGGCTCCATTTAAACAATACAGTCGGTTTTAAGAGTCCGTTTTAAGGAGATTAGAAAATCAGGAGCCTGAATGGAGAAGTGAATTGCGTTGATAGACTCGAAATAAAGGGAATTAAGTGGACGACCGTCAAAGATAGAGACGTCGAGGAACTGGAGGCTGGAAGCGGATCGGCGTGCAAAGCGAATCGGCGCCTTGTACTCGTGGAGGCGATTACTCGCGGGAAACGCGCGTTAGTTTAAAGTCACTTAGAATCTTGGAGGACCTCCGGCTCGCGAGAGCAACGAGCACACGTGGAAAGGTATATACCCGAAGGGCGGCTCGGGGTACGAGACAAAACCGCACTACTGTAAATGGTAGCAGCCTGCAATCATCATATTTCTTGATGATGGCCGGCCGGGCTGGGCTGCACGCCTATACAGGCAAAGGGACAAGGAAGATACAGTCTCAGAGTCCCCACGGCATGGCGCGGCGCGGCGGAGAGAACCGCGCCAGCCTGAACCGCAAAACCGTTCTGTTCCTTATTGCTCGACCTCCGTGTTTCTTCTTTCCTCCACCCTGCACCACACCGTCTGGCCAGAACGATTGAGACCGCAGAACACTTAAGATACCTGTGCGTGAGCGTGCACGTGAAACAGCCGAACGACTTTCGAGCTGATTTCTCCATTGACCCCGGCCTGATAGGCGTTTGAACCGGATGATTCGGCCGAGCGACGCGTGCGCCCGTGAGAACGAATCCAGAACGATCCTGGATGAGGTGAATTCCTCCGAGGTATTCGAAACCCATGGTTTCCCTAGCCGAAACCGTACCAGGTAGCCGCGGCGAGACAGTTGGCGAATTCATTAGTGTTGAAAAATTTTTACTTTTAAATTTCTGCTCTAGATGGTTAGTATTGATATATTTCAGATGATTTATACCAAAAGTTCTGATCCGGGGATTGCGAGAGTCGTGGACCTTGTAGAACTCTCTCTTTCAAATAAAGAAATTATGATTCGAGTGAAATTTTAGTATTTCAAAACAAATATGACGATAGAAGTGATATCAGATAATTGTGAATAGCCGTTTATTTTCTTTACGCATTGAAATGAATGTTATGGAATATCCCCTCTATTTTAAATAAAATCCCTTTTGAAAGTCTTCGAGCGCAGGAAGATTATTTTTGCGTGTTCGTATATTGAGAGATATGTGAAGTATTCGCAGATTTTGTCCAATGCATCAATAACAGGGGTCCAGAGGGGGGACGATAGCGACGCTTCCCGAGGCGACTGGCGGGGAATACCATTAAGCAAGCTTACCGTCGCCACTAACACGACCGAACAATGCAATTTGTAGCCGCGAGGTGGTCCCGGGCCCCAGCGAGTTCCCGATTCCCCGCGTTACGTTTCTCCGGCGCGACAAGGGGCTTCTGGGCCGCGGTGGGGCGCACGAGGAGGCCCCCGAAACACCCACGAAATACTGCCAACATTCGCAATCCGCGAAATACTACACGGGCCACTGGGGGCCACGAACAACGGCGTGCCGCATTTTTTTCGTTTCCCAACATCTGATTTATGGCGGGAATTCCGTGCACGGTTACAAACCATTCAGCCGGATTCCGGGGGTCCAACCGCGGGAAAGGAAGTATGAGCGGCCCTGGTGACTTCCGATTCGGTCGCGTCGTTTTTTTTCGCCATTGTCGTGACCCGACATCGAGGATTTTCAATTGTAAATTATCTTGGAGCATCGTATCGGCCGGAGTTCTTTGAACGTCGGCTAAGTTCGGGGAAGTATTAGGTCAATGCAAAAGTCCGATTCCTTGTTCGACTAACAGTTATAAAATTTAGTTTGGGGTCAGAACACGTTTTTCGATTCCCACCAACTCGCTCCAAGAAGAACAGACATCTAAGCGACCAAATTCCGAAGAAAAATCTGGTTGTCCCCGGACCGCGAGCGACCCAGTTTTCAAGCACGTGTGCCCTCTTCCGATCTCGATCGAGGGATTAGCGGGAACGGGCGAGCATGATCGACGCGCAATGACGAAATAATGCGGAGATTTACGGGGGCCTGTGGTCCGGAACGGGGCCGGTCTTTAATCAGGGCAAAGCAGGGTAGCCGGCGAGCAAGCGGGGAGCCCGGTGCCGAGCCCATGTGTCATTGGATTAAGATTGTAACCGAATTATTCATCCGGTAGACGCGGCGCGCGAGATAGCGGCAGCGGGAGCGCGCGGGTACGCTTACCGGTACGCGCGCGAAGGCGTTGCTCTTCTGCGGTAAGCGATAGCACCGGCTGATATATGGGGACCACACAAACCGCGTAACGGGAACTTAAATCAGAATTAATAGCGCCCTACGCGGGACGTTTTCAGGCCTCTTTCGCGAGGCCGCGATACGCCGCGCGCGAGACCGATAAGACGGCGCAACGCGACGGACTGAAACGGGAATAAAGCTCCGGAGAAGGAACGAACGCCGGCGTGAATCGGGAATCCAGCCAGGATTACATGCGGTCGTTCGCGCGTGCTAATCCTCGCGCTAAACATTCGTTTCCACCGGCGACCGATGATTTAACGGCCGTCCGCGGATCCCACGATTCGCGAACGGCTGCGTTCTTCGATTATAACGGCGGCTCCCGCGCGCACCACCGTCCTCTGCCACCATGAGAAAATTACCAGCGACGAAATGTTGCTCGGCCATCATCGGCCCCCGAGGGAAATCAGCGACTACCAGCAGCCGGATACTTTGTCTCGATCTAAAACCGCTACTTTCGATCGACGCGGAGCGAAGATTATAAAGGACTGCGGGGATTCTGCTACCGAAGAACGGTCACGATCCGAGGCGGGTGCAGAGTTCCTGAACGATGTCTTCCACCGAACAGTTTTCAGTGATTGATGGAGGCGATTGCTGACTGTTTGATGAGTGGAGAGTTGCGTGTCCGAGTGCATCTTTCGGAATCGAAAGTATACGTCTGGGAGACATTTTCGTAGCTGGAGCCTTGATTTGGGTGCCTCCTAAGTCGCTAACGATCTAGTATGAGCAATAATCTAATAGCAGCAAAAGAAATCGATATATTCGCCGACATTTTCAATGTTCTCTTGTCGGAGTAATTTGTTATTCGATACCTCCGCTGTAAAAATTGTAGCTGCCGATACCATCAGAAAGTGCTGGAACTGCTAAGGGTTAGTAGATAGAGTGTCCGATAAAAATGATCCCAGCATCTATAAGATGCCGTTTAGTGAAGCACTGCGTGGGCCGTATATAGATCAGAAGGCGAGAGAGCTTCTAAGAAATTATCATAATCTGTGATCAAAGACGATACACTGCTTTGCATTGAGCACATCCTCTTCCAGTGGAGCGATCTCACAATAAGAAAGGGGTCAACCGGTGAACTAAATTCTCCACCGAGAAAGATTCCTAGAGACAACCATTGCCTACTTAATGCAAACGGAGATTCGACGAGTTCAATTAACAGAGAGGCAAGAAGCTGAACTTTTGAAGGCTGTAGTACCGAAGCACGGATCGGAGAGCCGTAAACGTAGACGGAACAGGGATCTTCACGGGCCGGGTTAAAAAACGTAGACAAGTTTTGTGAAAGAGACAAGGAAGAAGGAAGTGGACGGCACCGGAGTTCTCCGGTTGGAGTGCAGCGAAGAGAGATTTTCTCGTGCGCGCTCGCGCGGCGAACGTAAACCGATCCGCTCGAGATGGGAGCAAATGACAACGCGTGCTTTGCATGTCGAGGGCCCTTCTAGCGGATACCGCAAGTAAATAAGGCGGAATCTGCACGTCGCATTGTTTGACTTTCCGGACGGGCGTCTAGGGCGACGACGGTAAAGGGGCCGACTCGGTGAGCACGACAAGACCGAGAACAGAGACGATCCTCCGTTGATTTGCCAGACCCCGTTCTTAGAAAAGTCCCCGAGAAATTTCGTCCCGCGGTTCACTTACAAGTGTGACACTACACAGAAGGAGAAATCTATTGCGACAGCCGTCCGATTCAATACACGATTGTTAACAAAATGAAAACACGAGAAACGGACTCACGAACACGCAATGAACGCGAATACCCCGCGTATGCGGCGCTAAATCCACACGATATACGAAGTTCCGAGACTTCGTTGGAAACTCCAGTTGCTAGAAAAGGTCCACGATCTCTTATAAAAGACAAACCTATCCTAGAGATGATTCTACGTCTTCGGAGGAAGTTACAGGATCTGAAACTTCTACAATTTCTTCGCGAGAGAGTCTGCAGTTGCTCATCGACGAAATTCCCTTTACCTTCCCGGAAAAATACGTAAAGTGATTTCAAAAGGACCCGAGGGAACTCCGGACTTTCTCTGCGTCATTCTAACCTTTTACTTGGCAAACGAGCATTTGAATGACAATTTAATTCTAATCCGCGTAAACGTTGCCGGCGAGGTACAGGATCGGTATCCGTGTTTTACTGTATAATAGAACGCATCGACGACTATAATAACGACGCAATAACACTCAAACGCAAGTCCGAGGATTCTTTCAGCGCGCCAGTGACGCAGTATCTCTCGTTCATCCGGGGAATCTGGACCCGCAACAACCGTTCCTGCGGCAGGTGAGTCGTTTATCGTCCGGCGGTGATTTTTTTTTTCAGCCTGGCTGCCGTCTTCATCGAAGTCGCACCTGTTTATTCGTTGACGATCGGGCAGCACGACGTTCCTTGATGGCAGCCGGAAAAATCCCCAGGTGAACGCACCTGCGCGCCCACGGATCGTGACCCGAGCCCAGACTTATCCTGTGTAATACCGATAGTACTGTTTGCGCTAGCCGAGAAAGTTTCTTTACAACTAGCGGTTATAATGGGCGCGCGCGGATTTCTCCCGTGGCTACTTCGCACGTTCCAACGTCGATGTCATCCAGCTGAGAAGATCACCGCCGCGCAGCCTATACGTAAATCCCCTCGGAGCGCGGTGTCTCTGACTTCGACCACTTTTGGTACATCGAACGCAACCTCTCCTTCTGGGTGCCATAAAGTCGCCGCGCTCAGAACACTTATCCTCTAATCTCTAATTTTAATTCATGGCGGAAATATCGTTCTCAGCCGCGATACTTTCACCCTCGACCGTTGCATACGGTCGACACGTGACAGGGATGATCCTGAAAACCAGTAGTGAAAGGAAAATTGCGGAAGCCGCCGAGTGGTTCGCTAATTGCACTTTGAATTTCGTTTTTGAGCGACTGTAGGCGCTCCGCTGCACAGCGTTCGGTGGAAATTGATGTAAGGAAACCTCGGCAAAAGGTACTTTGACCTGGAATTTCAAGGTCAAAAGGTCAAACCTTTATTGTATCGTATTCTATTCATTGCAAGGATAAAAAAAAAGTATTTTCATTAGCAAACTAAAAGAATTCGTTTCTCAATGAGATGGAGTTTAGATGTATAGCAATTGCGAATGCATCGCGGCCTTCTGTCCGAATCCACCTGGACCATATTCACCCTAAAGAAGGGTACAACAAGGATGCGAAGGAATTGCAGGTCGACGTACAGTTCTGGAAGAAGGAAGCTTGATCGACGAGCAAACTGTCCACGTACTTTCTCGCGTTTTCCCTGGAACGGCGAACCGGAAGGCGCAGCGATCGGCAGATGCGCGTCTCTCCGCAGCTTTCTCAGGCATTCCGGTAGGTCACGGTTAAGGAGGGTCCCTCGGACAGCCGAGCAAGATGGATCTCGCTGATCTCGTTGAAGATCCGCGAGAGGCTCAGCCGTCAAACCGCATAGGGACGGCACGCACGAGAATGGAGAGATAGGCCGCGATGTGCCGGTCGGGACCCTTTCTCGATTGTGCGTACACGCCGCGTATGGGTCGGGAACCCGTGAGTCGAACGAGCCAGCCCCAGAAGGGACCACGTCCAAGAAGAGGGCCGTCTCTCCCGATGTGTATGAAGCTATAAATCTTGCGCGACAAATCGCTAGCTCTCTCGTTCGTTCTCAGGCTAATTGTTGGGACGCGAGCGAATACCGCGTGGCCAGCTTCCTTCCCCGAGCGGCGACGACCACGTTCGGACCCGTCCGGGTTCTCTTTTCCACGTCCCCCGAGGCCCGGCTTAGCCATCGATGACCGCACAATCGATTAATCGATTATCCGCTCCCGAGGGCCCGTGGCAGCGCGTTCCGCACCTGCGGATCCGCTGTCGAGCGACGTCACGCCGCGCGGATTATTCTGTCCGCTCTCGCTCATCCTCGAGCTTGCTACCTGTGCTCGTGATCCTTGCTCCGGTCGACTCGATCATGACACTTGCAATTTCATACAGCGTGCAGATCAGAAGAATTTCATACAAATTCTAACGAATTGTACATTCTAGATTTTTGTGAAAATTCTCAGAAGTCATGAATGCGTAAAGAGCACATGAAAAATCACATTACACTATGAGATCTTTCACATCCCACGAGTCCTATTAAAAATCGATTTACAAAGGATCGTATTAGGTGTTTGTTGGAGTTATCTTAGGAGCAGGTAAACCGCGCGAATTCCTTGAGACTCGAATCACGTTTCGGGGATAATTGTAGCGAATCGTCGGGGTTCGATAAGCGGGAAACGGCGCCGATATTCGCCGGGTCCGTTGCAGTCGCCTTTTAATAACCGCGGAAGGTTCAGCGTCGGCGGTAACGCGAATCTAATCTACCTTTTACAGCGGTACACCTACACGCCTAACAGGAAGTATACCCTTCCTACGGTGCATTATCCTTATTTACGCCGCTCTTGATACTATATTGCCGATAGGTCTTTATCTACGCCCGTCGCTGGCGCGGGAGAACGCCGGGCGGCCGGAATAAAAAGCCCGGGCCCGAGACCGAGCCCGAGACGGAGAGGCCCCAGAGAGAGCCCGAGCGGATTTATACCGCGTAGCGTACGCGGCGAATTCTCTCCTACGATCTCCGGTTACACAGATGCAGAGGTAGATACAGTGGTGAAGAAACAAGTGTAAAGACCGCTGTAAACCGTAGTAATTATGCGATACACCGAGGCGGCCGCGAGCCTGCGCTACGCGAGTCGATCCGCACTCGTCAAATCCGTTCGGGAAGTGCTTGAAGATGGATCCACGCACTTTTCGCTCTCTTTTCTGATCTATTGAAAATATAATCTAGTTCTGTGTATTATCGTTTCCTTCTTCGACACAAGACACTTATTCAGACTCGCCAGATCAAGAATTGTCGCCCAACTCTACCTTCCCCTTCTACGACGCTATTCCCCCACGCTTCCGCCATGGTCAAGTGACGCGTTTCGTACTGGCAGAGAGAAGGTAACTTTTCCCCTCGATTGGAGTCGATTCCCCTGATCTGGCGACCCTACACTCTGCGCAGTTCGTTCGAGTCTCCAGCGATCAGAACGGGAAGAAAAAGCACATTGGCTATCCGCGAGGGAAGAGGAGACGGGCGATGTTGGAGGGCAGAGGCAAGCGACGCGATTTAATTGCGAGGACATTTCTTATATGGAAGTTATCGGCCGGGCGCACGTGCCGGGGCGGTGCGGCGCGGCGCGGGCCGAAGCGGACCGGAGCGCATCGCTTAATGGGGCCCCCTCGCGCGTCGCCGGATTCGAATATTTTCAATGGGCCCTTCCGCGCTTCTTATCTAACTGCGATTCCCCGTTATCTAACCGTTGTCTGGACTCATCACTGAGCCGGCGTCTCTCTTATTTATCCCACCGACCGAAGAAAGCTGCGGTGCCCGATCAAGCAGAAGAAGAAGAATAACAAGAAGAAAGAGGAAGAGGAGTCGGAGTTGGGGAGGAAGAGGAGGTGGAGGAAGAAGAAAGAAGACAAAGAAGAAGCGAGCTAGAGCCCAGGCCGGAGACTTTTCTTCGTGGTCCCGGGGAACGTATACCTACGTAGGCACATATCCCGGTTGGTTCTCCACTTTAACGTCCGCTCTGTCTTCTCCTCCTTGGTTCTCCTCTGTTCTCTGTTCCGCAGCCCGCAGTCCGTACGTTGTACGTTCCAGCGTGTATACAGGGGCCCCCGCGTACGTCCCCGGTGCCGCGGAGATCGAGATGCAAAGGAGACCCGCGCCGCTTTTAAACTCGCCGCCACGAAGCGGATAAATTCGCCCGGGTCCCTCGATCTATTAATTCGAGCCGCCGTTGCATTCCTGCGGGGTCTCGACCGCTGCGCCGAGGCTCCTCGACTCCGCGCGACCTTCCTGCTTTCTCGCTTCGAGCTTCTCGCTTCGAGCGGCCCAGGACTACGTACGCGCCTCGAACGGACCCTGTACGCAAGGATTACACGGGACAGCTCACCGACCGCACTTTTACCCGGCGACCCAGACCCCAGGATTGTCTCGCGGAACGACGATCGAATCGGGAGCAGCTACTCGCCTCGTACACTACACTATTCCTCCCCTTGCGAGCTCTAACCCTTTAGGGACTGGATATACTTTAGATTGCATTTAGTTAGGTGGAAGATCGAATGCGATCGTATTTGTAAGGACATTTTCATTTTAACCCCTTGCCCTACGATTTATTTCACGGTTTCAGTGATTAGAACTATCTTTGTAGTTCGTAATTTCCTAAAACAGGTGAAAATTTATATCCATTGCATGCCTACATGTACTCCGATAGCTATACATTAACGAAACCCAAATAGAATCTCATCTCGGTTTAATGGAAATTAATAACATACATATCTATTACACGAGTCTGACACGATATTGTAGAGCAAGGGGTTAAAGTGGCCTCAGTGTGCCTTCCTACAGGGCTAGGCTCCGTTTAAGATTCGAATGTGATATTCATCTGGTAAAATATCGTGTAAGGTGTCAAGAAAAAGTGTCCACATTTCCATACTCTCCGCAATGTCGAGAAAGTCATTATAACGAAAGCGAGAACGCAACATTGGCACACACAACGCTCGGAGACTTCAATGCGTGGTGAGCGCTATTGCTGCACGAGGTCTTGCAACAAAACGATTTCTACCTTCCACAAATAACTTACACCGGTATAAATTTCCATTGCAATGTGGCAGACTATTCGCAGCATACTAATGTCCACCGATTTTTACAAAATGTCCGGAACGCCGAACATGAAAGTTGTATATAAAACTGAATTATAATACAAGCAGAATTGCATTAAAGATATAATTACAACAAAAAATTGCGTGCTTTGTAAAATAATTCTTACTTGAAGCTTGCAACTGGTTAGCTCTTTCTTGTGTGCATACCATATTTCAGTACCGTAGAATACGTCTCAGTAGACTGATCCTTAAAAAGTACTTCGAGCAAGTTTGATGGTACCCGTATGCGAATATAATAAGCACACAATAACGTTCAAGTTCATAATACAAAAGCAATCATAGTGGACAAACGGACAGCTGCTCGCGTCGAACCTTTAACAATCTAAGGATCTCTGACACACGTCGTTTCACTATAGTAATATTATTTTACGATGCTTCGAGTCTTTTTCGGAGTGCACATAAGATACTGATACATGATCTAACTCAAGAAAGATATCTTTCCCTCACAAACCCGGATAATTGTTCTTGAAGTTGACTCGTAGATATCCGTTTTGAAGATCGCTCCAATTTCGACCGAGTAGGTCGTTGGTTTTAAGAGAAAACACGATCGCGAGGCTGTTAGGCAGTCGATCGGAAGAAACTGTCCGTGTAGAGGTGGTCCGCGGTGACGGCAGTCGGCGTGGACGTGAACGAGGCCGTGAAAAATGGTGTAATTTAATCGAGCGATTCGACACGGCATCGCCGTGACGTCCTTACCTGCCTAAGCTCTAAGAGGTGAGAAATGTTGCTCGTCCCGTGACCGATGTCTACACACCGCGCTGTCACGCACTGACATATCGCTCTGATAAAACCACGACCCGGCCAACGGTTTCTCCCTCGGCCGCGCCGAGTCCTCGACATTTAAGTATTTCTTACACGGGGCAACGATTCGATAGCTAATGTCCCGGACGTTGCCAGGAACGGCAGAACAGACGACGTCGTCGTCGTCGTCGTCGCGACGACGACCTCGCGAACCGTTCAACCGGAGGATTCTACCGTTCAGCTGAACCCTGACCCGACGCCGGAACGATTAATAATCCACGGTCTGTTCCCCAGTCGGTTTCCACCATGTCCAGCCGGAAACGATCCATGGATCCCTCGGATCGATGTTCCACAGACGAAAGTGGAAAACCGTCGTGCAACCCTCCGGCGAGGACTTTCGCTTATTAATAACGTTATTAATTCGATGCTTGTCGCACGCGACAGGCGTTGCGAGCATACCTCTCGTGGAAAACCATAAATCTACCGGGACATGGGAAATATTTATTAACCCCTTTCCGTGAGATCCTTTTGACGATTGGAGGTGATGGTGACACCCGTGTAACAGCGTGATTGTGCAACTTGATTCACGAATTGGAGGAATCCCCATCTATTGCGTTATATTGATACAATTTCTAATTTGAATAATATTAATTTTATACTGAGATTCGTACGTCTCTCGTTAAATGAAATTTTTTAAATTAACTTGATCCTTGTTTCGCAATAAAAGGTTAAGGAAACATTGTTCAGCGTAATAAATATATCGTAATGATAGCAGACGCGGATTACAACGTGCGAACACGAGATCCGACTTGCGGTCATAACGTTAACAAGCGGTTAACAATATACGAAATCACTCTGCGCTCGTTGTAAATGCACTTTTACGTAGCCGTGAGTCCGACTCGTTGTTAGACTGGGATTTAACCGCGAGATGGACGAATAAATGAAGCGTTCAGAGAATGAAGGTGTTACGTTACAAATATGAAGTTTCCAGTAAATTGAGCATGAAGTTACACCATAACATGTGTAACTTACGCAACGTACGCCTTCATTCTCTCAGTACTTCTTTGCTTTGTGGATAAAATGAAATGAGGGGTTTTATGAAATAGTACACCACGCTGGCGTACACCGTATTAAACTAACTATAAAGTACGGTTGGTGTAAAACTAGACGATTTACGGCAAACTGTTTGTACATCGTCAAAAATATATGCATAAGTAAATAATTATGCGGTGTCCACAATAGTCGACCTAAGGGATAGTCCACTATTCGAAGAAGGAATTAACTCCGAGTTTTATCATTGGATTAGGTGAACACCAAGGGGCAAATTAAATTGGATAACGCGGGATGTGAGAGAGTTAGAATATTAATCCCTGTTCGAGAGGTTGCGGGGTGATAGAGGATCCCGTGATCGGGGTGGGAGCATGATTTTTCGCGGGTGGAACCTACGCGGTCAATAGCATTTCCGGCTCGATCCCGTTTGAAACACTAGACGGGCCGGCGGTGTAGCATTGAGTAATGCGGTGCGGAGTGGCAGTAATGAGGGGCATTAATATGCAATGAAAATGTCCCTACGCGGGCCGTGTTATTCGAGTGCGTGGGGAGTGTGAAACGCGCGATACCGGCGAGATAGTGAGCCAATATTAATAGCGGCCCTTCATTGTTCTACGATACGAGCGGAGGGTCGGAAACGAATCTCCCGGTTTCTCGGCGCTGTGTTCCCCTCCGGTGGAATAGAGAGGGATTTAAATTAAGCACCGGAGTCACCGGCGACCGGGGGAAGCAGACTTGTGAGCAATGATCCGGCAGAGATTTGTCGACTGGGTGCTCTTTCTCTCTTTTCTCTCTCCCTTTCTACGTCGTGGAAACCAGCGCCGGATGCAGAACTGCTCGATTTTGATTAATACTGATATCGATTTCATTGCTGCGTGGACATTAACCCCGAGACAGTGCGATTTAATAGATAGAGATCATCGGAGATTAACGACCCCGACTAGAATCAGGAGTACGTTACGCGGTTTAATCTGCTTGTTCTGTTAATGTGCTCGGGAGTCAGATACGTCGTATTTCATTGGTCGTGATTACGGTATATGCCTCGCGTGACCATTGATTATTGACGCTTTTGTTACTGTCGGAAGGTACATCGGCTCAACTAATTAATTCTGGAGTGTAGTGTGGCTGGTCAAAGGGAAATACTTAAGTGTTAGCTATTAGTGCGATTCGAATTGGGTTGAATTCTCGAACCGATTTCAATCAGAGCAATAAGTTTTAGTACATTCACAACGAAACTAGTTAACTCTTAAACGGGCTCTCGAGATGGATCTTCGAGGTGGGTTTTCAATATGGGCTTGCAAGATTACTAGACTAGAATCTTCTTCAAAAATGGATCATTTAGAGAAAAAATAAGGTCGCGCTAAATAAGGCCGTGCTAACGTTCCAGGTTTAAAGTGTTAAAATGAACTTTTCGAGCTATCAGAACCACCACACCACCGGTGCAACAAACCCAAGCTTCGCCATGGGGATCATGCACGAAAATCAGCGAAGGTCGAAGGACCCCTGAGACCGCCGCCTATCGAGAACCGCTCGAGATGTCCCGCCTCCTCTTGAAACGTACTCGGAGCGCAATTAATCCGCCACCGCTTTTCTATTACCCCCGGCACGTCCATCATGCCTGCCGGCTAAAAATGCTCGTAGCGCATCTTGCTGACGTCCGGATCTGCCGCGCCTGCCTCTCTCTCTCCCTTTCTCTCTTTCTGTTCCGTGCTCTCTCCTCGAGCTTGCTCACAATTAGGAAATGGCGTTCATGCGCCGCGACAGGCATGTAATTAGCGGAGGGGCTCTCGCGGGTGTGCACATTTCGATGGTTGCATCTGGCTCCGCGTTTCAACCTCCTCCGGCTACCACGTCCCTACGAGGGGGAGGAAAACCCAGAGGGAGGAAGAGGCGGAGGTGTATACGATCCACGGATGCCCGATCCGCTTCTTCCTCGCGCGGAACTTCGGGCCGTCCGCTCGCTTCTCTCAGCGTGGCGCATACCAGCCGCATCATACAAATAACATGAGAAAGAGGGCGGCAGCGCGGCTCGGAGCCGCGAAGCCGAGGGATTTGGCACGACTCGGTCTCGCCTCTAAATTAGTAATTGCAGCCTCCGTGACGTGGCGCCCCGATAAAAAGGCGGCTGTAATGCCTGGCGATACGAGGTCACGAACCGGGGCTAAAGTGAATACTTATCCGCGGCTATGGTCGCTCGCTCGCTGGCCGGCGAACGCGTGTACACGGTGTCGGGAAAGCATCCTCCTTCCTGGGGATGATTCTTGGTAATCCTCTGCAAGCCGCTATTAAACGCTCTAACGCAAAATTAACCCTTAAAGTGTTTAAACCATTTCAACTATAGACGAGAAAACCATTTTACACAATTTTCGCTTTATAGGGTCTCGGTTATCCGAACCTCCAATATCTGAAGACCCTTGCTACCTCAATACGTGTCACTTTTAAACAGTATTAAATTATTCACATTTCTAATACTTTCGTCTGGGACTACAATGTTGAAGGAGATTTCAAAGTGTTCAAGAAGGAAATCTTTATTCTGCTCCAGAATTTATATTCTGCATGAAATTCCGCAGTCTGTTCGCGATCTTGCTGGGAGATCGGTTTCACAAGAACCCTCCGTGCGTCCGGTCCCGGATAGGACCCATTACTTTCTCGCCACCCTGTACTCTTTGAACGGACGGGCGTACATGCACGAGATAACACGCGGTTCACGTGAACGCTGGCTAGCAGCTCGGCCCGCTCTCGTGAGCACTCGCCCCGCGCAAGCAGCCGAGCCACGAACCCGAAGAGGGGGCGTAATCCGCGGCGACGTGTATTCCCACGTCGTGCTTTCTCCGCTTGCCAGGCCCGGGAGAACGCTCCGTGAATCGATCCGGGCCACGGCCTCCGCTGACCGCGAGCAGCCCGATCGCTAATCCCGCGGAAGCGGCGATCCACCGTCGATCCACCGTCGATCGCCACGGATCGATCGATTCACGGGGTTGCCCGCTGTCCCCAACACCGACAACCGTTTATCGGGCCGGGCCTATTCAAATGAATGCGCCACGACCCCCGTATTTAATGTTCGATTACGCGTCGCCCGGTCGGAGGTCATGGGAAAACAGTGGGGGAGCTTTGGACCACGGTTATCGCGATTCCTCCGGCATGGATCTGTAGTTTATTGTGTTACCCGTCTGGACAAATGTGCTGCACTGCCCAGATCTTGTCGACCCACGCCTCGTCGATATTAAGTCGGGCGTACCCCCAACGGAATGATGAATGAAGCTCCCTGACGAATTTGATGATCCCTCGCAGGATACTTGAATTATTCGTACGATCTCGTTGTGGTTGTTCAAGCCTTTGTTTGCGGATGATTGCCACTGTTTCATTCGCAACATTCCTGCAAGATCAAATTTAATTTTACGTCTTCGGGCATGAATTTTTTTAAAGTGACAGCAAATGATTTTATAAGGAATGTTGGGAATCTTAAAAAGGAGTGTTTAAATCTTTGAAATGATGTTTTATGCTCACCCGAACGATTCCGATGCGGCGATGTCGCTTACCAGGCGTTGAAGTCACCAGCGCGCGACTGGCGTCACCTACTTACCACGCGTTGAAATCACCGAAACTATTGCGTTCGCTTCGCATACACGATGCTCTTACAGAAATATGATACACGTTACCAAACCACCCTTAGTATTAATTAAATGATTGTTCGTTTACAACTATCCTGTCGAAACGAACAAGCTCCACGAGAACAAAAGTACCTTTCCGTATAATATAAACGATACAAACCTAGAATTCAAGATCCAGCAACAAGAGAGATTTCTCGCGCAGCTGGAACGTAAAAAGTAATTAAACGCTCGCCGATGGTATCAACTGTTTATCTCGACGACTATAATTCACACGCCAATCCACGCGACTCCCGGCGTTATCTCGACACCGTGGTCGTGCGGTATCGGCGTCGCTGTTCGCTGTGCGACGAAAAGAAAAGTCAAGTGTTAATTAATACCGAAGCCGTGCTGTGTGGTATCTCGCGCGCGCTGCACGCTCGGAATGCGGCACTATTCCACTGTTCGGGGAACAGATCTAGAAATATCCCTTAACGGGAATGCAAATCTGGACTTATGGGACGGTTGTATCTGGCGGGGCACGGAGGACGTAAACTCGAGCGTCACCTTACGCTCACGGATCGTTAAACGTACAGTCACGTTCGCGTGCACGACTCTAAATATGTAGATCCCCGATGATTCTAGCCGCGGGGGCCGCGATTCTGAATATTCCACAGGCATCGCCGAATTCCAACCTTACCCAGCAGAAGCTTTACGATGCACGAGCGAAACCCGGCTCGACTCTGCTCACCGGTGTTGCTCAACAGCTCGCGCTGCATCTGATATTCGCGAAAAATGCGGGCCATCGCGGCCCGATAGCAAACCGAACAGTTAGTCGCGCACACGTTCGATCGTGACCCGCGATTCTTGCTCACGCGTCGCCGAAATAGGCGTGACAAGACCTTGAAAATGTGCAATGTTTAACTTCAACATCGAAGCGTCCTTATTCCAAAAATACAGATACGGTTCAATAAAAGCGCGTTCTAAAAATTCTCGAAATTACATCGTTCGAAGCTAATACACGGAGCACCCTCCGCGGGTAGATAGAGACCTCAGAAAAAACGAAATGACTATTCACGATAGAGGTAATCAACGAACAATCTAAATGTCTCCTTTAGGGTATTCATAATGAAAGTGATCAGAAGAGGAGATACAGAGCCCGCCAGGCCGTCCGGTCTTAATAGTTGGGCCATTCCGATAAGAGATCCATCAGGAATATCTCGGCGGTGTGAAAAAACGACGAGAACTGCATCGTGTTCTATGCTCTGTCCGCGGCTGGATGCCTGCACTTTGTCCGCGTCGACTGTCCGCACGTGCCCGGCGAGATACGAGCCTCCGAGCGGTCGCCGGTCGGCCCGAAGCGCTTTGCGCGAGGATTGCTCGCCTGACGTATTGCCACGGGCTTGTCGCAATTTTCCGATAGTTAATGTGTCCCGTGGTCGTCGAAGAATTCCACTATTACCTCAATCGCGTTAATTATACCGCGTAGAGCGGGCGCGTTGCGCCTTCTGTCCACGATGCGTCAGACGCGTACGCGTAGCGCATGAAATTGCGCACACCTTCTCTTTCCGATTGTTGCTGGAAAGTGTGCGGGAAGCAGCGATGCGTTCACGGGGTCGCGTGTCGTGTACAAATGATCGCCACTCGTAGAAATTCGTAGAGCTCGTTGGAATTATTGAAGGAAAAATGAAATATCTGTCTGGCTCTAGATATTCTGACATTTCGTTCAAGCGAACCGAACGTGAAAATTAGACTGAGAAATTAGGTTGTTAATCTCCAAACGTCGAGCCTTATTTCAAGTAGGCGTCGTCACCCTGTAACGTCGACAAGGTATTTATAATATGCATTTCAATATATAAATAGCTCAAGCAATCTCGATAAAACAGCAGCTTTTTGGATCTCCGAGTATTCGGTCTGGTATCACAGAATGGTGACGTATCAGCCAGCAGTTTACCATTTTACGGATGCTGGGGGTCAACGAATCGCATCAGCGTCAGCATCAGACAGATAACCTTTGCTCCCGATGACGACCATAATTACGAGCATCGCGTCCGCGTTTAACCGGAGTCGATTCCCCGTCGATAAAATCCCGGCGGACAGATTAAGGCAATAACGCATCAACGTCCCCTCGGAAGTGCGGGTACGAGAAGCGAGATGACGAGCACGGTGCAGCACCGCGAAGTGCAACGAGCGCGTGCAACCAGCCGACCGAGGGGCGAAGCAGTGCAACAACACCGACTGGGAGGGGTCGGGACGTCAGTTTCGCGCGCGGGCACGTTTTAAACCGGCGATCTGGCCCGTCAAAGCCGGCAACGAGCGGCGGAAGGGGCTGATTTCAATAACCGTGCCGTGGCTCGTCTTTTATTCACTTTTTCCCGGCCCACGGAGAAGCCGGCCGGCTTCGGAACTCGACGGGACACGGGATCGTCGAGGGGGTGGAGAGGACCGTACGCCGCCCCTCTGCCGCGTTAGAACGCTGGACACCGTACCATTATTTCGTCTCGAGCACGTTCGCGAGAGAGTGCGAGGATGACGACGATGCCGGATCAAGGGATACAAGATCGCGACGCGCCGAGTTATTGCGGCCCTCGAGCGCCGGTTCCGTCGTAGATCACGCTAGATCTCTCGCTACCGACGGGCCATCTTGCTCGTCCTCTGCTCTGGGAACTTCGCGATCTAAATTTGCTAGGTTTGCAATGTTGACCGATTTCGGTGAAATTTTCAGAATGTACATAATCGATACTGATCTACGAAACGTATTTATTAAATTTTCAATACAGGCCCGCATAAAAATGTTGTGGAAAACAACCTTTAAATTATTCTCTCGGATTCTGAACAGGTGAACTTATTACGAGCTGAGGTTCGTTCTTGAATATCTCCGGAAGAGTCGCCAGTCGCCAGTATCTCATCCTTTTATCATCTCGAAAAAATGAAATACGTTTGGTCGTAAGGAAGTTGTCGTCTTGTTAAATGTATCCGAATATTACTGTACAATATAAGCGAATAGAAACATCAAGGGAGCTCACCTAAATTCCCCGAAAGCGGTTCGCACGCGCGCAGTGCCGAAAGATCGCGCTCCTCCTGACTCAGTTCGGCTGAACTGGATCCCGGCTGGCAAAAGGTTAACCCGGTCTGCGGTGTGCACGGTGTGCACAGGCTGTTTGCATCGACGGGTATGCAAAAGGGCAGACCATCCGCCATAATTCGTAGAGAGAGCACGACCGAATTGGAATCTCGAACGCGCTTTTGTCCGCTTCCTCCTTCTGGCCTGGCGCACGAGCGAGGTGAGAAACGAGCCTGGTAATAGGCGCCGGTGTTTCTTCCTAGGAGCGATCCACTTAGATCGGATCGGCGGCTCGAACAGATTGAATTTTCGATCGACAACACGGGAAGAGAGAACAGCTTAGCTTGCCTCGGATCGGCTTGTTCGGATCGTTGAATCGCAGCTCGCGGGCGTCCCGATTTCAATAGCAGGCGGGAACCGGACTGGTGCGTTCGATCCGCGTGTGAAACGAATCGCTTTTTACAACGCGTAGACAGACAGTGGGAGAGTGAAATGCTCGGGGAACATTTTCCTTATTACGATCCGGAACACCGTTGATTCCAGGTTACGTTCCGATCGCTTTCTATGCGCGCTCCGAACGCTATTCTTTCATTGCTCCATGGCTTTCCAAACCCGTCGGACAGGCAACTTGTTTAACCCTTTAGTGGACTTCCATAGTGAATGATGAAAGTGCAATAACCCGATCTATTACGTTGAATGCCGTGAGCTGTGAAAAATGTTTGTCCTAAGATTAGACTGCATATTATCGAATTTTGCTCTGGAAACAACTGGAGACTTTCATTGATTGATATTGTTGCTCCTTGTAACATAATAACTAGATCATCGATTGCAAGAAATAGAAACCAAATTGGGTGTTATTTCCTCCCTTAAAAATTACAACAATTTTGGATTTGATCTATTCAATTTTGCTATAAATCCATAAAGATCCGCAGTCTAATAATAACTGTAGATTATACTTGATCGATGTATCATCACAATTCGATTATACTACTTATCACATTAATTTACTTGTCTGGCAATAACATATGATTTTACACACTCGACCATGTGCAGGAAGTCCCTTGAACTCGTGTTAGCAACGTTAATTATATGTAGTTTATAATCACCGGCATTACCATAAAAAATGAGGAATCAGTTAATTATTGTAGACTGCCGATAAATCTCGGTAAGGAACTTCTTTCCCCGCGAGTCTGCCAAGATCGGTATCTCAACGGCTCTCTATCCGGCGCACTTTAATATTTAATTTACAACTACGAACACGGTAAAAAGCCCACCGACAACTTGTAACTTATGTAACGCGTCACTATCCTCGCACGCTCGCCTCGATAAATTACACCCTCTGGTCGCCGCGGAGAGTTCCGCTCGAACAGGTGCGCAGTCCGGCCACTAAATTCTCCACGGTTTTCCCTCGAAAATTCGCGCTGAAAGCGTGTCTGCCGATCGGCGCGCGGTTCGAAGATCGAATGCGACACGTCTTGTGTCAATTTTTTCCCTGTAAATCACCCACTGTCCCGAAACCGGAAACCCAGCAGACGGTAGACACGCGGACTCTAGCACGCGGACGTTCGCCAGCTGGCTTTCCACGGTTCTGACGTGATAACTCTACCAGTTTTCTATACACGGTGTTTCCGAAACCATGGTACAAGCGGGAATAACATTTTCGAAAACAAGTTTGAAAATTCACTCACTTATTAAATGAAGAACCAAGTGCATTTTATAAATTTCCAAATGACATAACTGAAGATTTGCTGTTTACTAGTGTAGTGTTCGGTCTGCGTATTATATGCATTTATAACCAAACTGAATAGTTGAAATACAATTTAAAAATATTTCTACATTATTCTCGTATGATTAAAATTATTCAAGGAAGAAGTACATTTTCATTTAATTTCTGCATGTGTTAGGTTGCAGGGGAAGTTCTGTCGTGTTTTAAAGAAAACGTTTGAATCAATTTATAAAATTATGTTTCCCGATGACTCACTAGCAACTTGTGTTTTTTACTTACAAACAAAATTACCTGCTTATTTAAAATACAAAACAGAACTTTCCCTACAACCTAATCGGATCACCATGCCCGGTTGCTTGTGCCACTATTTCGGAAACACCATGTATGGCCTCTTGCTGGATACCGCGTTCGTTTCCCTCGGCGGTTTTCCAGCCAGAAAATTCGTTAAACGCGGGGCGCGTCGGGGTTGCGGGAGAGTTTGGTTCGAAGGTTGTAAGGTTCGAGGTGTCAGGCGCCGTAGGGGGCCCGTGCCTAGCCGGTGCTACATCATCCGCGGGGACAGCGTATCCACTTGTTAGCGAAGCGGGCACAGCCACTGCCTACAAATACGTTTCCGCCGTGATAAATGGACTGCAACTCTCGAAATACGAAGGCATTCCGACTCCGGGCGTTGCTTGATTAATGAACTACGGGATTTCTACGGTAAGTCCGCGGGTACTGATTCGACCCCGGGTTCCCTCAGCCGCGTGTAACATCCTCCTCTCTCGCGGGACGATACACACTCGGCAGAACCGTCGCGCTTTTTCCGCGAGCACACGCCGCGCGCACCACCGGGACCTTGCTTCCGCTTTCGGACGGATTTGATGGATCTCGTCGATCCCAGGCCGCCGATGCTCCGATGGATCAACGGGAGAGCCACACGATCGTATCTGGATTTCCTGACAGGGGAGATTAGACGGCTCGGAAACGGCGCGCGGACTTCGCAGCCAGGAACGAAACAAAGGATCGGCGTTTCGCGAAAGGGGGTGAAGCTTAATTTTCTCGCGCCGCACTCCCCCGCCAGGAGCGTACCGCGGAGAAGATGGGGCCCGCTCTCTTCGTGGTCGGCCAACCGTAACGATAAATCAATAGCGGAGGCCCCGCGGTATTCTCGGTGGTGCCCATAATAAATTCATGAATTGTAAAACTGCTGCTCTCGCGCGGGACGAACCGTGGCGTATTGGATTTATTGGTCGACTTGACCCCGCGCTAAGACGCCTTCGGTGTAAGGCCTGCCAGGGCCCGAGGAGCTCGATCCACCCGCGGTACGAAAAAAAGAAAGAGATAGAAACGTCCGTGGGCCCGAGAGGGGGCGGGGAGGCCTCTCCTCTGACGCGGGAGAGTCTCTCTCTCCGAACGCGGGTGATGTATGAACGAGTTAACGGGTCGCAATCGATCACCCGTATTACCAAATAATTTTCAATTACCCTGTATGAGCCGAGTGACTGCTGGGACGACCAGGAGACAGAGTATCGATGGCTCGATATCGATCCATCGTGCGCGGCAACCACGCGAAACCACGGGGTCTACGAGCGCCGCTGCAGCGACGCGTTTCGCGCTGATCGCCGGCGACCCCTGAATGAGCTTCATTTCGCCAATGGGGACTGTCAAGCGTACGGTAATTTAATGAATAGACAGGTGGATTGCAGGCTACACGCTTAGACGCGTACCAGCACCGTGAACGCGCAGACGGAGGAGGGGCCGACAGCTTTTCACAGACTGAACGACCTGGGAGGGTAAAATCTGGAACGGGATTAATTGGTGACGCGAGACTGTCACCTGAACCGTAATTTAGAGGGAGAACGTGGACACCGAGGCGCATCCACCTCTGCTGCGTCTGGCGTAGCTTGCGGTGGGAGACTCTGCTTTGACACGTTGCTCTTCTCTGTGCTCGATGCTTTTTTAACCCTTTGCACTGGAATGGTGACTCTGAGGCGCCAGTATAAATTGTCACATCATTATTCAATACAGTTTTAATATTATTAAATTTGAAAACAGGTTCAATTTGATGTGCACAATGTGAAGAAGACTACATAGAATAACAACGAGCCGGACTGAATGAAATGTCTTGATTTTCGAATTAAGATTGCCTCGAGTGCAAAGGGTTAATGCTGGAACTGATGTTCATTGAAATTGAAACTTCTTCAACCAACGAAACAATTACATGTACAGTCAGTCACAAATCCGTAACATCAATTATGCGACTGACTGTCTTATCAATGACGATCTATATCAATGAAGAACTTGAAAATCTTCGAGAAATCAATCTCGAAAGAAATGATTGTATAATGTTCCCGAGTGGTGGCTCATTCGTTCAGAACCAACATCGCCATTGCTACTGAACGATTTTTAAAGAAATTCTATGATGTGAATGATAAGCGATAAAATCTATCAGGTGATGCTGCAAGTGCTCTAAATATCAGATGCACCGTCAAGGATGCAGGGAAGCCGAATGTTGAATGCTACGGCGACACGAACATGGAATGCACGGCCCCGAGCTTAGACATCCACGACCGGTCGCCGATAAAGGGACACCATGCTACACATTAAAGCGTTCCCCATGGAAATTCAGCAACGGGCATTACTCACTGGAGCCAGAAGCCTCGGCGTAGATAACGAGCAAATAGCGTACAAAAGAGACATTCCAACGAACAGTGCCTAATAACCGGCAGTTAAATCGTATACTTAGCCGGCTGGCGGACGCGGAATAATTAATCTTAACGATACCGGGCTCGCGTAAATCGAGCCGAGATAAACGGGGAAAAGAGGCCGCCCAATGGCACACCGTGTAAATACAGAAAATCACGGTGTCGCCTTTTATCTGGCGATCTACGCGAGTCTCATGGCGGGTCGCGAGAGGAGTATCGTTCGCGATTATGCGGACGCCATTTATCGGGTACGGCGATACCGACGGTGTAAAGAGGGCTGCGGTGAGCGAGAGGGGTTGAGGAACGGGGGAGAAGGGAGCCCCCTCGAGGAAGAAAGAGAGAGATTACACTGTCGGGCAGTTAGAAGTGGTTTAGCGATAATTTAAACGCGCTAAATCAGAAACGCATTTACGAAATCGGCGTGAAATTTATAAATTAGCCGGCTGGCAGATTTGTGGCTGGTATTTATACATTTACACCGCCATGGGGCCCGCGCCGGGGCCCCGGTGCCCTGCTGGCAACGGAAAACCTCCGCGTGGCCCGGTGATTTACGCCGGAGCATCAGCGCGGCGCCCCGGCGCGGAGCGGTGCCGAGCGGAGCCGAGCGGGTAGACAGAACGAAAATCGCGTTTCCAGCTGATGGATCGCGATAACGGGCATACGGACACACGGTTTTCCCCCGGTGCATTCCACCCCGGGAAACCGAAATTCCCGGCGGGCGTTGACATCGTGCCGGGAAAAGGGTTGAAATAAATCCCGGCGGCGAACGGCAGGATAACATTACAACACCGTAAACCGACTCTAATTTACTGTGTGTCTCGAATTTTTATATTTCCGGAATTATCTCGCCGGGGATCTCGGCCCCTGGTATTTAGTAATGAATTTAGACAGTGGCCCGTGTGTCGAACAATATGTGGACATCGGTTCTCGGATGAGTTAGGGGCACGGGAGCGAACGGGGATACTGCATACGATACTTTGGGTTTGGGGATTATCGTTTGTAAATCTGTTAATTTATTGGCCGTGTCGTTGCCCCTATTAAACTTCTCTCTGTATACTGCTATTCTAATGTTAACCCAAAAGAAAGAACAAAGTCTGTATAAATATTTGTGAAATTTTATTGATTTTTAAAAGACAAGTATACAATACTTAAAAAAATTGAAATATATCCCAGATATCATTTTGTTTTTTAGTTTTAGTATCAACTATCTTTTTGCGAATATCTCAGAGACCAAGTGACAACAACATGTAGTTGTCAAGATCATCGAGATCTGTAAAGATCGACTCTGTAAATAATTACCAACTACGAGAACAATTTGTAAACCGAGCCACCAAGTCTCGTCCACGTCTTCTGAAACACGTTGGAAAAAAGAAGAGGAAGTTTGAGAAGATAATGGCGAGTCGGCGATTCTTCGTTGCGCAACTAATTGCCTGTAAACTGATACAGTGATCGGCAGAAAAATAGTGTCAGCGATAAATCTCGGTGGTCCGCTGTGATTCGCAGCAGAGCAGGTTACGTAACAGGATATTTAAAAAGGGACAGCCGAGAAGAAGGATTGCGAACGATGGTGAAACATAGTAACGACGCGTACCCCGGCGATAAAAGAGTATTAATCACAATATTTCACGAGATTCCGCAACAAGTGACAGAACGTGTGCAACCGCACGTTAAATCACGAACGCCGACAAGTGGATTAACCTGGGCGAAAGGCTCGTCGACCCTGCGTCACATTGTCGCGTAAATCGACGGGCTTTCCGTCGACGACGCGAGTAAGGGACCTTTCCAGAGGACGATTATGCTTTTTGCGCCGTTCGCCTACTGATGGATGAGGTGCGACCGCCCGGTTATGAACGTGTCTTTACGAACGCGGCTTTAATTGAAGCAGCTAATATCAAAAGGAAATTCATTTGTCACCGCGTCCCCGCCACCCGCGGGAAGATTGTTTATAACGCACTCGCGCCATTAATTGTATCGCGTGAACTGTTATCAACTGCAAGAAGGTACGCAGATTAATTGCGATTTTCAGCGTCGGTGGAAATTAATTCTGATGGCGCAGAAAAGGGAACTGTTTAAACACGTTTTTCTGCATTAATGTAATCTCTCATCGACCATTCATAAATTTTTAACAGGTTGAAACGACGTACCCAATTACGGAGGAATTAAGACTGACTACATAATTTGTTTCTGGAAAATTGCTCCCTAAAGAGCTTAACATCAATAAAGCCATCGTTCTTGTAAATCAGAGTTCCAAATGAAGGGGATTGGTTGACCACTTTGTCCAAAATCTCGCGAATCACGCCGACTCTCATACACGGACATTACGCTTAAGGGCGATGTTGCGAGCGTTCATTATAAGGATGGAACTCGGTATGGGGTCCCTACGGAGTCGACACCCATCCCTGGGACGCTGTATTTAATTCCTCCTTAAGCCGGCCCTGAGAAACTAATGAGACACGCGCTACAGTTACCGGAAGTGGACATAGCGAATTTATTAATCGGCTCTCTCGCTTCTTTTCTGTCGGACCTCTTTATTCCTACAACACCGCTCATAGTTGTCGTCGTCGATGAGCTTTAATTTTAAGCTTTGAGCTTTAAGTAATTGAGCTTTACAGTATGGGATTTACGTATTTACTAAGAAGGCTAAAAAAAGAATAATGCAATTTCACCGATGTCCGGTATGAAAGAATTATCATCTTACAATTATTGAAATGATGAAGCACATATCGTATCTCGTCATTTTTGCAAGCCAAAACATTTTCACCGCTTTTAGTGCCCGGTAGGTTTAGTGTTAAACGGCAATATCTCGAAAGTGAAAGTATATGACACTACACTAGAGTGTCAACGCTACCCAAACTTTCTGCGTCTAGTGACGAGACGATTCCTAGAAGAAAATCAAAACCAATGAGAACCACGTCATGGTCCCAGCATCTGCGAGCCCGTCTCTTCAGCGTCGTAGGTAATCAAACACGCGGGGAAAAGCAGGGTGGGGGGGGGGGGGAAGAGAACGAAATAAAATTCTGTCGCCGCGAGTAACCATTCATCGAGGCGATCGAAAACGAAGCGACTCTTCACGCAGCCGGCGCTCACGGGTCAATTAAAAAAGTGCGCGCCGGTGTACACGCGATCCGACCGCTATTAATCTTCCAGTTAACCTTTATGATTACGTTTTTGACGTTCCGCGATGAGACCTGAGCCGATCGCTCGAAGGCGAACACACGCGGCGACGCGCGTCGATGGAAACGCGACTGCGGCGCGCCGCTCCGTGCGTGTGTAACGTGTGTATATCGTGAGAAAATTATGGAATCTCATCTCGCGGGAATTCCGATGGAACGGCAGGTGCGGGTCCGACGGTGCCAATCATGATCCACGAAGCTCGGCGATCGGCGATCGAGCCGGCGGGGTCGCCGTCGCCGTATCGCGGCCGAGTTTAGCTCAATATCAATCTAATTTGACCGGGGATTTCGCGCGTGTAACGGTCCCTGTACCATGGGAATCGTGTCGAGATCGGGACAGACGTGAACCATCGCACAGAGCGCGAAGAGCTGGACGAAATTAGATTTATCAGACAAAAATAGATCCCGGTGGCCCGTGGAGTCCCGCGTAATTATTTAGTAAAGAAACAAATTTTGCTTAATGAGATAATAGTCTTTAATCATTGTAATAAAAATTTATTAAAAAATAAATTTATTCAACAAAATACAAACAAAATCTGAAACTACATGAATTTAAATTAAAATAGATCTTTTTTTAAAAAAATAACTATAATTTCAATACACACATGTATATTACATACATATACGTATAGATATGTACAATAATATGAAATATAGATACGATTGAAGAAAGAATAAATTTGTTATGTGACTTCTGATCCTTGCAACGAATGCCGACAATTTTTATTTTGCATAAAAATCCGCAGTCTAATCGTAGTCCGATATAAAACATATCGAATATTAAGTTTGATGTGAAAATTTTTGCATTAATTTTATCGATTTAATAGAAACAGTGTGCACCGTTGCACAACGCCCGGTTTATGTTCGTTCGAGTATGCTGCTCCAACTGGTCCACCGAGCTCGGTCGAGCGTAGTTAGCGACCGAGATATGAACCCGTAAATTCAATCCGTGCCGGAAGCTCGCAAATACCGAGTCGAAGGTGAAAATGATAGGATTATAGACGTTGCTAGAAATGACTTTCACGTGGCTCTATGGAATTTCAGCGGTCCGTTTCATTGCTCCAGTTCTGCGAGGAGTTTAGCTATCAGGAAGGCGTCGATGGCTGGAATTTATAAGCTATTAACTCGTACGGTTGATTTTTTGTGGTGATCTGTTAATAAGGTTGGACATTAGCATTCCTGAGATATCAGTAACAACCACTCTTATCACAGGAAGTTCTTTACGGTATCACCATACGGGAAAATTAGACTTCTGATTTGTGAGATCAACGAACTGCTTGAGGTGTTATTATTAGACAGCGGATCCTTCTGCGAAATAAACATTTTCTGCCCGAACTGCAACAAACTAGAGTGAAGTAGAAATTTATTTGAAAATGTTTGAAAATGTCTTTTTCATTTCGAGAACTACTGAATTGAATTCAATCATTCAAGTATACTTTTCCGTTTTCAGTTTTCATATCGATTGTGGATGATTCACCCGCGATGTGCATTCATAGAATTGTAAATCCGCCTTAAGTAACAAACCGAGGATTGCTTCCCGAGGGGTCTCCGTCCGCTGCAATATACTGCGCGAGATTACACGTAATAGTATAATCTTCGTTAAAGAGGTTCACTAAATTAGAATGTTCGTAAAATACGAGCGAGCAACTAAGCGCGAATCCGAGAGAAGGTCCTGGCGAGGAGGCTCGTATCTTAAGGATTTCATCCACGAAAGTATTAAACGCACCACCGATCTCGGGAGCAGTATCGATAACTTCGCCGTGTTCTTCATCCCCACCGGCCACCGCTCGACTCCCAGGATCATTGAAATTCTTCGGGGGCCGTTTCAATTAATTAGTCGCCGTTTAAATTCGAGCTAAGTACGCGTAACGGACAGGTCTCTCCCGTTGATCCGCGATATTGAGTCCAGCGATCGTTAAAGCTCGCTGGGCGGAACGTCCGATCGGACGTTGCATTCGGATGAAGTTTATGCGACTGAGAAGCGTTTCTCTTGACCCCTTTCACGGCCGATTGAAATTCCGGAATTGGTTCTCGAGATCCGCGTCAAATTAAGTGCGTACAACTGCCTCTGTTCAGTAACTTCGAGGATTTTTCTTACATTCAAAATATATTTCCTAATTTTTCGCTCAGATAAAAAATGTTGTGAACAACAACTTTGACCTTTTCGGAATTTTTCCAAAACATCCATTGCACATCATATAATGAGCTAACCGTTCTACCTTAACAGAAATACCAAAGTCGTTTGGTTTAAAATCCAAGAAGCCCGACGCCGAGAGATGGACACCCTTTACGATCGGATCAGAAAATATCGAAGCCACCTCTCTCGCTTTTAATTCCTCCTCGGACGATTTTCAGTGGCCTCTCTAGGGGGTCGACCGCCCCCACCTGTGCTCACCGTTGCCCGTTTCTTCTCTCTCTGGATTTACAGGGGAACCGCTTATCCGGCGCTGATCTCTTCGGGAACGCAAGCTCATTTAAAACAATAAACCGGGACAATTTCATAAATTTCGCCGCGGAAATCTCGCCGGATCTCGGCAGAGTAATTTTAATCAGGAGTGCCGGGCCTCGCCGCGGGACGTCCGACGGGGAGCATAGAAACCCACCGAGGGCACACCGTTGCCAGGGACACCCCCGTCTCCCCTGTGGGACGTCCCCCTTGACTCCTTTTAGTCGCGGTCGAAATTCGGGGCCCTACGCTACTAATTTACCGCTACCTGGGACACATGCGCGCTTACGGGCGTTGTTTTCTAAGTTGAGTTACGGCGGCGATGGCCCGGGAGCGGCAGCTACGACGGTCCTCCCTGTTCCTAGGGACGGTATAAATAATTCTCGTGGTTGAACCGTGCCCAGCAGTGGGCACCGGCGGCGGTCAGGTGGTCCATATTCGTTTCTTTTGCTTCCCCTGACCGAAAACACCGGCCGAGTGACGATTGCGATACTCGCGGGGTTGCTACGAGCGTCAGCCAAATACCCGACCCAGTCCGAAGTGCGATAACCGGTATTGATCGGTCAGAAAACGATCCTCGGCTAGCGAACCGATCGGCCGTCTAGCATTTTAAAACTTTCACCCACGATTTCCCACGTAATGACGTCAGAATCGTCACTCCCGCGCCGCCGCGCCGGCTGAACGGCCGCCTGTCGATTGCTCAATGACTTATCGTTACCGTGTTTAAATACGGAGACGTTCACGGCGCGCGGAATTAATAGCTACGATTCCTCGTGGATATGTCGTGATGCGTAGGCCAAGTAAGAGCGGTTCGCGTGAAATGTGACCGGGCCTAGGGAGCCTTTGGAATCGGGACGCGGCCGTTTACCGATCGCCCCGGGCGACGAATTTTTCAGATCGTGATCTGCCGAAAAAACGCGCCTCGAGACGCTCGCTATTCCGCGTTATTTAAACGGACGTTGATATACGCGGTACGGGTTTCCAGAATATTATTGTTGCCGAATATAAATTCGATATTAGTAATAAGCACCGGCCGTGCACGTGCCTCCGCTCTCCCAGGTTCGGTGGCTACTTTTAGGATTTACGAGGGAATTAACATTTTGCCGAGAGCGTGACGTTCGCGGATCGAAAATGGCCGCGCTCGGATCGGTCTCGTCTGTCGGACCAGTTCCGACGATCGGGAGAATCTGGAGGGAAGCCTTTGCCCGAAGAACGTCTTCCACCATGAACGGAGACAGACCGAAGCTTTCACACTACTGACAATGAGAAACACGTGACGAGGGTATATTAAAAATTGCTAATTCGCATAAAATCCTCAAATAATCCATTATTACCGGTGGAAGATTTTCATTTGCACGCCGCGCCGGGCAATCACGGGGAATTACGAGGACTTTGTTTCTATCAATAAAATATCCGGCAGGTGAGCGTTGTTTTTCGGGCCGTTGGGTGCACGTAACCCCTTAAGGGGTTCCCCTTATTGTTGCCTGGAGAGCGTTCACGACAACGTTGCTCACGTACGGCAACGTGCGCGGTATCGTAGAAATTGCTGTAACACCACACCGATCACGTAGCACCGCGGATGGTCCCTCGACCTCATCCTGGCGATGATGATGGTGTCCGGAACGGTGCCGTGGTCTCGCTCGGCTCGGCTCCGGCCCGGTGTGAATGAAGAGAGGACCGTGGATTACGAAGCGTCGCAAATTGCTGTCAATTTTGGCGATTTTTTCGCGAGGGCGCAGCCGGCGTAAAACGATCCGCACTTATCGGTGGTGGGGGAAGGGGGCCTGGTAAGTACACCGAACGGAAACACACATCGCCGGAGCCCCATAATGGACGGTAACGGAATCAGGTAGGTGATGATTTAGCCCGGCCCCGACGCTTCCACGGAATTTATAATTGTCTGATTACCATAGACCCGTGACGGTGTGTGTTATCTTTATTCGGTAAATTAATACCTGCCATCGTAAACCGTGTTCGCTCTCGCTCCCGACGACGATCCCGCACGCTTCATCTATATGTATTCCTCTTATAATTTCTCCTTTTTTTCCCCGTATATCTGGCTCCCATGAATATTTAAACCGTTGCGAATAATCGCGAATCCCGGAATGAGATGCGATCGGTTTCGCGGTGGAATCCTTTTTATTGCCCGGAATCTGAACATAATGTCGCGCAGAGATCCGCTCGAGGAGAACACAAGTCGAGGTCGAGATCGGTCGACTTATGATAATTTCGCCACACGATACTGACCCTGTAACGGGTGCTCGATAAATAATGGCTCTCGGTGCGACGGAACGCGACGGGACGAGCTGGGATTCTCTAAACGCCTCGATATTCAATTTCAGCTGGTATTTCACGGTTGGAAATGATCATGGTTATTAATACCAGCGGCGGTATCGCGGATGGACGTGCGGAGGAGAGTATGTAAAAGTGGCTCTAATTGATTGAAGAGACCTCGACCTTCCGCAGGAATCGGGAAGCGGTACCGGTCTCGGTCGATTCGGATTCGTACCTTTCCATCCGAATCTGGAAGATCTTTTTCAAAGACTCTTTCCAGTTCTCAAATTTTTTGGCGATTCTTGGGAACCAAACCCTCCATTCGTTTCAATACATCACGGAACCAAATGAACCACGTCCCAGGAGGGTAGACTGTTCAGCCTCCTGAAAGCCCTAGGACCCAGCCTTCTAACTTCGCGGACCAACAGCCAATCCTCTTCCGCAGAATTACAAGCAGTCAATCACGGACAAAGAACGTCGGGGCGCTATCAGCAGCTAATAAATACAGCATCGTGTTCTAACAACGATGAGTCTATTCCAGGAAGCCTGGCGAGCTTCTCACGAAAGAACCGCCATGAGCATCACGTACTCCTCCGCCTGGCGGTGGATTTGCATCGGTATCATTACCGTCCGCGAGCCAGCGACGTATCAATTGATTAAACAATCCGCTGTTGGCCCTCGCCCAGAGAGAAAAAGAGAGGGAGAGAGAGAGAGAGAGTTCTTCAATTTCAATTCTCCTCGGATCGTATCCAGCAACCACCTGGGATTTTTCTTCACCTGCCGCGAGGGCGCTCTCTTGTCCTGTTCGCGCTCGGTGTGTGTTTTGCGCACACCCACCGTGGCCCCGGCGTGAAATCAATGCACGTGTAGGCGCGTGCACCGCGCCGCACAAACATTCCCGGCCAGTTCGCCCGTAAACACAGCCGACGGGCTTTTCCGTTTAGCCGATGATTTACGGCGCGAACGTGTCTCGGAAGGTGTCGATCGCATAATGGCGAGTCCTGTCGCCGTCGATCGCCGGCCGATACGGTAATCACGGGGTGGCATCTACCTGGCCGTGATCATAACGATAATGGCCGCTTCGCGGGGAAGACTTCATCCCACACGCCGGCTACGTGGCGATGCGCTCTCCCAGCCCTCTTGCTCCCATCGATCTGCTCACCTGTGCCGTGGCAACCACGAAACATGGCCCACCGTGGGCCTTCGACCTGGAACACTCTGCGACCCGTCCACCGAACCGCTGGTTTCTTCCTCGGAACCTTCCAGCGGGACCTTCTTGCCGGAGTAGCTACACACTCTCGTCCTCGAGCGATACACTTTCGACTAATACACGAATAATGCAAATTACGCCTCGTAAACGTAAAAGTAAAACTTTTGAGCAAGACAGCGGTCTAGATCGAACTTTTATCTAGCGCTCTTGGCTACTGAACAATCCCATCTTTGTATTATCGAGAAATGAGAAGGCACCTCCCAGGCTCTTGCAATCCTCGTGTACGTATACGTGGATCTAGCGGTGTGTTATCTACCAACATTAGGTAATTTCGCAGGTTGAATTTAGCTCCTCGCTGAGAACACCTAAGTGGCCCCTTCAAGATCAATAATATTGTCAATATTCGCGGAAATATTAGCGGAGGACCATATTGATGGAAATATTGATCGTCTAGGAGCGTATTGAAGCGTCCTATCAATCCTATCGCGTCTATCACTTTTGAAGAATCGTTTGAACGTCTAGGCTGTTTATTGTCAATATTTCCTTCAACATCAGTGGCTTGTGAGTACGTGTCGGCGCAACGTGAGGACGACACAAACAAATTTTCTATGTCAGCGTTATTAGACTCGGGTAGCCCTGCACTCTACATTATCCACAACAGAATTGTATCACACTGGAGTGAAATAGAAATTTATCATTACATTTAGCATATTAAAAGCCCATTCCTCCAACAACGGTACTTTGAAAAACAATTAAATATTCGCCGGTGGGTGATATGTTATTGGTTAATTTCTCCAGGTTCCAGGTACCAGGAAAACAGGAATGGAAACACGGTCCTCGGTGTTCAGGGTCGATCTTTGGGTCTCTCCGGAAACAAGGCCGGTCCACGGTCCATCCCGTGAAACCGGAGCTAGATCGGTCCGTCAAGGATACAGATGTCTCGTTCATTATGACGCGAAACGAGCGAAAGAAAAGCAAGAGGAGGATAGGGACCTGTCGTGACGGGAAAGGCATGAAATTCCCGCCATTCATGATGTCAGCTATTAACGGACGTACGGCGTCTACATCCTTTACAAGTCAGCTGCTTTGTAGCCGGTCGCGGTCTATGGAGCCGGGGCGCTCTTTAACCGCATAATCATTCGCCGGGGCTGGGAACCGGCGCGTTATAATAACGTTAACACGTCGAATTACACGTTAAGGGCCGGCTGATTCCTGGGCCCGGCCCGCGTATGAAAGATGTACGACTTTCCATTGGCGAAAACGACTCGCGTCAATGCCGGCTCGCGGGACGCGTAATCAGCGGCCCGCCTCACGATCGTTATTAAATTCATCCCGGGGCTTTTGTTAACACAGGCTTTTCTCCCTTTCATTGTCTTGCGACCGGGACGGGCACAAGAGCTTATTTATAGGCGAACGCGTGCAGATACGCGAGTACGACTCGGCACGAGAGGCCGCTCGCCGTCGACGCTTTTCATCGCGACCGCTTCCCTAGAATTTATTAATTACCATGTGTCACGACCGGCTCTCGCCGAGAACGATGGACGAGACACGCCAGCACCCGGTTCGACGGCGTGGGTTGGTGCAAGAGTACGCGCGATCTGCCAGTCGCGCACTATGAATTTGAATAACAGATTCGACGTCGCAGGTGGAGCATCGGTGCGATGGAAACGTTAGGCACCGGTTGATTCGAATGTAATAAAGCGATGACGAGATTGTAGCACTCTAGGCGGAGCTCTGACCAATCGGTGCTGCGACGGAAAAATTCGGAGGAGAGGGAGGAAGTGTCTCTGAATAAGAGTTTTATTGCGTTCTTGGAAATTGACTGGGTAAAATTGTACTTACGTTCGTGATGTCAAATCAACGGACAAGGACAGTGGAATATAAGTAAGAATAAGGCGAAATATCGTAAATAAATAAATCTTCGTAAAAAAGAATAGAAATCCAGAGATGAGCCTATCTCCCCCAACTAACAAACAGCCATACTTAACCCAGACCTAGCACAAACAATCCTCAATGGTCAAAGAAAGTAACTACGCATAAATAGTAAAATTAACGAACTAATCATACGTTCCAGCAACCATACATCACAGCGAAAGGGTATAGATCCACTCAAGAGATAATTTAACCCGTCTCCGATTAACAAACAGCCACACAGACAGCCGATCGCAGAATAGGACATGCTCGGAGACTTCCGGTTCTAATTCATTCTTGTTCGTATCGATCCCAGGACGTCGGCATCCGCGGAATCCAGCTCGAGCAGGCTCGCGATCATTCGGAAAGGGAAACGACGGAAATCGATCGACGAAGGTCGCCGAGGATCGCGTAACGGCTCTAAAATAGCCTCGATCGATCGGTTAGATCGCGAGACCGGCTTGCCCGACGCGGACCACCGTTTCGGGGCTCGCATCAAGGAATTGTGAAACCTGGAATGGGGACAATCGAGGCTGATGATCGAGCGCTGGCTGCCGGTGATCTTCGGACGGTTCAGGTCGGGCCAGCACCGTCCGTCCAGTCGCAGGGTACCAGTTGAAAACTGGGCGGATCGTAAAAAACTAAGCAAACGCGCGTAAACTTCTGAATTTATGGAGATGCCCGGCGAGCACCGCAAACGAGGAATTAGAAATCGACCTCCATCTCTCGACTACGGCGGAGGTCATTATGATAATTCGGTGAAACTGGAATTGGAGTATCTCCATGTCGTGCTCACCGACACGGGATCGCTCTCACGTGTGCGCATCTACAGGCTGCTCCACCAGGATTCCTCGTGGCGAAATAAAATCGAGGGGACGGGACCTTCTTCCTACTTAGGCGAGCTGCTCGTCCGACGCTTCGTTTATTGACGGCCAGATGCAATTAAGATTATAGAATGGACCCTCGGGTTGCTTTCCTAAAGAATATTATTACCGACGATTAGGTACAACCGTGCTAAAAACATCTTTATGCTCGAGAAGGTTTCGTTATTTCGAACCTGGGAAAGGGTGGCTCAGAGGGGCTGATACATTTTTGGGAGAAATATTGCCTGTACACGACGATAAATAATATTTCAATGGTCCCCTTCTACAATTAGAGTCAGTATTCAAAATTTCAACTTATGTGAAGAACATATGGTATACAAAATATATGAAATGTTTTAACGTTCCCCATCTGTGTGATGGAAAGAGAACATTTTATTTTCCAGAAAGACAGAATTATGATAAAGAGTTAAATGAAACACTTTCTGATTTAAAGTATGAAGCAAAGAGATCCTACGGGCGTGGGTTAAAGATGACCGAACGAACTCGGAGCGTCCCGAAGAATTTAAATAATTTGATCGGAGCCATTACGAGGTTTGTGGATCGTCCTGTGCCGTGTAAGATGAGCCCGGTCGTGGATACTCTAGTTTACGCGCGTAGACGAACCAGCTGATTTGTGAAGGACCATTTCTGGACCACGTTAAAAGCCACGGGGCGCAGCCCGTCCACAAAGATGGAAAAAACGAAGGAGGACGATACCGATGAAATTTATGCTTCTGCTTACATTAGCCTAAGATCGGGAACGGACACCCCTCGCCCGGGTTCGAGAGGAAGAAGTCGAGAGCGAGGACACGGGTCTCGTAATTCGTGTGGCCTGGAACGCCCACGGCGACGATCTTGATGTCGGAGCAAATTCTTGTCGATTAAACGGAGCTCCGTCGATTTTACGCGTGTATTTCTCTCTACGTCCGTGGTGGCTAACGATTTCTGGCTGCGGAGAAAAACGAGACAGGATTAGGCTCTCGTAATCCCGTGAGTTACCGCGGCCTGGTCCGGCCTCGCGTTTAATCAGAACATCGAGAAAGAGATAATTGGAATTTCTCCCCCTCCCCCACGAAAAGCTTTGCGCTCGAAATCTTGATGAAAAATTTCGACGAACAATCAAGATACGCCGCGCGTTGAATATTCCCGAAAGTCGACCATAGAAATCCTCCGAAGCGGACGAAAACGGTGGTTGGTCTCGGGCCCCCGACGATATTAATCGTTTCCGAGGCGGCGGACGTTGCGGCCTGTCGTAAATTAACCTGATCGAGATATCGCGAGGTGGAAGCCACTCCTCGATTCGTCGGATCCCCTTGAATAGAGAATTAAACACACATCCCGCGCTCGGTCGACCAGGATTTTTCGTAAACCGAGCCACGTGGGCGGATGATTACCGATCTGGCTACACCGCTCGTTCGATTCAGATTAATAGACCTGTCTATCGATCCTGAGACGCGACAAATCTTCCAAAGCGGACTTCATTCCAGGGCCACTTGTCACAAGGGCGATGCCGTGAGAAGTATGTACATTCAGGTCGCAAGATGTTGCCACGATAGAACTTGCTTTTGCTAGTGTTCAATCGTTTCTGTACACGAGTTTTGTGATACTGGACTTTCGTAATTGAAGACATTAAAGGAGGAACTCGTGTAGCTGCGCGTAAACAGATCTTCGAATATTCTGTCTCCTGTCCCTCCTTTAAAGGATGGTTTCTCATTTTCTCGTTGTACAGGGCACGACCGTGATTGTACATCTTGAATTATTTTAATACCGATGGCATACTTTTCCTTCGACATACAGTAAGATCGCGAGGAAAAATCGCGGGTCAATTTTCGTGTAGTCATCATGGAAGAATGGTTAAACACCGAGGAGGACGCGGTGTATTAAGTTTATATACCTCGGCAAAAGGTCGGTCGTTTATCAGAGACCCCCTCTAGATCCACGGTAGATCCCCACGAGCGTCAGGAGTATCGTCGTCAACGCAGCCGCGATCATCGGGCCGGATCTTTCGCGAGCGTTATCGTTCAAATGTATATTAGCGTCGCGGCGTAATAGAAAATTTATCGTCGCGAGGGCACAATAGCACTGTCCGGCTCGCAATCACGTTCCTCTCGGTGTCTCAAGGTGTATAGAGCGTCCTCTGCGCGTAATTCCGACGGTGACCAGATGGGTGAACGAGGGGAACAGGAGGCGGCAGATCGTCCGCAAGTTCTTTCAGCGAGCAATTTATGGATCCGCGCGAGGGCCGCGCCGCGCCGCGCCGCGCCGCGCCGGTGACATAACCGAGGATCATTTTTCTTCCGGTGTGACAGCGTCGCGTCCCGGGGAAACTAATCTGCCGGCGCGATCGAGATGAATCGAATTTCTCGGCGAGCCGGTGTAATTATCCGGAGAACCGGGCGACGGTGTAAAAATCAAACGAATAACAAGGAAACTTGGAAAAGAGAATCAGCCGACCACAGGCTTCTCCGCGCGCAGTGACATTTTCCCCCGCTGCGTCGATGGATCGCCGATAATTGCCCAACGAACGAGACTGCGAGATCCCCGGACAGATAACTGAAGCACCGGCGGTGATACAATCTGATTTATATTGAACACGGCCAGGATACACACGCGGGAGCTTTTCTGCCGGCCTCGCACAAACCGGCGTTAATTGATATTTTATTTAAATCGTCCGGCCGACTGGACGTTGCGACACGGCGAATATTCTTCGCGAATCCGCAGGGAGGTTGTCCATTCTGTTCAGCAGTGCTTCGAATACTTTTTTCCAAATTGGTCGACAAATTTCTGACTCACCTGGCGCGCTGGTTTGGCAGCGCTCGGTTTTGATACCGTGCAGTCTTCTTTGCAGCGTGAGGAGGGCGATTCTTTGTGGCAATACAAGATGAAAATGAGAAGTATTTGGCTATCACTTTTTGGCAAGTAAGGATTCAATCTTTAGCAAAATTTAAGTTTGAATATCTCGGAGACGGACTTGGTATTGGAGTTTCTTCATTCTTAATTTTTGAGGCATCACTGAGAGTTACGATATTGTAATTTAAAACAATTTTGAAGCGTGATGGTTCGAGTTAATGCTGGACAATATGGGAGAATCTAGTTGTACAATACGTTATTTCACTTTTGACAGGGGACATCGTCCAAGCGAATTTTAGCGAAAGGTCAGCGGAGTGTTTCTAACGAGACCGAAGCCGCTCGTTAAAACAAATTGTGAATGACTCACGGCTACACCTGATACCGAGGTCCAGACTTTCGAATTAAGAAATTCCCCCCATCGATCATAGGTTTCACAGAACAAGACGTCACAGCTCCATCGCGAAATCGTTCCGCAGCGAGTTTCTCCATTATCATTCGAAAGCCGCTGCGTTTCAGTTTGAACGAGGCGCTTCGCTATTCCAGGACCTCTCTCGGGGGATTCCCAGCGCTGCTGGAATTCATCCAATCAATAAATCAACTAAATTCGTCGGTCAGGAGGTCTTGAATTCAGAGCGAGTTCAAATGTACGTGCGACGCGGTAAGCATCCGAAAGAAAGTTTTCAATTATCATCTCAGGCGATTTATTAGGACTACAGTGCCCCCAGTCTGTTATTTATTTTAAAAATTTCTGAAGAGTGATTTGCCCGGAACGTCAAAGGCTAGAGACCCTTAGCCAAATACAGTGGATGATCAAATTATTAGAGTCGCAATACGACAAATAGATTTACTTACAATTATTGTTTAAACATTGATTAATAAAATCGTTGTCTTGTAAGTGGCTGTAACAATTTGACCATCCGCTACGCTCGACGTGAATCTTGCCAGAGAGGCAACGATCATTTTTTCCGTAATAGAAGCATGATTCGCATGAAAATGATCGATGACCTCGCGAGACGAGGCTTCTCTAAAATCGAGCGCGTGGGGCGAATGGAGGAAACGTTGATCAAGAAACCGGATAAAAGATCGCAGGAAAGGGACGAGGGATAGAAAGAGAGAACGATAGAGAGGGACGAGGAGGAGCGTCTAGGGCGGAGTGTACTTTCTCCTCTGGTCGGTCATAGGGCGTGAGAAGGTACGGTCGGTGACGTCACCGGAGTGCAACGTGCCGCAAAATAATTGCAGCCTCGTGGCAAGTGCCGTGTCATTAGGCACCGCGATCATAGAATTTCGTGTCGTTCGCGTACGAAATGGTCATTAAATCATTATGTTTATCCGTCAACCCCGCGTGCCGGCAGCCTCTTGACCTCCTCCGCCGCTTCTTCTTCCTCTTTGTCGCGCAACAAGCGGAGGATGACCCCGCGCACACCGATAGGTGTCATTGCTATCCGCATTTCTCGATCGTCCCCCTTGCATCGACACGTCCCCCTCTTTACGTCCCGTTCCCCGGCCAACATGTTCCCCATCTCTTCAGCTCGATTCATCCGTGTTCCGCTGGGTCCACCTTCTCGTTAGCGAGTCCTTTTTTCCGGTCCGCCCCGGTATGGTGGCCGGGGCTCTTGAGATTATAAAAACCGATCCTGCACGCGGCTCTAGCCTTTAGGCTGGCTGCTAAACGGCGACGAAAGCACGATCGCGATGACGCGAGCTTCGGCATGCCGCCTGTCTTTTATGACAGTCAGCTGCCGTATAAATTTGTTTAATACGCCGCGACCCTGAAACAGCTGAGCCGGTAATGGAATCTCCATATATGCGATTCTTTATTACGTCGAAAATTGCGGAGCGGCCGGTTCCACGATCGGCGTTCTGCCGATCCCCCGGGTGAACGATCGTCGACGATCGTTTCGATGCTCGCCGACCGATTCCGCGGTCTGCTGCTCAATTTTTTACCACTTGCCCAGATACGGCAACCGAACCGCCTCAACAGAGTCGGCACAAAAGAAGTAGCCGCTTTGAAATGTGTCGATATAAAAGAATTGGGTCGATACTCTCAAACTGATTCCACAGTCTGCTACTCAATTTTTTCCATTTTAGAGACGCTTCGATCAAACTCGACATAAACATTATTCTATGTCCCGAGTATTTCAGTTTCTCTGATTTTAATTTATACACTAGGCTTATTAGTCGCGGTATTTTCACTGCCAACGGTGGGTTACGGTTTCCTCGACTCGTACAGATTTCCAATATTTCCTATGATAGTTACTCCACTCGTTAAAATCCTAACTCTATGCTGGAATGTCCCGTAATCAAGGAGTTCTTCGAGGATCTATCGAGATAACGAGAACCGGTCCGCCACGTAGTCCAAATGATTTTGGACCGTAACGCCGGCTGCGCAACTGGCTGTCGTTGATATTGCCAAGGACACTCTGGATATTAGGATCTTGCATTTTTAACCGGCATCAACTTAACCAGATACATACCTCGGAATATCAGGTGTTGATTAACTCGATGAGTGGACTATGAACATACCCGGATTCCTCGGCAGTGAGGGAATCATCGCAAATGTCTGGAACTCTGATCCGCAATATTTGCAAGAGCCGCTGCGCTGCAGAGACTGGAACAGAGAAGTCGGTAATCGATTGTTTTCGGCCTGTAGAGGCGTTTCTGTTTTATTGCCGCTGTCACGGGCGATCACCTTGTCGAAAATATTCCCGAACACCGAAGTGGACGGGCAAACGATGGCAATTTGTCACTCGAATGACGACTATTAAGGAGACTCGACTTAATAAGCCGCGATTCTTTTAAAGAGGTGCTTGTAAAGTTAAACTTTCATTTCCTGGGGAGCCAGAGGACCTGAATTAACATATGGGCAACGTTTGCCGAACCAGAATTGGTCTCCGACGTTGATACATCCTGTGAGAACAGGTGATCGCTTTGTATGTTTTGAAGGTTTAGTACCTAAATAGTGCTTGTTTAAAAATCATCATAAGTAGTTTTAACGTTAAACCTACCACGACCGTAATTGCACCGCTTTTAAACTTCACGACTTTTCCTACAATATACGAACAATATATTTTTCAATATTTACTTCTTTTTTTCTTGTGTGTGTGTGTTTATTTTCTGAGAAAAATGTGTAGTCTGTCGTACCTAGCACGACCGGTCATTTCACCGGTTGAACGATTTATATCTTTTTGTATAATATTCTTTCGAAGTTTAGTGTGTGTTTAGTGTTAAAGCCATCCTTAATAAGTAATCAACAGTACCCAGAATAGTGTCTATAATTCTTTGCATTACAATCTTAAGAGAAGAGCTAGTAAAATGCAATTTGAGAAGGAGTGAGAATCTACACGAAAAGTGAACAGAAAACTAACCCGTACGGTATTCAATTATAGGGCCCGGGAGCTCTCAAAATTCGCGGAATCAGCGTATAAATCTCGCGAGAAGAGGGTCGTCCGGAAGAATGTCCGCGACGCGCATCTTCTCGCGATGCAGCCGAGCCGGGGCGGCGGCTGGGACTTCTTTCTCACGAATAATCACGCTCAATTCGATAACGAACACCCGGCTAATCCCCGTTTATCGCTGCGTGCCCGTGGTCCGGCACGTTTCACGCTCGGCGATCTCGATAAGAGGCAGCGAGCGCTGCCACGGCAGCGCCGCCTTCTAAATACTGGTAATGGCGCTTAATATATCGCCGGCAGATAACAATCGTCGGAGAAACGCGGCGATACGCGCCTCCGGACTTTTACCGGGCTTTATCTCTCCCGCAACGGGCCCCTCGTATAAAGGATCGCGCGAGAAAACGAGCGAGCACAGCACACCCTGCGTTCCCCATCGTTTCCCCTTTCGTGTCCCCCTCCCTTGGTTCCCCGTTTCCTCGTGTTCGTGCCCGTTTCTGCTTCAGCTCCCTTGCCGAGGATCTCTTATCCTATCCCGTTCACCTCCGCGCCCTTCAAGACAGATCCGTCTCGCGTGCGAATCGCGAGATCCGACCGCGATACCCTGACAAGCAACGCAGAACCGCGTCGAAGTCAGCAATTAAACGTTTCGGGAGATTTTAATCCGACCGTCAGCCTGGCCGGTCTTTGCGAGCGGAAGACGCCTCGGCTGATTTGAATATTCGATACCGGCAACCACACCAAGAAACCGATTCTACAACGGAATTATCCAACCAGGAAAAATGACCCACTTCGGATCTGCTGCGGTCCTGCTAACGAGCCGATTCGGCCGCTTCTGCTGCAACAGGAATTGCTTCACGAAACTCTTTGTGTTCATCCGCAGGTTGTAATCTAAATCTTGATGAGAGCAGTCTTGTAATTTTCGTCCGAATGAATCATCATTAAAATGTTCACTCGGTCGGTACATAATCATTCCATTACGTCCGAAAATACTGTAGAAAACCCGGCGGGAGTAACGAAAGCGTCTGACTCTCTGCTGGTATAATCTACTTGAAGAAATAAAACCTCCAGAACTGGCCTTTTCCGACAGATCAAGAATTACTTGTTAAACAAATGTGCCCAACATGAACCATCATTACTGCACAGCCAATTTTATGCGTTTATGACAAAAATGTGTAACTAACATACAAAACGGTAGAGAGTTCGGTTTCGCTGCTCTTGTAGATCGGTATCGGGGTTCATTAATCGGCTGGCGATGTCAACGCGATGATGCTAAACAAAATGGTACTTTATATCTGACAGTTTTTCTTATCATAAATTAATATATGGAGTTGCAATAGCGAGATATAGAAATTATTTTAATACGATGAAATCGGGATGATCTTTGTGGTTTCCAGTATCCATCGGCCGCGTTGCCAAAAAGTCGACATTCGGAACGGTTTCGCCACTCTTGTAGATCGGTATCGCGGTTCATCAATCCGCTGGAAATGTCAACGATGCAATCTGCTGTTATGTAATGCGGCGTGTCCGGTTTGTTTGAATTCCTCGATCCGTTTCACGGGACACAGAGCAAAAGGCTGCCCCCGACTCGTCGTCGCGTCTCGGGGAGGCTCTTCACTCGGTCCACCGTCATGCATCGGTGTATCAGCACGTCGTCCGGGCCCGCGGTATCGGTTCGCCGATCTCCGGACGATTTGTCAGCGGTCGACCGGCCGTGTAGCAGCTTATCAAATATATATCGAACACCGCTCCCATCGTGTATTTACTGCGGGCCCCGATGGGCTTACGTGTACGCGTGCACGTGCTCCCGGCCCCGATTCCGATCAATCGACACCGAAGTATCGGTGCACGCTCTATAACCGACGACACGTACCCCGCCATCTTGAACCCTGTGCCCGAACCCATTAATTAACATAGTTGCGCAACACGAAAAGTTCGCCAATTGTCACTACCAATCTGAACGCGATCGGACGATGCCCGAACGACGAACAATTTGAGAACGATCTGATGTTTCTAACATTATAAAGACTTTGAGATATCGAACTTGAAGAAGTATAAATTATACCAAATACATAGAATGTATAATACAATGAATATAAAATGAGCAAGAGAAAGTTTGATTCTCCGAACTGATGAAGGCATTGTGCACATAAAATCACGATTAGAAGTTTTTATTATATTCTCGACCACTTTCCCTTACTTTTATAGGAATGAACAATTTTCGTCGACTGTTCGATGACAGTTGAGTTGTAGCAATATTTTCCACTTCCAGCCAGAAGATTTCCAACAGTAAAAATCAAATAAAAACGTCCTTAAGTTTTATTAATACACGTGTTTCCCAATGTTTTAAATTTCTGTGCCGCCATAAATGCATACAAATCCACAGATCCAAAGGTCTTGCTAGACGTTCGAAGTGGAAATATAAAAATCGTGCGACTGAGAGATTTGTTCGGCGAACGATTAGCTTGTAGGAACTGCAGGTCCATTAACGATCGAGAACGTTTTATTGTGTTTCGCGTACCATGCATGAAAATCGCATTTGAATGATTGCTTATTAGACTCTGTGAATTATGCAAAGACAAGAAGGCGAAGCTAAGCAATCGAGAGAGGCCAAAGGTAGAAAAGTTTGCTCACAAGGGAACATGTTCAAGTTACACAAGCCGAGTTTAACGAAACTTACGTGAGAGCTAGTGGATTTTCCAATGAGAAGTTTCGAGAAAATTCATCTTTTTGCAATTTTTTTGCAAGTTTCTCGTAACCGTGACCTATAAATGAAAATATGGCAAACGTGTTTTTAGATTGCTTTTTTTTGGTATCTAACAATAATTATTAAGTTCACATAATTATTGTTCATGTCATCTATTTTGTAGATGGCATTTCTTTTATTTTTAACTATAATAATGTGTGATAGATTAATTGTTTCTCCAATAGTTAGAGAAGATACTCTGGGTACTGGTATAACGAGGAACCGATCGAATCGATCGACCTGCTCCATGAAAGTGAGTATGGTCGATCGAGTGCGTCTACTTAGAAATCGATCCGCGATGATCGCGGGAGAAGATTTGTGCGAAATAGGAGGGAAAGGGACCGCGATCATGCTGGAAGATCGTAATGGAGCGACCGGTCGCGGCCCTACTCTACCACCGCGAGAAAGATCCTCGATCGTTCGCGCGATCGTATCTCGGGGTGAGATCTTAGGATCGTGCGCGATAGAGCAAGATAATGGAGATAATCTTCGACGCGGCTCCGCTCAAAAGATCGCACACCCACGCGCCCCTTCGAACCGGAGATCAGTTCCAACGCGATATCGATCCGCTTGCTAAGGAACTGTCGATTTTCGGCTCGACCTCTCCTCCCTGCGATCCCATGGGAACTAATTCGACTTATTACCAACTAATATTGACAGCTCACACCCTCATAAACACAATAATTTATAAGACAAAGGCACCCTGACTCGAACCATTGAAAAACTTCATAATCATCGTTGAATAATCAATTTTTAGCTACCAAGTCCAGTCAATACTAGAATTACCAAGTACTAAAACTAGGGCTTTCAAAAAGTATTATAAAATTTTGACACGATCTCGATAATTTGAAAATACACACTATTATTTTACCAGAGCAAAACGTTTGCATCAATTGCATCAGCAGAAAGATCTAGTGTTATTTAGTTTTGACAATTCCGCAGCAATATCAATGACACATTTTACTGCTATTTCGGATTTTCAGGTCTACATTATTCCCAACCACTAAGGGTAGGCGGAAGCATATAAAACCGTTCGGATAGCCGGGGTTAGAATATAAAGGAGGACCTGAAGCTGTTTCCAACCGACAAAGAGAAACAGTAAAACGGCGCGGGGAACGCGCGAATCGCAAAGAAAGAAGCGGCGAGCAACGAGGTTTAGAAGTTACAAGCGTATCGTGTTCAGCGTACGAAGAATCGAAATGACGTGTCGTGGCACTCGATTCTTTCTCTTCGTGCCTGTCCATTAACCGGCCGCCGTGCGTGCGTGGCCACGCAGTACTCGCAAAAAGCAATTCTTAATAAACAATAACAGATTTCACGACTTCGAAACAGTTACTTCCCATTATGAGTTCTTGCGGCTTGGATGTTGCGTCCGAGGACTTCCGGTTTGCGGAGAAGCATCTGCCACCCAGACACTAGCGATTTTCTTTCGAAATATAGCTTCTATTCACTCACAGGGAATTTCTACCTCGTTTCATTGCTTTCTCATTAAACGTTCTTAAATTGCTATCTCATTAAACTGCGCACACCCTATTGTGTGCGACAACGCTCTGCCATCTTGCAGTGCCTTTATGGTTGCAGTGTCTAATTTTTAGGGGCGGCTTAAAGTAATCATTCGAGTGCAAATGGTTAATTATGTATTCCGAGATATTCTTAGAGTGAATTCCATTGTAACAAAATTTCTGTCCACTTTCTTTAGGTAATATGGAACACTGACTACGGTCCAGAGGTGTAGATTCACCCCTAGAACGGATATGACCATTACTTTTTATACACCCTGTACCTAGTGAGCCTTCTTTCGCCGCGCTTCTTTCGCCATGTGCAATACCGCCGGGCCTAGTTTATACGGTTCTCGTTGTATCGACGCGTCTATCGGCAATCTTTCAACACTTTTTACGATCGTACGGAAATGAATCAAGCTCGTCGGTGAATTGGCCGCGGCTTGAATTATTCATGGTCTGCGGCAATTAGTTGTGCCTCTTTTCAATGGGACGATCGACGACCGTCCTGGACGGGCTGCTACGGGTTTTTGCGGCGATTAATTATCGATCGTTCGCAATTGGATTGCATGCGCTCCTCCTGTTTTCCATTGACTTCTACTTTGATTCCTGAACCCAGACAAAGTATCGTTCCGATAGAAATATGGTCCATCAGATTACCGATCTCGAAACAAAACGTAAAACAACATTTTCATTATTGGAAGTACATAGCAATAAAGAATTTAGGAAACATACTCGGGTATTCTACTTCAAAAACTGTATTCGATATACGGTAAAGTCTTGATCTAAGAAAAACGCTCGGGTCCGTGCTGCTTCTTAGATCGTGCAGTTCTACTATTTTTTTGTGAAATGTCTCAACTATCGGGAGAGCCTGTGGGGAATCACGTATAACGTTCTGCATCCCGTAGGAGCATCCAGGATCGGTCGGAAGTGGTATCCTCGCGTCAGTTCTCTTAGGATGGTTCGTCCTAGCTGCCAGCGTGGTGGCTGTGGCCTGACGAACCTTGAGAAATCGTCTGCAGCCCCGCGACTGACAGAAACAATATGTTCCGAAGCCCCTTCCGTTTCAATTTTAACGAGCTCGACGGGACGGCGTGGCGCGAGCCCGCGAATTCGGATTTTTGCAAGGCCGATGATGGATAGATGCCGGTGAGATTTAATTTCGACGATTGGGATTGAGTAATTGGCGGTGGATGCGGGAGGGAACGCGCGTCGACTCCGTTTTTTCTCAATTAGCGATTCAACCTATCTGGAATGAATGCCTGGTGGAAGCTGGTCTCCTCTCGAGGAGGCGAGCAGGCGAGCATCGTTGGATCGGAAGATCCATCAGGCAGCATCCGCGAAAAATGCATCCGTTCGCGCGCAATGGTACTTGTTACCACGAATTCTCCCACGTCCCGAGAGGCTGGCGCGGGTTTCCGTCCGAAGAGCTCCATCATCGGCTTCAATTATCCGGAACCGCGATGAAATATTACAATCGAATAATACAGGCGCTTGATCGGCTGCGCGCAACGATGGCGTTAATGACGATCCTCCCCGTTCGCGCGTCCACGTTTAATTACAACGGCAACTGGCCAACGATTATCATCACCGTGTTCGAACCCGCCGACGAGCACCGTTTTAACGCCACAAAAGGGTGGCCGATGAAAGGGTTGCTGCCGGCCCCGCAGAACCGGATGCTGATTAACGGTTAGACCGAGACACTAACGATCCCCCGTGTTACCGACCGTATAAATGATGATATTAACAATCTTATAAACTGCATCGTGGGAGTCGGTCGGAGGTGAAACGCTCCTCCAGCCGGGGGTAATTAAGATCTTAATTAGGTATTCACCGTGCACACCGTCTTGACCTTCTCTCGCCGACAGTGGCGTACACACAGAGCCGCTGGTACCGCTTCCTCCCGACGGTGACGCTTGTCCACGCCGGTTGAAATTTCTATAAATCCCGATCCTGCCCGAGCGGACAGCGTGAATTACGCCTGATACAGGATCCGCTCGTCGATCGATCGGCAGCGATTGGCTAATTTGCCTGCAATTAATTCCGCCGGCTGTCGACATCCGCGCATCCCGGCGGCGCAGTAGGCAACAGCGCCTTCAGCAGCAGATTTCCTAACAATCGTTTAGATTTCTGTGCGACGGCGGGACTTGGAAATCCGTGATGCATCGGATCGAGCTACGGCGGCGGCTATCGGGGGCGCATCTCTGGCATACTTTTCGGAAGATCCACCGCGAGATTAACGGAAAAAGGCGACTGCTTCTCGCCGGCTACCAAGCGAGACCAGCTGGAATCCCAGCGATTTGATTGTCCCCTGAGCGACAATGGCCGCGAACCTTGAACCGTATCGTCGATCAAAAAAAGTCACGGTCCGGCTCGCGTAATTTCCAGACGAGGCGCCTCGGAATAATTAAAATATTTAGCTGGGGACCCGGAGAGACGACGCGCGCGCCTCCTTATTTCAGGACTTACTGCAGCCCGGACGATAAAGAACGGCCCGGAATGCCGTACGATCGTATCACCGCGACTTTTATGCTTTCTTATGTCGACCACACACCGGTGGCCGCGGACGAACGTCACGGAACCGTCCTGCGCGTCCAACCTCCGGCATTATTCCCAAAGGATAGAGACACTTTAGGGGTAACGCGATACAGGGACCCGGGAAATCGAGATCAACGAATAGCGGGAGGTCCTCCACTCAGAGCGCTCATCGAGCGACCGACATCGTGATCCTGATGCTCCGATAGCGTCGGAAGTTTCGACAGTGTTCAGTCTGTCTGGAAGATCCGTTTCAACCCACCGGTTTCTCTGTCTCTGTGGTTTTTCTGATGTTTTTGGGTGGTAGTAGACGCTGCTGAAACTTGGATTTGTTGGCGCGAAGAAGTCTGCAATTTTTAATATTTGAGCGAGAAGGTATCTTGAATGATTTTGTATTTTCGTTTCAATCGAACGGAGAGATATTTCCCGAAGGAAACAGGAACACTCGGAGGAAACGTCAGAGGAGGAGAAAAATGCAGAAAGTCGCGATTCACGAACGGTGTACGCACAATCAGTGGGATGTGACGTTCCTCAACGTTCCCCTTGATCTTCCAAATCGGGTTTGACTGGCGGCATCGAAGCCTGGAACGCGGCTAAACACAGACACAGTCTGCAATTCATCTCCTCGATGGATATCCGTTCTGGAGCTCGATGAAATTCAATTTCCGACACTTGGAACATTTTGAATCGCATTCATTAGGCATCGCCTTCTCCTCTGCACGCCTTCTATGCGTCATCAAAGTGGAAAACGAAAAGCTAGAGGAACGTATAATACGGATGAAGCAATGCGATTGGCAAGTGTAACCGCAGGAACTATTTCAAGATTGCGCGTGAACATACAATCCTTAATCGTCTTGATAAAACCTGTAGGCACACCATGCTGTGATTGTCAGTAGATGATAATCGTCGTTCATTGTAATTTTTGCAGTGAAATTCTTAATACTCGTATCCCGCTTAATCCTACTGTTGTCCTGGTATTTTTCAAGTACTCATTGTAATTTGCGCAGTATCATAAAGCTCGTGTTTTCAAATTCCGACTTTAGAATCCGCTCCCAACAAATTGAGCCTAGAACCTATCCGAACGTTTTATAATCCCGCGGAACTTTGAAGGAATTCGAAATCCATTAAAAATGCCTGATCCTATCAGACACGAGAAGGATCACGAAGAGCGGGAGCTCGATTAAATGATCGGTAGAGTCAAGAGACCAGCACAGGCTCGTGGAACTGAATAGCCGGTCGAGCAGTCCCAAAGCCGTGAGCATTTATTTCCTCTTATAAGTCTATTCCTGCAGGCGTGAATTTTTCCGAATCCCGCAATCGCTTCGGAATTAATTTTCCCGACAGGACGCTAAACTTCCGCGTTCGTCTTCCCCTCTGGCAGCTGGTAATCCAACAAACCAGCCACCCCAACGCCACGGAACCCGCGAACGTGCGGAGCTTAACGCTTTAAGTGGTACAAAGCTGTCCGCGATTGACGCCGCGTTCACACCCGCCAGGCGTTCGCGCACCGGTAAATGCAGCCGATTCATCACGGAATCATTCGCGCCAGGAGAATTCATTTATATTAATGAATGACTTATTAATCACGGCTGACGAGTGCCCGTGCCGCGGCTGGCCCCTCGACCGGGGGTATCGGTTATTATTCGCAGGAATCGCTGCCGGGCAGGTGTCCCTTTGCTGCACCGCTCTGTAAAGTCAATGGGAAGTGCAACGCGGGCTGCATTTGGTCCTCGTTTAATCGCACTTGCATTCAGATTCATCACAATACCAGAAAGATTGCGATCGGGCCATTATTGGCCGAGAGATTGCAAGTTAATGGAAAATCGGACGTGAGCTAATTATAAATAGACAGCGGATCTTTATTTATTATAACAAACTGGAATGAACCAGAAATCTATTTTCTTTCCTAATACGTTGAAAAATGATACAACAGTATTTTTAAATTTTTCGAATGGTCCGGCTTTTTAATTTACACATAATATCCGCTGTCTAATTGTACAAACTGTGAAGAAATTAACAGAGAGAGTTTAAAGGAATTATTACACTAATTTCTCAACCTATTGAAATTACCAAAAGAAGAAGTTTATTTTTACCCAATTTCTTAGTAATTAGTACTCTGCGGATCTTAATGCAAAATAAAACTTATCTGCGACGATTGCAAGAAATGGAAACCAAATAGAATGTTCTTTCTTCCTTTAGTAATTTTAGTAGAGGAGCAATCATATATTGACATCTTCAATTTGCAAAATTTTCCTGCAATTTTGAATTTCATCTACTCAATTTTTCAATAAATGCACAAAGATAGTAATTAGAAACTTAGTATAAATCTTAAGCATAAATTCTAACGTACACTGCAGTCGCGGCACCGCAAGCTTTCCTTGAAAAACGATCTACGATTTTTCTCGAGTGGATAGCCACGCGCGAGATCTATCCAGTTTCGTTGGATCGTCCCCTATGTTTAGGGAAAGAAGAGGCCTCTGACGCGTATCAATGGCGTCTAATTTAATTATCGACAAGCGTGCAGGACGAATTACTTCACGGGAGATTAATGTAATGACGACTCGCGCGGAGAAACGATCGATCACCGTGGATCGGGTATCGAGCGTGTTCGTTTCGAAATTTTTGTTTCGAATGCCACGAGTCACCCCGCGTCTAGCAGTCGGAGATTATGCACGCATCGCAAATGCGAATGAGCCGCGCGGCCTCGGTACCCGATGCTTGCTTGTACACTTGTCCAGAATCTGCCAGGAATATCGTGGCTCATTGGCGTAGACATTTTGATCCTCCTCGATCATCTATCAACGGCCGCTTTAACGGGAGAAAATTAATCACGGGCCTCGAATTATACTCGCGAGAAAAATGCCGCACCACAGAAAAATCCTTAATAGAATTTACTATGGAAATAGAAAATCTATGTGTGCCAACTCGGAATTCTCGCGACATCCGGAATGATCTCCGTGGCAGGACTGTATGTTCACTCGAGGCGGAAGCCCCGACCATCTTCCGCTAGACTCTCAGGTATACTCGTGAAACAACACGTCTATCACAAGGCACTTTAGAGATAAAATCAGTCTGAAAGGACCCTTCAAATTTTCGTTTATTGTTCGACGATTTTTAGTACTACAAGTGTAATTTGGTAAAATATTGGTCCACGCGAAGGAATACATTTTTATCCTGTCTTTTAGGTCCAATCGACTGAGGACATTCTTCATTTTGCATAAAAACCCACGGCGAATTAAATTCATGTCCAGGAACATTTTTATGAGCCACCGAACACATGATAAATAAAATATGCTCCATCGTCTTCTCTGGACTTTGTATTACCTCGTTTCGCAGTACCTCGAGGAACAAATGCGTATTGTGTTATTAGTCCTAAAAGATGGCATTAAGGTTCAGGCGAAATTATCACGGTGATCGATCACCCGCGCCAAAATGGAGGATCGTTCTCCAAGGAGATGGGAGCCCGAAGAATTTCAGTAGTATCTTTCCGTCGCGGTCAGACACGCCGGCCGAGGGTCCCGGATTTACGCCACTGCCGCGCCGGTGCTTGCCGGTTGTATGCAAATAAGACAGGATAAAAATTGATCAACGTCAGCCACCCGATGAATCTCCGAAGCCAATCAGCGTGTCTCATTAACCCCCGCCCCCGACCAGCAGTGTCTGTCAGTTTCGAGGCGAGCCGCGTAATCGTGTTCGACCGAGGGATCGCTCCGTTTGACGAGCACCGTGTCGTTAGCATGAGAATCACTGCGTCCCAATTGATCCTAGGGTCAATGAAGCTGTTGAATGATGACCACTGACAGGTGCATTCACAGGATTGCGCTTCGTGCCTTGTGGGTTACCTGCCTGGTTTTTAGCCGGGCCTGTTCTTGCTCCTCTTTGTTGCTCTCGCGTCTTTCGACGAGAAGAATTCTCTCTTTCGGACTAACATTTGAAGATTGTAATCTTCCTCGGTGTTTTTTTTAGAAAACCTTTCCTTCAGAAGTAGAGACCATTTTCTATTACAGTTTCCGTGCACTTTCTCCCTTCATATTTTTCAGATTTCTGTCAAATGAATACCGGCTACGTTTCCTGACACAGTAGACATTATCCTCAGCGTACTTCGAGTTTTATTTTGTGTAACAGTAAACCCATCCCTCTTTTTACAAAGAAAGAGGTTCTGTAAAGGTTGGAACGCGAGTTGCACGAGAAGCAATTTAAAATATAAAAACGCACATTGGCTAGAAATACTGTGCACAATAAACGCGTAAAGGGAAAGTTATTGCGTCGAGGGAAACAAATAAAAATTATATTTTTTCGAAAAATTGACATTTCGTTGATGATGAATACGTCCTCTCACCACTGCAATAAAATTTTGCAAGGAAACCGCGGCAATGCGAATAAAGCGTTTTCGAAGAAACTATATGAACGTGTCATAAAAACCGTGTAACTGTGAATCACGTGAAAATGCGCTGTGTAAGAAGAATTCCAGGAGATCCACTTCACTCGATTCGATACATTATTTCAGAGAAAAGTGACAGCAGAATGCGTTCCAATGGCTACTGTTCTTTGCAATTGATGCAAATAATTTTTATATTTTATACAGATACTCGTCGGTAAAAACATATACACAAATTTATTAAATAATACAATAAATCGTACCTTTGGACGTATCGCGGACTTCAATTCATTAGATACACTTTTTTCAGCGTTTAAATATCCGAATTACGAAGAGTCAGCGTAGCGGCTAGAGAAGGGGACATTGTCACGGCCGTGACCAGCATCGGTGAGGAGAAGCGTCCGGCACGGAAGAAATCGTTGGTAATACGCGCACGGCCGACCATAAACTCCGAGACGTATTATAAACGCAACTATAAACCTGTAGCACTCCCGCACGGCGCGCAGAATTGTAAAATTGTCAGGGAACCAGGCGGGCGCGAATGGACGGGGCTAGGCTCGTTGTCGTAAAGATAAGGGGGCGGCCGTTCCGCGAAACCAGCGACGACGTCGACGATTAAGTAAACGCTGGCGATTCCATCATTGTTCGTTTTCCCCGTATGCTCATGTCCCTCCTCTCCTGCACTTTCTTTCGAGGCCCATTAACCCCCATAGGCACCATCTTCCTCGTTTTAATGGTACCACAGTTTTTGACACGTTATCACCATTTCGTATGCTGCTTGTTTTCCTCATTAAAATGTTTTATTAAATATGCAAGCTACTTTTACGAAATATTCAATGAATTTGGCAGAAAACAGCTGCCTCGACTACCAGTCAGGAGAGACTGAGATCGTCTTGCATAAGAAAAGGTATCAAGACGCGTACTAAAGAACAGAAATTGTAGCGTTGTGTAGTCTTTCAGATTTCGGGATCTGATCTGGAATTAAATAACCCTCGAATTCCCGGTGTTTAAGAGAAAGTATCCTTTTACTTTCTGATGGTCGAAGATACGTGCGCAGCCAGCGAGGTTAGTCTTCTATAATTTAGGAAGCCATGTAAAGATAAATATCACCTTACTCATATTCTCTCCTGTTTTCTGTAATATACGAACATTGTCTACGCTTTTTATTCTTGTGCATCAGCTCCCTCCGGTCTGTGGAAAATTAATGGCACTCGTCATTTTCAAACGAAGTATCCCATGTAACGAATTTGACAATCTCTTACACCATCGGTCCCCAATTACATACTTTCCATAAAACGTTATCCCATATAACGAATTTGACGATCTCTTGCATCATCAACACCGAAAACGTTTCTGTGCGGGTTAATGGGTTGGATATAAATTGTGAGCGTAGAAACTCGACGGTCCGAGAGTGTCCATATTGAACGGGGGCTTTCGATCGGTCTGGGATCGCGTTGGTCGGTGCGTCTACTATCCGGAACGATCTCCTTCCCGTCGATCGAGAGATTTCCCGCGGCAGAATGGATCCGAGGGATCGTCGGCGAGAGATCTCGAAAGGCCGCGTCGGAAACGCGATACGCCGATAAAACGACGCAGAGGCGGTGCTCCGCGCGAGAAAGGCAGCACAGGCAGGGACCCGGCGCGGCCCCGGAATAAAATAAAATAAAATAATCGATCAGCCGGCCCGTAAAGTTTCCCGGGGACGCAAATGAGTCGTTAAAAGACCGGCGCGCACCCCTGCTGAGACACGGGCTCTCGTCTCGTCCCGGCGTTGTCCCATTTATGAAAGTTTAACCAAATTAGAATACGTCGTTCCGGGTCGCGTTTCGTTCCCGGCCGACCTTCGCCACACGGGGCGCCGTAAATCACGCAGATATATAAAATTGTGCCGGTCCTGCCTGTGTGGAATTCGACAATTCTTGTGCACATAGTCCGCCGAATCGGCCCGATCGCTTGCGAAACGGTAGGAAGAATGGCGCAAGATTGTTTCGAACACCGCCGTATCTAGACGGATGATCGCTATGCTAAGTCAAAATTATTTGCATCGGTTGTAAAACACAGGAGCCCAAACAGCAACTTAATTCTCTCTTTAACAATTTTATCGAGCCACAAGTAGACTGTCCATCTTTATGCGAAATTAAAATTGACTGCATTAATTATATGACACCGAGGCTGAATGCAAATGTATTTCTTCTGTTAACGAAAGTAACATCACCGTATTCGTTGATCCTTACGTTTTCACTGGTTCGTGTTTCACCCAATGATGTTTGCAGAAATGCATGAAATTCGCTGTCCAGATACACGTAACTTGTATTGTCATTTTCCTGGTACTGCGACTTGGGATGAACTCATCAAATCTGCTATTCTTATTATCGTTCAATCGTCGCAGACGTCGATATCACTCGATCAAAATTTTTAAAGAACAAACAACCCACGTAACCTTTAACTCGTGGCGCGGGTTCTGACATATCCCGGTTTCTTCCTTTAGGCTGTAAAGTCTTGACATTTTGAAGCTAATGTAATGAAATAATTAGCGCCACTGAAATTTTATTTGTCATAAATTAAGCCGGAGGTGTTTATCTTTTTCTGTATGCAGACATTAACTGGTTGATGGTTATCAGTTATTATTTATCAGTTACAACTATATAAAAATTGCAACACGAATTAATTTGACACGATCCCTGCTACCGTTACACATACGTGACATCCCGAACTTATCATCGAGAAACATATTTTACAGGATGCGCTACAGTTGTTAAAAAATTGACAATTTTCGATCGTAATCTTTTGGAGTAGATCCTCGGAGTTCTGCGAATCCTGGCTACAGGGGGGCCGTCGGTGGAAACGCAATCAGCGTACAAAGGATCGAAGAAAAGATGTCACGCGCAGATAGAAGGTGGAAGGAGTGTCTACAGTTACAGGCTGCGGGCCGGGGGATTTTTCAGCGAGGGTTTATTAACATTACTGCTAACAACGTTCACGTTCGAAAGAAACTTAGACGACGGCGAAGGAACCGCCAGTCGCAGGGCCGAACGGTTCGACGCGAATCGCATGCGACCTACGACCTCCCATCGACTCAACTCGGCAGTGTCACGCGAAGTCACGTGGCCGACATAAAACGTGACACGCCGTGAAATACCTTCCTAATGGGCGAATGAGATGCGACCACGCACGCGGCCACCGTCGTCATGTTCGTGTTTTCGTGTTCGGATTTCATCGCCGTTAATAACTTTCCGCGTGTCGCATTCTTCGACGAACGGCCACGTGGTCGCCGTGAAATTTCGTTGGCGGCGCGCCGCGCGAAAGAATTTGCTTTCTTCCCCGCAGAAGAATTTACTTTCCACGGGCCTCCAGACGAGACAAGCTCCTCCACTCCCTGATACGATTTCACCTCCTCCCCAGATTTACTCTCGCCTGCCAATTTATCCCCTAGCATTTCTGTCATGTTTTGTTATCTCTCCGTTATCTTAATACTTGTTTATTATATAACGCTCTGCTCGGCTACCACATTAGGTACATTACAATTTCACAGAGAAGAAAAAGAAAATTCTGAATGATTGCACAGAATTAAATTTTGATCGAAGTTCTCTTATTTTCTTAATTTCTTTAGGAAAACATATTTGGGGCTAAAGATGGGACAAGATCATTCCCAGAGGAAGATTCAGTCGGAAATGTCACGAATAATGAAACGGATGACAGACTGCCGTTTTTTATCGGCTGTGCCGAGCAATAGAGGTGCAAGAAGCGCATTTCTGCCGTTTAGTGTGGAGACTTTTTTCCGTGGCTGGTGAGAAACGCGCGCGGATGCCACGCGGCCTTGTCCATTACTGTGCAAATGCAATTAGTACCGTTCCGGGCAAACACGCCTGTAAAACGTCGCAAGAAACGCGGTACGTTTGTTCGGTTGCGTGCACGAAGCACCAAGAATGCCTCAATTATACACTGTCCTTACGCCGGTCGTTTAACAGTGTAGTGTTGAATGTCGGCTGGAAGCAGCTCCGTATTGATAGAAGCAGATCAACTTCGGAATATTTTACTTCGACCGAGCATAATGGAGACAGTGTTCCCGATCCGAGTGCTTCCAATTTGCACTGTCCTTATAAACAGACCTGACCGTAAGTCCTAAAAATAATCTGGTTGACTGAGCAACTTTATCACCGGCCGACAATGGGCTGCTTTCGCGAGAAATCGGCGTTTAACCTCTCAACCAGGGACGACCGCGAATTCATTCTTTTCTTTCTGGAATGTTAATTATATTTCTCGATGATTAACTTCTTACTTTATAATTTCTTCGCTTTGCAACAAAAGAGAGAAATACAAATTCTTCCAAATAATTGTAGGAAATCGACAAAGAAGCTGATTCGAAATATAGGCTAATTTTTGGACAAAAAAGAGCACTCTAAAATAATAAAAAAAATGACATCAACAAAAAGTGGTTCATATGTGGGCACTTTACCCTACTCTTTTCCTCAATTCATTTAATCGTAAATGATATAACAGAGTCTCTAATACCGTAACACTTCAAAATTAATATTGATAATAGGACGACGGCCCTCGAGGATGCAAACCATCCACTCAGGGGAGTTTAATAATTACATCCGGACAAATGCTTGTCCCTGGCTTGTGTACACTGGGAACACAGTGAACAATACAAACACCCTCCAGTCCGATTCCCGGGGTCTTCCTCGTGGCCCGACGCCCACGCTCGTCCACCTGTAGCCGGCAATTCCCCGTCGCGATATTAGCGCATAATCCGAGGTCGGATTAAGCGTACTAAAAATTTCTGCCACGCGTCATGTGTGGTCCGGCAGGAACAGATTAGAGCGATCAATCTGCCCCGGTGATCCTACTCCCCCGTTTTCGCGGCCGGCCCTCTTTGTCTCTCCCCCCGTTCTATCCTTCTCTCTCCCTCGTTCTTCTCTCGCTGGCACTCTGGCCATCTGCCTTCTTCCTCCTCTATTTCCATCGCGTCTTAATGCCTTCTCCCGCAAACCCTTCATCGGTCTTCGGACCAATCTCGTGGTAACGCGTTCCCTTACGACGCCGCGGTGTCGTAATGCCCCGAGCGCGGCCAGTAATATCTCTATTAATAATGTAATTGCCGGGCGCCCGCGGAATCGTGCATGCGTGAAACGGCCATTAAGAAGTATACTGCGGAGGATCCCGATGGATGGTTCGCCGCAGAGCGTTTACACGGGTCACGGATGGAATTAGTGCGACCCAAGGTCTGACCGACCGACAGACGCACGGTTCGACGTGATCCGGACGTGATCATTGCGTCCGAAACGCGGAGAACCCCTACGAGAGCCCCTACGAGACCTGCTATCTAGGAAGCAAGGTAAATAAACTGTACGCATATGTATGTACGTTTTCTTGAATTTGCAATGCATAAAGATTCGCGGTTTAGTCTTTTATCTCGATTCTTCATTTATCTCACCATGTGTCAGTTATTCATTTTTGTTTTTGGTATTCAAGATCGAATCTGTTTTCTTTAGATCCTGTTGGAGAACTCTGTATCAGCTTCTCACGTCTTCGTAGGAATTGCAACGAGTATCGTTTTGCAATTTAATTACCTTGTCTCTATTTTACATTCAGAGTCTCCGCCTTGCTGCCTTTAATTAACCTCGTAAGCTACCTTCGTCGATCTTACTTATTCGATGCCGTCAACGTTTTGAGTTTTCAGTTTTGATTGTATTGTATTTTCGTTGACTGGTCAATTCGATTGAGTAATTACGGACAGCGTCGAGTATTCATTATCCTAGCTCAGACGACATCGCTAATGCACGCATCGAAGTCACCCGCGAGTCACTGCAAACGTCGGGCTCTCTGCATCGCTTTCCCAACCCAAAGCAGCCCAACTACGGTTTCCCACAAGTAGCGCGATAGTAACAAAATTCTCCGTGAAATTTGGCGACCAGCAAGCGTAGAAATTCGAGTCCTCGTAGACCTAGGAATCCGGAGTTCCTGGATTAGATTCCCGGCGACACAGGTGGCCGTGGGGTGGTCGCGCGGTCTCGGGTAGGGGAAGGGAGTGTGCAGCGACACAGTGCGGATTATGGAAAGGAATGGAAAGGCAAGGAAAGGAAAGGAAAGGCAAGGTAAGGTAAGGAAAGGTAAGAATAAACTAGGCGCGGTGGGAGTGGGTCAGGATGGCCTCCATTCTCGTCACTGGCTGCGAAGAGGACGGCGCCGACCAATCGGCAAACGCCGCCTCCGGCCTCACCTCCCCTTGTCCTCCAGCGTTCTATACGGATATATCTGCGGCGCGTGTGTACACGGGAACGGGAAAGACCGTTTCAAAAATTCGCGCCTCACCTGCGTACCCGGGGCGGGGGTCGGAGGTCAGCCTCGGGTGCCCGTTCAAGGCGATACATACCTGACGGTCAGGCCCATACAAGCGTTCTATTCGCCCGGGGACCGACGACGAAGACGACGACGAAGACGACGAGCCAGGATACGCAGCAAGATCGAACACGAGGAAGACAGACTGTAACTCACCTGTCTCCGCGAGGAAAACAGGTAACAAGCGTACACGCCTCGACGTCCTCGCGCGTAGTTTCGCGGCGACTCTGCCGGAAAACGTCGCGATCTCCATTCTTCCTGTTTCATGCTCCTCGAAAATTGCACAGGTCGAAAACACAAGGTTCCCTTAAGCCGTACAGGTAAGTTGCTACTTGAACAATCTTTCATCAGCCTAGTAAACGTTCGCTAATAATCGGATTTATATTTGACTGACCCTCGTATACTTGAAGACTCAATCTTTCATTACCGTAGTAAATTAGTTTGCACGCCCGAGCATGATCATAACGTGCTAAATTGGGCAAAGTAACCTGATCCTATCGTACTATCTGCAAACCCCTGGTGGAAAGGGACCGAGAACGGTTCTCTTAACTGATCTACTATTAAAGTATACGCTTGGAAAAGGTTAAAGCAACTTTTATCTACCCGCTGAATTGCTCTTAGAATGCAACGACGAGGCAGATACCTTCAAGAGGTGCGCTCAGACTTTCCCAAGGGCTTTTTGACGCAACTCGAGCATTCTCAGGGCTGCTAGGAAACCGCCGCGAAATCCTGGACCAGGCTCGTTACCTTATCCCAGGGCATCGTCTATAACATATTTTTGCTGGAACTATCATTAGCCGGGCTCACGCAAATTGCACTCGGTCCCACAGCGCTCGAAGTGAAATCGGAAGAGGGAATCTCTTCGATCGTAATGATATTCGATCGGCGGGTTCGATGCGCCTACGGTTGATCTCAGATTAAGGACGACTTGATTATTTCGTAACGTCTCGAATCACGATCGGCTAAAACAAAAAGCTGCACGTTAATGAGACCACGTTCGATTTCCTTTCACTCGGGCGCCTCGTCGCTAACACATTCGTTTCTAATCACCGACAATTTCCCTCTCGTCCGATTAAATCTCTCGCCGTGTGCCGGTCTTCGCGAGTTTGGTAATCGCCTCTGATAAATCGCCGGGCAATTCCTCTCTCCATAAACCACGGAAAAGAGTATCCTTTAATTTCTCCGATTATATCCGCTCCGCTGGCATCTCGGTTGGCTCTCTCGTTTTCTGCCTTCGTCGGGCCGATCGCCCACACTTTGCACCTGCTCGCCGCGTTTCCGCGAGGTTCATCAACGCGAGCCCGCGATCCGGCCACGGAAGAAGAGGCTGTCGATTGCATCCTGATAGGGGGGAAATTGAAGTTATCTGGCCCCGGTGGTCGGCAATTTGCGAACTTCACCGGGGCTGGATGAAGAACGATAGTATCCGCGCATTTACCTGCGCGAACTGAACGTTCGCCAAGTCGGGTACAACCTCTGCTCGTCTCTATCGGCGATGGGCGACGCTCCTGTCCGCGATTTCGCGTGCCGTCTAATTAATTCGCGGATAATAAATCAATCTTATCGGGCAGAGAGACGCTCGAATCGTTCACGCTCGGCAATTAGACAGGATCTCGCCTGGAAATTCGATTGAACGTCGTCGCTCTCGCGGATCCCGTCGATTTCCTTTTATGCTCGCGGGCATTGTCCGGCCGCGCTCCATTGTGCCTTCGGAAAACGGAAAATGGAACCGCTAACGGCCCCACGTCCGTCCGTCGAACTGCGCAGCGGCCGAGAGTATTACAACAGAGAGATGCCGGGTTGCACTGTGTCGTGGTTTAAATGTCAGCGCCGCGACGTCTATTACCCCATCCACAATGCGAGCATCGCTAATTTATCTGTCGTTGCCGCGGCGCGGCGCGGTAAGTGTCCCGCCGTTAGGTGTTAGTTAATCCCTGCGCACCATTACCTTGTCAAGTACGTGACGAAGGAAATGTAATGGCGATTGCCTCGATATTCTGACTTTCTAGAGAGTGTTAAAAACCCCGGGACAACTGTTGGTACGCGAGCGAGCCGGCGCCGCGCGCGCACGCGCACACGGAATGAATCACTTCGCGTTGAATTATTTATACGCGGCCGCGGACTCTCAATTAAGCCCGCGGTCGGCCGGTCGGTTAGGCAGACACCAGTCATCCGGGAATTAAATCTGTTTCCCCCCGCACCGGAGGAAAGCAAGTCGGAATTATTCGTTTGCCGGATAGATTACTTGCAAAAGCTGCTCGTCATGGTGGCCGGGGCATCTTGGGCTCTCGAGAAAGATGGCCGCACTAGGCGAAAACAATTCGCGATATGGTAGAACCTCGCTTGTTCCAGGGAATCCTTGTTCGTTGCAGAGAGGAGTGGAGTAGGTGCATAGAGGGTAGAAATAGAAGACACCAAGGTTTCGATCAGTATTGATACTTCTAACATATTACTCATAATTTTTAAGAGCCCATGGCTAAAGAATTTTTAGGCAAATGGTTCCACATGCAACGATTAAGCTAATTATTTCTTTCTGGGCTGACAGCGTCGTCGAGAAAGAGCAGCTCGGCCAATTCGCGTCACCACGACTGCCTCGGCCGCAGAAGAACCATTTCTGCGAGCGTAATCGCGCATTCAATTAACCGAAATAGTCGGTCCCATCCTCCGAACGGCCATCAAACCGTTCTGCCGACGCCAGGGCCGTAATTAAACGCCACACCCCCGCAAAACGGTACCCGACAAGAAGCCCGTACCTAAACTATGATTTAACGCGGAAGAGGAGCCGAGCCGCGGGAACATTTCGACGGATATCGGTGGATCTCTCCCGTGGGAATCTCAAAGACGATCATGGCCGTCGGTCGTCCCACCCGCGGTGATCCCTCGGTGACAGGAGTTTCGTGTTTTCCCTTTTTCTATCTTTTCTCCGTGTCACTCGTGGAGGATGGGGTCGCGAAACCCCCGTGGAGCCT